>LR738710.1:251725807-251740562 GCA_902687465.1 Secale cereale
CGTTCGAAATAAGAACCCGAAAAAGAATAAACAATATAAGTTTTAAAAATGTTAAATAAAAATGTTCGGGCGGTGCTAAATATCGCAAGATCAATTATGGTGTAGTTATTACAATTTCTAAAATTGCCGAAGTATTTTAAATAAAATAAAACAGGAAAGGAATAATTAAATAAAAGAAAAGGGAAACCAAACAGCAAAAAGATAAAATAAAATTTAACCTACCCTAATCTACTGGGCCTCGGCCCACTACCCCGGCCTATAACTCCCCTCCCCCACTCCCCAAAATATCCCACCCCACCGAC
Source organism: Secale cereale (assembly GCA_902687465.1). Lineage (NCBI taxonomy): Eukaryota > Viridiplantae > Streptophyta > Magnoliopsida > Poales > Poaceae > Secale > Secale cereale. The sequence goes on from LR738710.1 coordinate 251,726,110, forward strand.
ACTTTCCCCCTCTCTCTCGATTGGATCGGGAGCCTCCGGGGGACCCATCGACGCCTGCGTCGACCTCCTCTGCGGTCGCCGCCGCCTGGAGCTACCGGACCTCGCCGGACTCTCCCTCTCCGTCGCCGTCGTCCACGACCGCCGCCTCGTCCCCCACTGCCCTTTCCCTACAACGCCCGTGAGCGCTCCCCTCGTTCCCCTTTTCTCTCTAGCACGGCGCCCCGATCGAGCCCGTCCATGCCACGGGCGCCGGACCCCCCCTACGATGCAACGCCCGCGCCCTGCTTCGGCTGGCCACGCGCGCGCCCGCTCCGGCTGCTTCCCTTTCGAGCCGCCGGCGTTCGGCTCGGTCCCCGCCGCGCGCCCGCCCCGGCAACCTCCTGCAGCCGCGCGCGCCCACCAGCGTTCATCGCGGCCGCCCCGCATCCACCGCTCACCGCTGCCGCTGCACGCCACGGCTCAGCCTCTGCTGCTCGCCCGCCACCCGTCCCTCCGGCGCTGGACGCCCCTGCTCGCCGCCGCACCGCGCCTGGCGCCGCTCACCCAGCCGCTGCAGCCACGGCCGCCCTCCGGTGGCGCCCAGCTGCGCCCCGGCGGCCTTGCCCCGCCTCTGCCCCGCTGACCGCGCCCCCTCAACGGACGCCGCCCCGCCTCGCCCCCTCAACGGCCGCCGCCCCGCCTCGCCCTTCCAGCCCGCGGCCACCCCCGCCTCCGGCCGGTGGCCGTCGCGCCGCTCGCCGCCCGGCGACCCCGCCCCGGCCTGGGGCCGGCTCCCCGCCGTGGCCACCTCTCGGGTCCGCCCGATGCCCGCATATGCGCCCGACCCGCCCCAGTGCCCGAACCCGCTTGGCCCCTCTGGGCCAATGACAAGGGGGGCCCGCCCCCCAGAAACATTTTTAAACAAAAAAAATAGATAAATAATTATATTAATTAATTAACAAATTAATTAAGTTAATTAATCACCTTTAGATTATTCTAATCATTAATTAACCTAATCTATATTTAACTAAAACATAATTAACCTAACTAAATTATTAGTTAGATTACAGTCAATGACACGCGGGTCCCACGCTTCAGATTGACCAGTCAAACATTCTGTTGACTGCTGACGTCATGCTGACGTCAGCAGGCACTATTCTGGATAATGTTGATTATTTAATAATTAATAAATTAGAAAATGACATAAAAACTTTAGAAAATCATATCTTTTAAACCGTAACTCGGATGAAAATAATTTATATATGAAAGTTGCTCAGAATTTCGAGACGCATCCGAATACGCAGACCGTTCATCCACCACACATCCCTAGAATACCGTACCCGCAACTTTCCCCCTCCGTTTCATCCGCCTGAAAACGCGAAACACCGGGAATACTTTCCCGGATGTTTCCCCCTTTCGTCAGTATCACCCGATACTGCGTTAGGGCACACTTAGCACCGTTACATGTCATGTCATGCATCGTCATGCATCTGTTTGCATTGTATTCACTCTTTCTTCCCCCTCTTCTCTCCGGTAGAAGACGAGACCGACGCTGCTGCTGCCCCGATCGACTACGGTGTTGACGACCCCACTTTGGCTGCCGAGCTTCCAGGCAAGCCCCCCCTTTGATCACCAGATATCGCCTACTCTTCTCTCTACTGCTTGCATTAGAGTAGTGTAGCATGTTACTGCATTCGATAATCCTATTCTGCTGCATAGCCTGTCATTGTTGCTACCACTGTTGATACTTTACCTGCAATCCTAAATGCTTAGTATAGGATGCTAGTATTCCATCAGTGGCCCTACACCCTTGTCCGTCTGCCCTGCTATTCTATCAGGCCGTGATCACTTGGGGGTGATCACGGGTATATATTACATACACATATACATGATACTTGATCTGACTAAAGTCGGGTCGGCTCGTTGAGTACCCGCGGTTGATTCACGGATTGGGGGCTGAAAGGACATACTTTCCCGACGGCCCTCTGTGTGGATCTTTGTGGCGGAGCGACAGGGCAGGTTGAGACACCTAGGAGACAGGTGGCCTGGCCCTGGACGTTGTCCGCGGTTGTTTCATAATAACACGCTTAACGAGTTTGGATATTTGATCTGAGTCTGGCCATTTGGTCTATACGCACTAACCAGCTGCGTGGGAACAGTTATGGGCACTCGACGTCGTGGTATCAGCCGAAGCCTTCTTGACGTTAGCGACTTAGCGGCGCGCGCCGGATTGGACTGGAAAGCCTACTCTGGTATTAGGAGAGGCTAGGTCTGCTTACCGGCCGCCCTCGCAACGTGCAGGTGTGCATTGGGCGATGGGCCCAGACCCCCGTGCGCTTAGGGTTTAGACCGGCGTGCTGACCTCTCTATTGTGCTTAGGTAGGGCTGCGACGTGTTGATCTTCCGAGGCCGGGCATGACCCTGGAAAGTGTGTCCGGCCAAATGGGATCAAGCGTGCTGGGTTATGTGGTGCACCCCTGCAGGGAAGTTAATCTATTCAAATAGCCGTCTCCCTCGGTAAAAGGACGACCCGGAGTTGTATTTCGACCTCATGATAACTAGAACCGGACACTTGATAAAACACACCCAGATGAGTTCCAGATATAACTCGGTGGTTGCTCTCTCACAGGGTGATGTGCGGGAGAATCGCCGAGTAGGATTATGATATTCGATGTTACTTGGTGAACTTACCATCTATTCTCTTCTACTGCTGCAAGATGGAGGCTGCCAGAAGCGTAGTCTTCGTTCGGATTAGCTATCCCCCTCTTATTCCCGCTTGCTGCAGTTCAGTCCACCGATATTACCCATATCATTGTTACCATTGCATATGTAGTATAGATCCTTGCTTGCGAGTACTTTGGATGAGTACTCACGGTTGCTTTGCTCCCCCTTTTCCCCCTTCTGTTCCTTCTTCTCGGATGATGCAACCAGATGGTGGAGCCCAGGAGCCAGACGCCACCTACGACGACTCCTACGACACCGGAGGCGCCTACTACTACGTGCAGTCTGCCGACGACGACCAGGAGTAGTTTAGGAGGATCCCAGGCAGGAGGCCTGCTCCTCTTTCGATTTGTATCCCAGTTTGTGCTAGCCATCTTATGGCACCTTGTTTAACTTTATGTCTGTACTCAGATATTTGTTGCTTCCGCTGACTTGTCTATGATCGAGCACTTGTATTCGAGCCCTCGAGGCCCCTGGCTTGTAATATGAAGCTTGTATGACTTATTTTAATATTAGAGTTGTGTTGTGATATCTACCAGTGAGTCCCTGATCTTGGCCGTACACATTTGCGTGCATGATTAGTGTACGGGCAAATCGGGGGCGTCGCATGATACATCTCCAACGTATCTATAATTTTTGATTGTTCCATGCTATTATTTATGAAGTCTTGGATGTTTAATGGGATTTATCATTCACTTTTATATCATTTTTGGGACTAACCAACTAACCCAAAGGCCCAGTCCAGATTGCTGCTTTTTTGCCTATTTTAGGGTTTTGCGGAAAAGGAATATCAAACGGAGTCCAAACGGAATGAAACCTTCGCGAGAGATATTTTTGGAGGAAATCACGCTCGGGAATCTTCGGGACCAAGTTAAGGGACGGAGGGCCAGCCCTCGAGGGTGAGGGGGCGCCCCCCTTCCCAGGGCGCGCTCCCTGCCTCAAGGCTGGCCCCCGGTGCCCTCCTCCTTCCTATATACACCTACATACCCCAGAAACTCCATATGCAGAGAGAAAACCCTAATTCCACCGCCGTAGCTTCTGTTCCCGTGGAGATCCCATCTTGGAGCCTGTTCCGGGAGGGGGATCCATCACGGAGGCCTTCAACAACATCATCATCACCCTCACCATGAGTTGTGAGTAGTTTACCACAGACCTTCGGGTCCATAGCTAGTATCTAGATGGCTTCTTCTCTCTCTCTGTATCTCAATACAAAGTTCTCCTCGGTCTTCGAGGAGATCTATTCGATGTAATCTCTTTCTGCGGTGTGTTTGTCGAGATCCGATGAATTGTGAGTTTATGATCAAGGTTATCTATGAAAGATATTTGGTTCTTCTCTGAACTTTTTATGTGTGCTCATAATATTCTTGCAAGTCTCTTCGAATTATTGGTTTGGTTTGGCCTACTAGATCTATAGTTCTTGCAATGGGAGAAGTGGTTGGCTTTGGGTTCAATCTTGCGGTATCCTTTCCCAGTAACAGTAGGGGCAGAAGGCACGTATTGTATTGTTGCCATTGAGGATAAAAAGATGGGGTTTTCATCATATTGCTTGAGTTTATCCCTCTACATCTTGCCATCTTGCTTAAGGCGTTACTCTGTTCGTATGAACTCAATACACTAGATGCATGCTGGATAGCGGTCGATGTGTGGAGTAATAGTAGTAGATGCAGGCAGGAGTCGGTCTAATTGTCTCGGACGTGATGCCTATATACAATGATCATGCCTAGATAGTCTCATAATTATTCGCTTTTCTATCAATTGCTCGACAGTAATTTGTTTACCCGCCGTAGAATACCGCTATCATGAGAGAAGCCACTAGAGAAAACTATGGCCCCCGGGTCTATCTTTATTATATTACTTTCCTGTCAACTAGCCAATTTCTGTCGCCGTTGTTTATTTGCTTTCTTTACTTTATGTTTCTATACCAAAAATACCAAAAATATAATTATCATCTCTATCAGATCTCACTCTCGTAAGTGACCGTAAAGGGATTGACAACCCCTTATCGCGTTGGCTGCGAAGTTCTTATTTGTTTGTGCAGGTGCGAGGGACTAGCACGTGGTCTCCTACTGGATTGATACCTTGGTTCTCAAAAACTGAGGGAAATACTTACGCTACTGTGCTTCATCTCCCTTTCCTCTTCGAGGGAATACAACACAAGCTCAAGAGGTAGCAAGAAGAATTTCTGGCGCCGTTGCCGGGGAGGCTTACGCAAAAGTCATATACCAAGTACCTATCACAAACCCTTATCCTTTGCATTACATTTATTTGCCTCTCGTTTTCCTCTCCCCCACTTCACCCTTGCCGTTTTATTTGCCCTTCTTCCGCCGTGTGTTTATGGTTCGCTTGCCTCTTGTTTGCTTGTATTAGCTTGCATCTTCGCTTGCTAAATTATGGATCCTCATCCACTTGATAATCTCTTTAAGAGATTTAATTATGTTGAACCTATTGCTAGTGAGTTGCGTGCACTAGATTATCTTTATGGGGTTTTGCTTGAAATTTATGAATCTGAAAATTGTGAGGAATTGTTAAAAGAAAAATTGATTCATGATAGCTTGTTAAATAAAAAGCATGATTGCAATGATGTTATTGTAAATTCTATTAATGGAAATTGTGCCAATGATATGCAAAACCCTAAGCTTGGGGATGCTTATTTTGCTATGCCCACTACTTGTTGCAATGATCATGATTGGGGTGATGATTCTTACGATCTTGAAAATTTATTTAAACCCCATCATGAATATGAGATTGATAATAATGTTTGCCATAATATTGAAAGTGGGTTTCAAATAATGTCAACTTTTGATCCCACTACTTTAGATATTGATCAATCTTATGAGATTTTTGATAAAAGTGTGCTCGGAGAAGCAATGACTTTGTTCTATGTTAGTCCCACTATTTTGAATGAGTGTCAACTTTGTGTGCATGTGGATCAGGAAGAGAATATGTTATGTGATAGCTATATTGTTTAATTTGTGTATGATCCTACATGCAATTATTATGAGAGAGGAAAATATGGTTGTAGAAATCTTCATGTTACTAAATTACCCCTTTTCGTGTAGAGATTGATCTTGTTTCTTTCTTCTTCCTTGCATATGCTAGATCTTGCTTGTTTTGGTAATTTGTTTTCCTATTAGATGCCTATGCATAGGAAGTATGTTATACTTAGATGTGTTTGTCACATGTTGTATGATTCTCTCTTTGTGCTTCAATTCTTATCTTTCATGTGAGCATCATTGAATTCTCAAGCCTATCTTAATGGCTATAAAGAAAGAGCTTGTTGGGAGGCAACCCAATTTTATATTTTTTGTTTTTGCTGCTGTTAGGGAGTAAATATTGCATCTAGCCTCTGACTAGATGTGGTTTCATGTTTTGTTTAGTGTTTGTGCCAAGTAGAACCTTTGGTAGGACTTGTGTGAAGTTTATTTGATCTTGCTATGAAAAACAGAATCGTTAGCGCTTGCTAAAGTAGTCTTCAGATTTTACTGGAGCGTGATTTTTAGTTGATTCTTTTTTATGCTGATTGGTATACAAATTTCGCAAATTTAACAATTTAGTTTTAATTTTTTGGAGTGCCATAAGTAGGTGAACCCAGCAGATACTACAGACTGTTCTGTTTTTGACAGATTCTGTTTTTCGTGTGTTGTTTGCTTATTCCGATGCATCTATGAGTAATATTGGAGGATATGAATCATAGAAAACTTGGAGTACAGTAGATTTAACACCAATATGAACAATGAATGAATTCCTTGCTGTACCTTTGAGTGGTGGTTTGCTTTCTCTTACTAACGGAGCTCACGAGAATTTTTGTCTAAGTTTTGTGTTGTGAAGTTTTCAAGTTTTGAGTATTGCTTTGATGGACTATGGAACAAGGAGTAGAAAAGGCCCAAGATTGGGGATGCCCATGGAACCCCAAGTAAAATCAAGATAATCAAAAGCCTAAGCTTGGGGATGCCCCGGGAAGGCATCCCTTTCGTCTTCATCCATCGGTAACTATACTTGGAGCTATATTTTTATTCGCAACATACTATGTGTTTTGCTTGGAGCGTCTTGTACAATTTGAGTATTTGCTTGTTAGTTTGCCACAATAATCCTTGCTGGACACACCTATTTGAGAGAGTTAAATATGGCCTAGAAATTATTAGAACACTCTATGTGCTTCACTTATATCATCTGAGTTGAATAGTTTTTGCTCTGTGCTTCACTTATATCTTTTAGAGCATGGCGGTGGTTATATTTTGTAGAAATTATTGAACTCTCATGCTTCACTTATATATATTTGAGAGTCTATTAAAACAGCATGGTAATGTGTTGAGGCTAACGAAACTAGTCTTCACATGATAAACATCCAATGTCAATGTAGTAAAATTTTCACACCAAGTGCATTGAATAGAATGAGATGTTGGATGCTTAATAATTGTTTTGAGACATGAGGATAGTGATATTAGAGTCATGCTAGTGGAGTTATTATGAAATTTAAGAATACTTTTGTTAAGGTTAGTGATTCCCGTATCATGCATGTATGGTGAACTGCTATGTGACGAAGTTAGAGCATGAGGTATTTGTAGAATGCCAACCTTTGTGTGGAGGTCGGGGGCGCGCAATGGTTAAATCCTACCAACCTCCCCCCTAGGAGCATGCGTTGATTACTTTGTTTTTGATGACTCATAGATTTTTTCAATAAGTATATGAGTTCTTATGACTAATGTTGAGTCCATGGATTATACGCACTCTCACCCTTCCACCATTGCTAGCCTCTCATGTACCGCGCAACTTTCACCGGCGCCATAAACCCACTATATATCCTTTCTCAAAACAGCCACCATATTGTTCCTCAAAACAGCCACCACACCTACCTATCATGGCATTTCCATAGCCATTCCGAGATATATTGCCATGCAACTTTCCACTGTTCCGTTCATATGACACGCATCATATTTTCATAGTGCCATGCATGATCATGAAGTTGACATCGTAGTTGTGGCAAAGCCACCATGCATAATTTTTCATACATGTCACTCTTGATTCATTGCCCATCCCGTTACACCACCGGAGGCATTCATATAGAGTCATACTTTGTTCTAGTATCGAGTTGTAATATCGAGTTGTAAATCAATAAAAGTGTGATGATCATCATTACTAGAGCATTGTCCCGTGTGAGGAAAGGCCAATAAAAAAAAGAAGGCCCAAAAAAATAGAGAGGGGCAAAAAAAGAAGAAGGGAAAAGCCCCTCCAAAAAATGAATGAGAGAAAAGAGAGAAGGGACAATGCTACTATCTTTCTCCACACTTGTGTTACAAAGTAGCACCATGATCTTCATTGTAGAGAGTCTAATTATTAGTCACTTTCATATACTAGTGGGAATTTTCATTATAGAGCCTGGCTTGTATATTCCAACAATGGGCTTCCTCAAATGCCCTAGGTCTTCACGAGCAAGCAAGTTGGATGCACACCCACTAGTTTCTTTTGTTGAGCTTTCGTTCATATTTAGATCTAGTGCATCCGTTGCATGGCAATCCCTACTCACTCACATTGATATCTATTGATGGGCATCTCCATAGCCCGTTTATACGCCTAGTCGTTGTGAGACTATCTTCCTCTTTTTTGTCTTCTCCACAACCACCTCTATTCCACCCATAGTGCTATATCCATGGCTCACGCTCATGTATTGCGTGAAAGTTGAAAGGTTTGAAAAGAATAGAGTATGAAAACAAGTGCTTGGCTGAAATCGGGGTTGTGCATGATATGAATATTTTGTGTGTTGAAGAGGGAGCATAGCCAGACCATATGATTTTGTAGGGATAACTTCCTTTAGCCATATTATTTTGAGAAGACATGATTGCTTTGTTAGTATTGCTTGAAGTATTGTTATTTTTATGTCAATATAGACTTTTATCTTGAATACTTCAGATATGAACATTCATGCCACAATTAAGAGAATTACATTGAAAAACTATATTGGTTAGCATTCCACATCAAAAATTCTTTCTTTATCATTTACCTACTCGAGGACGAGTAGGAATTAAGCTTGGGGATGCTTGATACGTCTCCAACGTATCTATAATTTTCGATTGTTCCATGCTATTATTTATGAAGTCTTGGATGTTTAATGGGCTTTATCATTCACTTTTATATCATTTTTGGGACTAACCTACTAACCCAAAGGCCCAGTCCAGATTGCTGTTTTTTTTTGCCTATTTCAGGGTTTTGCAGAAAAGGAATATCAAACAGAGTCCAAATGGAATGAAACCTTCGCGAGAGATATTTTTGGAGGAAATCACGCTCGGGAATCTTCGGGACCACGTCAGGGGACGGAGGGCCAGCCCTCGAGGGTGGGGGGGGGGGGGCGCCCCCCTTCCCAGGGCGCGCCTCCCTGCCTCGAGGCTGGCCCACACGGCCCTCGGTGCCCTCCTCCTTCCTATATATACCTACGTACCCCAGAAACTCCATACGCAGAGAGAAAACCCTAATTCCACTGCCGTAGCTTCTGTTCCCGTGGAGATCCCATCTTGGAGCCTGTTCCGGGAAGGGATCCATCACGGAGGCCTTCATCATCACCCTCACCATGAGTTGTGAGTAGTTTACCACAGACCTTCGGGTCCATAGCTAGTATCTAGATGGCTTCTTCTCTCTCTCTGGATCTCAATACAAAGTTCTCCTCGGTCTCCGAGGAAATCTATTTGATGTAATCTCTTTCTGCGGTGTGTTTGTCGAGATCCGATGAATTGTGAGTTTATGATCAATGTTATCTATGAAAGATATCTTGTTCTTCTCTGAACTTTTTATGTGTGCTCATAATATCCTTGCAAGTCTCTTCGAATATTGGTTTGGTTTGGCCTACTAGATCTATAGTTCTTGCAATGGGAGAAGTGCTTGGCTTTGGGTTCAATCTTGCGGTGTCCTTTCCCAGTGACAGTAGGGGCAGCAAGGCACGTATTGTATTGTTGCCATCGAGGATAAAAAGATGGGGTTTTCATCATATTGCTTGAGTTTATCCCTCTACATCATGTCATCTTGCTTAAGGCGTTACTCTGTTCGTATGAATTCAATACACTAGATGCATGTTGGATAGCGGTCGATGTGTGGAGTAATAGTAGTAGATGCAGGCACGAGTCGGTCTACTTGTCTCGAACGTGATTCCTATATACAATGTTCATGCCTAGATAGTCTCATAATTATTCACTTTTCTATCAATTGCTCGACAGTAATTTGTTTACCCGCCGTAGAATACCACTATCATGAGAAAAGCCACTAGAGAAAACTATGGCCCCCGGGTCTATCTTTATTATATTACTTTCCTTTCAACTAGCCAATTTCTGTCGTCGTTGTTTATTTGCTTTCTTTACTTTCCGTTTCTATACCAAAAATATCAAAAATATAATTATTATCTCTATCAGATCTCACTCTCGTAAGCGATCGTAAAGGGATTGACAACCCCTTATCGCGTTGGCTGCGAAGTTCTTATTTGTTTGTGCAGGTGCGAGGGACTGGCGCGTGGTCTCCTACTGGATTGATACCTTGGTTCTCAAAAACCGAGGGAGATACTTACGCTACTGTGCTGCATCTCCCTTTCCTCTTCGAGGGAATACAACGCAAGCTCAAGAGGTAGCACAAGGCACGTATTGTATTGTTGCCATCGAGGATAAAAAGATGGGGTTTATATCATATTGCTTGAGTTTGTACCTCTACATCATGTCATCCTGCTTAAGGTGTTACACTGTTCTTATGAACTTAATACTCAAGATGCATGCTGGATAGCGGTCGATGTGTGGAGTAATAGTAGTAGATGAAGAATCGGTTCGGTCTACTTGTCACGGACGTGATACCTATATATAATGATCATGCCTAGATATTCTCATAAGTATTTGCTTTTCTATAACAAGATTCAATAGAGCAACATTGATCTCACAAGATTCAGCATCGGTAAAAGGAGCAATCGGAGTGCTAATAAAATCATTATTGTTGGTATTGGAGAAGTCACACAATTTGGTATTGTTCTAAGCCATAGTGACAAGCAAGAAATCCAACACTTAAGCAAACAAGAAGCAAGTGAACGGAAAACACACGTCAAAAAGAAGGGCAAATAAAACGGCAAGGGTGAAGTGGGGGAGAGGAAAACGAGAGGCAAATAAATGTAATGCGAAGGATAAGGGTTTGTGATAGGTACTTGGTATATAAATTTTGCGTAAGCCTCCCCGGCAACGGCGCGAGAAATTCTTCTTGCTACTTCTCGAGCTTGCGTTGTATTCCCTCGTAGAGGAAAGGGTGATGCAGCACAGTAGCGCAAGTATTTCCCTCAGTTTTTGAGAACCAAGGTATCAATCCAGTAGGAGACCACGCGCGAGTCCCTCGCACCTGCATAAACAAATAAGAACTTCACAGCCAACACGATAAGGGGTTGTCAATCCCTTTACGGTCACTTACGAAAGTGATATCTGATAGATATGATAGTTTGATATTTTTGGTATTTTTGGATGTAAGAACAGAAAGTAAAAACGGTAAAGTAAAGTAGATTGTAGATTGATATGTTGAGAATAGACCTGGGGGCCATAGGTTTCACTAGTGCCTTCTCTCATGAAAGCAGAATTCTACGGTGGGTGAACAAATTACTGTCGAGCAATTGATAGAAAAGCGAATACTTATGAGAATATCTCGGCATGATCATTATATATAGGCATCACGTCCGTGACAAGTAGACCGAAACGATTCTGCATCTACTACTATTACTCCAGAAATCGACCGCTATCCAGCATGCATCTAGAGTATTAAGTTCATAAGAACAGAGTAACGCCTTAAGCAAGATGACATGATGTAGAGGGATAAACTCAAGCAATATGATATAAACCCCATCTTTTATCCTCGATGGCAACAATACAGTACTTGCCTTGCTGCCCCTACTGTCACTGGGAAGGGACACCGCAAGATTGAACCCAAAGCCAAGCACTTCTCCCATTGCAAGAACTATAGATCTAGTAGGACAAACCAAACCAATAATTCGAAGAGACTTGCAAGGATATTATAATCATACATAAAAGAATTCAGAAAAGAACCAAATATTTCTCATAGATAATCTTGATCATAAACCCACAATTCATCGGATCTCGACAAACACACCGCAAAAATATTACATCGAATAGATCTCCTCGAAGACCGAGGAGAACTTGGTATGGAGATCCACAGAGAGAGAAGAAGCCATCTAGATAATAACTATGGACCCGAAGGTCTGTGGTAAACTACTCACAACTCATTGGTGAGGCTATGGTGTTGATGCAGAAGCACTCCATGGTAGATCCCCCCTCCGACGGAGCTCCAGAACAGGCCCCAAGATAGGATCCCATGGGAACAAAAGGTTGCAGCGGTGGAATTAGGGTTTTCTTAGTTGCCTTGATGTTTTCAGGGTACGTGGACATATATAGGAGGAAGAAGTACATCGGTGGAGCAACATGGGGCCCATGAGGGTGGGGGGCGCGCCTGCCTCCCCTGGGCGCGCCCTGCCCCCTCGTGGGCACATCGTTTCTTCTCTGACTTGGTCCTCAAGTCTCTCATGAAGATATCGTTCCAAAAATAACTCTCCCGAAGGTTCCATTCCGTTTGGACTCCATTTGATATCCCTTTTCTGCGAAACACTGAAATAGGCAAAAAAACAACAATTTGCACTAGGCCTTGGGTTAGTAGGTTTGTCCCAAAAATAATTTAAAAGTGTATAATAAAGCCCATTAAACATCCAAAACAGAATACATAATAGCATGGAACAATCAAAAATTATAGATACGTTGGAGACGTATCAATGGTCTAGGGATAACTTATTTTAGCATTGATATTTTGAAAGACATGGTTGCTTGTTGATATGCTTGAGTATTTAAATCTCATGTCAAAACTAGACTATTGCTTTGAACCAAATAAAAGTCCAAATGTCCATGCTATGAAGGAAATATTATGATATGACATGATAAGGAGCATTCCACATCAAAAATTCTGTTTTTATCATTTACCTACTCGAGGACGAGCATGAATTAAGCTCGGGGATGCTGATACGTCTCCAACGTATCTATAATATTTAATTGTTCCATGCTGTTATATTATCATTCTTGGATGTTTTACAATCATTTTATATCATATTTTGGTAGTAACCTATTGACATAGTGCCAAGTGCCAGTTGCTCTTTTCTGCATGTTTTCTACATCGCAGGAAATCAATATCAAACGGAGTCCAAACACCGCAAAATTTTCTGGAGATTTTTTATGGGCCAGAAGACACCCAATAAGCCAGAGCTGCACCTGGGGGGGGGGGTGCCCTGAGGAGGGCACAACCCACCAGGGCGCGCCAGCCCCCCTGGCGCGCCCAGGTGGGTTGTGCCCACCTCGGTGGCCACCTATACCGCCTCTTTGCTCTATGAATACTCAGATATTCCAGAAACCCTAGAGGAGTCGACGAAATTCTATTCCAGCCGCCGCAAAGTCCAGAACCACCAGATCCAATCTAGACACCATCACGGAGGGGTTCACCATCTCCATTGGTGCCTCTCCAATGATGTGTGAGTAGTTCCTTGTAGACCTACGAGTCTGTAGTTAGTAGCTAGATGGCTTCATCTCTCTCTTTTGATTATCAATACAATGGTCTCTTAGAGATCCATATGATGTAACTCTTTCGCGGTGTGTTTGTTGGGATCTGATGAACTTTGAGTTTATCATCAGATCTATCTTTTTATATCCATGAAAGTTATTTGAGTCTTCTTTGATCTCTTATATGCATGATTTCTTATAGCCTCGTATTTCTTCTTTGATATTTGTGTTTGGTTTGGCCAACTTGATCTTTTTATCTTGCAATTGGAAGAGGTGCTTTGTAGTGGGTTCGATCTTACGATGCTTGATCCCAGTGACAGAAAGGGAACCGACACGTATGTATCATTGCTACTAAGGATAAAACGACGGGGTATATTTCTACATAAATAGATCTTGTCTACATCATGTCATCATTCTTATTGCATTACTCCATTTCTCCATGAACTTAATACACTAGATGCACGCTGGATAGCGGTCGATGTGTGGAGTAATAGTAGTAGATGCAGGCAGGAGTCGGTCTACTAATCTTGGACGTGATGCCTATATAATGATCATTGCCTGGATATCGTCATGATTATTTGAAGTTCTATCAATTGCCCAACAGTAATTGTTTTCCCACCGTTGGCTATTTTCTAGAGAGAAGCCACTAGTGAAATCTACGGTCCCCGGGTCTCTTTCTCATATTATTTGCCTTTGCGATCAATTTTCCTTTGATTTTATTTTCAGATCTATTAAACCAAAAACCCAAAAATACCTTGCTGCAATTTATCTTATTTGGCGTTCGATCTATCAATATTTACAACTCTATCACGTCCGTTACCCGAAAGGGATTGACAACCCTTTTACACCTCGGGTTGCGGGTATTTGTTATTTGTGTGCGGGTACTGTTTACATTGTGTTGCTTGGTTTCCTACTGGTTCGATAACCTTGGTCTCATCACTGAGGGAAATACCTACCGCTTCTATACTGCATCACCCCTTCCTCTTTGGGGAAGTAATGATGTAGTTCTAGCAGACATCAAGGCGCGGGCAGCCGCGTGTTGGAAACGACAGTGGAGGTAGTCTTGACGCCAAAGAGCAGGGACACGGTCGGGTCGAGCACGGCGGCGTCAGAGAGGGTTCTTCTGTGGATCTGGGGGAGGGGGAGCTGGCAATGGAGATTGGGTGGACTAGGTGAGTGAAACGCGGGCGGGCG
>LR738710.1:251740651-251779138 GCA_902687465.1 Secale cereale
GGGGGGGGGTCTTGGCGGCCTAGGTGAAAAGGGTGAAAAATATCCTCGGTCGCCACGCAGAAAGGCCTATGCAAACGGTCGCCTCTAAGCGCTCGTGTGCACAAAGAGAATAATTTCATTTGAAATGAAGACGTACTTATTTTGAAATGAAGACGTGATTTCATCGTTTCGTCTCTAATTTTTCCCATGTTAAGCAATCACCATTATACCACGCGTTTGATTTGCTGGCGCATTTCAGGTCTCATGTGCTATATGTCAGACATGTTTTGGCATTTACCGTGCATTTTGGCATATAAATCAATTCCTAGCTGGAATGCATTTCATGTTGAAAGGGATGAGGATTGCCATTCGATCTGGGAGCATCCAATGATGCAGGCATATGATTTGTGGGGTTTGGGTTCTGGCCAATCAGAACGCACGACTCAGATCGCGCGCGCGGCAGAGGGAGGGGGGCATTGGCCATGGTTTGGTTGGCACACGACTTTCCTGAGTAAATCGTGTGCTATTTGAAAACATTTTTTGCGAGGGGCTATTTGAAAACATTTACATGAACTAACAACACATTTTCGTTTGAATGAAAACAAGAATTCATCGTTTCGCCTCCAAATTGTTTTACACGGTAAGAAATTACCATTGTACCCTATGGTTCAATTTTCTCGTGCATTTGAGGCATCGTTTGCTATATTTGAGTCGTTTTCTATATTCACAACTACACGTGGGTGCTAGCTAGGTAGCAAGATCATTTGTGTGTCACTTTGGGAGTTTTCATTCATTGTTTGAAAAATGGGGGAAAATTCAAACTGTTCGGCCGCATGGTGCGGCTGGAGGTGTATGCCTTGTTGGTGTTCTAATACAGGAAATACATATAGAGTCCAGAAATAACGAAAATCGGTGTGTCACCGTGCCGTGTTCTCAGGATCACATGGATTTTTTTGGTAAAGATGGCACGAGTGTTGATGCTCACACCTTCCAAGTCGGAGCATCTCACAAGAAGGATCATAGTTTCCAAAAGGAGATGTGACACTTTGGACTCCAATCGTCAGTGACTACATCATTCCACTTTGAATTATTTTCATGGTAAACAATCACGTATATACCCTAGGTTTGATTTTATGGCCCATTTCAGGCCTCGTTGCTATATTCAAGTCATTTTTTGCACTTACCTTGCATTTAGTGCATATAATTAAATTCAGAACCGTTCTACAACTACATCTGGGGTGTTAGTTAGCAAAGAAGGTGTACAAGTCATTTGTGTGTCGCTTTGCGAGTTTTCATCCATTGTCTGAGAAACGGGGAGTGGTTTCAAACATTTGGGCCGCGAGGTGCTGTCACCGGCGTAGGCCTAGTTGGTATTTTAATTACTGGGAATTCAGATGGATTCTAGACTTCATCAAAATCGGTGTGTGACCGTGGCGTGCTCTCACAACCCCGTGGATTTTTTTGGTAAAGTTTGGCACAGGTTTTGATGATCGCTCCTTCCAAATCGGAGAATCTCACATGAAGTACCATGGTTTCCAAAAGGAGACATGTCAATTCAAACTCCAGTGGTCGGTGACTTCATCATTTGGCCTCATACAAATTTCCACGGTATGCATTCACCATTATACCACGAGTTCCATTTTCTAACGCATTTGAGGAATCATTTGCTATATTTAAGACATTTTTTGAATTTAACGTGCAATTTGTGGATATAAATAAAATCACAACCAGAACTGCATGTGCTCTCAAAAGGGATGAGGATCGCCGTTCGATCAAGGAGAATCCAGCGTTGCAGACGTACGATCCGTGGGGTTTGGGTTCTGGCCAATCAGAACGCATGGCTCAGATCGCACACGTGACAGAGGGGGTGAGGGGCGAGGGGGCATCGGCCATGGTTTAGTGGACACACGGGTTTCGTGAGTGAATCGTGTGCTATTTGAAAACATTTACATTACCTAACATCATATTTTTGTTTGAATGAAAACATGAGTTCATTGTTTCGCCTCCAATTTTTTTCCACGGTAAGATTGTACCCTATGGTTCGATTTCCAGTACATTTTACCAGGGGGCAGGCCTCGCTAGCATTCTCAAACTTTGAATATGCAAAAAACAGGTCTCGTTTGTATGTATATATATAGTCGCAACTACACGTGCGTGTTAGCAAGATCATTTGTGTGTCGCTTTGCGAGTTTTCATTCATTGTGCGAGAAACGGGAAAAAAACTTCAAACAGTTCGGCCGCAGGGTGCGGCCATAGGCGTAGGCCTTGTTGATATTTTAATTTCAGGAAATTCATATAGAGTCCAGAAATAAGGAAAATCATTGTGTCACTATTGTGTGCTCTCACGATCGCATGGAAATTTTTCGGTAAAGTTTGGCACAAGTTTTGGCGCTCGCACCTTCCATACCGGAGCATCTCACAAGAAGGATCATAGTTTCCAAAAGGAGACACGGCACTTCGGACTACAAATGTCAGTTAGTAGCTACATCGTCCCGGCCCATCTCAAGTCGTCTGCTATGTTTAAGTCATTCTTTGCACTTACCTTGCATTTTAGTGCACACAATTAATGTCAAAAACCATACTACAACTACATGTGGGTGTTTTAGTTAGGCTATACTTAGGCTACTCATAGTGGAGAGTGTCATTGTCGGTGTACAAAAGTAGGGGGCCTTTCGCACCCCTTTACTTGTGCATGCGTAGTTGTAGCCTCACCCACGGCCACACTTGACGGAGCAGAAGAAGGAGAAGCACGAGACCACCAAGGCAACATTCAAGCTAGAGGCATGAAGAACAGAGGGGCAAGGTGGACTCCCCCCGGCAATGCCCTTGCCAGGGCAGCCTACGTGACCCCGGCAAGAGCCTTGCCGGGGCTACTTGCCCAACACCAGCAAGGCCACCACCCTTGGGTCTGAGAGCTCTGACACCATCGACAACGTCAAGACCAAGATTCAGGGGCGCCTGTGTGGTGGCATGCAGATCTTTGTGGGACCAAGGGCCTGCAGAACTAGACAAAGACCAGAAGACGGAGACCCCCGACAAGAGCCTTGCCGGGGACGACCGAAGACCACCCGCAAGATCCTTTCCAAGGACAACCATGAGACCCTGGCAAGACCCCTTGCCAGGGGCGTCTGCGAGGCCACAGCCTGGCCCGCGCCCACCAAGGTTTCGCTGCCCCACGGCCGCTCCTACGCGGCAACCAGCTTGCCAACTTGACAAGTGCCTGCGTGGCAACATGCAGCCTCTAAACCAGCTAGCCAAGCACCTGCGTGGTGGCATGCAGATCTTCGTGAAGACCCTGCCACCACACCAGCACAACAGCCAGCTACCAGCGTGACGCCGCATGCCTCGTCAGCTTGGACGTGTGTCGTAGCACGGTGAGGTAGCAACGGGTGGGACAAGCTCGGTTGCCGTCTCCAATAAAGCTAGAGACACATAGGCGGCGCATTAAGTGCGTTTGTCCTATGTTGTCAGGAGATAACCTTGTACAGTGTAGGTACTTTCCACCTCCTGTGTGCCACAGTGGCAACCCCTTTGTCATATAAAAGGAGGCCCGAGGCGTACTGGGAGAGGATTCAGACTTTTTGGACAGGCACGCATAGTAGCCGTTTCAAGATCTCAAGAACACCAAATATACACAGACAAGCAGGACTATGATTTTACGCATCATCTGCGGCCCAAACCTGGGTAAAAATTCACACGCGTTGATCGACTAGACCTGCTCTTTTCACAACACTATGCCCCGCCAACCGTAGTAGGGGTCCCCAGGAGCCCATAGGTGTCGTTTCTCCGACATCTTTGGCGCGCCAGGTAGGGGGCGCTAGGTTGTGAAAATCTGGTGTTAGCGCATCCGCTTCCTCATCGCCATGGCTCCCAAGAAGAAGGGGATCATGGCGATCGGTCCATCTAGGGCCGAACCGCCCGTGCCAACGCGGGCGAGCGATGGTGCGGCTGCGGATGGTGGCGGAGGCATGGCCCGCGAGCTTCCACGGCACTCTGGCCATCGGAGCCAGGCGAGCTGCATCGTTCGTGACCAAGATGATGAGCCACGCGCCGCTGGGTCCAAGGGCGTCGCCATGCTACCCACGGGCGGCGCGGCGACCTCCAGGACACCTCCGCCAGCTCCCGCTCCGCGGTCCTCCCAGCTCGTACATGACGAGTAACACCGCGACGTCGGTGCCCACGAGCACCGCCGCGGAAAGAACCCTTTGTGTGACTCTCAAGATGCACCGGGCCAGCATGCACGTCCGGACGCGGGCGGAAGCGGCGTGCGACAATGGGACCGTGATAGAGCTCCTTCTAACATGGTTAGAAGTCAAAGTGCGTCACGATCCGCGCAGCTTTCGCCGCCACCCACGCCAGCAGAAGCATTGGCGCGCGTACAACTGCTCCTCAATTTTCCTCCCGCCGCGGAGAAGCTCGACGAGTGGAATGCCACCATCCGGAGCCTCATCAGCTTCACCAATAGAGATGAACCGCGACCAACGGGACCCACGCGCCAGCGCTCTGGTGAGCCAACACACACTGGTGGTGGGAGGGCCGGAGCTGCTGCGACCACGGTGCACTCTCCTCCCCCACGCCAGCAACAGCAGCCGTCGACTCGTCGGGCAGACGCTCTTGACAACTTTTCCACGGCGTCGTCCGACCCGCGAGCCCGCCGCTACCAATGTCAAGTTCTTCGGGAGTGAGCCCAGGAATACGCTCGGACCACTATCGAGCGATGGAGGGAAGCGTGCCATCAATCAAACAGGCGTGCAGGGCCTACTATGGACCACCCAGTGCCGGGGGGCTCTGGTGACTTACCTTACGAGGTGGGTTGTCCGACCTTTACCCGTGAGCTGCGGAAGTTCTAGTGGCCCTCACACCACAAGTTCAAGCCTGAGGTCGCAGAAAAGTACAACGGCAAGACTCACCCGTCAGCATCTACACCATCGCGATGTAGGCCGTTGGGGCTCGCGACGACAAGGTGCTCGCCAACTACTTTCCGTTGGTGCTTAAGCCCAACGTTATGTCGTGGTTGATGCACCTGCCCGTGGGTTCCATTTCTTCCTGGTCGGATCTGTGCCATGAGTTTGTTGGCGCCTTTACCTGGGGCCACCAAGCTCCTGGCCAGGAAAGCGATTTGCATGTCATCCCCCAGAAGGACGGTGAAACCCTACGCAAGTACATACAAAGGTTCAACCGTGTGCAGTACAACATCTCAGACGTTCACCCCGCCGCCGTCATCAGTGCATTCCATCAGAATGTGCGCAACCGCAAGATGTGTGAGGAGCTGGTGATGAACAAGGTTAAAGATATAGCCGAGCTCTATGTTCTGGCTGATAGATGCGCTTGGGCTGAAGAAGGAAGCAAGTACCCCGGCGAAGACGCCGACGCGGAAACCGACTCCACAGATGGAGACGCCATCGCCCCAGTGAAGAAGGGCCGACGCCGCAACAGGAAGCGAAAGGGCAAGGTTGTGCTTGCCGTAGAGGGATCCGACGACCCCGGTGCCGCCAAAAATTCCAAGGCTGACGACCCCAGCAAGGAAGTTGCCGGGTGCACCGCCTGTCTGGCCTTAGCGGCTGCCGACAAGCCAGGAGGCTCTGACAAGCAGTATTGCAAGATCCATCGCACCAAGGGCCATGACCTCTAGAATTTTCGGCAGGTCGAGCTGCTCGCAGAGAAGCAAAAAGCTGAGTATGAGAGGCGTGATAAGGAGAAAGGCCCGAACGGTGCTGAAGCACCCGACAAGAAGCATGGCGGGCGAGGTGGTCGCCACGACCAAGATAACCAACCAGAAAGGCCCGCTCGGGGCCGCGACAAGAAAGAGGGAGACGATGATCATGATGATAATGAAGAGTCCAGCGAGCACGAGCTCCAGAAAGCTACAGAGGCCATGTGCGTCGACGGTGGCGCCTCGCTGCATACCTCTCACTGCCAACTGAAACAGTGGGCGCGTGACGTCATTGCGGCAGAGCCATTGTTCGACGCCCAGAGACCACTAAAGTGGTCCAGCACGCCTATCATTTTTGACACCGAGGATCACCCTAACCGTACAACTGCGGTCAGGTTTTTTGCCATTGTTGGTTTCACCAACGATATGCAACCTCAAGGTGACGAAAGTGCTAGTTGATGACGGGGCCGATCTGAACTTGATCTCGCCCGCTGTGATCGAGAGGCTACAAATCCCCGATGGAGATCTCGAGGAGACGGGGACGTTTCAAGGGGTCAACCTGGGGAGGAGTCAGCCGAAAGGAAAGATCGCTCTGCCTGTTACATTTGAGGGCGAGATGAATTATAGGACAGAGAAGATTGTCTTTGATGTTGCCAAGATCCTCTTGCCCTATAATGGAATCCTCGATCGCCCAACGCTGGCCAAGTTTATGGCGGCATCAGACTACGCCTACAACACGTTGAAGATGCCCGACCCAATGAGCATCATCACCGTCCCCTCCGACAAGAAAGACGCGCTCATCTACGCCGACCAGTTCTACCGAGAGGCAGTTGCAGCAGACGCCGCCAAGACACTTGTTCCTACCACCGAGACCCTAAGGGATAAGAAAACCAACAAGACCTTTGCCTCTGCCAGCAAGGCCCCTTCAGGCAACGCTTCCGACACCGGCAGGAGCTCCTGCACCCCCTTAGGCAAACACGCCTCTTCGGAGCGCCTCGTTCCCATTGGGGACGTGCCAGAAAGCTCCGCCAGTTGGAGCAAGAGGTCCATAACGGCACCACCAGACACCAAGAAGGTCCCCGTCGGGGAGGATGGCACGGGTGGGGCTTTTACCATAAGATCCATCCTTGACACCAAATAGGAAGGCGCGCTCGTCACCTTCCTGCGGGAGAATGTCGACGTGTTTGCATGGCAAGCATCCGACATCCCTGGCGTTCCTAGTGAGGTGATTGAGCACCACCTTGCTGTCTGTCCCCATTTGCGGCCCGTCAAGCAGAAGGTCAGGAAGCAAGCTTTAGAGCGCCAAGAGTTCATCGTTGAGGAGATCAGGAAGTTGGAGGCGGCAGGCTTGGTCAGAGGAGTGCTCCACCCCACGTGGTTGGCCAATCCGGTGGTAGTGCGTAAGGCAAATGGGAAATGGAGGCTGTGTATCGACTATACAGATATCAATAAAGCATGTCTGAAGGATCCTTTCCCTTTGCCGCGCATTGACCAGATAGTGGACTCCACTACCGGGTGTGACCTGTTGTCATTCCTCGACGCCTACTCAGGATACCGCCAGATCTTCATGATGAAGGAAGATGAAGAGAAAACCGCGTTCATCACCCCATGTGGCACGGATGCCTTTCGGGTTGAAAAGCGCTGGTTTGACATTCGCCCAAGCAGTCCAAATCAGTTTTGAGCCCCAGCTGCATAGAAATATGGAAGCCTATATGGATGATATAGTGGTCAAAACCAAGGACAAGGCCGCGCTCGTGCAGGATCTGGAAGAAACATTTGCAAACTTGTGCAAGATCAACCTCAAGCTCAACCCAGAGAAGTGCGTGTTTGGTGTCCCATCCGGAAAACTCCTTGGTTTCTTTGTGTCCCAAAGCGGGATCGAAGCAAATCCCGACAAGACCAAGACGATTGAGCAGATTGAAGAGCCAAGACGAGTCAAAGATGTCTATAAGCTTGTCGGCCGCGTTGCTGCACTAAGTAGGTTCATCTCCAAATCTGCTGAGCGCACCCTCCCATTTTTTTAAGATTTTGAAAAAGTCGGGTCCAATGAAATGGACTCCGGAGGCAGAGGCAGCGCTGCAAGATTTGAAGAGATACCTCTCCTCCACACCAACATTAGTCGCGCCCAAACCGCAAGAGCCGTTGCTGCTATATCTAGCGGCAACAAATCAAGTGGTCAGTGTTGCGCTAGTAGCATAGAGGGAGTTTGAGGAAGAAGCAGAGGTAGTAGCAGATTCATCGGATGATGGGCCATAGCTCTCCCCGGCAAGGCCTGATGTTGGCAAGGCATGGTCCCAGCTAGACAGAGTCTGCGCAAGGAAGCAAAGTCGAATAGAAGAAGAAGATGGTGCAACACCCGGTCTATTTTGTCAGTTCCCTCTTGCAGGGGGATAGATCGAGATATTCCGGTATGCATAAGCTACTTTTCGGCCTCCTTATGGCCTCGAGGAAGATGCGCCACTATTTCCAAGAGCACGAGATCACCGTCGTCACATGCCTCCCCTTGCAACGAATCTTGCACAACCCGGACGCAACTGGGAGGATTGTGGAGTGGGCGTTGGAACTATCAAGCTTTGGCCTAAAGTTTGAAAGTACTTCAACAATCAAGAGCCGAGCCTTGGCAGAGTTCATAGCAGAATGGACATCAATGCCTGGCGAAGAGATTCAGGAGATCACCCTTCCTGGCAAGGAGAGGAGCCGTGATTGGATCATGTACTTTGATGGAGCTTTCTCGCTGCAAGGTGCTGGTGCCGGCGTGCTACTCGTCGCACCCACTAGAGAGCGCCTCAAGTACGTGGTCCAGATGCACTTTCCCCGGGAACAATCAACAAACAACACTGCAGAGTACGAGGGACTGCTTGCTGGTCTCAGGATCGCGACACACCTCGGAATCAAGAAGCTCATCATCAGGGGTGATTCGCAGCTTGTCGTCAGGAAAGTTAACAAGGACAACCAGAGCCCGTTGATGGAGGCTTATGTGGATGAAGTAAGGAAGTTGGAGGAGCGCTTCGACGGTCTACAGGTGGAGCATGTTCCCCGAGCGGAGAACGACATTACCGATGACCTGTCCAAACGCGCTGCCCTCAAGTTGCCTGTGGAACCAGGTACCTTTGTGCTTCAATTAAACCAACCATCCGTAAGCCATCTGCGGGACAGAAAAAACAAAGGAAGGTGGGCCCCAGCAAGTACTTTCCCGCTGAGCTCCCAGGAGCCACCGGCAAGGACGTTGCCGGGTACCCCAAGCTTGTCGGGGAACAACAACCTCCGGCAAGGCCCCAAGCCCTGACCGTAGAGGCAGCCGCCCCCACAGCCGAAGATGAGCCTTTGGTCCTTGCCGTCAAGCCCCAGGCTCCAGAATGGGCGTAGCACACCGTCAATTTCCTCCAAACAGGGGAACTCCCTGAGGAACATGAAGAGGCAGAGAAAGTAGCCCATCGGTCCAGCATGTACCCGTTTGTGGATGATGCCCTATACAGAAGAAGACCGAGCGTCGTGAAGTTGAAGTGCATTCCTTGGGAGGATGGACTGGAGCTGTTGCCAGAGATACACGAAGGCATGTGTGGTTCCCACATAGGGTCAAGAGCCCTTGCTGGCAAAGCATTCCGGCAAGGTTTCTTCTGGCCCACCGCTCTCCAGGATGCGACTGCACTAGTAACCAAGTGTGAAGCGTGCCAGTTCCATTCAAAGAAACTTCGTCAACCAGCTCAAGCTCTTCAGACAATCCCTCTTTCCTGGCCATTTTCGGTCTGGGGGCTTGACATACTGGGCCCCTTTCCCCGTGCCGTCGGGGGCTTTGAGTACTTGTACGTCGTGATCGATAAGTTCACAAAGTGGCCAGAAGTGGAACCAGTGAGAAAGGTGACAGCGCAATCAGCCGTCAAGTTCTTCAAGGGACTAGTCTGCTGTTTTGGTGTGCCAAACATAGTCATCACCGACAGCGGCACACAGTTCATGAGCCACACTTTCATGCAGTACATCCAAGACCTCGGGGGCAAGGTTTGTTTTTCTTCTGTTGGTCATCCCAGAAGTAACGGCCAAGCTGAGAGAGCAAATGCAGAAGTGGTGCGAGGTCTCAAGACCAGAACTTTCGACAGGCTACACAAGTGCGGAAGGCGCTGGATTGATGAGTGGCCAACGGTTCTTTGGTCAATCAGGACGACATCAAATCGAGCCACTGGCCAGACACCCTTTGCCCTGGTATACGGGGCAGAAGCAGTTCTCCCCATGGAACTCATATACGGGTCACCTCGAGTGCTTTCCTATGATGGGCTTGAGCAAGAGTAGCTGCCCCAAGATGACGCGATGCTCCTAGAGGAAGATCGTCTTCGGGCTGCTGTGCGAGCCGCTCACTACCAGCAAGCCTTGCGCCGCTACCATAGCCGCAAGGTTCACGCGAGAAGCCTTGAGGAAGGCGACCTTGTTGTTTGGCGAATCCAATCCACCAAGAATTCAAACAAGTTGATGCCGAAGTGGGAAGGCCCTTATCGGGTAATACGAGTCACTAGGCCCGGCACAGTCCGCCTGAAGACCGAAGATGGCGTTCCGGTGAGCAATTCCTGGAATATTGAACATCTTCACAAGTTTTACCCCTAAGGCGCGGTTACCAGGAGCCCCGACAACCCCCCTTTTTGTACTAGCCTTGACGGCAAGGCATGTAACCCTATGTACAAAGCCAGGCGCAGACCCTGTGCGCAGTAAGGGAAGAGAAACCCTTTAGTATGTACAATTTCCTATTGATTTCCATGTTTATATGTATGCGTATATCCATGTTTGTCCAGGTATTGTACTGTCTTTTTGATTCCATTAAATGTTAATGGACCGCCAAGGTTCCATGCTCCTGTGCTCTCTTCTTTCCAGCCGCGCAAAGGATGCTCGATCCCGCCAAGGACCCGACTCCGGCAAGAAGTTGGGAGGACTGCCCGGCATAGCTACTCCCGACAAACTAAACAGATAAAGTTCACCTCTTGCCCATTCATGTTCGTAACCTGTGACTTGTGCATTAGAAAACCTCGCCACTCTCTTTTAAAACTCAGGCGCTCCCATCCCTGACCCGAACGCTGCTTTTGTCAGGGCGGTTGCAGTAGCCTTTATTAAGAGAAGGTTGACGAGGGGCTGGACCCTTTGTCTGCAACCCGACAGATATGATTCTCCGGCAGGCACAGAGGGCACCGACATGATGGTGCCGGGAGAACTCGTTTATTTGCGTTAAAGAGGCATTTTCGCCTTTGCATGGACGTTTACATGGACGAGTCCCCAGCAAGGCCAGTCTTTTTCATTGACATGCTGATACAAGTATGAATGTTACAAGACACATGCATGGGCTTGAGAGATTACATTATTTAGAAATTAAGATTCAGCAAGTGCCTACGTGCTAAAAGAAATATAAGTGCCTCAAATCTCCGTTCTTGCCCCTTTCCTCCCAGGTGCGGCGGGTGAAGGCAAGGGAAGGGCGATGAGGAACGCACCCATGGAGAGCATAGTGAGGGTGACCCTCGGTGAGACACGTGGCTGAGGGAGGAGGGCGATGCAGATGATGGTGCTGCCACCGGCGGTCAGTCGGAGTTGGAATCGGCGTCCTCCCGCCCGCTACCGTCGTCCTCACCATCGCTGTCTTCCTCATCACTATCGCTCGAGGAGCAGGTTTCGTTGTCGGTGGAGCTCTCCACATAGCATCCTAAGCGAATTCCCGAGCATCCAAAGATCTTAACGAAGAGCGGGCCATTCTCCATTGATTTGAAATGGAGAACGTACCCCTCCGACAGGCTATGGGCGCGGGCGAAGGTCTTCCACCCATGGTGAAGGTACATGACGTGAGGGCCGGGGAAGTAGACGTCGACCCGCATGTTGCCATTCCCGCAACCCCTCATATGCAGCCTCAAGGCCTGCAGCGGGTCAAGCTCCATTTCCCGAGCAAACAGGCTGGGGAGGCGGAGGTGACCACACACTGGCTTGTACAACCTGATGAAGAATTCGCGGGGCTGGTCTCCGACATGGCCCTCCATTGGGGGAAGAGCCGCTGGCGAAAGCGCGGCCGGTGCGCCGCCCCATCCTCCTCTCCCCCGAGCGCCATGGCGGCCTCAGTATCACGTCCTCCCTCTTCCTCTCATAGGGGGCTCCGCTGCCATGACTTCTGGAGGAGGGGGGACACGTTGTCGAGTAGAAGCCCTCGTCGCCGCCGTTGGAGTGCCGATGCACCCTCTAACCATGAAGACTGGGAGAGAAGGATCAAGCAAGAAGGATATGTATGCATAAAGACGTTGTCGCTCTCCCCTTTTATAGAGAGGCGGGGCCGGGGCTCGGCCCCCCAACCTAAGGGCAGCCACCCCGCTCAACTAATCCATCTGCCAGGGGCACGGGGCATCAAGACCGACGCGCTGATCCAATCAGCGATGCCCGGTTTCCCGCCTCAGCGTTAATGCCCGTGCCCTCCGTCTCCACTGCTTACCCTCCCAGAGGCATGGGAGACACGTGGCGGGCGGGCCAGAATCAAGAAGACAAATGGGGTGACCGTTCCCCGGCCCATGATCATGGGGCGCGGACGCCATGATGGCCACGACCCGAGTCCACTTTGTAAATGAGCAGCGCCCCTGTGGTTTCCTCTTTTATGGGGAAGCCACAGGCTGCCTCTTCACTATTTACCATGATGTGACGCAAGCACGCTGCAACCGCTCCACGCACGACCCCCACGTCACGCGCCCAATGCGTGTCGTGGGAAAGCGCAACTGGCGAAGGAATTGTCACAGTTAAAACCCTGCCACGCATGCTCGTGCACCGTTCTGGGCCTGGCCCAACAATGCTCCGTGCTTATGTGTGTCCCAGGCCCGGGGGATCCTGTTGGTGTACAAAAGTAGGGGCCCTTTTGCACCCCTTTACTTGTGCACGGGCAGTTGTAGCCTCACCCACGACCACACATGACGGAGCAGAAGAAGGAGAAGCACGAGACTGCCAAGGCAACATTCAAGCCAGAGGCATGAAGAACAGAGGGGCAAGGTGGACTCCCCCCCGGCAATGCCCTTGCTGGTGCGGCCTACGTGACCCCGGCAAGAGCCTTGCCCGGGCTACTTGCCCAACACTAGCAAGGCCACCACCCTTGGGTCTGAGAGCTCTGACACCATCGACAACGTCAAGACCAAGATTCGGGGGCGCCTGTGTGGTGGCATGCAGATCATTGTGGGACCAAGGGCATGCAGACCTAGATAAAGAGCAGAAGACGAAGACCCCCAGCAAGAGCCTTGCCGGAGAGGACCGAAGACACCCGGCAAGATCCTTGCCAGGGACAGCCACGAGACCCCGGCAAGACCCCTTGCCGGGGGTGTCTGCGGGGCCACAGCCTGGCCCGCGCCCGCCAAGGTTTCGCTGCCCCACGACCGCTCCTACACGGCAACCAACTTGCCAACTGGACAAGTGCCTGCATGGCAGCACGCAGCCTCTAAGCCAGCTAGCCAAGCACCTGCGTGGCGGCATGCAGATCTTCGTGAAGACCCTGCCACCACACCAGCACAGCAGCCAGCTGCCTGCGTGACGTCGCATGCTTCGTCAGCTTGGACGCGTGTCGGAGTGAGGTGAGGCGGCAACCTTCTTATTGGAGCTTTCTTCTCCGCTTCCAGGCTTCCCTCTTGGATGGTGTAGTTGTTCTCTTCAGCTTGGACTCCTCCATGATGAATGTGTAGCTCCGCTCACATCTATGTATGCATTCGAGTGAGGAGTCAAGTAGTATACCATCCTCGAAGGGTACAAGTGGACACGTGTAAAGGAGATGATTCACCTTTGTATGTATGAAGTAGACATCGCACGTGTCACTTGCGAAATGGACTCTTGACATGGTGATGTCCATAGGATGCTCCGCATCACCCCCTCCCCCTTGGGAAAGATCCGACCTCGGTTTGTAATCCAAATCACCAAGGGAAAGATATGATGTCGTCGTGAAGAAGTGGACGATCACCAAGCATTCTTCATCTTGATGCTTTAAATAGGCACTCTCCAGTGTCGCACCATCTTGTAATTCCTTCGAAAGGAGCAAAGATAACAAGCACTTGGAAAAACAAATATGGTTAGCATTAGAGCAAAACCAAGCATTCAAGAGGTGATTCACCCAACAAGTGTTGTCATCAAGCATAGCATATGGTTTGACAAAGAAGTGTGGCATGGCATTTAAGCATATAAATTGAGCACAAGCAAGGGCATCACAAAAACAAGCATGCAAATGGGAGGTAGAGATGCAAATATGTTTGACAATTGAACAAGCATCTACCTCAAGGTCGTAGCAAACATGAACAAAGCACTCAATGTAAGGTCTAGATATGCATAGGAACCATTCACACCACCAAATAAGAGGAGATATCTAAACACATGGGGTAAGTGCAAGACAATCTGAGCATAATGTGCACATGGTGTAGTGAGCGTAGTGTGGCACTCAACACAATAGAAAGAGCAATTATTCAACATGTGTGAGGCAAATAAGTCAAACATGTGACAAGCAAAGGGACATAGCATATGTGAAGTGATAACATTGGTGCAACCAAACATGGGATGTGAGCAAGTAGGCAACAAGTTGGATGCAACACACAAGGCATATATATCACGAGGCATGGAAATCTGAGAATTGAAAGTCATAGCAAGATCTCTAACATGTGTGCAATCAAGTAGTCAAGATGGATAATAAGTCTCATGGTGCAAGCAACACATGTAGTATGATCCACAATATCCATGCTCAAGAAGGATGTCACCTTAATGGCGTGTCCTTGGGTATCCTTCACAATGCCGAAGCGCAAGCAAATGCGGTGAAGAAGCGAGTCATGGTCGAAAGTATGAGGCTCGCTCTCAAGAGCTCGAATGGTCAACTCACGTGAAGTGGAAGTCAACACGTAGTCCAAGTATCCTACACATGCACACAACAAAAAGAAGAACATATGCACATGGTAGATAAACACATCATCCATCATGATGGTTCTCTTCTCTTCCACATAACCATTAGAAGCACAAGTGCATGAATAATAGGATGCAACAATGTTGATATTCATGGCACGAGGTATATGGTGCAAAGAGGTAAGACAGGCATGCTTCACAAGAAATATGTAAAAATCTCCAAATATATGTGACAAAGCTATGGGGCAATCTCATTTGCAAGACGAAAAGCATTGTTGCACTCAATACATGGTAAACCATCTAGCATGAGAGAGGCAACACATGGAGACGTATGACAACATGGACTAGCAATCATGTGCAAAGCATGGGGATATGTGCCATCAACCGAATGAAATGAGCAAGTATGAATCAATGGTGATGCAACATACGCAAGTAAATCGTTCATGTCGTGCAAACTAGTGGAGCGAATATGCAACACACTAGATGAAATCATGGCAATCATGTCATGTGAGCAAATAATAGGCATAGGTAATGCACATAACATATTGCAAGCACATTCACAAATCAAGATCAAAGCATGATCATAAGCATTGGGCACAAAGTAAACATGGCAATAATAAGCAATATCTCCACCAAGCTTGCAAACACACATACAAGTACTAGACTCAAGGATCATGTGGAATGCAAAGCATGGGTCACAAATGCATGGCAAAGGCATTGGAATGAGCATATCACGCAAAGTGAACATGTAAATATGGGCAAATGATATATAATGGACAACAAGCCATAACCATGTGAGGGCCATGTAGAAGAATTGCGCGATGTCTTTGCGTGGAGGAAACGGTTGGTGAGACATCTCACGGGTTCCCAAGGCATCGTTGCTCTCTAGAGCTTGTTTCATCAACTCGTGATGTTGCTAGGTTGACAAGTAAGTATTGGGTCCTACACAACAAACACACAAATGAAACAAAGTGTCTGCATGGTAAATGTACGCATCATCCATCATGATGTGTATGTGCACGTGGGAGTTAGCACAAGATAAGCATCACTCAAAGAAATTCGATGCATGGTATAAGAACATGTCATCCATGATGAAAGAGTAGTTATTATGTAAAACATGATGGGGACACAAATTGAGCATGCAACCATAGCAAGTGCGTGGCACAACAATAGCATTTTTATTCATGGGGAGCATATTGTGCACACAAGTACGGGGATCATGCAAAGGATATGATGGATGAAAATCTCCTAAAATGCATGAGGAAACTATGGGGGTCTCCTCATGAGCAATAGTGGAAGCATGATATGGAAAAGTCGAACAACATCCAAAAGAATGCATATCCAAATCTATGTGGTCATGGCATGGCATATGAGATAGATGATGCAAAGGGGGCATATCAATATCATCACAAGAAAAAAAATGCCAATAACCGAGGGTTTTTCATCTATGCCATAAGTGCAAATTGGATTGATTTTAATGGCACATGCATAGTTACTACGATGAGATTGCAAATATGACATATTGTTGATCTCATGCATAGCATATGAAAAGTCAAGCGGAGTATCAAACATGATGTGACCTAAAGAATTATCACAAGAGATCCTATGCAACATGGCATCACAACTAATAGACTGCACATGACAATCATCATACTCATCATAAATGGGTAATGCATCACATGAGGTAGTCGAACTAGCATGAAGCATGGTAATAGGTGGATCAACATCATGCAAGCGATCAATGTCAAGAATGTCCACTAGTGGGACAATAGCATCACCTTCACCTATGTTACCTTTCTCATCCCACTCATGTGGTATAGGTGAGGTGGCAAAGACAAATTCAAGGTCATCATCTTCATCTTGATGGAACCATGTGGGGGGTGCATCATAGTCCACCATGGCATCATCTTGTCCAAAGGAAGGATGAAGTCATCGAGGATCAGGGAGTCATCGTATATTGGACCTAGAACCAAATGAGAAGATACAATAGAGGTAGAAGTCAAGTTGTTAGAGGTGAAAATGTCCTCACAAGACCAATCAACTATCTCACTCTCTCTATGTGTTGGTGGCTCACTTACTCCCTCAAGGTAGGTGCACTCAAAGTCACATATGGTGGAGTCACTCATCTCACTCAAGTGGTGGTGGTGGCTCTCCCCACATGAGAAATGCGACAACTCATCACATATGGGGCTAGTGGTGATCTCACTCTCACTCTCAATATGGTGGCATAAGTCTCTCAACTCATCACTGTGACAGCCTGGTTTTTGCCCCTTTTTATTTGCCTGAGTTTTATTTGGATTTAATTTGAACCTTGGGATTTTTGAATCTTTTCATATGGACTTAAACACTTGGGTACCCTTGGCTTTCACCCAAGTGCCTCATATCCATCTCAAATCATCTTTTCCCTCTCGTTCACCCTAAAATAATTGTTGGAATATTTTTATTTATTGAAAAATATTCATTTTTCCCTCCAAAACCCTAGTTAAGCTCATTGTGCTCCAAAGCAACCCCAATTTTTCTTGCCCACAAAAGTCTAAGGAAATTCATAAATATTCTTTGGACCCTAGGACACATTTCTGAGCAAAAATATTGCACCACCTTTTGGAATATTTTTTGTACAGAAATTCTTTTCTATTCTGGACAGAAATGGTAGTTTCTACAGCAACTACCATTTTACTTGCTCCATTGTACCTGAAACTCCTTGTGCATATTTACCTTAGTAACTTAGGGCTAGCCTCCAAAGCACAACCTCCAACTCCTAGCCATTTTACCTTAGTAAACTCTCAAAGTTTCTGTCCAGAAACTTACCAAGTTGGTGAAATTCTTTCTACTGCGTCTGGATCCAAACTAAACCTGGGTAACATTCAAATCTACCACGAACAATATGCCAGACATGCTCTTTGGCCCCAAGTCGGCCAGTAGGCAGAGTTCACGCGGTGACCATGTGTGTGCACCATGCCAGGCTGCTAGTCGACGCGCTCTGGATGCCGCCGAGCGCTCTGTTTCGCGCGTGCTCGCTTCCACGCATGCCGGAGCTTGCCAAACCGCGCCACCATCTTCATCTCGACTTCTACAGCCCCCCCAACACTCACCGACGCCAGAGCTCGCCGCAGCGAGCATGGGCGCGGTCCGGCCAAG
The DNA here is from genome assembly GCA_902687465.1 of Secale cereale. Taxonomy (NCBI): domain Eukaryota; kingdom Viridiplantae; phylum Streptophyta; class Magnoliopsida; order Poales; family Poaceae; genus Secale; species Secale cereale. Next base: position 251,758,287 of record LR738710.1, read on the forward strand.
GCAACAGTGCGGTGCGCACCGTGCTAGTCGCCATCCAAGTGATCATGTGCTCGTCTCCGTCTGTGCACAGCCCCCGCGTGAACGCCGTCGCCTTCTCCCCCTCTCACTGACGCCGTTCGTCGCCGGGCGCATCGTCCAGGTGTCGCCGACGGAGCCCCGACCCCCCCTCTCGGCTCGCCTATATATAGGACCCCTCCCAGCCTTCCCAAGCATCCCGCTCCAATCCCACACACCCCACGACTGCGTAGAAACTCGTAGCCGGGGCAGGGCAGGCCGCAGGCCGCCGTCCCCGAGCTTGAGCTTGCCGACGATCCCCTCGATTCGTCACCGTAGCTCCAGCCCCTCTCAGGCTAGGGCAACTCTTCCAGAGCCTCCGCCACTCTCTGGTGGTGTTGTTCCACCCAGTTGGAGCCTCTGGAGTCGCCGTTGCTCATCGTCTTCCTCAACTCCGGCGACCACCCTGTTCTGCCTCCACCTGCGAGGCCATTTCCGACGTCGTCCGACCACCCCTAGCTACACTATGGGTACGGGCAGGTGCACCTCGATCCCCTCTATCGATCTATCCCTCTCAGCTTGGTCAAGAAGCTCGCGTCGCCGGCGTGCGCTTCGACGAGGCCACGACCGCCCCTGTTCTTCTCTCTCTCCCCCTCACCTGACTAGCGGGGCCTGCTAGTCAGCCTCTCTGTACTCGCGTGAAGCGGTACAAGTGGTGGTGCCCTGGGCCTTTACGCCTTCGACATCACCCCCTTTCTCAGTCTGTTTATTTAAATTTCATATTTATATATATTCTAGAACACTTCAAACTACAAATAACTTTTTAACCATAAGTCCAAATGAATTGATTCCTTTTGCATTGTGTTCTTTGTAAAGAAATCTTGTAGCACACCGAAGATGAGACTTTTCTGTGTTGTGTAGATTTTCTGGTGAATTTTTGAATGGTTCTTGATATTTTCTTTGTGTACTTTTAAATCTTTTCAGAAGGTGAAGCTTGTCTTGAGGATCACCAGGAGGCTTGTGAACCTCATTTGCACTAGGGCAAGCCACAACAACATTTTCATGGTGCCATTGCAATATTTGTGATTTTCCAACTTGAATAAATGATTTAATCCATGCACATGAATTATTTTTGTTAATTACATTCTGTTGGTTGATGTATTTAGTTGTTATATTTAGTTTACAGAAAGTTGGAAGTTGATTTAAGTTGTTAGTGTAACTAGAAGAAAGTTTGGGTCATGAAGAACTAATATGGGTATGAATATAAATAGTTATGTGAAGTTATTTTCTTGCATAAGAACTATGGTAAAATTTTGCTAGAATATATTCTGTTTTTAGTTGAAAGTAAATCATAACCAGAAGAATATTGGAAGTTGTGATGCTTGCACTTAGTATGGTAGAGCTGATCCAGTTCTTAACGTTAATGCATATTGGTATGTTGCATTTGCATGGCATTTTATGACACCGATTATTTCTTTAAGTTGAACCTGCTAATAACTCAACTTGAATAAATTGTTGACCGGGTCATGGTGCCATTGAATCGAGTTTTCCCTAGTGCAACCACATTTGCCTTTATGCTAAGGTCTTTATTCGGTCCGTTGTCATGCCTCTGGCCGGTACGTCCAAATAGGGAAGGTTATGGGAGTGCGGTACCCTGGCCCGATAAGCAGACATAACCTTGTGTGCCCGTTGTTGAGTTTTTGGTACCGAGTCCCTGTTTGGGACAGTTTATGTTTGGCCACGACGCTGGTCGGTGTGCCATTGGTAGGCATGGGGCCACCCATGACTATTTCGATGGGAAATGAGTCGGAGTGGCCGGGAGAGTGTCATGGCAATGGTAGAGTTTTGTCAGAACACCGTTGGTCCACCTGAATGGGAAAGCGAGGCCATGGGTTCCGTGGTGTGGGTACAGTGCACTACCTCTGCAGAGTGTAATTAATCTATCGATAGCCGAGTCCACGATCACAGACACGCTCGACAGTAAGTCACACCATGGGTCAACATTTAATAAAATTTTGCTCACTAAGTTATGAACTTTGCACTGTTAAAGATGGTGGAAGAGCCACCGAGATGATTGAGACCAAGTGTGGTCAGGGTTGTGATCGCCGGAAAGATCACGAGATTTGTTATGTTGAGATGAACAAGTTGGTGTATCACAAATGATCACCATTGGTAAGTCAGTCCGAGGGACTGGATTCACAAAGGCATGAGCACATCATGTTGGTTATATTCATACTCATGTTTGGTGTTGCATTTTAATAATTGAATAATTATCATGATATTGTTTGTCATTATGACTTTGTTTGCTGTACAAGTACATCCAATGTACTGACCTGGCGTGTCATGCCAGATTTCAGGAAAGTTTCGCTGGAAAGGAGTGCTGTCCAAGTCTAGATCGTGTCCACATCGGTGTCCCTGTGCTATGGAGTTCCGCTACGAAGTCGTTCCGCTGCCGTGTAGTTGTTATGACCGAGGCCTTTTATGTTCACCAAATAATGTACATATTATTAAGTCGCACCGTGTGTGCCGCTTGGCCTCGCTACCTGTTGTAATGTAAAACTTTGATCCGCTAGTATCAATAAAGCAGTTGTTTTCTATACAAAGATGTTGTGTGTTGCCAGAAGACAAGGTCTCTGGGCTCGCAATGCAGGGTAAACCGGTCACTCTGAGCCGGGGTGCCACAATCACCATACGCCTCCTTGGTCGAAGGGAAAATCCCATGCTCAAATGTCTCGTAGTCGTCATGGATGAAGGCCGAAGATGGCACAACATCACTCTCGTTCATGACCGAAGGGAAAATCCCATGATCAATTATCTCGATGGTACTAGCCTCATGCTCGCCGTCTTGGAGCGTGGTCGTCGTGAAGGAGGCTGGGGTCGAGTAGACTTGGCCTTCTTGAGTTCTTGCTCTGCCTTCAAAGCACCAATGTAGTTGTCATCGAGGGACATGTAGTTCTCGAGGAAGATAGTCTTGAATATGTCGTTGTTAAATCCCATCATGAAGTAGGACTTCATCCGAATGGGTTCGTCCATGCAGGCACGCCGCAAGGCTTTCTTCATGTCCTTGAAGTACTCGTCGAGGGACTTGGATCCTTGTATGGTGTTCTCCAAGTGGCATTGAAGATATTCCGTGTAGGTGGAAGGCAAAAAGTCTTGCCTCATCACTTTCTTCATCGCGGGCCACGTCATGGTGAAGCTTGTCGAAGGTCTACGAATCCACCATGTCGATGCATAGTCGTGGAAGGTACTTGTGGCGCACTTCACTTGATCTTCGGAGAGGACTTGGTGTAGCTTGAGGTAGTCGTCCATCTTGTGCTCCCACTTGAGGTACTCTTCGGGGTCATGAGTCCAAAAATATGGAATCTCATCGGTGTTGGCGAAGTCGAAGTAGCTCATGGAAGTAGTCGACTTGAGCTCATGGAGTAGGTGAAGATGCCTTGAAGTCACATGGCGAAGATGCCAAAGTTGTTGAAGAAGCCACAGCCTTGGGATCGATGTCGTGGTTCTGTGTGGTCCGTGCGCATGGGGTTACAGGAGGCCGTGCGCACGTGGTCCTGTGTGCACGGGGGTCGAAGGCCCGTGTGCACGGGGGTGGCAGAGAAACCAACTCTCATCCAGAATGTTGCTCTACCGTTCTTGTGGTACGCCCTTGCGGAACTTGAGCGCCTTGGTCTTGTCGGTGTCGACGTCGTTGTGTACTTGTCGGAGATGGTAGCTCAGGACTCTTTGTACTTGAGTGTCTTCTTGAAGATGATGAAGATCGCTTGCAGTTTTTGATGAGGACCTTGAGCTCCTCCATGTGCTTGTCCATCTTGGCGTTGATGAGGTTCTTCATGGCATCGAACTCGTCGTCGGGGTTGTAGACCAGAGATGATGTGCTTTGCCTATCCATCACAAGACTCAAGCAAAGGTGAGTAGGAAATGAGATAAACAGTACCAAGCTACCATTTCCCAAAGTTGAGGATGTATCTCGTGTCCCTCAATGTGAAATGAAAGAATAGTGGAATTGCTACCAGACTTGTTCACTCACACCTACAAAGTAAAGCTTATCGAGTGGCTTGGTTAGGACAAGTGGCACAAATTTCATGCAAATTGAAGTCCAAGATATTGCAAATGTTGAAATCAAGCCAAATGACTCAAAATGCAAAGCAAGTGATCACAAATATAGAGGAGGGCAATAAGGAAACACACACGTTGGGATAATGGGGCTTGTGCAACTATAGGGATGAGCAATACAAAATTGCCTAACGAAGACTAAGCTCGTGTTGCACAAACACTAGGAGAGACACTAGCTTGATTGCACACTTGGGCACGATTCACCAATTGGTACCAACCTATATGCATGCAAGCTAAATGTTTCCTATTCCATGTATCCTCATGCACAAGTATCTGTTTTCATGCTCAACTCTCTTTTGATTATAAGCTTATGATATTTCTTTTCTTGCTTAGAAGCTTTTTTTGGCTCTTCTCTTCCTTTCCACTTTTCTTATCGAGCCTCAACCAAATAAGTGGGACAAGTATCACAAGATATGCATGCGATCAAGCAATTGGACTACATGATATATCCAATGATGCAACAATATGATATCATATCACTATGGCACACAAGTTTTGGCGAAGCCCGGCGATACTTGGATAGCTAGTCTCAATAGGTATGAAGGTATTCGCAAAGATGGTGGGGCTATCAAGATGAAATGTCAAGGAAGGAGAAGTATATGACGGAATGGATACCTTTGTCACACTTAACCTTTCACAAAGTCAGGGGTAACCGGCCTTGCTTCCGGTTGAAGATGGTCTCAAAGGATGGATGGTCGTTGTCGATGGCGAAGCTTGTGGCGGATGTAGTCGATGGAAGTTACAAGTCACCGGTGGTTGATGAAGATGTAACCGTCCCTAAGTAGCCGAAACACCTTAGGAGACTCAAATCGCAACTCAAACAACCACAAATGCAAAGGAAACCAAAATGGGTTAGTTTGCGGAATGCTATGGTGGTTATGCGGAAGATATGGTGTATGGGCTATGTGAAAGATGCAAAAATCCACAAAATTCGATGGAGTAAAATGGTGGTAAAACCAAGATTAGCAGCTCGGGCATGTCGCTAGTTTTCTAACGAGCCAAAGAACACCCAAATCGGAGTTCGAGAGTGGAAGTTGTGGGCAAAATGGTAGAACACACACGACTGTTCCTGGGAGGGCCATACGCACGGGGTCTAGGGCCCGTGGACACGGGGTCTCGTGCGCACGGTACAAGGGCCATGGGCACGGGGTCACCTGGGATGATGCGGGGGTTCGTGCGCACGGGTTGGGAGCCCGTGGGCATGGGGTAGGCGGAAAATTTGTGATTTTCTGGTCAAATTCGATGGGGGAAAGAATAATTGGGGTATGGGGACGCAAGAGGGGGTAGATCTACTTGCTAAACATCAGATCCACATATCAAAATCAACAAAAACTCACAAAAAACTTCAAATCACAAAAAAAATGTATGGCTCTTTTTGTGGGGATTTTCGAAATTGGGCAAGAACAAGCAAAATTAGGCTACAAAACATGGAGTGGGGCTCCAATTTCGTGAGAAGCCATGGCTCTCGATACCAAGATGATGTAGGGTGGAACCCTATGGGAAGATCTTTCATGAATTGGAGGGGAAACCCTCAAGAACAAGAAGAACATAAGGGTAAAACAAGAGAAACACTCAAGAACAAGTCCAATCACACATCTGCTAGACTCAGAAACACATAGATCCACAAGGTACGAGAACAACAAAGGGAAAGATACAAGGTAGAGTTCATCCCAAATCCTATGAAGGAGATGAGGTCTTGGTGATCTAGATAGATCCTTCCCTAGAAGGGGTCTTGAATCCCTAGGCATCTTCTCCAATGGAGGCCTTGAACTCCAAAGGAGTGTCCTCTCTTTCAAGAGGAATCCCACAAGAGGAGATACATGAGCTAGGCTCTAATGTATAAATATATCCTTAGCTTCGTCTAAATGGAGGAGGGAGAGGAGTATATATAGGTCCAAGACATGAAGGGGTAAGGAGGGACGGAATGGGGATACAAGGGCAAAGCCCAACAGCCACATGCAGGCGGCCCCGTGCACACGGGGTAAGTGGAGCCCGTGCGCACAGGGTCTCTAGAAACCCGACGTAGCAGCCCGTGCACACGGAGTCTGAGGCCCGTGGGCACGGGGGTCCCGTGTGCACGGTACATGCCCGTGCGCACGGGGTCTTCAGGACCGCCAGCCCGGGAGGCCCATGGGCACGGGGTCGGAGGGGCCCGTGCGCACGGGGTCGCCTGGGAGCTGCAGCCTTTGTCTTGGCACTTCCTTCTCTGCTTCCAGGCTTCCCTCTTGGATGGTGTAGACGTTCTCTTCAGCTTGGACTCCTCCTCGGTGAATGTGTAGCTCCGCTCAAATCTATGTATGCATTTGAGAGAGGGGTCAAGTAGTATACCATCCTCAAAGGGTACAACTGGACACATGTAAAGGAGATGATTCACCTTTGTATGTATGAAGTAGACATTGCATGTGTCACTTGCGAAATGGACTCTTGACATGGTGATGTCCATAGGATGCTCCGCATCAGGTATGTACCTATGTTACTGCTTCTTTGCCACATCATCATATTTGCTATTCCCAAGTGCATGTGATACCGGCTATATATGATACCCAGCCCCCACTATGGCCACCCTAAGGCTGGTCGTAATATGGGAGTATCAAGCGGTATCATGCATGCCAACTAGAATTTTTGGATGATGTGGCACATAGTTAAATGAGGAAAGAGAGGGTGTGGTATCATATCATGATACCGTATCATATTAAATGTTGTAATATTTTGTGTCATGCATGGAAATTAATAAGGCAACCTAAGATACTAACTTATGATACTATGCGCGCATTACAAAGGTGTTATGGATCATATACTAGTATCATGCATATATATGATACTAGCTAGTCTATGATATACTAGCTACCTCACTAAGAGCATGGTTAATAATACAACCAACGGTCGGCTAAAAGAAGTCCCCATGTCATATACAACCAACCTCTTAGACGGCATGTACAATAATAAGTTTTAAATATGTACTATAGTTTATCAATAGTTGGCCCACCTTACATCCTCACAGAATGTCTTGGGTCTCGTGTTGCAGCTAGCTACTAACCAAGAGCTCGCTTCTCTTCTCTCTCCTCTTTTCTTTCCTCCAACTAAGCACATATATATTATTCTATTCCTTATAGCATGCTTATGTCACTCTATTGTACTTACTCTAAGACTAGTCACAGTGGGAAGTAACTTAGAGTAGTAACATGCATATGTTAGTAGTCTATGTTACTACCTCCACAGTGGGTAATAAAATATGTGTTGTGTCAGGCATCACTTTATTTATTAGGTTGTAGACTCATCTTTTCTTGATATATGTGATGTTACAATAACTAACTATGTTACCACATGCCTCTCTTTCTTCATTAATTACATGCCACATCATCTATTTTGCCTAGATAAGTGTGATATTATGACCTATATATGTTACTTCCACTTTGGCTAGTCTAATGCATAGTATCATAGAGTAGTATCATGTAGTACTTTATATATTGTCATGCAAGACACATAGTAGCATATCATTTATTATGATGCAGTTTCATGATATGATACTTAACCCTCTCTTTCTTCATTTAATTCTATGTCAGCTCATCAAAATTGCCTAGTTGGCATGCATGCATGATACTAGCTATGATGCCCCCTTACTATCAGCCTGGCAAAGAAGGTGTACAAATCATCTGTGCGTCGCTTTGTAAGTTTTCATCCGTTTGTTCGAGAAGCGGGGAGAAGTTTCAAACTTGTCGACCGTAAGGTGCGGCCACTGGCGTAGGCCTAGTTGGTACTTTAATTACAGGAGATTCAGATGGAGTCTGGACATCATCAAAATCGACGTGTGCCCGTGGCGTGCTCTCACGACCCCGTGTAAAGTTTGGCACAAGTTTTGATGACCGCTCCTTCCAAACCAGAGCATCTCACATGAAGGATCATGGTTTTCAAAAGGAGACGTGTCAATTCAAACTCCTGTGGTCAGTGACTTCATCGTTTGGCCTCATAAAAATTTCCATAGTACGCAAGCACCATTATACCACGGGTTTGATTTCTGGCGCATTTCAGGTATCGTTAGCTATATTGAAGACATTTTTTGAGTTCAACGTGCAATTTGTTCATAAAAATAAAATTACAACCGGGACTGCATGTCCCGTCGAAAGGGATGAGGATCGCCGTTTGATCTGGGAGCATCCAACGGTGCAGACGTACAATCCGTGGGGTTTGGGTTCTGGACAATCAGAAAGCACGCCTCAGATCGTGGGTGGGGTTTGGTTGGCACACGACTTTCAACAACGCACCATGTGCTATTCGCAAACCAGATTGCATATTTTTGTTCACACATACTGTAGTGAGATCAATTGAGTGTGCTACCTCTATGATATAATAATAATAACAACAAAAAATTGTTCATATTCATTGCTTGAGCTGACAACATATCAAGGTCAACATATTTACGGTTCTTACATCAACAGAAAACCGGGCATATCTCACAAATTCAGTACACGCGACAATTCTAAATTGAACAAATTAACTTGCAGGGTAGGCATAAAGACTAGTCTTACGGCTTAGTTCCCATGTACATGGGGGAACTGGGATCATTACGTTGACCCCAAATGAACTTGGGTTTTGTGATGATTTTACGCTTCTTTGTTACACTGGTGTGTGATCCCTTGGCTGGCAACTCATCAAATGCATCGTACTCGTCCTCATCAGCAACATCGTCGACACCCAGTACCCTTCTCTTCCCATGCATCACTACATGGCAGTTTTTATGCAAGGGGTCTTCCACAAAGAAAATCTGGGTAGCATCGCTGGCAAGAATGAACGGGTCCGCGTGATATGCCATCGTTGACCTGTTAACATAGGTCTTCCTGTAATCATCAACCTTTACATGACCAAGAGGGATCCATGCACACCTGAATAATGCCACCTTAACTTTCACATAGTTAAGCTCCCAAATCTCTTTGATGGTTCCATAGTATACCCTTTTATCAGCTTCATCTACAGTCATGCATTCTATTCGAACATAGCTGTTCTGATATGAGGTCTTATCATCACGTTCCTCAGTGTAGAATGTGTATCCATTTATGTCATATGCTTGGTACATCAACACCGTAGGTGATGGATTTTGTGCCAGCCACGTAGCAATGTCATCGATGGATCCTTGTGCCATACTTCTTCAACCATTCGGCGTAGTTCTTAGTGTGCTCCTTCATCTCCACATCTGATGAAGGCACCATTGGTAAGAAGCTTTGGCGTATCTCCGCCAAGTGTTCTTCAGCATAAGCACTGAGAACTGGGCTGTTAAGCAGTACCGTCAAATGGTCTTTCTCTGCCAATTCTCCGGGTGCAGCCATTTGCGTGCCAGCAAGGATCGGCTTACCTTTCAGCCTTCCCTCGTGGCGAGAGAGGGGCAAACCTATAGGTCTTTGTTTCATGTATTCAGTGCAAAACTTAACCACCTCCTCCATAGTATAACCTTGTAGGATGCTTGCCTCTAGAAGGTTTCGGTTCCAACAAAAGCACTTCAATATTCCCATGAACCTCTCGAAGGGATACATGTTGCAAAGAAACACATGACCACAATACTTATCTCGTCGACAAGGTGCACAGTGAGATGGACCATGACATCAAAGAATGACGATGGGAAAAACATCTCTAGGTTGGACAATATTCTTGCAATATCATCTTGCATATGATCCAACTCTTCAGGATCTACATCTTTCTGCCATAGTTGGTCGAAGAAATCACAGAGGTCAATGAGTGTGTTTCTTATATCTTTGTCCATCAGATTCCTGATGGCCACCGGGAGGATTTGTGTCAACATTATGCGGCAATCATGTGACTTCATGTGTCCCAACTTCATTTTACCTGAGCTCACATCCACGAGACTTCTGATGTTTGCGCAGTAGGAAGAGGGTGTCTTAACTGACAACAAATAGGTGAAGAACTGTGTTGCTTCTTTTGTACTGAAATTGTAACTCTGGCGAGTTTTGATGAATTTGTCATCATCTTTTGCTTCACTCTTGCATTTTGATTGATCAACAAGCATATCAAGCGGTGAACCGTCACCATCCTTTCTTTTACCTTTAATCTTGAGCAGAGTACCAAGGATGCTTTCACATACGTTCTTCTCTACGTGCATGACATCGATGTAGTGACGTACACGTAGAATCTCCCAGTAAGGTAATTTCCAGAACCGGTTTCTTCTTAAACACTTGACCCTTGGGTGTTTGTTTTACTGTCAAAGGGTGGTTCTTGCCAAGCACAACATTATTTTTTTAGCCATGTTGTGGACCACCTCCCCTTCATAGGGTCTTGGGCCCACACCTACCTCTACCATACCATCAAATTCAGCTTTCATCTTTCGATATGGGTGATCTTTCCATAAGAACCTATGATGATGCAAATACACGGTTTTGTGCGAGTTGGGAAGTCTTCTAGTAGCTGTCCTATCCATGCATGTGACACACCCTACATCTTCCTTTGTTTTCTGCCCCGATGTGTTTCCTAATGCCGGCATATCTTGAATGGTGTGCACTAGCATCGCATGTAGATCGAAAATCTCCTTTTGTAAGCATCATGACATTTTACAGCAGCACATCTATCCACACCGCCAACAGTTCTTCTACCAATAGCTAAAAGTGAATGTCGATGTCATTTCCAGGTTGCTTCGGGCCTTGGATAATCATTGACATCATAATGTATTTTTTCTTCATACACAACCAAGGAGTTAGGTTATATATGCACAAAAGCACCGGCCATGTGGTGTGATTGGTACATATATCGCCAAAAGGATTCATCCCGTCAGTACACTCTCCGAGCCTTATACTTCTAGGATCATTGGAAAATTCTTCAAACTTGCTGTCGATTAATTCCCACTGAGCCCCATCATTCGGGTGCCTCATAAACTTATCCGTAATTCGCTCATCATGATGCCACCGCAACCTCTTTGCCTCTCTAGGGTTTGCAAACAAACACCTCAACCTTGGAATTAAAGGAAAGTACCAAACAACCTTGAACAGGATTCCTATCTTGATATTGTCGTCCAATTTGTACTTGTCATTTGCTCTCCTGCGCTTGTATCGTGCATGCTTGCATGCGGGACATGCACGCAAATCTTTGTACTCACCATGGTACAGTATACAATCATTCACACAAGCGTGTATCTTCTGTACTTCAAGTTCCAATGGGCAAACAATTTTCTTCGCTTCATTCGTGCTTCTGGGGAGCACATTATCTTCTGGAAGAATTTCTTTGAAAAGACCTAACATTTGTGTGAAGCCCTTGTTTGATAGACCGTTTGCTGCTTTAAATCTAAGAAGCGCCAGGGTGGCACTCAACTTGGACTATTTCTTTTTTACAACCTGGATACAATTCTTTCTTGGAGTCCGCATCAATGGTTGGCACATCCTTGTACCCAATCATATCCTTTTTTGGGCCCTCGAAATCTGCAATCATAGCAGCGAAATCTGGTATATCAAGATTGTCGTCATCTGCGTTGACGTCTTGGTTTTCCAGTGGGCGTTTTGGCTTTCGGTATTCCATTGGTAGCTTGATGCCTCTGCCCCGATGTTAGATTCAACATCCATGTGACACTGATCGGGGTTTGGCATCTCGCAGCCCTGGGTATCTTCATCTGTGACCCCCTCTTCACCGTGTCTGGTCCAACGTGTATATCCATCCATGAATCCCCTAGAGACTAAGTGCAACTGGACATCTGCAACTTCATGTTACTCTGTATTGGCACAATCAGTACATGGACACAAGATGTAATCTGCATCACCAATTCCCCTCTTTGTAGTTTCAGCCAAATTCATAAACTCTGTCACGCCACTGATAAAATCTGTGATTTTCCAATTCTTCATCCATCGAGATCGTTCCATCTTCACCACACGAATGGTAATTAAAAACAAAACAACAACATTAATAAACGGATTAACTGCTGCCCAAAGATGCGTGCATAAATCACAAGGTTTTATTTTCATAATTACTGAGGGTGCTCCATATTGTTATCCAGACGTGCAATGACAAAAATTAATGGCTAGTCAATTTACACGTAGAGTACTAGTACAACACTACCCTTAGGAATTGAATACCTTAATTAAGCCACTCACGAAAAGAATACCTTAATAAATTAGCTGCGCGACGACCTCCACCCAGCAGTCAGAGAAGCGCTATGCGGCGGCACGCCGAGACAGCAGGGTCGAGGAGCAAAGCTTAGTGCGGCTGCCGCCTGAAGTTTGACCTCCACTATCCCGCCATCGACCGCAATGGATGTGCTCGAATCACGCCGCCGCCGACCTCGATGGTTGAGATCCTCCTATCTCCCGCCACAGATCGAGGATTGACCTCCTATGACGCCGCCACCGCCCATCGACCGATGATTGATCTCTTCTCCACTAGCCGCTGCCTAGGCCGCCGCCGCCATCTCTATATGCAGAGCGACTGCTTTTTTATGGATATCCGCAGAGTGGCTGTTTACACGCTATCACTGTAACTCAATTATATGGACATGGTAGTACATCACATACGGTTATGTAACGGAAACCGTGTCTAACCTAGGTTGTCTTCTCACACAGTGCGCCGTATACAACATATAGTGCCGCAAGTAGTTCCCGACCATTAGGTTATCCCCACAGTTTCCCCATTTCCCCCAAATCCCTACATAGCCTTCAAATTCCCTCGCATGGTGCTGACATTGGGGGAATGAAAACGAGTGGTGCTGATGGTTTCAGTGTGGCTGCTCCTACTCGTATCTCCGCCACGATAGCGGTCACCGCCGAGCACTTGCCTAAGGTCATCAGAAGGCAGGTGTACTACAGATCCGAATTGTCCTGTCAGGTTCCAATATATACCGATCTTTTTTAGCATGTCCAAAGTATAGCTCCTTGCTGAATCCGTCCCGAATGACCCCCTAGGAAAGCGACCTACCGTCGGATCCGAAGCATGACTCCAGACTCCTGCAACATGAGTTCGACTTCGAGTTTTGCGCCACCGAGAAGTACCGAAAGCTGAGTTGTGTGCACGGGCACACTCACAGTCGACATGTATGCATGGAGGGATTCGACATTGGCAGGCGGTTTCTCAGTTGCCCCTTGGAGGTTAGTGATAACTTCATAATTTTACTTTAGTTAATGCTACCGGTCATCCTGAATACTATTTAACATTGGCAGGGATATGAGGCTTGTGCCTTTGTTAACTGGCTGGATGAAGAATGGCATGGCAGGGCTTGAAGTGTTATCACCAAGCTCGCAGAAGATAACATAAAGTTGAAGAAGAAATTGGCTGATCTGGAATGTACAATCAGTACGATGAAGCTAGAAGGAATCAATTACAAGCAACAAATGAAAGCAAGAGACAAGAAGGAACTAGCATGTGTAGTTATGGTTGTCGCATTAGCCATGTTCTATGTGCTGTTTGCAATGATGATTAGGGGTTTTGTTTGACAGTATTGCTAAAGCACATCTAGACGTGCTCTAAGTAATGCACATCTAGGTCCTATGCCATTGATGTTACGCGAATATTCGTGCAGATATTTTCCTTTGTCTTTTTTTATTTTCCTTTGTAGTTTGATTATTACTGGCTTTATCAATAAGAAGAGCTCAATGTATTGCTTGCCAAATGTCCTACTCCGTTCGTACTGGTACCGGTGCATAATCTAAAAACTCGTTCCTTCTTTTTGTCCTGAAAAAATTAACCAGTCAATAGGAGTCCTGTGCAACCTCGGGAATTTGGAGCGACTGGGTACAAATAATTGCAGTTGATAATATCGGCGGTTAGATAATACGTCAACCCCCGCTTCAATTGGCATTTCCTCTTCTCTGCATACCCCGCTTAAGTGTCCACCATCTTCATGGTCCCTGGTAGGCCGCGCTACACACTGGCACATACTCTGCAGCCATGTTGAGCGACAGCGATGACGACAGTTCGGCCAGCAGTCTGGCGCCCGATGATAGGTCAACATCGGAATCATCCCGCTCGTCTTCCATGAGTCTGGCGTCGAGCCGAGACCTCGATTATATCCGGATCATGGAAAGTACGCCGCCTCCATCATCGTCAGATGACAACCAAATGGACGAGGATCCGTCGAAGGATGGAGAAGAGGATGACGATGATGATGAGGAGGAATGGCCGAACAAGGAGGAGGACGGTGACGACAGTAACGACGATGATGACGGTGGCTGCGGTGAAAAGCCAACCGTCAGCGGCAAGAAGCTTCCTCGCCAAGACGATGTCGTGGGGCCATCCAACAACAAGAAGAAGAAGAAGGACTAAATTAAGCAGACTATACATATCTTTATTTCTGTTCGCTCGTATTAATTTGTTATCTCTGTTTATCCTTTCAATCTCATCGCAGATGGTTAGTAATACGTATTCGGCATAGATCTTCTACATTATCACCCACAGGTTGGTTTGTTGAACCATGTGCCCTGACGAGCACACAATTCACAAAAAAACCGTATGGGCTGTTTTTAATGATAGCACACAATTCTGATTACCGACCTGTTTGCCGGGTATCACACACATCTTGTTACGCCGAATCGTTTGTGTTCACCTTGATCATCGCAAACAGTTCATCAGAACGAACTGTATGCCGTATATCGCACACACATTGATATGGCTGCCCATTTCTGTTTTTCTGTCTAATCGCAAACAGTTTGTATGGATCAACCATATGCCCAGCATCGCACACACAACTAAAATCTGAACCGTGTTTGATGTGCCCGCCATCGCAAATGGTTTGCACCTTTTTTGGCGGTTATTTTACACCACTATCGTGGATTTGTCACGGCAGATGTCCTAGTGTGAGGACTTGTCGTGAGGCCAATGCAACTAGGTAGTAGCTTGAATGGGGTTGATCGGAATCGAGAGACACAACACAAGACAAGGGTTTAGACAGCTTCGGGCCCCGGGAAACATCATCCGGTAATAGCCCTACATGCTATTTGTGGCTAGGTCTCATTATGCTCATGAGGGAGTCGCCGTATAAGCCGGCTCCCCTTTGTTGTACTAGCCTCCGAGATTATTTCCTGTCCCTCTTGGTGTGCCCTGCCCCTCCTTATATAAGTTGAAGGGTCGGGTTATATGTGGAGTCATAGTAGGATTAGGACTAATCTATTCTCTATTACAAACCGAATACAAGTCCGGGTCTTGATTCCTTGTAAGGGAAATATTCCTCACGTCTTTCATCTTAAGCCGACCCACCATCACATGAACCGGCCTACTGGGCCTTGGGCCTTGTCATCCGTATGACCCGCCCGTCGGGTCACCAGTGAGTCACAATGTTCAGGCGGGTTGCCTGTAAACCGCCAGGTCCGGGCGGGTCGCTAGTGTGTCGCCAAGCTCCAGCCGAGTCTCTGGTGAGTCGCCAAGTCTGGCGAGGTCATATTTTTGGCTGGGTCATACCACGGGGTATATCCCCGACATTAGCCCCCAAATTAATTTGGATTTATCCATGTTAAACTGATTCTGTAGCATAAACACAATGACAAATTTGACAGGTTGTGCTCCGGGTTAAGAATTCTTGTAAGTCGGCACCTGATCATCCTTAATTCCTTATCATTTCCTTCTTCTAGAAAATCCTTGTCAATAGGCCAACTTCATAATCAATTTGCTGACGTTGGTTTCTCAAAGAGAAATATTTTGAAGAATAATTCATTCGATTCAGCTCCCAATACTTAACAAAAATATTGGTCTTTGAAATACTCATATGATCTTCAGCCGGCTTGAAGATGTAAAACTTGCCGGTTTATCATTGCCAAAATTGTCAGTTTATAAATATTGATGGCACCGGGTCATAATTGTTGTCAACATCCAGCTTTAAAATGTACCTCCCTTATATGCATATCACTTGTAGCCCCCAAGTCTTAAGAAGGGAACATAGTAACAGCTTAAGACTTGCTTCAATAAAATGTCGCAACCTTGAAGAAATCCGGGTTGTTCATCTCAGTCATTAATCATAAACTGAATATTCCACATATGTAGCCCCCAAGTGCCGAGTTGTCATGCTTGCAGCAACCTGGGACTTGTAATTGCCTTATGTTCATAAAAACTTCAACCAGTGTAGCCCCCAAGGGCCGAGTCATTATATAATAATGAGCAGGGACTTTGTAGATATGATCATGTAAACTTGAGCAGCAACGTGTAGCCCCCAAGGGCCGGCTCAGTAAGATAATACTGAGCTAGGACTTTATATATACTTCATTGAAAATAACATCATATGGTGTAGCTTCCATCGTGGGGCTTGAACCCATGACCACAAGGTTAAGAGCCTTGTGCTCTACCAACTGAGCAACAGACCCTTCAATATAATGGATTAAGGCTTATGTACTTTGAAATATTGGCAGGAGCAATTAGTAGCCCCCAAGGGCTGGCTCATCACTATGTGATGGGTCGGGTCTTCAATAAAGCTTGTTAAAAATGACCACACATTAGCCCCCAAGTGCCATGGTGCATGCTGACAGTGACATGTGACTTGCATATTTGATGTAATCTCAGTCTGAATAATGTAGCCCCCAAGTGCTGGGTCGTAAGCTTGTAGCGACTCGGGACTATTCTTTCCATTGCAGAATAAATCATATCGATTGATAAAGAAATAATAGCCACTGCGCTTAAGCGATTTTGAAAATCTCAATCATAATACTGGTTATTGATAACCATAATAAAAATCCAGCCATGTTGGCTATTCAAGATTTGAATACCTTATCGGTTGATAAGTAAATCCGGAGTTTAAATACCTGGCGGCTCTTGGTCGATGGCTGTTTAATACGCATCCATTCTAATCCAGGATTTTTGTAACCCGGCGGCTTATAGCCTCAATAAACTCAACATGGAGCAATATAACCTGGAGCTGTTAAATTGGCTCATACTCATATCACCATATCGAGTGAGAGTGACAACTCCAAGATTTATAAGCGCACAATTCCAACGACGTAATTCAAAGTGTACTGGTGACTTAACATCCAAAGCCAGAGCGGGTTATCAAACCGCAAACATTCATATGATTATTCAAAGATATACCTGTAGATTGACACCATGGTAATGCCTAGATAATTATAATCCGGAGCCGGTATCAACCCGGAGTCAAGAAATATCATCATTTTGATTGCACAAGGCAAAAATACCCCGGCGACTTAACGTCAGCTATCAGGGCGGGTTATCAAATCCAAAGATGCTCAATGACGAGTCATATAATCAAGGCTACATGGCCTGTGAAATCAGTTCATACTACCGGTTTAACATACCATATGCAGCAGATAAGGGCAATAACCCCAAAAAGCCTCAGAGCCTAAACTCCAAGTGCCTAATCATATCATACTGGCGACTTATTGTCCAGTGCCAGACCGGGTTATTGAACTTCAGATATGCTCAAATATGAGTCATAACAATAAAGGCTACATGGCCTGAATCTTTTTAAACCATATTTTAATATGGCACATACCAAAGTAATGTATTAAGTAAAATCAGAATAAACAAGGCTTTCATAGACTGCCAAGCCGAAATTTCAAGTGCTTTCAAAGGGCTGCACAGCCACTGAGTTAATCCTTCATTCAAACCTGTAAGCCGGGCCTCACATGACCAATCACCATTTTAACTTTGACAAGTTCAGGGTCTGTATAAGATTGACTGTCAAGAGTACGACGAGTCATTCTAGGATTACCTGATTGGAGTGGCAAACATACAAGGCAGGATAACCTGGAAATTTTGGTGAATACACCTGGCCTTCCAAGCCAAGTAAAAGGCTATGTTATCTTTGGTGAATACACCTATGTTTGAACAAGATAACCCGGAAATATTGGCGAATACACCTGGCCTTCCAAGCCAAATAAGAGGTTGTGTTCTCTTTGATGAATACACCTATGTTTGAACAAGATACCCCAGAATTTTTTCAATCCAGCCGTATAAGACGGATTAATAGGGTAGTCATAGCTATGCTCAATGAGAAGGAAGCCCCCAAGTAATTTTTATCAAGTCATCAAAGCAAGTTACTTATGTTTGAACACCATATTATAGCAGATTCTCTTTGGTAACAATTCAACTTAGGCAGAAAGCCCCCAAGTCATTTGCAACAAGGCGTATAAGCCAAATCAAAGGGTAGTCACGGCTGTGCTCAATGAGCAGGAAGCCTCCATGTAATTTGTAACAAGGCGTGCAAGCCGAATCAAAGGGTAGTCACAACTATGCTCAATGAGCAGGAAACCCCCAAATGATATCACCTCAATGAATGGATATCACCTCATTTTTTCGGATGACGGATGATCCGTTCCATGAATAACTTCCCATACTTGCAACGGTAATTTAGCCACACTCTCCAACCTGATGAATCAATACAACCCTGGCGGCTCAAGCAGACTGGCGACTTAATATGGCCCGGCGGCTTAACACGACAGTGGTGGCTCATGGCGCGGCAGCGGTTGCCGCAGGGCGGCTCGAGGCCGAGGCCAAGTTGGCACTTCATAGTAAGGACGCGGCAGAAGAAGCGACTCGGAGTCTAGGTCGTCTCAGGAGCAGTACCTCGAGACCAACTCCGCCGCCATGCGCGAAGTGATTCACCAGCAAAGGTGTAGCAACGGCTAGGGCGGCTGAGAGGTGCAGGCCCACAGCAAAGGCGGCCGGCCATGGCCACAGCGTCGGCTCGAGTAGAAGCAGTTTTGAAGGTGACGAGAGCGACCCGGCGACGGCGACTTGCAAGCGAGACAGTGCGGCGCCTCTCCCGCTGCAGTTGAAACGGGCGGCGCTTTGCTGCGTGGATGGCGGTAGCTGAGGCAAGACGCCCGGAGGAACAGTTGAGGCAGCGCGAGGCCATTGCGGCTCGATGCGGGCGGCTGGTGCGGAGGTGCCCCGCCCAAGCGAGGCGAGCAGGGCCTGCCGCGAGGCGCGGCGAATCAAGGGTAGTGCAAGGGCGGCTCGACGCCTGACGGTGGAGCGACGCACTGGCGGCCCGACGGCGGAGGTGAGCCAGGGACTGCGGCTCGGAGCGACTCAGAGCGAGGCCCTCCCGGTAATTCAAAGCAAGGCCGAGGCAACGATTGCAAAGGCCGGCCACCTTGAAGGTGGACCTGGCTCGAGGCGGAGGCAGAGTGACACCGAGGCAGCGGTTGCCGCGGGGAGGCTCAGACATGACGGAGCACCGGCCTGGCAGGCACGTCTGCGGCGAAGGAGAGCTCACCACGGCGAGTTCGGGGCCGCGTCGGAGGAGGTCCCATGGCAGTGAATCCGAGTTGATGTTGTATTTGCTTTCGGGTCGTAGTTGCTTTGATACTCCATGCTGCCATATTCTTCGCGAGTAGCAGTCAGTCGGGCCTCTCTCAACAACCGGGTAATATAATTGATGTTTTGTTTGTTGATTGTAGCATAGAACAATTATCTCCAAATTGGACGAATCACCGGTTCACGTTCATCCACGCATAACCAGCGAACACATGAAATCTATTGTAAATGTGTAGCTTTCAGTGCCGGTTCTTCATCATCCCAACGGTCGCGAGCTTCTCAAACCCTAGAAGTGATCCCTTCAAGAACTCAACACCACCGTGTGCAGGCCCCACGGTGGGCGCCAACCGTCGTGGATTTGTCATGACAGATGTCCTAGTGTGTGGACTTGTCGTGAGGCCAACGCAACTAGGTAGTAGCTTGAAGGGGATTGATCGGAATCGAGAGACGCAACACAAGACAAGGGTTTAGACAGCTTCGGGCCCCGGGAAACATCATCCGGTAATAGCACTACATGCTATTTGTAGCTAGGTATCATTATGCTCATGAGGGAGTCACCATATAAGCCAGCTCCCCTTTGTTGTATCTAGCCTCCGAGATTATTTCCTGTCCCTCTTGGGCTGCCCTGCCCCTCCTTATATAAGTTGGAGGGGCGGGTTTCATGTGGAGTCCTAGTAGGATTACGACTAGTCTATTCTCTATTACAAACCGAATACAAGTCCGGGTCTTGATTCCTTGTAAGGGAAATATTCCTCACGTCTTTCATCTTAAGCCGGCCCACCATCACATGAACTGGCCTATTGGGCCTTGGGCCTTGTCATCCGTATGACCCGCCCGCCGGGTCACCAGTGAGTCGCAATGTTCAGGCGGGTTGCCCGTAAACCGCCAGGTCCGGGCGGGTCGCCAAGCTCCAGCCAGGTATCTGGTGAGTCGCCAAGTCCGACCGGGTCATATTTATGGCCGGGTCGTACCGCGGGGTATATCCCCGACAACCACCATTTGCAATTATTGCATCGTACACAGTTTAGTCGAAGGGTCTCTGGTTGTAGTGTCACGTTAGCAGCATCCTGCAGTAGTGTAATGAGTCCTCGAAAAGGTGGGGATGAGGTCCATGGGACTGTTCTAAAAAAGACCAAATAAAAGATGCACCATGGAGGTGCCACAAAAAACAAAAAAATGAGAGAAAAAGAGGGAAGGGGCATGCTACTTTCCTTTTACTACACTTGTGCTTCAAAGTAGCACCACTTCATGATTTTTAAAGTAGAAAGTTTCATGAGCTTCATGTTTCATACTAGTGGGGTATTGGGTAATGTAGTAATAATTGAAAAAAATCCTACGTATTACCAAGATAAATCTACGAGATGCTAGCAACGAGAGAGAGAGGGAGTGCATCTTCAAACCCTTGAAGATCGTTAAGTGGAAGTGTTGCAAAGAACGCGGTTGATGGAGTCGTACTCGCGGCGATTCAAATGGCAGAAGATCCGATCTAGCGCCGAACAGACGGCGCCTCCGCATTCAACACACGTATAACTGGAGGACATCTCCTCCTTATTGATCAAGCAAGG
>LR738710.1:251779237-251805252 GCA_902687465.1 Secale cereale
GTTCAGGGAGAGCTCTGGCACCACGACGGCGTGGTGGCGGTGGAGCTCGTGGTTCTCCAGTAGGGCTTCGCTAAGCACCACGGAGGAGGAGGAGGTGTAGGAGGGCGGGGGGCTGCGCCAGGGGGAGGGTGTGACAGCCCCCCTTCTATTTATAGGGGGAAGGGGAGAGGCGGCCAGCCCCTCTAGATGCATCTAGAGGGGGTGACGGCTAAGGGGGGAAACTTGCCCCCCAAGCTGGTGGGAGGTGCCCCCACCCCTAGGGTTTTCAACCCTAGGCCCCTTGGGCCCCTTGGGGGGCACACCGGCCCATTGAGGGGCTGGTTCCCACCCATATTCAGCTCATTAGGCCCCCCGGCGCAGGTGGCCCCTCCCGATGGACCCCCGGAACCCTTTCGGTGGTCCCGGTACAATACCGATAACCCCCGAAACTCTTTCGGTGACTGAAAATGGACTTCCCATATATAAATCTTCACCTCTAGACCTTTCTGGAAATCCTCATGATGTCCGTGATCTCATCCGAGACTCCGAACAACATTCTGTAACCACATACTATTACCATTACAACTCTAGCATCACCAAACCTTAAGTGTGTAGACCCTGCAGGTTCGGGAACCATGTAGACATGACCAAGACACCTCTCCGGCCAATAGCCAATAGCGGGATCTGGATACCCATATTGGCTCCCACATGTTCCACGATGATCTCATCGGATGAACCATGATGTCGGGGATTCAATCAATCCCGTATACAATTCCCTTTGTCCACCGGTATGTTACTTGCCCGAGATTCGATCGCCGGTGTCCCTATACCTTGTTCAATCTCGTCATCGGCAAGTCTCTTTACTCGTTCCGTAACACATGATCCCGTGACTAACTCCTTAGTCACATTGAGCTCATTATGATCATGCATTACCGAGTGGGCCCAGAGATACCTCTCCGTCATACAGTGTGACAAATCCCATTCTCGATTCGTGCCAACCCAACAAACACTTTCGGAGATACCTGTAGTGCACCTTTATAGTCACCCAGTTACGTTGTGACATTTGATACACCCAAAGTATTCCTACGGTGTCCGAGAGTTGCACAATCTCATGGTCTAAGGAAAAGATACCTGACATTAGAAAAACTCTAGCAAACGAACTACTCGATCTTGTGATGTGCTTAGGATTGGGTCTTGTCCATCACATCATTCTCCTAATGATGTGATTCCGTTATCAACGACATCTAATGTCCATGGTCAGGAAACCACAACCATCTATTGATCAACGAGCTAGTCAACTAGAGGCTCACTAGGGGCATGGTATGGTCTATGTATTCACACATGTATTACGATTTCCGGTTAATACAATTATAGCATGAACAACAGAAAATTATCATGAACAAGGAAATAAAATAATAACCATTTTATTATTGCCTCTAGGTCATATTTCCAATAGTCTCCCACTTGCACTAGAGTCAATAATCTAGTTACATTGTGATGAATCAAACACCCATAGAGTTCTGGTGCTGATCATGTAATGCTCGTGGAAGAGGCTTAGTCAACGGATCTGCGACATTCAGGTCCGTATGTACTTTACAAATATCTATGTCTCCATCTTGAATATAACCACGAATGGAGTTGAAGCGGCGCTTGATGTGCTTGATCTTCTTGTGAAACATGGGGTCCTTGGCAATGATAATAGCTCTAGTGTTGTCACAGAAGAGAGTTATCGGGCCTGACACATTGTGAATTACGCCTAGGCCGGTGATGAACTCCTTCATCCACACTCCTTCCTGCGCTGCTTCCGAAGCAGCTATGTACTCCGCTTCACATGTAGATGTCGCCACGACACTTTGCTTGCAACTGCACCAGCTGACTGCCCCACCATTCAAAATATACACGTATCCGGTTTGTGACTTGGAGTCATCCGGATCTGTGTCGAAGCTAGCAGCGACGTAACCCTTTACAACGAGCTCATCATCACCTCCATAAACGAGAAACATATCCTTAGTCCTTTTCAGGTACTTCGGGATATTCTTGACCTCTATCTAGTGTTCCATTCCAGGCTCACTTTGGTACCTCCCTACCAAACTTATGGCAAGGTTCACATCAGGTCTGATACACAGCATGACATACATAATAGAGCCTATGGCTGAGGTATAGGGGATGACACTCATCTTTTCTCTACCTTCTGTCGAGGTCGGGCATTGAGCTACGCTCAATATCACACCTTGCAATATAGGCAAGAACCTCTTCTTGGACTGATCCATACTGAACTTCTTCAATATCTTATGAAGATATGTGCTTTGTGAAATACCAATGAGGCGTCTCGATCTATCTCTATAGATCTTGATGCCTAATATGTAAACAACTTCTCCAACGTCCTTCATTGAAAAACACTTATTCAGGTAGGCCTTTATGCTTTCCAAAAATTATATATCATTTCCAATCAACAATATGTCATCCACATATAATATGAGAAATGCTAAAGAGCTCCCACTCACTTTCTTGTAAATACATGCTTCTCCATAAGTCTGTATGAACCCAAATGCTTCGATCACTTCATAAAAGCGAATGTTCCAACTCCGAGATGCTTGCACCAGCCCATAGATGGAGCGCTGGAGTTTGCATACCTTGTCAGCATTCTTAGGATTGACAAAACCTTCCGGGTGCATCATATACAATTGTTATTTAAGGAAATAGTTAAGGAATACTGTTTTGATGTCCATTTTCTAGATCTCATAAATATAAAATGCGGCAATTACTAACATGATTTGGACGGACTTCAGCATCGCCACGGGTGTGTAATGCCCAGTATGAAATTATACCTCCTACGTGTCGAGGCACGACTTAAAGGTATAAGCTCATACTAGAATGATCTCAAGTATGGTATCTTTGCACGACTCATGTAAAAATAGGGATGAAATTGCAAAAGGATAGTTGGCTTACACTCGCCACGTCACACAATACATTACATAAGCAAATCATCATCCAAATAACATCACAATCCCACTATGGACGAAGATCCAAATGAAAGATACCAAATAAATAAAGCCACAAGGTCCGAATCGCCCCTAGTAGAAGCCACTACTGATCATCGGGATAGTGCACATAGTATCGACTACGTTCTTCATCGAACTCCCAGTACAGCTCGGTGCCGTCACCTTTGTAGTTCACCATAGTACCTGCATCTGGTGCTGTGTAGAATCTATGAGCCACGGAGGACTCAGCAATACCGTTCCCGGGTAACAAAACTATCTAAGCCTTGGGTGTGGAACAAGGCTGAAGAAAATAAAGCTTGCAGCTGCACTAGCACTAGCTTACGTGTTTAGAGCGAGGAGAGAAGTGCCACGAGCGTCAAAATGATCACGAAGTGATCCTATCTAAGCACGTCAAACATAACCCCATCGTGTTCACTTCCCGAACCCCTTTCGGAAAATGACCGTCACGGTTACTCACGCTGGTAGTGTGTTCTGAACATGGTGTCAAGTTATCAACAACCAGATATTAACAAATTCCCATCTGCCACATAACCGCGGGCACGGCTTTCGAAAGATCAAAACCCTGCAGGGGTGTCCCAACTTAGCCCATCACAAGCTCACGATCTGCGGAGTCGCAACTCCAAGGTGGGAAGGCCCGAGTATTCTCGGAATCCCGTGGTCAAGATATTCCGACTAAGGTAAAACTAATTCAGCAAGACCTCCCTGCGTGCCGACACCCTGACAGTAGTCGTGCGTATCTAGTCTCAGGCCACGACCGGATGAGACAGCCTACAGGAAAATATCAAATACCTCGGGTTTCACCAAGGCAGCCCTACAGTCTGCTCGGTTGGACCAACACTCATGTGGAGCACTGGTCCGGGGGTTATTAATTAAGATCGCGGGATAGCTAGTCCCTATGCAAGTTTTAGTTATTAGGCAAATGGAGTACCAATGTCGGGCCTTGCTGGAAAAGGTTTAGCGCTAAGCGGGTTATCGAGGGGGTCCCATAACCCCAACCGTGTTAGGAACGCATAATCAAGGAACATAACACCGGTTTAAATGGTTCCTAGGGCGGCATGAGTGGAACAAAACACCAAGCAAGAGGCTTAGCCTTCCACCCATTGCCAAGTATATAGATGATTTCGTTTAAGAGTTTATATAGTGTGATATCCCAACAATTACTTCAACATGAAGCAAGAATCTTCAAATCTTCTCCTGCAACTAGCAATGCTATTAGAGGGGCTGAGCGAAGCTTACGTAGCCAAACAAAGGTTTGCTAGGTTGGGTGGATAGACAGATTCATGGTTACAATAGGAGGCTGACAAACAAACATGGGCATCGAGGCAATAAGCTAAAGAGCGAGACATCTAGCAATAGGCAAAGATAGTAATGATATCTGGGTCAGGTCATCTTGCCTGTCGAGTCGTCGATGGGATCGTAAGACGGCTCCTCGTACTCAACCTCGGTAGGAACCTCGTTCTCGGTCTCGGCTCCCGGCTCTACTCAACACAAGAACACAACAAGGCACAAAATCAAACAAGGTGCAATGCACAATCAACATGATGCAAGTATGATGCATATATGATGCAATACATGTCAATGGAGGAAGCACACAAGAACAACACAAGACAACAAGTTTAAATGAGGCCGGAATCCACATATAGCAAATCCGGTAAGTCCTCATATGCATATGTTGAAATTGGTCCAGATCTGAACAAACATTAAGTTAAAGTTGTTAAACAGCAATTTAACATGCACCATGATGATCTACACGAAATTTTAGTCAAGTTTCATATAAAGTTTGTTTAATTCGGTGCTACGGTCTAGAAGATATGAGCAAAACAAGACAAGCAAGGCAACGGTGCAAAATGCATTCAAACATCAAGCAAACACACTCCAAACATGTTAACAACATGATATTATGATTCTACATTCAAAATCACACAAGTTTCATATAAGGCACGCTAAAAACGGAGCAACGGTTCAACACTTGCACACGAAACAAGATACGATGCAAAGCTGAAATTGACAGCCACATAGCAACTTAGGAGCAGGAAATATACACTCTACAGCGCCCAAACATGATGGCAATAAGCATGGACATGAAGTAGACATATCCTACAGCAAACAACTCCATTGGAGCAACTCCATAGGAGGCATGGATCAATAGCAACAAGCTACACCAAATTGATCATGCTGTTAAAACCCGAACAGATATAATTTATAGCAACTTGAGAGCAAGAAATAAATAAGCTACAACAAGCCATATGAGCAAGTAAGGGCATGAATGGATATACAACAATATGGATAACAAGGAATGATCATTGTCCACTCCAAAACATGCATGAATTTGACTAGGGCATCAAGCAAACATAGCATCAGGTTATAACAGATTCCAGACTTAGCAGAATTTTCACTAAGTATAAAAGACTTATGTTGGCATGTCATGTTTACAAGCATGTTTAAGTCACCTCAAGGCATTTCATGGAAAGTGGTTTGCACCACAACAAACACCATATGATGGGGATTCTAAAACATATGGACATGTGACATGGGGACAAACACATCAATAGCAACGAGCACTTCAAATCAGCATCTCATAACATGTTTCATAACTTAACAGCCACATGCACTTTTGCAACCAAGTTTAACATGGCAATATGAAACCTAACCTGAATGCTACAATAACCATCATGTAGAGCATCTCACAATGAACATTTTTACATATCATTTGCTTCATTTGGATAAACATGCACCAAGTTACCACATCTCAAACATGGCATGAAACTAACAAGTTGCAGCAGTTTATAACAAGTAGCACTCTTGCAACAGAGATTAGGACCTCTAGATGAACTCAAACAAGCATGCCACAATGGAACAAAACGTAGAGCACATCACCACGATCATTTTGATATATCATATGCACAATTTGGACTTACACACAAAAAGATACCGCTACATGAACATGTAACAAAAATATAAAAACCTGGGACTTAGCAAAAAAACAACCTCAATAGGGGGGTCGGGCAGACACGTCCGGGGTGACGTCGACAATGTCCGGACCGGCGGATCGGGCGCGGCGGAGCGGATCGGGTCGGGTCGTGCCCGACCGACCCGTTAGGGTTTGCGCCCGGCGGCAGCGACTGGATCGGCGGTGGCCGGCAGGAGCCTGAGGCGGCGGGGCCCTCGGGGCCGGCGGTAAGGGAGCGACGCGACCGGCATGGCGAGGCCGGCCGGCGGGCGCGGCGGCGGAGGAGACCGCGGCGGCGAGGGAAGCGGTCGTCGGAGCGGCGGCGAAGGCAGGTGGCGCGCAGCCTGCGGGCGGTGGTGCCGGGCCGCTGCGGCGACCGGCGGCGGCGGAACCTCACGGGGTGGCGCAGCGTCCGCCGGAGGCGGCGGGGAGGAGGCACGCGACTCGGCCCAGGCGGCGGCCCGGGGCGGGCCGGACGCGGGCCGCGGCGGCGACGAAGTGGGCGCGGCAGCTCGCCCAATAAGGAGCTGCCACGTGGCGGCGGAGAGGGAGCTGGACATGTCCGGATCGGGCTGACGTGTCCGGCGGCGGCGGGGAGGACTTTTGCTAGGGTTTGGACGCAAAAATGGACGTGGGGGACTAATTTATAGGCATAGGGAGCTAGGAGACTCCAAATGGGGAGCGGTTTTCGGCCACGCGATCATGATTCGACGACCGGGATGATGGGAAGGGTTGTGCTGGGTTTGTGGGCTGTTGTGGAGGGGGTCTTGGGCCTTAAAGAAGAGGTTCTTTTAGCCCACTAGGTTAACCGTTGGAGTACCAAACGAACTCCAAACGCGACGAAACTTGACAGGCGGCCTACACGTACCAAAACAACAACGCACGACAAGTCTCACGTCATTCTGAAAACGTTACACGGCCACACACAAAAGAATGACTCGGGGATGCCACGGGCACGTGTGTGAGCGTCGGAACTCGAAACGGACAACGGGAAGAGACGAGTGGAACCGGGTGCAAGTGACAACACAAATGCAATGCAATACACATGACAACATGACATGGATGAAATGCACACACGCACACGACAAAACGAAGAAACCTGAAATGAAAGAAGAGCCCAGAATGGAATTGATGAAGCCAAAGTTTCATATATTGCCATAATTGGAAAGTGTTACATTTGGGGCATTACAAACTCTCCTCTACTACGAAAAGATCTCGTCCCGAGATCTAGGACTGGAAGAAGGAAGGGTACTCGGAACGAAGGTGACTTCTCGTTCTCACGTAGCTTCTCGGTCGGTATTGTGTGACCACTTGACTTTCAAGAACTTGATTGACTTGTTGCGGGTCTTGCTCTCAGTTTCTTTAAGAATAGCAACGGGGTGCTCACGGTAAGACAAGTCTTGTTGAAGATCAATCTCCTCGAACGGAATGGTGCGTTCAGGTGTCTTGAAGCACTTGCGGAGTTGAGACACATGAAACACATCATGAACATTTGGAAAGTTGGATGGAAGCTCGAGTTGGTAGGCTAGATCGCCTCTTTTGCCAAGAATCTTGAAAGGGCCCACATATCTAGGAGCAAGATTTCCTTTGATACCAAATCTTTGGGTTCCTTTCATAGGAGAAACACGGAGATAGACATGATCTCCAATGTCGAAAGCCAAATCACGATGCTTGCCGTCATAGTAACTCTTTTGACGTGACTGAGCGGCCTTGAGATTATCACGTATGACTTTGCACATTTCTTCGGCTTCCGAGATCAAGTCATTGCCAAGAAGTTGACGTTCACCAGTCTCGGACCAGTTGAGAGGGGTACGACACTTTCTGCCATAGAGGATTTCAAAAGGAGTTTTGCCGGCACTTGCTTGGAAACTGTTGTTGTAAGAGAACTCGGCAAACGGAAGGCAATCTTCCCACTTCATGCCAAAAGAGATGACACAAGCTCTGAGCATGTCTTCGAGGATCTGGTTCACTCTTTCAACTTGACCACTAGTCTGAGGGTGAAACGCAGTGGTGAAACGGATCTTAGTGCCCATGGCTGACTGGAAGGAGTCCCAGAACTTGGATGTGGACAAACTTCCACAGTCTAAGGAGATAACTTGAGGAATGCCATGTAACGACACAATTCTGGAAGTGTACAACTCTGCCAGCCGAGCTGCATTGATGGATTCTTTGACTGGAAGGAATTGAGCTACTTTGGTTAGCTTGTCAATCACAACAAAGATAGCATCATTCCCCTTCTTGGACTTGGGAAACCCAGTGACGAAATCCATTTCAATGTGGTCGAATTTCCACTCGGGAATAGGAAGAGGTTGGAGGAGACCGGCTGGACGTTGATGCTCTGCCTTCACTCTTCTACAGACATCACATTCATTCACGAATTGGGCAATCTCCCTTTTCATGCGAGTCCACCAGTAAGATTGCTTGAGGTCTTGGTACATCTTGGAACTTCCAGGATGAATCGAGAGGAGGGATTCATGTGCTTCGTTCATGATGAGCTTCCTGAGATCACCCTTGGGAACCACAAGTCTGTCCTCAAAGAACAATGTGTCTTTGTCATCAACGCGATAGCACTTGTATTTGGGAGTACCCTTTGCAATACCATGTTTCACTTTCTGCACCATAGCATCACTGAGCTGGGCCTCACGGATCTGATCTTCCAAGGTAGGAGCAACTTGAAGATTTGCAAGAAAGCCTTGCGGAACAACTTGGAGGTTGAGCTTCCTGAAAGACTCACAAAGCTCAGGCTGAAACGGCTTGATAAGGAGACTGTTGCAATATGCCTTTCTGCTCAAGGCATATGCAATGACATTGGCCTTGCCAGGTGTCTATTCGATGCTTGGATCATACTCTTGGATCATTTCAACCCAACGAGTCTGGCGAAGGTTCAGGTTCGGCTGTGTGAAGATGTACTTCAAGCTCTTGTGATCGGTGAAGATGTCCACTTTTCTGCCCAACAGAAGGTGTCTCCACGTGATCAAGGCATGTACCATAGCTGCTAGCTCTAGATCATGTGTGGGGTAGTTCTTCTCATTTGGCTTCAATTGAAGAGAAGTGTATGCCACAATTTTCTTGTCTTGCATTAGAACACCACCAAGTCCTTGAAGAGAAGCATCACATAATACTTCGTAGGGCTTGGACTCATCTGGAGGAGTAAGAACCAGAGCAGAGATGAGCTTCTCTTTGAGTGTTTTGAATGCCACATCACAATCCGGAGACCAGTTGTACTGGACATTCTTCTGCAGCAAGTTGGGGAGAGGCTTGGCAATCTTGGAGAAGTTCTCAACGAACCTTCTGCAATAGCTAGCGAGACCAAGGAAGCTTCGGAGTTGCTTGACGTTCTGCGGGGGTTCCCAGTTGACAATCGCTTCAACTTTCTCGGGGTTGACAGCAATACCCTCAGCAGCGATGATATGGCTAAGATATAAGACCTTATCGAGCCAGAATTCACATTTGGAGAACTTCGCATAGAACTTGTGTTCACGGAGTCTATCCAGAACCAAACGGAGGTGCTTGGCATGGTCTTCTTCATTCTTGGAGAATACCAAGATGTCATCTAGATAGACGAGAACAAATTCGTTGGTGTAGGGGTTGAATATGTAGTGCATCATTCTCGAGAAGGTGGGTGGAGCATTTGCGAGGCCAAAAGACATGACTGTGTATTCATAGGAGCCGTAGCTTGTTCTGAATGCAGTCTTGTGAATATCTTCTTCACGGATACGGATCTGGTGATAACCCATCCGGAGATCGAGCTTTGAGAACACTTTTGCTCCTTTGAGCTGCTCGAACAATTCATTGATGTTGGGGAGCGGATACTTGTTCTTTATTGTTTTCCTGTTCAATGGTCGGTAATCAACGCAAAGGCGCTCTGTGTCATCCTTCTTCTTGACAAATAGAACACCACAGCCCCAAGGAGAAGTGCTAGGCCTAATTAGACCCATACTCTCTTGCTCATCGAGTTGTCTCTTCAGCTCCTTCAACTCTTCAGGGGAAAGCTTGTACGGATGCCGACATGCTGGCTCGGTACCGGGCTCAAGTTCAATGACAAATTCAACTTGACGATGCGGAGGCATGCCTGGAAGTTCTTTAGGGAAAACATCTTCATATTCATTGACCACCGGAATTTGAGAGATGGCATTAATCTCGCCCTTGTCATTGAGAGAGAATAGCCTGATTTTGTTATCTCAAGAGGCGAAGATAATCACGTCTTCGTCAGGATGAGTAAGCTTGACTTCCTTATTCGCACAATCAATGTGAGCATCATGCTGTGAAAGCCAATCCATCCCAAGAATAAGATCAATGTCGGAATTGCCGAGAATAACCGGAGAAGCCAGAAAGCGGTAATCACCCATACGAATAGATACATCCGGAGCCTTTGAGGTGGAAGTCATGTGTTTGCCCGGAGAAATAATTGATAACTTCTTTGGCAAGTCCACTGTGCCCACGTTATGCTTAGATGCAAATGGACATGACATGAAGGAAAGTGATGCACCAGAATCAAACAAGACCTTTGCATGAATATAGTTAACCGGAAGATTACCAATTGTCACATCAGAAGAATTTTCTGCTTCAGCTGCACTCATCAGGTTCACTCTTGCATGCTTGGGATTGTGCTTGACAATAGCAGTACTGACAGGTGGAGGAGGCGGAAGGCGCCTTGGGTTGGGGCACTTGTTAGCATAGTGACCCTTCTGGCCACACTTGTTGCAAACCACTTCTGAGAGAGGACGGTGATAAGGAGCACTTGACTTTGAAGCTTGAAAGTGATTCTTTGACTGATTACTTGGGTTGGGTGGGTGGGAGAAACCACGGCTACCAGAATGCTTGTTGTTGTTGTTGTTGAGAGGTCGGATCACTGGAGGAGGTGGAAGCCAAAAACTTCTGCTGCTTTGCAACCACTTGGGAAGAAGAGGAGGAGTTGACAGCATCTTTGATCCTCTTTTGGGAAGCTTCCATCTTGAGCTGGGTTGCATCTTGCTTAAGTGCCATGTTATAGATTGATCAAATTCATCACGCTCGAACAAGGTGAGAGCTAGTTGGAGTTCATCCTTTAGACCACCACGGAACTGATAAATCTTGCTCTTGGCATCTGGGATGTCTTGCTTGGCATAGCGGGCAAGGTTCTGGAACTTGAAATTGTATTGATAAACATACATGGTGCCTTGCTTCAGGTTGCGGAATTGCTCACGCATACCTTCGATGACACTAGTTGAATGTGGTGGGAGCGGAAATCCTTGCATAAGTCAGCCCACGAGATTTCACGTCCTTCTCTGGAATCTTTGTACTGCTGCCACCAATCAACGGCTTGGTCCTTGAGTTGGAAGGCGGCAAACTTCACATAGTCCTCAGGTCTCACGTTACTGCATTGAAAGTGCTTCTTGATGTCTGTTATCCAGTCTTCAGCATCTAGAGGGTCCACACAGTAACTGAATGCCTTCGGTTGGTTTGCCAGGAATTGGTTAAGAGTAGCAAAGTGAGGTTGGTTGAACAAATTGCCTTGGGCTTGGTTCCCATGACCACCTTGATTTGCTTGATTTGCTTGAATGTTCTGCATCATTTGCATAAGCATCTGGGTGTTCTGGTTCGTCGCTTGCATAATTGCTCTCCAGGCCTCAGACGGAGGAGGAGGGGAAGGAGGACGATCAGGAACTTCTTCACCCTCTAGGTTAGCGTTGGGAACCCTTTTAGGAGCCATCCTGATTGAGATGACAACTATGAGCCATTGATTGAGAAAAATATATAAGCTGAATCAACGGCTAGAAATTGCAACATAGGTCTTCACAAGAACATTCGAACAAGATGAACGAATGTAATCCACAGTTTAATGGTAACAACAATCTTCACGAGAAGCCACTTGGGAGAACAAAAGATAAATAAAAACAACAGGGAGCAGATAGAACAAATACAAGATAGAAGCTTCGTTCGACATATTCGTGCTGAAAGCTTATGGAATGTGTTACAAAAGGGTTTTGCGGTCCCCGGATCAGCATAGCCAAGAAACCTTTAAGATGAAACTCCCGATCGGAACAACACCCATAAAACTACTTCAGTCAATGTAGAACCCCGAACTCCATATCCTGCATTCGTTGGAAGAATGCCTACGAACTACTAGATGAACCCACCTATTAATTTCCGAAAGTTTCCAGTTATGCAATCAGGTGTTGGGGTTACAGGGGAAGCATCGCGCACTCAACTCTAATCCTACATCCAGCTGTATCCATCCTTCAACACATAACCAGTTATTTCCGGAAAACGTTTACCTCGGACCTTCGAAACGTATCTACTATACAAGCTATGGAAATACTCCCGAACTACCTCCCCAGTACTGGGTGATGTCGGGGTTATCTTGCCACTAACCGCATAGGAGAGTTTTCGATGTCGGCCGTCTTAAGTATTCCAGAACTGCTGCGATATATTTGTGACAACAACACCTCGGAGCTCAACTCCCCGGGACACTGCCACAACCCCTAAATGACAGGAGGCATCGAGAACAATGTTCTCGTCACAAAGACATCGGAACAATCCAAACAATACTCGTGTGATCCTAAAAAAAATTGGTGAACTTTTTAGAGTAGAAGAGATAAGTAATCGTCATGAGTCCTCACCAGAGTGAAAAGAGATGAGGACCAAAAGAAATCCTACTCTCCGATATATATATATATATATATATATATATATATATATATATATATATATATATATATATATATATATATATATATATATAGGACTCAAAACATTTTCAAGTGTGTGCCTAGACTCAACCGTCAACGATTCGATCAAACAGTGGGGGCTTCTAGGTCGGAGAAAGCTCTGAATACCAACTTGTAATGCCCAGTATGAGATTATACCTCCTACGTGTCGAGGCACGACTTAAAGGTATAAGCTCATACTAGAATGATCTCAAGTATGGTATCTTTGCACGACTCATGTAAAAATAGGGATGCAATTGCAAAAGGATAGTTGGCTTACACTCGCCACATCACACAATACATTACATAAGATAATCATCATCCAAATAACATCACAGTCCCACTATGGACGAAGATCCAAATGAAAGATACCAAATAAATAAAGCCACAAGGTCCGAATCGCCCCTAGTAGAAGCCACTACTGATCATTGGGATAGTGCACATAGTATCGACTACGTTCTTCATCGAACTCCCAGTACAGCTTGGTGACGTCACCTGTGTAGTTCACCATAGTACCTGCATCTGGTGTTGTGTAGAATCTGTGAGCCACGGAGGACTCAGCAATCCCGTTCCCGGGTAACAAAACTATCTAAGCCTTGGGTGTGGAACAAGGCTGAAGAAAATAAAGGTTGCAGCTGCACTAGCACTAGCTTACGTGTTTAGAGCGAGGAGAGAAGTGCCACGAGCGTCAAAATGATCCCGAAGTGATCCTGTCTTAGCACGTCAAACATAACCCCACCGTGTTCACTTCCCGAACCCCTTTCGGAAAATGACCGTCACGGTTACTCACGCTGGTAGTGTGTTCTGAACATGGTGTCAAGTTATCTACAACCAGATATTAACAAATTCCCATCTGCCACATAACCGCGGGCACGGCTTTCGAAAGACAAACACTCATGTGGAGTACTGGCCCCAGGGTTGTTAATTAAGATCGCGGGATAGCTAGTACCTATCCAAGTTTTAGTTATCAGGCAAATGGAGTACCAATGTCGGGCCTTGCTGGAAAAGGTTTAGCGCTAAGCGGGTTATCGAGAGGGTCCCATAACCCCAACTGTGTTAGGAACGCATAATCAAGGAACATAACACTGGTTTAAACGGTTCCTAGGGCGGCATGAGTGGAACAAAACACCAAGCAAGAGGCTTAGCCTTCCACCCATTGCCAAGTATATAGATGATTTCGTTTAAGAGTTTATTTAGTGTGATATCCCAACAATAACTTCAACATGAAGCAAGAATCTTCAAATCTTCTCCTGCAACTAGCAATGCTATAAGAGGGGCTGAGTGAAGCTTACGTAGCCAAACAAAGGTTTGCTAGGTTGGGTGGATAGACAGATTCATGGTTACAATTGGAGGCTGGCAAACAAACATGGGCATCGAGGCAATAAGCTAAAGAGCGAGACATCTAACAATAGGCAAAGATAGTAATGATATCTGGGTCAGGTCATCTTGCCTGTCGAGTCGTCGATGGATCGTAAGACGGCTCCTCGTACTCAACCTCGGTAGGAACCACGTTCTCGGTCTCGACTCCCGGCTCTACTCAACACAAGAACACAACAAGACACAAAATCAAACAAGGTGCAATGCACAATAAACATGATGCAAGTATGATGCATATATGATGCAATACATGTCAAGGGATGAAGCACACAAGAACAACACAATACAACAAGTTTAAATGAGGCCGGAATCCACATATAGCAAATTCGGTAAGTCCTCATATGCATATGTTGAAATTGGTCCAGATCTGAACAAACCTTAAGTTAAAGTTGTTAAACAGCAAGTTAACATGCACCATGATGATCTACATGAAATTCTAGTCAAGTTTCACATAAAGTTTGTTTAATTCGGAGCTACGGTCTAGAAGATATGAGCAAAACAAGACAAGCAAGGCAACGGTGCAAAATGCATTCAAACATCAAGCAAACACACTCCAAACATGTCAACAACATGATATTATGATTCTACATAAAAAATCACACAAGTTTCATATAAGGCACGCTCAAAACGGACCAACGGTTCAACACTTGCACACGAAACAAGATACGATGCAAAGCTGAAATTAACAGCCACATAGCAACTTAGGAGCAGGAAATATATACTCTACAACACCCAAACATGATGGCAATAAGCATGGACATGAAGTAGACATATCCTACAGCAAACAACTCCATTGGAGCAACTCCATAGGAGGTATGGATCAATAGCAACAAGCTACACCAAATTGATCATGCTGTTAAAACCCTGACAGATATAATTTATAGCAACTTGAGAGCAAGAAATAAATAATCTACAGCAAGCCATATGAGAAAGTAAGGGCATTAATGGATAGACAACAACATGGACAACAAGGAATGATCATTGTCCACTCCAAAACATGCATGAATTTGACTAGGGCATCAAGCAAACATAGCATCAGGTTATAACAGATTCCAGACTTAGCAAAATTTTCACTAAGTATAAAAGACTTATGTTGGCATGTCATGTTTACAAGCATGTTTAAGTCACCTCAAGGCATTTCATGGAAAGTGTTTTGCACCACAACAAACACCATATGATGGGGATTCTAAAACATATGGACATGTGACATGAGGACAAACACATCAATAACAACGATCACTTCAAATCAGCATCTCATAACATGTTTCATAACTTAACAGCCACATGCACTTTTGCAACCAAGTTTAACATGGAAATATGAAACCTAACCTGAATGCTACAACAACCATCATGTAGAGCATCTCACAATGAACATTTTGACATATCATTTGCTTCATTTGGATAAACATGCACCAAGTTACCACATCTCAAACATGGCATGAAAATAACAAGTTGCAGCAGTTTATAACAAGTAGCACTCTTGCAACAGAGATTAGGACCTCTAGATGAACTCAAACAAGCATGCCACAATGGAACAAAATGTAGAGCACATCACCACGATCATTTCGATATATCATATGCACAATTTGGACTTACACACAAAAAGATACAGCTACATGAACATGCAACAAAAATATAAAAAACCTGGGACTTAGCAAAAAAACAACCTCAATAGGGGGGTCGGGCGGACACGTCCGGGGTGACGTCGACAATGTCCGGACCGGCGGATCGGGCGCGGCGGAGCGGATAGGGTCGGGTCGTGCCCGACCGACCTGTTAGGGTTTGCGCCCGGGGCGACGACTGGATCGGCGGCGGCCGGCGGGAGCCTGAGGTAGCGGGGCCCTCGGTGCCGGCGGTGAGGGAGCGGCGCGGCCGGCGGGCGCGGCGGCGGAGGAGACCGCGTCGGCGAGGGAAGCGGTCGTCAGGGCGGCGGCGAAGGCAGGTGGCGCGCAGCCGGCGGGCGGCGGTGCCGGGCCGCTGCGGCGACCGGCGGCGGCGGAACCTCCACGGGGCGGCGCGGCGTCCGCCGGAGGCGGCGGGGAGGAGGCGCGGGAGGCGCGCGACTCGGCCCGGGCGGCGGCCCGGGGCGGGCCGGACGCGGGCCCTGCGGTGGCGAAGTGGGCGCGGTGGCTCGCCCAATAAGGAGCTGCCACGTGGCGGCGGAGAGGGGGCTGGACACGTCTGGATCGGGCTGGACGTGTCCAGGGGCGGCGGGGAGGAGTTCTGCTAGGGTTTGGACGCAAAAATGGACGTGGGGGACTAATTTATAGGCATAGGGAGCTAGGAGACTCCAAATGGGGAGCGGTTTTCGGCCACGCGATCACGATTCGACAATCGAGATGATGGGAAAGGTTGTGCTGGGTTTGTGGGCTGTTGTGGAGGGGGTCTTGGGCCTTAAAGAAGAGGTTCTTTTAGGCCACTAGGTTAACCGTTGGAGTTCCAAACGAACTCCAAACGCGACGAAACTTGACAGGCGGCCTACAAGTACCAAAACAACAACGCACGACAAGTTTCACGTTATTCCGGAAACGTTACATGGCCACACACGAAAGAAGGACTCGGGGATGCCACGGGCACGTGTGTGAGCGTCGGAACTCGAAACGGACAACGGGAAGAGACGAGTGGAACCGGGTGCAAGTGACAACACAAATGCAATACAATGCACATGACAACATGACATGGATAAAATGCACACATGCACACGACAAAACGAAGAAACCCGAAATGAAAGAAGAGCCCAGAATGGAATTGATGAAGCCAAAGTTTCATATATTGCCATAATTGGAAAGTATTACATCTGGGGCATTACAGGGTGAGAAAGTCTCATCCTAGTCAATTCCTTGAACTTGTTGATAAACCTTAGCGACCAGCCGAGCCTTATAGACGGTCACATTACCATCCGCGTCAGTCTTCTTCTTAAAGATCC
The DNA here is from genome assembly GCA_902687465.1 of Secale cereale. Classification (NCBI taxonomy): domain Eukaryota; kingdom Viridiplantae; phylum Streptophyta; class Magnoliopsida; order Poales; family Poaceae; genus Secale; species Secale cereale. Next base: position 251,796,161 of record LR738710.1, read on the forward strand.
ATTTATTCTCTATGGCTTGCCGATCATCGGGCAAGTCCACCAAAGTCCGTACTTTTTTTCTCATACATGGATCATATCTCGGATTTCATGGCTTCAAGCCATTTGTTGGAATCCGGGCCCGCCATCGCTTCTTCATAGTTCGGAGGTTCACCGTTGTCTAACAACATGATTTCTAGGATAGGATTGCCGTACTACTCTGGTGCGGAACGCGTCCTCGTGGACCTACAAAGTAACTTCATCCGAAGTTTCATGATCATCATCATTAACTTCCTCTCTAGTCGGTGCAGGCACTACAAAAACATCTTCCTGCGCTGCGCTACTCTCCGGTTCAAGAGGGGGTATAATTTCCTCATCAAGTTCTACTTTCTTCCCACTTACTTCTTTCAAGAGAAATTCTTTCTCCAGAAAGGATCCATTCTTGGCAACAAAGATCTTGCCTTCGGATCTGAGGTAGAAGGTATACCCTTTAGTTTCCTTTGGGTATCCTATGAAGACATATTTTTTTGATTTGGGTTCGAGCTTTTCAGGTTCAAGTTTCTTGACATAAGCATCGCATCCCCAAACTTTCAGAAATGACAGCTTATGTTTCTCCCCAAACCATAATTCATACGATGTCGTCTCAACGGGTTTAGACAGTGCCCTATTTAAAGTGAATGTGCACTGGTATGCGTCGGTGCTATACAAACGGTTTTTAACCCCTTTCCGTGATGGTGTTCGGAACCGTCACGAAGTGAGTGACGGCGATAGGGAGGGTCCTTCCCACACGACCCAGAAAGCGTCGGGGATAGGGAGCCAAGATGGATATACAGTACTCCTACTCGTTTGTGCTCGCATTGCCATCACAGTCGGTATTCTGTGGTGCCATGTTTACGATGAGCGACCCATCACAAAGGGTACACTATTATTGAATGTGTATGATAAGCGTACAATCACACACATTCGCTTGTCCCAAACCGTATGCGATAACTAATTAAGAAAATTATCTAATCGTCGTACGAGTGTTAGATAGGATTACGAAATGTCGAACCATCCTAACATCGTCGTACATGACAACTATCGCACACGCTATTCTGTGGTGCAACATTTATGATGCATACTTCATCAGAAACAGTTCATGGTTGCGAATCGTGTACGATAAGGCAACTATCACAAACGTTTAGTTTGGCCGCACCATTTGTGATATTGTCTGACATCGCACACGCTTTGCAGACGACAACTATGTGCATGCTTGCACACGTTTCCTCTCTGTGAACTGTCTCGGATTATGGTGTATATTGGAAACGTTTGTGTTTTACCAATCATGTGTGCCATAACAACCTGGAGAGCTTAATTTCACCATAATTTAATTGCTGCTATTTCAAATTGTACCGGATTTGAATTTGAATTTGAGTGTATGCTAGCTTTATTCATATCCATTAGGTTCAAACATCCAATGCATTATTCAATTCATAGGTACATATGTTCAAGAATTACATAAGAACCTAATAAAGAATGATGAACCATAGTTGCATACTTGTACTATTAAAGACGGTAAAGAAAGAAGCGAAATACATTCTGGTTGCTGAACAAAGTGAAACGGAATGCCCATATTGTGCCCTCCTCCATGTAGAAGGCATGCACGACTCTAACCCAACCCCTTGTGATGGTCGATCGCCCATCCTTCATGGTCTTCATGAAAACATCTAGATAATCATCGTGTTCTGGTAGAAATACTTTAACATTTGCATGCCCACCAATCATGTAGTTTGAGAGGTAATCTTGAGTAAACTGCTTTGGCAACCATTGCAAAGGAAAAAGATTCAGACATTTTCATCTAACACAACTCATTATGGGCAGTAAAAAGAAGGCTGCTGAGTTCTTACTTACCACCCTACAGTTCGTTGTTGTCTTGGATAAAGTGTAAAACAAATAGTTTAATTGCCATCTTTGGACCCATTTTACTAAGAATCTTTATCAGCTTCCTCACTTGATGCTGGTTCATCGATATCTTATTGCCACATACGCAGAAAGAGTCGAAGCGCGGATCTTTACCAATGACATATGTACCTAAAAGCACCAAGTTAATATTAGAGGCTAAACATCAATTGCACAATGATGTAGTACAACACTCTTTAATAAATATCTTATAACATCCAGTATACTCACATTTTAGATGAATTAACATCTTATATTATGGGCCGGAAGGAGTTTATTGCATTCTTACAAAGGGTCGGCTGATTAACTGCTGCTGTATCCATCGGTTACAGTTAGTTTGAGCTAGTTCGGCCTCAAATAGCCCTAAAGTATATCTAAACTTGAGGGCTAGTTTGAGCTAGTTGCATCTATAACCCACCCAAAAAAATATCCAACCTAAGAGGTGCTTATTGGAGCTAGTTGTCCTAGTGCATTTATTGTCAATCTAACCTTGCCATCAAAACAACTCTTTGGATGGAGTTAGTTCAGGGTTAGTCATGAGCTAGAAACTAACTCTAACCTCTAGCTAAGTTCAATATCTAAACAAGGTTGTGTTGTTGTTGTTGTCGCGGCTACTCTTCTACGTATATCTAGACATCATCAGAACATTAATGTAACACTCTTCCTTGTTGCTATGTACCCCAGGATTGCATATTTAGACATTAAGTACAGTGCGTGTTGCTATGTATCCTTAGATATATTACATATAACCCTAGTGAACCTAACGATAAATGGGTTGCATATATGTTCAGTTAAAAGTCCGATTCACCAATTAGTCCCTTATCAGCCCCCGACCTATATGGTACCAGCTACCGATATCCTGAACAACGAGCATATATAAGCCATGGGATGAAACTGACCTCGATGGAAAACATCAGTCGTTCCCAAAATTGTCCTGTGTAGGTACATCAAGAAGCATGTTAAGTACAACAGGCTAAACATCAACCAAAATTATCCATGGCAGACAAAATAATCTCCAAAAGATAGCTTCAGTGTGCAGGTTTAAACACGCTAGTAAAGCAAAACAAGTGGAAAGGTGTGTTAACTACAACATGCCTAACATTTAACAACAAGCAAACATAGTCATTCAAACTAGTATTATGCCGGTCTAAGTACACCGATTATTGTTAAATAAAATGGAAAGGCGTGTTAACTACAAGATGCAGCAACCAAATGTAGTCATTCATAGTGGTATTGTTGAAATTGGTACTGGTGAAATTGAACTACACAGTTCATACTTGCACATATAGAACATCACGTTGTGCATAACTGGAATAAACAAGGCATACTACGAACAACCAAAGATAGCATTTGAAACTGGACATATGCTAACTACAAACAACTGAATAATCAAAAAACTTTAAAAGAGGCATATGCTAGCTATAATAGGCTTAACAGCAAGCAAATATATGCATTCCTATCGGTATGTTTAAAACTGGATTGATGAAATGTACTACACGGTAAATAGTTGCACATATAGAGCATCACATTGTGTACAACTGAAATAAACAAGGCATACTTCAAACAACCAGATATAGCAATTAAAACTGGACATATTCTCACTACACTACAAAAAGGGACTCGACAAAACAAATCATGTGTTTCCCCCTGTGAAGAGGCATGGCAAAACAAATCATGGGTTTCCTCACTTGTCACAGATGGGCTCGTTTCCGTGGGAAGAGCAGGGACCCTGGATGCGCTCCATGTTGTCATAGATGGGCTCCCTCCCCTTGGAAGAGCACGGTTGTAGGGTGCCCTCTCTGATGTCGCAGACGGGCGCTTTCCCCTTGGAAGAGCAGATGGGCTCTTTCTATGACGCCCCAAGATCGACGCTCCAGAAGACTTTCATATGTTTCGTGATCTCTGTGTGTTTCTTTTTCTTGCTCTATTTTATTTGTGCATTGCATCATGTCATTAATCTTTGAAACTCAACTAAATAAATTGAATGGATCTTCGGTCCATTTAAATCGAGGGATATGCACATGGTGATTTCTCTTTACAACATATAAAAATCTCTCAATATTATTAGGGAGCTATATTAAAATATTCCATTGGTGTGGAATTAACCATAACACACTCGCAAAATATTCCATGCCTTTGTTATCTCAATTCTTGCTCTCCAACTTTGCCCATAAATTCTTTCATCACTTTCCGGAGCTCCCCCAAAAATCTCAACATTTTGGTCACTCCTAAACCTTGTCCTAGTTCAAACCATTTGAATTAAATTCAAATGAGTTTGGATTTAACTCTGCATTCGTGTCAACTTCTATTTTCTCGGACCAAGCGCATTTTTGTGAGTCCAGAAGAATTATCCGCATGCCCAAGTTCCTTCCCTAATCTGAGTGTTTGACTGAGTGTTTGCATTTGTATGATACAATCCCTGGGTGGCTGACTGAGTGTTTGCAGTCAGACATGCTAGCGCCTAATGAATAAAGAGCCGACGGGCGTTTTAGCTTCAAAAAAAAAAAAAAAGTTCCTTCCCTAATCTTTCATTTCTCTCTTTTCTTTCTTTCTTTTTTTGCTATTAGAAACCAAGAGAAAAGGGAGAAGAGAGCCTAGCAGCTCAGCCAGGTCGGCCCCTCAGCATCGTGGCCCAAGGCCCACCTAGCCCCCTCCCTAGACCTAACTTAGCCCGATCCCTCACCCTCTCTCTCTCTCTCGTTCCCACAGCGCCGCCACTTCTCGCTCTCGCTCCCTCGCCTGCGTCGCCCTCCCGCCTCGCGCCTCGCCTCCCTCGCCTCGGCGCTCGGCCTCTCCCTCTCCTCGGCGCTCGGCCTCTCCCTCTCCTCGGCGCTCGGCCTCTCCCTCTGGTCGCCGCCCCACCGGCGCTCCACCACCATCGCGCCACTCCACTTCCCACCGCCGCACCCCTTACTAGTCCCGCGGGCCGCACCCTCCGCCGAGCGCGCTGCCCCATCTCCCTTCCTTGCTCGCCTCTCTGCCAGGCCTCGCCGGAGCCGTTGCCGCACCCTGCCGCGCCAAGCCACCTCCGGCGCCGCGCGCTGCCGCATCGCCCCTGCCAAGTCACCTGCTCCGCCGCCCCTGCCGCTACCTCCTCCTCTGCTCCGCCCCCTCCTGCGTGAGCGCAGCCGCACCCGAGGACGAGTCTCTCGTGCTCCTCTGTCTGTGCGCCTGCGCGACGCCGCTGCTGCTCTGCCTCCAGAGCTGGCTCCTGTAACCCCTTGCCTCGGCTGCCTCGGTTGTCACCGTGCCTCGCTTCTGGTCTGCCCTGCACCTGGACGCCCGAGTTGCTGCTCCCGTCGACTGCCTTCCATGGCGCTGCTGCCATCCATGGCGTTTCTGTCACCGTCGCCTTGTTGCCCGAGCCACTCTCTGCTGCAACTCCAACAAGAGGCCACACAACTTCCTGTCCGAGGCCTCCACCATGTGTGTGCGTCCAGCGCCTCCGTGTGTCTTTGCTCTTATGTGAGCACGAGGTCCTTGCGACCAAGTTCATCTTCTCCGCTTTGCGTAACTGCGCCAAGGCATAACCTCTGGTTCCCAAGTACACCACCGGCAAGACCCGGACTCCGAACGCCAAGTCCAACTATAAACCCGAAAGAACAAGGATGCGTCAAGTTCCTCTCCAACAAGTGTACCTCTACCCTCGTCGTGGACGCGACAAGATTGTCAAGTGTACGACTACACGACGACCCACCAAGACCGACGACAACATGAGTACGACTATCGCCCACGTGTACACGACGACCCCGGAGACCTATGTTGCGCCAAGTACCACGACAACCATGTTCATTTACGGAATGTGTACCACTATCCGCGACAAAGACCCGGGCAATGGGAGCGTCTAAGTTCCACTACGTTCCGTGTACCACTACTTCCGCTATCGTCACCATGTGAACGACTACTTCCACTACCGTCGACCCTCGAAAACCCTGTGAACGACTACCATCGTCGAGACCGCGAATACCAGTACTTCCCTCGAAGGCTCGAACCTCCTTGAAATAGCACGCTTTGAAGGTATACCGCCGAGACGACGCCCATGAACGAATGCTTGTGTGTATGAGATGCCCCGTGTTTGCATCGTGCCCGTTTGTCTTGTGCGTGTTCCTCTTTTGCCATGTCGTCGACCCGTGGGCACCCGGTAATGGGATCACCCCACCATCTTGCATGACACGCCCTTGCTCCTTCTTTTGCACCGGTCTCTCGACGAGTTGCTGGAACCGATATGTTGTCGTTGCATCATTTTTGAATTCGCCGCCGTGGCATCATTTTCGAATTCGCCGCCGTGGCACCCATTTCTTTCCACCACGGTGACAATGCTCATGTCAACTTTTAACAAAATTGCATAAAACTTGTACATGTCATCCGCATCATGATAACAACATTTAAAATGTTTATAAATGTTGTGTGCTTTAGAATTTCTAAATGTCACATGGGGATTTTCGGGAATTGTTGTTATTATTTCCGGCCTCATTTAAAATGCCTACTTAGTGCAACTTGCTCATGCTCCACCTCTTGACATGTTAATAACACTTAAAATTGTTGGGTACATAAACAAGAGCGAACTAAATAATAAAGTGTGGTGTTTTGTCAATATGCAACTCGTTGCATATTGAGCTCCACTTAATGTGTAGTATTGTTTGTTGCACTTTGCCATGCCATGCATATTTAAACCGGGCATGCATCATACTTGCTTGTGCATAATGCCATGTTTATGCCTGTGTGTTTACCATGTTGTTTGCTTCTTTCCGGTTGTGCTTCTTCCCGATAGTTCATGTCTTGTTGCGATCGTGAGGATTCGTTCGACTACGCTTGGTTCGACCTCGTGGCTTCGTATTCTTCATGGGCTCATTCTTCTTCCTAGCAAGATCTCAGGCAAGATGATCGTCACCTTGGATCTCATTACTATCATTGCTATGCTAGTTGTCTGGATGCTATCGCTATATTTCGCGCTACCTATCTATTTGTTGTCAGCCTCTCATTGTTTCCATGAAACACCCCCCTAACCTTTGACACCAACCCAGCAAACCGTTGTATGGCTATGTTACCGCACACTCAGCCCCTCTTATAGCGTTGTTAGTTGCAGGTGAAGATGAAGATTGCTCCATGTCAGAACTTTTTTTTTGGGAATATCACAATATCTATTACTATAATTAACACACCTATATACTTGACAAAGGGTGGAAGGCTTGGCCTTTTGCTCGGTGTTTTGTTCCACTCATGCCGCCTTAAGAACCGATAAATTGGTGTTATGTTCCTTGATTTTGCGTTCCTAACGCGGTTGGGTATATGGGGACCCCTTTATAGTTTGCTTTGAATAAAACTCCTCCAGCAAGGCCCAACTTTGGTTTTAATTTGCAACATAATAAAAACTTAATTGATTAACTAAATTGCATAGGAAGTTAGCGCTACCCGAGGATTCTTTCCACATACAGGGGGGCCAGTGCTGATGGTGTTGGTCCCAAATGGGCAGACTGCGAGGCCGCCTCGGGGAAACTCGAGGTACCTGGCATACCTGTAGGCTGACCTATCCGGACGTGGCCTGAGATGAGAAACGCGCGGCTACTATCAGGGTGTTGTCGGCACGCCGGGAGATCTTGCTGGACTTGTTTTACCATTGTCAAAATGTCTTGTGCACCAGGATTCCGAGTCTGATCAGGTTGTCCCTAAGATAAGGGGTTTTTACCTCTGGTGATCGTTAGAGCTTCTGATGGGCTAAGTTGGGACACCTCTGCAGGGTTATCATCTTTCGAAAGCCATGCCCACGATTATGTGGCAAATTGGAATTTGTTAATGTTCGGTTGTAGAAAACTTGACAGAGGATCCGAAATAAAATACACCAATCGCGTGAGTAACCGTGACCGTCTCTTTTCAATTTAAGAAGAGAACACGGTGGGGTCATGTTTGACTCGTAGGTAGTTCATGATCTCTTAGTGATCATTACCAGTTTGCGACCATTTGCGTAGATGCTCATCTTATTCTTGTACTCGTAAGTTAACCACAATACATATGCTTAGTCGCTGCTGCAACCTCACCACTTAACCTCTCCATACCCATTAAGCTTTGCTAGTCTTGATACCCATGGTTATGGGATTGCCGAGTCCTCGTGGCTCACAGATACTACAACAACAGTTGCAGATGCAGGTTTCCGATGACTTGACTTGAGTGCGATGTTGACTTGTGTTTGAGTTCTTTCTTCTACTTCTTCGTCAATCTTGGGATAGGTTCCTGGTCGGCAGCCTGGGATAGCAGGGTGGATGTCATTGTGTTTTTTCATGTTTTCATCTATAGTCGGATGTCTTGATTATGATGTGTTGTATTCATGTGACTATTGTACGACTTGTATGTAACCCCATCTATTTATGTAATGGTACAATGTAATGATATCCATCTTGATAAGCGCCCGAAATGCGGTTGTGCGCCAGTCACGAAGTTATCACGTGATTGGGATAGAATCACATCTTGGGCGTGACACTTTCCCCTTGGAAGAGCGGGAGAGGGTGCCCTCCTCGTGGTCGCCGTCGATGAGGTCTGACTTGGAAGCTATGGATCCCAAGCCAGCGTCGCAGAATGTGTCCTTCAGAAATGACAAAAGGGGCTCGATGGCGATGTATGATGGCAAATTGTTGATAGCGAGCCAAAGGAGATCAGCGGTGGGGCCATGGATGAGACCGACGGCGGTTGAACCCGAGGGGTGGGGGTGGGCTACTTAACCTGTGACATAGCCCGCCTCAGGCCATCGCTGTCGATGACCTCGATGTCATAGCCGGCGGCCGAGACATGCCCGCATACTCTAGCCTGCTGCTTGAGTGCCTAGCTCTAGTAATGGTCGCCAACTTCCTCTAGTAATGGTCGCCAACTTCCTCGGCGACGTCGGGCGAAGAGACTGCGATACACCTCTTTTGGGCCAGTCGCTCCTCGAGCTCCACGGGAAGCGTAGCCGGGCTTAGGATGTGACACTCTGGAGTGGGGGATGGGGATGGGGATCTGTGGGAAATGGGGCGTTTGGCAAGCGTCATCTAAGAAACTCAGGGCAGCCTAGGTATGGAGATTGGTGGGTAAGCTGCACGGACAAATCGACAGATGTTGACAATGGAGGCCTTGCGCAGAAGGGACCTTTCTAGGGTTTCGAGCGAGGGAGGGTGTGTGTGTGTGCGCACGCCCGAGGAGGTTTTGGT
>LR738710.1:251820206-251907692 GCA_902687465.1 Secale cereale
TACAAGCAAAAAGATAATCCCCTCCTAAGTCAAATTAACCCCTCTCGTTGTCAGGCAAAAAGTAGTGATGGACCAAGCGGGCCCATAGATGGAAAGCATCGATATCGTTGATAACCGCTTAAGTGGGTGCGAGAGGACAACCACCATCGCTTTGCATGTGGGCCAAACATATATATGTTGAATACCCAAAATGCACAACTTTGATGTGCCACATGCCTCAAAAACTGTAAACCATGCACCCACACAGAGCGAGGTTCATGAAGCGTGCTACATATGATGGTCCCCTTCCCCCCTCTTCGACGCATACTATATGCTCCTACCGTAATACGTACAACCCAAAAAGAATCCTCATCGATGGTGAAATTAATTAACCTCACCCGATGTAGCTAGGTCAAAGTGATGCATGCATGCATCGGTGATGGCCTCATGGGCCCACAGAAGGAAGCGTCACACATGAGTGTCCTAGCTAGGATAACCACCGCGTGCATGCATGTGGCCCAAAGAGGTGTCGTGTGATGTTTGAATAGCCAATTTCATAATTTTGATGTGGCACGTGCCTCAGAAACCGAAAAGTCCTGCCACTGAGTGAGGTGTACTTGTTCACGGACGCGTACCTATAGTATATATGCTAGTACCCTCCCACCTCTTTGATGCATGCTATATACCACCATAACACAAACAAAAAAGATTCTACCTTGCTGGTCAAATTAACCTCACTGCCGGCTGTTCGTCAAAGCGATGGACGACGACCTCGCGGGCCCACAGAAAGAGTCACACACGAGTATCGAGTGTCGTGTAGGACAACCATCGACTGCATGTGGCCAAAACAAGTATGTATGAAAGGGTTGTGTAATGTTTTAAATAATGAAGTCATGACTCTGATGTGGCACCGACCTGCCTAACAAAATGGCCAACCCACACGATGGCTCACAACTTGTAGTGTACTGCGAGCCACCCGCCACCCCCATACGCACACACCCACACACACATCGCGAATCCACCGCAACTATGATGCATGTTAAATTAATTATCCCGCGGTGAACATATGTTACCAAAGGAGGGACGTTTTAATTTCGAAAAAACAGAGATCATTACGACGTTTTAGTACATTATAATTGATTGATTTTCTACGGGTATAATGTGCAAAAATCAAATTTGAGCTACATGCACACGTGACAGTGCACCTAAATGGATTGCAAAAACACATGTGTCTCACTGGATGCATGTTTACTCCTCGCGCAACGAATTTCAAACATTGAGAATCTTGATTTTTGAATTTTAGTACATCCAAAACTTATCTTTATCTAATTTGAGACCAATTTTGATGTATAATCTTTATCTAATTACAAACGAAAGATTATTAATAATTGGGAACCAATGTCCCAATTGGATTATTTATTCGAACCGTGAGCGTTAGGTCAACAATGGATATGTGCCATGCTTCGGTTAGACAATAAAGCGGTAGCATTAATCATGCAAATAGAAAAACAATATATGTGATGCCGCACGACCGGTGTGCCGTGCGAGCAGGCATGATTTGACGGGATGCATGTGAGCTGTCCGCCGCGCAGGCAGAGCGGGAGGCGTGCGTGCAGGTGTGTGAATTGAGGGAAGCGTGCTCGCTGCGCAGTGTCATCGGGAGGCGTGCGAGTAGCTGTGTGAAACTTTGGTAGGCATGCAGTCCGGTGCATAGGCCCACAAGGAGGCGAACCATCAGTTTGACCGCTGCCCGCCTCTCTCCCACAACTCTCACTACTCCATATTAATGGTGTGCTCGAGCGGCCGCAGCCCCCATCCTCGCCGCACACACAATCCTCTCTCTCCACTTGCATCCTTGACGCCGCTCTCAGTCCTCAAAGCCGTCAGTGTATGAGGATGCCGCCAAAGCGCCCCATCGGAGGGAGTGGCGACGCTAGGGCTGCTAAAGCACCGGAGATGGATACAGAGGTTGCCATCACCGCGGATGAGTTATCGCTACACCCTGATGTCGTCGATGACGTCGAGCTTCCACAGCCGAAGGCGGAGTTCCACACCGACTCTGGTGATGACCCCGGTGACGACTCCGACGACCACTCCGACAACGACTTCGACGACGACAGACAACTGGTTAGTCATCTATACCCATTTATGTGTCAAATAGATCCTAGGGTTTCTCTGGTTACTCCTGCCTCCCCCTTTTTGGAATAGAAATCCTACGATTATGTTTTCCAAATCCATGAAATTTGAGTAAGTTTCGTTAGATCCGTGTAGTGTATTGATTGTTTGAATGATACAAGTGATAAGTGATTAGTTGTTTCATCTGTTGAAATGATTTCTGCTAGTAATCCGACTATGATTAGTTTTCATGCTAATATTTCCTAGCCAGAACTTGACAATTGATTTTGAATGACCTACATATGTTCCTGCCATTATTTTCTTCAAGATTTGTCTGTACATGGATGACTGTGCTTAAAAATCAAACCATAATCTTTGGATATGTATAAATAAATAGCCATAAATTCCTAATCCTACTTCACAGCACTTAAACATTGATTTGATGCCAAATTTGTTTTACTATTTGTATAGGTGCTTTCTGACGATGTGGACAATGAGGATGAAGATGTCCAGAGGAGGTACAAGAGGCAAATCCAGGGGAGCTTTATGCAGGAATGCATAACATGCGAATTAGGACCTGCGACGGCGGCTATCAATGCCCATATATTACCACAAGCTTCAGGACGCCTATCAAAGTGTTCTGGTACATGCAAGAGGACGGGCCGTTGGCTCCTTCAAGGAGAAGTATTCTCCCAGGGTGGAGCATGACGCGTACACCGAGTACCTGGAGAAGCTTCAGGATCGTGCCGGCATGTGAGATGAGATGTGGGATCGAACTATGTACGCTTGAGCAATGCTTAATGATGGTTGAACTATGTACTTATGGTTGAACTATGCTTGTGTACATGTACAATTATTATCTATGTCTGAGTATGTTTAATCTATGTTTACTTATGTCTAACTGTGGGATATGGATGCAATTAGTTCGGTTGATGGAATCTACCTCCATCCTCGTTTATTGGTCCCTTTTGTAATTTGTGTTAAATGTTGACCAAAGATTTAACTGACAAAATGTTAGTGCAGGTCAGCAAAAATTATATCGTTTGTGCGTATTTGAACATAGCGTTCAATGCTATAATTTTTGGTGACATGCATAAACATTTCTTAGTCAAATATTTGGTCGAAATTTGGTACAAATTACAAAGGGGACCAATAAACCAGGACGGAGGTAGTACATCAATCACACATGGCTCCCAAAATTGGAACCGTGTGCAATGACTTTCATTTTGCCCGTTGCGTCAATTACACACGGTTGGCTCTAGCAAACCGTCGCCTCCAAAATTCTTTGTGGGACAGAAAACCCTGACCATCCAATTAAAAAAAGAAAAAAGAAAACCCTCACCATCCCCACGTCACAAAAACCCTCACCCCGCCCGCCACCCCTCTGGTCCCCATTCACACCCGCACAAGCTCCTCCGCGTCTATGCATGGCACCGCCTATCACGACGGTAATCACTTAGCTCGACGCCCGCTACCGCCGCCTGGCTGCCAACAAAGCCCACCGCATTTCGCCACTTCCGCTTGCGCCGCCTATCACCATCGACTTTCTTGACGCTGCTCGCGGTCGACCTAGCTCCACTCGGTTGGGGAATCTGCCGTACTGAGGGTTCTTTCTCATGGACAACAAGCTAACTAATTTAATGAGATATTATCTCATCTCTTATCCCAGTTCATCTACCTCCTTTAATCACCTGGCCGAAATTGCCATGAATTCATTTTTATTCGAGCTGATTTGAGGGTTTTCTTTCGTTCATAGAGTGTACAATGTGCAGACACATCAGGACCTTGCAGCCTCTGCCAGACATTTCATCTCACAGTACCAGATGACTTGAGGATGCGCGCGGTATGTTCAATCTTACTCTAAATCGGCTGGCATGGCCTACTTTCCTGAATATATTATAAATATTACTACATTAGGATAAAAGGTGCCACATGCACCATATACGTCAAAAGGGGATTACCACCTCTTCTTTCTATATTAGGAAAATTAATGATGTATTGTTCATTTGATTACTCTCATATTTCCATGACATCAAGTTTGCCCTATCTGTTTAATTATAGATTTGTGTCCTTCGATTTTGACTGTTGTACAGTTCTTTCAATTTGGGCCCATATTTGCATGTTACCATATTTTCTTTAATAATCCTACCATTTTCTGTAGCACGTGCCTTGGTATGCAACATAATTTGTAGTGCACAATCTTTCCCTTTACATAAATCAAGACTGTAGGGATGTCGTACTGCACACAAACTCTGGATTTACAATCGTTGCTACTGTAAGACTTGATGAATGTGGTGACTCCTATTTTGGCATTGGCTTTTGGAAAGAAATTTCTAAGTTTTTTGAACTGAAAGCTGGCACTAGAATTGCACTGCACATAAAAGGGCCTGGTCATGAGATATATGCTAACTTCCCCGACAGTATCATCCGTCCCAACTTTGTTCGAAGTAAGTTTTCTTTTCAACTATCTGCATGTTGACTTACCCAGCAATATTAAATGAATTGTGTAGTATTTAAGCAACCAATTGTTACTCCCTTTTCTTACTATATTCCTACCTAATAACTTCTAGTTACCAATACACTTTTCTATTGCCCTGTTTTAACTAAATATTCCATGTACTCCCATTTCTACCAGAAAGTGCCGCTGACAAGGAGACTCCAGAGATGGAGAACGGGGCTGCCAACAAGCAGAGGCGGGGCGAGCTAGAACTGCAAGTGACTCCAGCAGGCCTAGACTTCCTCAGCAACCTCCCCAATGATATGTTGACAGTCATCATCTCCCTCCTCCCAATCAAATATGGGGTGCGGACAACCATCCTTTCCCAGCTATGGCGCCCCCTATGGAACTCCAGCCCTCTCGACCTGATTAACACCCATGAGCTCTGCCATGGCTATTGCAAAAGCTTGGATGCGTTCTCCAAGATCCTCGGCAGTCACCTTGGCCCAATCAGAGGCCTTAGAATGGGCAAGTTCCGTTCCAACGGCAAGGACCGAGCCAAGCTTGACGACTGGTTCAGATCCCCCGCCCTAGATCAGCTCGAGGAGCTCACTTTTGATGATGGGCATATGCGCTTGCTGCCAACGTCCGTGCTCCGCCTTGCGCCCACGCCACACGTCACCAAGTTCAGGAACTGCCATTCCCCCCCTTAATGACGCACCCGCTCTTATTCTACCACGACTGAAGCACCTCGAGCTCATCGCCGTCTGCCTCTCAAATGGTGACATGGAGTGCCTGCTCCGTGGCTGTACTGCACTCGAGTACCTTCGTCTTCAGGAGATCAATGGGTAGAGTACCTTCCGCATCACCTCCATGACTCTCCGGACTATTTATGTGTGTTGCTGGTGTGGCAGGAAAACATCACAAGATGTGTACCACTATATGGTCATTGAGGACACATCTGCACTTGAGAGATTACTTGTAGTTGATCAAGAAGGTCCAACAAGAATCAATGTCATTTCTGCGCCGAAATTGAAGTGGTGGGCTACTCGTCCAACAAATACTCTGAACTTGTTATTGGATCCAGACCCATTCAGGTACAAAAGCCGCCTTCTACCTCTCCTTCTACAAATTAACATTATTTCTAATTTTGAAGATGTTTGTTCGTCTGTCATTCAGAAAATGATTCCGACAAGCTTGATCCGAAACTGCGCACAGTGAAGGTCTTGGCACTAGAATCTATCGGGCCCAACCTGGAGCAAGTTGTCAGTTTCCTGAGATGCTTTTCGTGCCTGGAGAAGATATATATCGAGGTGATGTTCCTTTCTCGTTAAATGTTAACCATAAGGGATTTTAATTTGTGACACATTTTTCCAAGTTTACAATGATAATGTACTACGATTTCTGAAGGATTCTTTTGGAGGATTCCAGTACATACATGCCCCCCCATATTGGTTTCTTGATCCAAATGGTTACAATCAATAAGCATTTCTCCTTTGGATTCATGTGTACTAGTTTTCTTAGGCTACATTTGTCTAGAATGTAATCAAATGCACATGTTAATCATGTCAGATCAAAGATGGCACGTTAGTGCATTT
This sequence comes from Secale cereale, assembly GCA_902687465.1. NCBI lineage: Eukaryota > Viridiplantae > Streptophyta > Magnoliopsida > Poales > Poaceae > Secale > Secale cereale. Next base: position 251,826,336 of record LR738710.1, read on the forward strand.
TACTAATCCAGCAAACCAAATAGGCATGTAGTGGTGTTCAAAACTGCATGTAGGCACTAACACATTTTCTTCTTTTGCAGATAAGATTAGGCTAAGTGGTGGATAATGTGATACAATATAACAATCATGTCGCATGCCTAGATCTGTATCTCTCAGAAATTACTTTGAACTCCTACCGAGGGACCTTACCAGAGATTATATTCGCTTGGTTCTTTGTTGTCAAAGCAAGGGTGCTCAAGGCAACGAGGTTTACCCTACATGTATTTCGCAAAAATGAATGGTTTGTTGATTAGCGCCGGTTTCCGTGACAAAATTAAATAGGCTCCAAAAATGTTGAATTTGATTTTGGAACTTCAGATGATAGGGTAATTGGAAGTCATCGTGTCAACCCCATACATGACTTCTCAGTGGCTGACCCCTTTGCAAAAATTATGAGGTTTCGAAACTAGACTAAGAAGTGGTAATATTAGTTTGAACCTCTCCGATATCCATGTTCAATGGATTAGCGTGAGCATTTGCATCTGATGAGCTGAATTTCATTCTAATATTAGTTTGAACCTTGTAATCTTAGAATTTGAGCCATATAACTCTGGAATTTGAATCTTGTAATATTTTGAGCTTTTGTGGTAAAATCGTTGAAATGGCATCGTATGAGACTCATATATTGGTAGCACTATTTTGACCTTAATATGCAATGGTCTTAGATTTTATTAACCATTCTCGAGTTTGTTTACCATGTCGATCTCACAACACATGATATGTATATGTAACTCGACTGCGATCTTCGACATTATTGCACACAGTTGGTTTATTCCACCGTGTGCCCTGTAGAACACATAATTAATTATCGCACTCGAGTGTCCATCATCACCCTTCTGTGTAACATTGACCTCATCACCCACGGGTAAACTTATGATCGAAGTCATTCCACACACTTTGTTTTTACAAAGCTTTTTGCCAATAAACGCCACGATTTGTCCCTCTTCTAGCCGACGCGTGGCCAAACTAGCCGGGCAGGAAGCTTGCGTGATAAGCTAAGCGGTAGCGCGGGAATAGTCTCACCGACGATACATTTGGCGCCTCGTTGAGCCCACGTGTGCGGTGCAGTGTTGTCAAGCGTGCATTGGAATCCTCCGCTATGGACGCCGTGACAAGACGTGACGATTATAGGCCGGCCGGCCCCCATTTATTACAACGGCCATTTAACCCTCATGTCTCTTCAACCTTTCAATCGCGCCCCACCATTGCAAGAAGCACACCCACCACGAGAAATTCTTAGAGGTATCCTGCACGGCTCCAATGGCGCTCCGAGTGGCTGCCGACGACGAGCAGCAGTTCACCATGTGTGCCGTGGTGGACACCCATAGAAGGTTCCTAGACCTCTCGGTGGTGTACACCAACAACCCGGTCTAGGTGGAGCACTCCATCCACATCATGGAGCTGTTGTTTGCCGAGGAGAAGTACAAGGTGGTCGGGTTCGACCTCGAGTACACCAGCGCTCATGCTGGGTCTCGTCCCAAGGTCGCCATCACCCAGATGTGCATGCGCCACCACGTCCTCTTCTACCACTACTGCCTGGCCACAAGGCCTTGCGAGCGTTTCGCCAGGTTTGTCAACAGCCCCCATTACATGTTCGCTACGGTGGACATCACCAACGATGTAAAGGCACTCGAGAATTTGGGCATCGCCTGCTAGAATCTTGTCGACATCCAGGGCCAATACAAGATCTGGGGCAGCAAGGAGCATGAGAAGGACTCACTGGTTCACCTCGCCGAGGCCATCATCGACCCCTACTACACATACATGAAGGATTTGTGCAACAAGGACAAGCGTGCCTGGCACTCGGCCTGGATGGAGAACCTCGACAAAGCTCACGTCATGTACGCGGTCAAGGAGGCGTACACGAGCTACGACATGTACACGCGGATCGTTGATATGAGGAAGTGCCTCCCCCAAAACGGCCAGGGATCCAACCGGAAGCAGAGCAATGGCAAGCGTCGTCGCAACAATAAGTAGATGATTAGATCCCCATTTCTCCTAGTTTAGTATGCATGTAATTGCTTACTTTGGTGTGTGGAAATGTTATGTGTGTAGTCACTTGTGTAATTGTATGCTTAATTTGGTTATGCAATGCTGTCTTTGTAAGTATATATGTTGATGCTATGTAGACTGAGCGTAGATGTTGTGCGGACAAAGAAAATCACATCGCACATGGACTAAACAATGGAACTCGTCGGTGATGTTTTCATCAATCACTCACAATTGTATACCAGCAATCGTTTGCTCACAACACACATAGCTTGTTAGCAGCAACCGTCTGTGTTGTTATCGGTCTTCGCACACATTTCCGATTACATACCTGTTTGCCGCGTATCACACACATCTTGTTAAGTTGAACCATTTCTGTTCTCTTATCTCAACGCAAACAGTTCATCTGAGTGAATTGCATGCCGTATATCGCACACACCTTGATCTGGATGACCGTTTATTTCGTGTTGCCTAATCACAAACAGTTCATCCGAGTGAAACGTATGCTGTATATCACACACGCCTTGATCTAGCTACCCGTTTATTTTGTTCCGCCTCATCGCAAACAAGTAACTGAACTAAACCCTATGCCTTGCCTCGCACACGCAACTAAAATATGAACCTTGTTTGGTTCATCCTCCATCGCAAAATGTTTTGCACCTTTTTGACAGTTTTTTACACCATCGTTTGCGATTATTGCATCACACACAGTTTCGCCAAAGGGTCTCTGATCGTAGTGTCGCGTTAGCAGAATCCTGTAGTAGTGGCGGCAGTCTCTAAAGCATAACCCCAAAATGATAGCGGTGGATCGGTAAGAGACATCATAGATCGCCCCATATCCAATAGAGTGCAATTACGACGTTTGAACACACCATTTCACTGAGGTGTTCCTGGCGGCGTGAGTTGTGAAACAATTCCACATTTCCTTAAGTGTGTGCCAAACTCATGACTCAAATACTCTCCTCCACGATCAGATCGCATGAGCTTTATTTTCCTGTCAAGTTGATTCACCACCTCGCTCTAAAATTCCATGAAATTTTCAAAGGTCTCATACTTGTGTTTCATTCAGTAGACATACCCATATCTACTTAAGTCATCAGTGAGGGTGAGAACATAACGATAGCCACCGCGAGCCTCAATGCTCATTGGACCGCATACATCAGTATGTATTATTTCCAACAAGTTGGTTGCTCGCACCATTGTTCTGGAGAATGGAGTCTTGGTTATCTTGCCCAGGAGGCATGGTTCGCACGTGTCAAATGATTCATAATCGAGAGACTCCAAAAGTCCATCTGCATGGAGTTTCTTCTTGCGTTTGACACCAATATGACCAAGGCGGCAGTGCCACAAGTATGTGGGAGTATCATTATCAGCCTTACATCTTTTGGCATTCACACTATGAATATGTGTAACATCATGTTCGAGATTCAATAAAAATAAACCATTGACTAGCGGGGCTGAAGGAAATATGCCCTAGAGGCAATAATAAAGATGTTATTTTATACTTCCTCCGTTCCTAAATATAAGTCTTTGGAGAGATTTCACTATGAACCACGTACGGATGTATATAGATGCATTTTAGAGTGTAGATTCACTCATTTTGCTCCGTATGTGGTCTATAGTGAAATCTCTCCAAAGACTTATATTTAGGAACGGAGGGAGTATTTCCTTATATCATGATAAATGTTTATTATTCATCCTAGAATTGTATTAACTGGAAACTTGATACATGTGTGGATACATAGACAAAACACCGTGTCCTTAGTAAGCCTCTACTAGACTAGCTCGTTAATCAAAGATGCTTAAGTTTCCTAACCATAGACATGTGTTTTCATTTGATGAACGGGATCACATCATTAGGAGAATGATGTGATGGACAAGACCCATCTGTTAGCTTAGCATAATGATCGTTCAGTTTTATTGCTACTGCTTTCTTCATGTCAAATACATATTCCTCCGACTATGAGATTATGCAACACCCGGTTACCGGAGGAACGCCTTGTGTGCTATCAAACGTCACAACGTAACTGGGTGATTATAAAGATGCTCTACAGGTATCTCCGAGGATGTTTGTTGGGTTGGCATATATTAAGATTAGGATTCGTCACTCCGAGTATCGGAGAGGTTTCTCTGGGCCCTCTCGGTAATGCACATCATAAGAAGCCTTGCAAGCAATGTGACTAATGAGTTAGTTGCGGGATGATGCATTACGAAACGAGTAAATAGACTTGTCGGTAACGAGATTGAACTAGGTATGAAGATACCGACGATCGAATCTCGGGCAAGTAACATACCGATGACAAAGGGAATAACATATGTTGTCATAACGATTTGACCGATAAAGATCTTCCTAGAATATGTGGGAGCCAATATGAGCATCCAGGTTCCTCTATTGGTTATTGACCGGAGAGGTGTCTCGGTCAGGTCTACATAGTTCTTGAACCCGTAGGGTCCGCACGCTTAACGTTCGATGATGATTTTGTATTATATGAGTTATGTTATTTGGTGATCAAATGTTGTTCGGAGTCCCGTATGAGATCACAGACATGACGAGGAGTCTCGAAATGGTTGAGAGGTAAATACTGATATAAAGGATGATGGTATTTGGACACCGGAAGTGTTCCGGGTAATACCGGGTCATCAAAAGGGGTTCCGGGCACCCCCCGGCAACTACATGGGCCTAATGGGCCAAGAGTGGGACAGACAAGCCCCTAATGCCTCGTTTGATACACGAGGGTTGGAGGGTATTTCAAAGGAAAATCCACGAGGGACCCAGAAACCTCTAAAATCCCCGACGGCCTGTTTGGTAAGTGAGGTTGGACGGCCCAAACCCTCTCGAAACCCTGTCAATCCCTCTCTACCCACGCGGCTATCGAGCCTCGAGGGCACCCGCGTGGAACGGATTGGGCGAGACGCAGAGAGACGCGAGAGGAGAGGATGAGCCTGCCGCCTCCTCGACGCGTGCCACCTGATCTTCAACGCCAAGTCACTACCGGAGCTTCAGTGCCGACGTCTTCTTCCAGCAGCCTATCTTCCCCAGGTGATTCCTCCCCTCTCCTCCACTCCTCCATCCCCTCCACTACAAACCCTATGGTCACAGATGGCGGCATTCTTTCTCCTTGCATGAACATGGTGTGTTGTTCTTGTCTAGCCCCATCTTAGTATTCAAGAGATTTGATATTGATTGACACGCTGTTGGCCGAATTTTATTAGAAGCCAGTACTAGATGCTTCAGTTCGTCAGTCTGGAGCAGACAATTTCTTCAGAGATCACTGCATTTTCCTGAGCAGAACTGATGTACCTAAGCAGAACTAGAGAAGCAAGTTGGTCTGAGACTGGCTGAGGCAGAGATAGATTCAGGTCTAGTAATAAGACATCCAGTGCGTTTTTTTACCTTTGGTGAGGTTACCTCCAAGGATGAGAATCACACATGGGATGGTGCCATCTCTGCAACAAACAATGCCATTATTTTTCAGTTAGTGTATGCAGTGTTGAACTGTAAACTGAACTGGACAGGAGATTGCATATTACCCAAGCAGTTTGAGGGAGTCCTGGACGACTCGCAGCGGAGCGCTATTGCCGATGAAGGCGGATCTCAGCCATGGCACCGTGTCGACGGTGAAGCCCAGAACCTGCCTTGGCAAATCAGTCAACAACCAACTCATTTTATGCAGATCACATTTCCTTTTTATTCTCCTTCTTCTGAAGTTCTACTGATGATGGCCACCAGATTCTAACTTTGGTCATGCTGAAACTAGCTCAACTTACCACCCCGACAGTCGGCGGCACCATGAGCTCCTCGGTGATCTGGTGCGCGCCCTACTTCATCTAGGTTTCTTCCATCCACCCAGCCATGGCTGTCGCCTCGTCCTCCCGGCGAGCTCGCCAAGCACGCCGTCTCTGAGGGCACCAAGGCCATTGCCAAGTTCACCTCCTCTTATATTGTGTCCCCTGTATCTAGTAGCAGGTTATTGTTGGTTTAGTGGTTGACTGTCGACTCTGGTTATCTGCAAGTAGTAGTTGTGGTGGTAATGCTGGATGTGAACTACCGAATCAGTGCCAATGTTTCATTGTCTCGTCGGCTACAAGAACTGAATTATGTCCGATGATTCTTTTGAGCTTAAAATTCCTTGCACTTGCATATTGATTTTTTGCTCTTCAGTTTGTGCAGAACCAAGTGGTCTTCATTCGCTCTCGTCAGTGTCTACGACTGGCCATTGGCGCTGTCATATCGAGGTGCTGAGTGATAAGAGCAAACCTTCGATTTGTTTGCCATGGCTTGTGATCGAGGTAGTAATTAGCATTTGTCGTCCACTAGTAATGCCTTAGCACTCGTTTGTTTCAATCTGATAATGCAATGTTTCAGATTCCTGAATCACCCAGATGGTTTCTTGTAGTTGCATTAGGTGCAGAAATAATGGTCGTTATGATCTTTTGCAGATAATCCTCTGTTTATTTCTGTTGATTTCGGTAAATCCCCCTGACAGAACAAGTTGGTCTTCAGTAAAAATGCATACAACTGTAGCTACTGTGGTGACACATCTCTGCCATAGTTCATGCTCAGGAAATCCACAACCAACAATTCAATTTTCATGCAAATTAGAAGGAAAAGGTCGCCATTTCAATCGAGCCTTGGTTACGTTCACATTTTTATTTTAATGTTGTTCAACAGAAGTGTACGTCCATGTGCTGTTTAGGCAACTGTTTTTATCTTTGCAAGCGACCATTCTACAGAGCTAGGCAGACATTTGTGACAAAATGATGGTTAGTGCGTAGTCGTGGTTGGTTGTAAGAGGATGTTTCTATGGTGCTGCTTGATCTGAGCACTAATGGAACAATATATGCTACTCTGAATTTGTGACGAATCATATAAAGACTAGTTATATTTGATATTCTGTGTGTGTTGTGCTTGATGAATTTGGGTCTGAAAAAACTACTCTTGATCTTGCAAAATTATGTTGCTGCTTAGAAAAATGGTTGCTTACAATTCTGTAGCAAGATATAAGGGAAGTTAGTTACATTGTAAAGGTTGGATTTTTAAGTGTTTACACCATGTTATGTCAATATGACTAACCCCGCCTACCAAACATAAATTTTGAACAAAGAGGATTGTGGATGAAAGGGGTTTTAGGATTCAAGGGATTTTGAGGGGATTGGGTGGAAGAAAGGGATTCACCCAATCCCCTGAAATCCCCTCCTCCTCAAACCTCTCCAATCCACTTCTACCAAACAAAGCCTAAGGGGCTGGTGCGCCCCATGTAGGACGAAATAAAGGGGGGGAGGAAAGAGGAGAGGAGAGAAAGGAAGGAGAGGGATTCAGCCTCCCCCTTCCTTCTCTCCCCCTTCATCCTGCCTTTCCCCTCCAAGCATTATGGAAGGGGGGGGGGGGCGAATAGGATTAGGGCCCCAAGTAGGATTCCTCCTACTTTGGCGCCCCCTTGGCTGCCCCGTCTCCCTCCTACCTATATATATGAAGGGGAGGAGGTGCCTAGAACACACACCGATAAGCCACAAGTATAGGGGATCGCAACCGTTTTCGAGGATAGAGTATTCAACCCAAATTTATAGATTCGACACAAGGGGAGCCAAAGAATATTTGTAAGTATTAGCATCTGAGTTATCAATTCAACCACATCTGAGTTGTCAAATTTGAGACCAGTTTTCTTTGGAGATGTATCGTTGGAGAGGTATCTCTGGGCCCTCTCGGTAATGCACATCATAAGAAGCCTTGCAAGCAATGTGATTAATGAGTTAGTTGCGGGATGATGCATTACAGAACTAATAAAGAGACTTGCCGGTAACGAGATTGAACTAGGTATGAAGATACCGACGATCGAATGGTGATACGATAAATGGTTCAGATATGAAATCATGGCACCCGGGCCGAAAGTGACATGCATTAAGCATGGCACAGTCATAGCAAGATCAATCTCAGAACATAGTGGATACTAGGGATTGGCCCTAACAGAACTAACTAGATTACATGATGAATCTCATCCAACTCCACACCAACCAGCGAGCCTACGAAGGAATTACTCACTCCCGGTGGGGAGCATCATGGAATTGGCGATGGCGAAGGGTTGGTGATGACGAAAAACAAAGATCCCCCTCTCCGGAGCCCCAAACGGACTCCAGATCTGGCCTCTCGATGAAGAACAGGAGGTGACAACGGCTCCGTCTCATGGATCGTGATAATTATTTCTACCAGATTTCTCTCTCCGCAAATGTGAATATATAGTGTTAGGGCTGAGGTCAGCGGGGCCACCAGGTGGGGACAACCCACCTGGGTGCGCCAAGAGGGGGGGTGCCCTGGTGGGTTGTGCCCACCCAGGTGCCTCCCTCCGGTGGTTCTTGACTCCAGTATTTTCATTTTATTGCATAAAAATTCCTCGCAAAGTTTCGCTCCATTCCAAGAACTTTTATTTCTACACAAAAACAACACCATCGTAGTTCTGTTGAAAACAGTGTCAATCCGGAGTTAGTTTAATTCAAATCATGTAAACTAGAGTCCAAAACAAGGGGAAAATCATTCGGAAAAGTAGATATGTTAGAGACGTATCAACTCCCCCAAGATTAAACCTTTGCTTGTCCTCAAAAAATTCAGTTGATAAACTAAAAGTGAGAAACAAAAACTTTTAGGAACTCTTTTGCTCTTGTTTTCATAAATAAGCTTAAACAACATCCAGGTTTTCAGCAAAGATCGTGACTAACCATGTTGACAATAACTCTTAGAAATTATATTAACTCATATCAATGACATACTCAACTAGTGAGTGATAATAAGACATCTCAAACAGCAATATGTTGTCAAAATAACCATGATATAATGTGATGAAAGTGCAACTAATCCCCGGGTGGTTTTGGTAATTAATAACAACATATATATCATTGAACTAATATTCTCTTGAGAATCATTTCAGAAAAGTTCGATGATGTGGGTATGGAAATGTCTGAAGAAGTGGACCCCTCAAAATGCTAAGACAAGCATTGGCAAAAGCTCAAGACTCCATTTTTGGTTTAGTGATCAAAGATCACATTGAGTCCATAGGAAAGCCAATACTATCAAAAGGGGATGAGGTTGTGTTAATGATCTTGTTGCTCAAGTGCTTGGTGATCTAACTCCCTCAACTATCAGCACTATTCACTACTTAACACACACCCATAAGTAATCTCGGTCACACCGATCTCTCCAACTCAGTCCCACCGAGATGAACCACTTCAGTTGTTTCTCCAAACCCTAAATTCTCGGTCACACCGATTCTGAGTTTCGGTCTCACCGAAAAAGGGCTGCCAACCTTCTGTGATCAGTTGACATCAATTCGGAATATCCGAGTTTATATTTTCGGTCTCACCGAGATGGCAAACCCTAACCTTTGACTCACTTCGGTCTCACCGAGATGGTATTTTCGGTCCCACCGAAAATCCCAACGTTCACTATATTTGAACTTTCGGTCTAACCGAGTTTTCACTTCGGTCTGACCGAGATTGGTCAAATGTGTGTGTAACGGTTGGATTTTGTGTGGAGGCTATATATATACCCCTCCACCCCCTCCTCATTCGTGAGGAGAGCCATCAGAAAGTACCACCACTTCTACCACACACTTTCTGAGAAGTGAACCACCTACCCTTGTGTTGAGATCAAGCCATTCCATTCCTACCATATGAAACTTGATCTCTAGCCTTCCCAAGTTGCTTTCCACTCAAATCTTCCTTCCACCACAGCCATATCAGTGAGGAGAGTTGAGTGTTGGGGAGTTTATCACTTGAAGCACAAGAGCAAGGAGTTCATCACCATCAACACCGTCTATTACCTTTTGGGGGGTGGTGCCTCCTAGATTGGTTAGGTGTCGCTTGGGAGCCTCCGTCGTGATGTGGAGTTGAACCAAGAAGTTTGTAAGGGCAAGGAGATCGCCTACTTCGTGAAGATCTACCCCGAGTAAGGCTAGTCCTCCGTGGGCGTAGGCCGTGATGGAATAGACAAGGTTGCTTCTTCGTGGACCCTTCGTGGGTGGAGCCCTTCGTGGACTCGCGCAGCCGTTATCCTCCGTGGGTTGAAGTCTCCATCAACGTGGATGTACGATAGCACCACCTATCGGAACCACGACAAAAATCTCCGTGTCACCAAACTGCGTTTGATCTTCTCCACCTCTCTTTTACATGTGCAATTTACTTTCCGTTGCATAAACTCTAGAATTGCATGTGTAGGGTGTTACTTGAACTGATCTTGTTTGTGAAACTGCCAAAAACATTGCATGATCTAAAGGCAGATTTTTTATATTGTCAAGTAGTCTAATCACCCCCCCTCTAGACCTACTTTCGATCCTACAAGTGGTATCAGAGCTTTGGTCTCCATTGCCTTGGTTTCCATTGCATTGGACTCCATAAGCTTGGTTTCACAACCTAGGAGAGTATGGCGTCTAGTGAGGGTAATTATCGTAGAGGTCCTTACTTTGATGGTACAAATTTTGCTAGTTGGAAGCATAAAATGAAAATGCATATTCTTGGTCATAACCCAGCCGCATGAGGCATTATTTGTGTTGGCATGCAAGGTGATTTCTTTGAAGAAGGAAAAGTTCCGGATCGCGAAGCTACACCCGAAGAGTTGCGGATGTTGCAAAACAATGCTCAAGCTTGTGACATTCTCTTCAATGCCTTGTGTCCCGAAGAGTTCAACAAAATCAGTCGTCTTGAGAATGCTAAGGAGATTTGGGATACTTTGGTTGAAATGCACGAAGGTACTGAATCTGTGAAGGAATCAAAGCTAGATATTCTTCAAGGTCAACTTGACAAGTTCAAGATGAAGGATGGTGAAGGAGTCGCTGAAATGTACTCTAGGCTTGCTCTCATCACAAATGAGATTGCCGGCTTAGGAAGCGAAGAAATGACCGACCGATTCATCATTAAGAAGATTCTCAGAGCTTTGGATGGAAAGTATGACACCGTGTGCACTTTGATCCAAATGATGCCAAACTACAAGACTCTCAAGCCAACTGAAGTCATTGGAAGATGCTTCATGGCTAAAGGCCCCAAGGTAACACACCCTGAATTCATTGACTTTGATAGTGATGAGGATGACTTGCTTGGTGAAGATGAGCTCTTGCATGATAAATCTAGTGAGCTTAGTAATGATGAAAATGCTAGTAGTCTTTATAGTCGAGAAGAGTCGAATGACAATGCTATGAAGGAGATTGAGCGTCTAACTAAAGAACTAAACACTCTTAAGTTAGCTCATGAAACAACTCAAGAAGATCATAGAGAGCTCCTAAGATCTCATGAGAAGCTACGCTTCGAGAAGCTCACTCTAGAGCAAGAACATGAGTTTCTAAAAGCGATCAATGACGATCTTCGAAAGAAGAGTTCTTCATATCTTGCCAAACGACTTCTCTTGTCTAATTTCTTGCCACCTATTAAGACTAAGCATGACAAGCATAAGAAAAATTCTTCCTCTAGTAGTAACAATAATAATGTTAAATCCAATATTGTTGCTTCTAGTAGTTCTCTTGATTCCACTAACAATGTTTCAAGCCAAGTTACACTTGAGCAAGAAAATAGCCTATTGAAGGAAATCATAGAGAAAGGTGTCTACAAGAGTCTTGCCGGAAGCAAGAACTTTGAGGAGATTGTTCGCAAACAAGGAAGACACCGGAAGAATCAAGGGATTGGTTTTGAGCGAAAGTTCAACGCAAAAGGTGTTGAGTGGGAAGAAGGTCAATACCCTACTCCACAGTTTGTTTCACAAAAGGAGAAGTATGATCCTACTTCTTCCAATGTGGAACAAGCTCAAGATGACCTTCCACCACAAGACCACAAGCTAAAGGCCAAGGACAAGCTTCAAGAGGAGATTGATGCATTCATTGAAGCACCTCAAGCCATGGTCAAGTGGGTTCCCAAGGACACATCAAGTTCTACTTCGTCAAGCTCAACTACAACACCAAGGATTCCCATCAAGATGATGTGGATCCCAAAGAAGAAGAACTAGTAGGTTCTTGAGGGTGACTCCGCCAACAAACTTCACTCATATTCATTTTGGCAAGAACTTGTGCAATCAACTTCCACATCATGCACTTGTTCATGGAGTCACAAACCCTCTTGTTGGTAAGTCAAGGGACAAGGTAATCATTGCTTTCATGGACATCATCTTTTGTGCACTTTACTCTATGTCCATGGATATTCTTGTTTGTTCCTTGTGGGACTAACCCATGTAGGTATTGAAAGTGCCCTAATCCAAAAGGATTGCTCCCAACTCATGATGATCTACATCAACATTGAGCATCCACATCTTCAACATCTACATGAAGTCTTCTACGACAACCCAAGGTTAGTTTGACCCTTTAAAAGGGGTTCTCACATCTAGGGGGAGCTTTGCTCAAAAAATTGAGCTAAAACATCTCCAAATGATGTGAACACATAAATGCTTTATGTAAAAGTGGTAACCCCACTTGTGCTTAAACGATGAGTATGACCTATGATCAAATGTTCTCATTTGACTCCTAAGTCAATATACTCATATATAGATGACCTAGTCATCGACATTTTGTGTGCTAGTAGCTAGAGTTTTGGTTGTGCATGTTTGACACATATTTCAGTTGCTATCTTATTGTGTGAGCATGTTGGATGCATGATTTTATCCATTCAAGGACATCCATTTGTTGTTTTGATTGTTTTGGTTTCTTTTTCTGGCCAAATGGATGGACAAGAATGCCTAAGCACCTTCCCTAGCTATCTATGCTTTCTTATCTCAAAAATCTATTCATGCTTATATCACAACTTTGAACAAGTCTTTTTCGGACAGTCCGAGTGAGGAGCACTCGGAACCACCGATTCGTCTAAGGCTGACTTCCAAAACCTTCTAAGTCTATTTCGGTCTGACCGGCTTCTCAATCTCGGTCCAACCGAAACACTTAGATTGATCTAGGTTTCATCTCGGTGAAACCGAGTTCAAAATCTCGGTCTGACCGATGTGTGTAACTGCACAGCAGAAATACATCTCGGTGACACCGAGTTTTTTCAACTCGGTCCCACCGACAGTACGGGGTTATATATACTGAGGGCTGCGCGCGATCTATTCCTTTCAAACCGTTCGCCCTCCAAGACCCCTGCTGCCGCCGCCCTGATCTAAGGATCGTCGCCGTCGTCGCCTGTGTGCCCTTGCCGCAGGTCTCCGCCGCCGTCAACGGTAATCTTCTCCTCCGTTGCCGCCGTAGAGGGACACCACCAAGTTAGGGTGTGTCTCAATCCCTATTCATGCTCCACTTCTGATTCTTGCATGATAGGACTGCCCTGATTCAATCCACGTTTGATATGATCCCAATACATTGCTCAGATCGTTTAGTTTCGAGGAAAATTCTTAGGTTTGGGTTTCCACGGAATGCATCTCGGTGAAGCCGATTCCTGAAACTCGGACTGACCGATTTGGTCTCTGACCATTGCACTACACAGTTCGGTCTGACCGAGTTGTGAAAATCGGAATGTCCGAAGTGAAGTTTCTATGAAACCCTAGTTTTTCGGTAGGACCGAAACCCATTTCGGTCTGACCGAAAGTGGTGTGTAGGTTCTGTTGAACACTTCGGTTACACCGAAACTTGAAATCGGTTTGACCGAAATACATTCTGTGAAAACTCAAAACTAAGTTTTTAACTCATTTTTTTTTTGCAAAAACTTCTGCAGTTGTGATAACTCTTCTATTCTGCCTATACCTTATCTATTCACAGGTCTTTCAGCCATGTCAGATGTCAGTGACAGCCAGAACAGGTCCGAATCACCATTTGCTGAGATTCCAGAGGCAGGTACAAGTCCTGAGGCTAGCAGCTCTAGTGATGATGGTGAGAGGAGTACCCCCAGTGGTCTGCCTCCTGCTGCTACGAGAACCAGGAAGAAGAGAACGTCTGATTCTGAGGATTCCGATTTCGTTGCTGAGGAAGTTACCTCCAAGCCAAAGAGGCAAGTGGTCGCCAAAGAGCTCCAAGGGCAGCAGCCAAAGAAAGGCATGAGCAAAGTGAAGCAGTCTGCAGTTGCCAAGAAGCTAAACTTGGAAGAGCCAGCTCCAAGCAAGGTGAAGAAGACTTCCAAAAGGAAGAGAGTTGTTTATGCTGAACCTCAAGTTGATGATGCTGAAGAAGAAGAAGAAGATGCACCCCAGCCTCCTCCTCAGAAAGCTAAGTTCATGGGTGATGCTATTCGGGCTCAAGCCTCCTCCAAGCCCAAGAAGCCTGCTCCAGCTAAGGCAGCTCCAGCAAAGCCTAAGAGGACAACCAGAAGCATTCCAGCTTCTGAGAAGAACAAAGGTGAGATGCCACCTTCTGAGTCAGATGAAGAGCATGTGTTGCTCAAGCTCCGTCCCAGATTGCCACTCCACAATGATGCTCATCCTCAAGCTGAGGATATGAAGGCAAGGAAGGACAAAGGTCTCAGGCTATGGAGACAGTCTGATCCATATGCCGTAAGAAGAAGAACTGCTGTGGACCCCAGATTCCACACCAAAGAGCAGCAGGATTTCTATGAGACCGTGCTAATGGATAAGAAGCCCATTGTTGCTGACACCAGGTATGTCGACTGGAAGTACATTGACAGCAGAGAGCATCGGGACTTCTTTCCCCATGTGCATGAGAGCTTTACTGCATGTGGAGTTGCTGACTTTGTGGGTCAAGAACTGACAGCATGGAACGACGAGATGATCATGCAGTTCTATGCCACAGCCCATTTCTACCCCGATGGCAAGATCACATGGATGACTGAAGGTCAACGGTTTTCTTCAACTGTTGCAGAATGGGCAGAACTTCTGAACGCTCCAGTGCAGAGAGAGGACGACATTGATGTCTATGGGATTCCTAAGAAGAGTCATGATTCCATGAAGAATATGTACAAGGAGATCCCAGCTGCTGATTTGGAGGGATGGAAACTCGGCTCAGTGTATTATCTCCAGGCAGGTCTGACCACCACTAACACTATCCTGAGGCATACTTTGATGCCTAAGTCAGGTGACCACCGGATGATACGAGGCTATTCTATCAACATGCTGCACATTCTCGATGAAAAGGCACCTTTTAAGGTGATGGACTTGATGGTAGAGACCATCAAGAGGACTGCAGCTGACCAGAAGAGGTCGTGTGGGTTTGCACCGCAGATACAGATGCTTATCAACGCCAAGTTTGGCACGGGCAAATTCATGTTGGATAGGAAGCACTTACCACTGCAGCCAGAGCATGAGGACAACGTAGTTGTGATGGATGAAGAGGATCCCACCTCAGTTGAAGGGCAAGCCAAGATCGAAGCTGCAAAGAAAGCCAAAGCTGACAGAGAGGCAGCAGCAGCAGCAGCTAAGCCAAAGAGCTTCGGAGATCAGATTCTTGAAGCAACCCGGAGAATTGAACAACGCCTGGCCAGCATTGAGCAATCTCAGGAGAGCCTTGAGAGGATCGTCGAGGACAAGATCCACGCTCTAGACGTGAAGCTGACTGAGATTCAGGTGTCTGTCAACAAGCTTGAGGCAGACATGGAGGAGACTAGGCAGGAGAGGGCAGAGCTTATGCAGGATGATATAGTCCAGGACTCTCATCGCCAGACTGCTCCGGTTCCCAGAGGATCCAGGTCTGCAGCTATCCCAGTGACAGACTCCAGGGCTACCACTTCAGCACCAGCTACAGCTCCAGCAGTTCCTTCAGCTCCAGCATCCACTACTCCAGCGCAGACATCCGCAGAAGTCTTCGCCGACGCAGCTATCTCTACACCGACATCGACCCAGACGGGAGCAGCCAGCCGAGCCCGCAGTGACGTTTAGCTCTATACCTTTTCGAACTTTTTGGTAACTTGTTGCCAAAGGGGGAGAAATTGCTATAGATCATAGGGCTTCGAGAGAGAGAGTGCTCTTTCGTCTTTTCGTTCTTTTGCCGTTTTCCTTGAGATACATTGGTTTCTTTTGGTTCCAGATACTTTAAGTGTGCTTGCTACTACGTTTGATGCTACCTTAATGAGTGCTTAGTCATACTATGCTTTAATGTGTGCTTATTGTTTATCATATGCTATTTCTTATTGTATGGCTATTTACTCTTGTCTTGGTGATTGAGTGCATGTTATTCATTCTTATCATTTTGTGCGCTCCACCAAGATGTATGTGATATGGAAGAGTGACCCATAATCCTAATCGATTGTGCATTTGCATTCAAACGCAAATTTTAAATAATGCACAAATTTAGGGGGAGCTCTTGTTTATCACATACTTCTCAAAGCGACGATATTATTCTTTGATTATATCTTTTGTCGAAGCTTTGATCTATATGTTGTCATCAATTACCAAAAAGGGGGAGATTGAAAGTGCAACTAATTCCCGGGTGGTTTTGGTAATTAATAACAACATATATATCATTGAACTAATATTCTCTTGAGAATCATTTCAGAAAAGTTCGATGATGTGGGTATGGAAATGTCTGAAGAAGTGGACCCCTCAAAATGCTAAGACAAGCATTGGCAAAAGCTCAAGACTCCATTTTTGGTTTAGTGATCAAAGATCACATTGAGTCCATAGGAAAGCCAATACTATCAAAAGGGGATGAGGTTGTGTTAATGATCTTGTTGCTCAAGTGCTTGGTGATCTAACTCCCTCAACTATCAGCACTATTCACTACTTAACACACACCCATAAGTAATCTCGGTCACACCGATCTCTCCAACTCAGTCCCACCGAGATGAACCACTTCAGTTGTTTCTCCAAACCCTAAATTCTCGGTCACACCGATTCTGAGTTTCGGTCTCACCGAAAAAGGGCTGCCAACCTTCTGTGATCAGTTGACATCAATTCGGAATATCCGAGTTTATATTTTCGGTCTCACCGAGATGGCAAACCCTAACCTTTGACTCACTTCGGTCTCACCGAGATGGTATTTTCGGTCCCACCGAAAATCCCAACGTTCACTATATTTGAAATTTCGGTCTAACCGAGTTTTCACTTCGGTCTGACCGAGATTGGTCAAATGTGTGTGTAACGGTTGGATTTTGTGTGGAGGCTATATATACCCCTCCACCCCCTCCTCATTCGTGAGGAGAGCCATCAGAAAGTACCACCACTTCTATCACACACTTTCTGAGAAGTGAACCACCTACCCTTGTGTTGAGATCAAGCCATTCCATTCCTACCATATGAAACTTGATCTCTAGCCTTCCCAAGTTGCTTTCCACTCAAATCTTTCTTCCACCACAGCCATATCAGTGAGGAGAGTTGAGTGTTGGGGAGTTTATCACTTGAAGCACAAGAGCAAGGAGTTCATCACCATCAACACCGTCTATTACCTTTTGGGGGGTGGTGCCTCCTAGATTGGTTAGGTGTCGCTTGGGAGCCTCCATCGTGATGTGGAGTTGAACCAAGAAGTTTGTAAGGGCAAGGAGATCGCCTACTTCGTGAAGATCTACCCCGAGTAAGGCTAGTCCTCCGTGGGCGTAGGCCGTGATGGAATAGACAAGGTTGCTTCTTCGTGGACCCTTCGTGGGTGGAGCCCTCCGTGGACTCGCGCAGCCGTTACCCTCCGTGGGTTGAAGTCTCCATCAACGTGGATGTACGATAGCACCACCTATCGGAACCACGACAAAAATCTCCGTGTCACCAAACTGCGTTTGATCTTCTCCACCTCTCTTTTACATGTGCAATTTACTTTCCGCTGCATAAACTCTAGAATTGCATGTGTAGGGTGTTACTTGAACTGATCTTGTTTGTGAAACTGCCAAAAACATTGCATGATCTAAAGGCAGATCTTTTATATTGTCAAGTAGTCTAATCACCCCCCCTCTAGACCTACTTTCGATCCTACATGTGACAATAGTGGTATCTCGCTCGCCCTTTCTGAGACCGCAAAACATAAATGCAGAGCACCTCCAAAGTTCAAGCAGTGACTAAACATTTTAATTCATGGTAGAAAAGATCCAGTCATGCTAACACCCAACATTCATTACACACAATGCATAAGCATGACAACAGTGCTCTCAGATCTGGAGCTTATTTCAGAAGGTGATGACACAACATAGAAGTAAACAGATAGTCCCTTTGCAGAGGGAAGCAGTGATTTGCAGAGGTGCCAAAGCTCAAGTTTTTAAAATAGAGGTAAATGGTATTTTGAGACATGCACCCTTCCCATTTACTTCACGACTATCAGTTATCAATATCTCCCATGCTAAGAACGCTAGTGGCGGTTCCCAAGCGGAAAAGTAAAGGTTATGACTCCATTGGGAGTTTTTGTTTGATTATTTGAGAGATCAATTCTTTTTGTAATTTGGGACTGGGAATCCCTATTACCGCCCTTTTCTAGTGTGATGGCGAGTGAATAAACACCCGACCTGAGAATAACCCGCTTAAAATGAAAGATATCGACTACCTCCTGTGGTTCCACGAACGATCCAGACACAAAAAATGGATATTTATTTGAAGTTTTTAGAGATGGCACATGCAAATTTACTTAGGACAGCATGGTAATACCGTATATAGGTAGGTATGGTGGACTCATCTAGAATAACTTGGATTTAAGGGTTTTGATGTACAAGCAGAATTCCCACTTAGTACAGGCGAAGGCTAGCAAATAGGTTGGGAAGCGGCCAGCTAGAGAGCAACAACGGTCATGAACATACATTATGCATAATAAACATTGGACACTAGCATGAGTAGGATATGGACACCATGAACATACATATCATAGAGGCTATGTTGGTTTTGATTCAACTACATGTATGAACATGTGCTAAGTCAAGCCACTCAAACATTCAAAGGAGGATACCATATCATCATACTACATCACAATCATTTTAACGCAATGTTGATATCCAAGATAAATCATTATCAACTCCTAGCTACTTATGCATGGTATGTGAAACTATAATCTCTAATTGTCATTTCAAACATGTTTAATCATAATGGGCTGAATCATGGATACTAGGTTAAACATATTTACAAAAATAGAACAAGTCAAGTTCATACCAGTTTCTCTCCGCCATAGCCAGTTCATCAAATATCATCATTATTGCCTTTCACTTGCACAACCGAACGATGTGAAAATAATAATAGTGCAAGAGTGCCACGGACCAAGCTCGAATCTGCAAACATTTTATTCTATAAGAGAAGACAAGGTAAAATATACTCTTTATTAGATCGATAATTATGCATCTGAGAGCCACTCAACATTTTCATCATGGTATTCTCCTTGGTACGACTCAAATAAGAAGAAAAGAAATTCAAAGAAGCAAACTAAAATATTATTGGATTTTTTGGTTTTCTAGAACAAGCAAATAAAGGGGGGAGACAAAAACGAGAAATACTATTTACACGAGAAAGCTCCCAACAAGCAAAAGAAGAACAAGGAAATCTTTTTCAGTTTTCTTCTTAATATTACAACTAAACAAGCATAGAGAATAAACTAACTTCACCTAGACATTTTTTTGTTTTTCTAAGGTTTTTCAAACACACAAGAAGAAAGCGAGAAAATACATTAAGCATGTATAGTACAATGAAAAAGTGTGAACACCGACAACCGAAATATGTGAACATGATTGTAAAGTCGGTGAGAAACACATACCCCCCCAAGCTTAGGCTTTTGGCCTTGGTAAGCTGTTAGTAGCCTGGATAGTAGTCGGGGTACCGAGGAGCAGGCATCCACGCATCCCACTGCTGAGGCTCCTCCTCTGCTGCAGCCTGGTCGTTTTGATAGGCGATGATATCCGCGGGCAGAATCCTAGATCTGCCCCTGGCAATAGGATCAAACAAAGTAGGTGCAGACAGTGGAATAATATCACGACTTGTCACGCTAAAAACCAGGTTATAAGGAATAGGAATGTTAGGATAATCTACATCAGTAAACTGGTGGTGATCCATGGCACCGCGATCTAGGCAAACCTTGGGTAAAGGAAAATCATGCAGGCGTATCTGAACATTAAAGCGAGCAGCCAAACGAGTGGCGTAAATACCTCCATGAATTTTATCCTTGGACTTATTATTGTGGAGGCGACGTGCCACAATAGCCCCCAAGTTGTAAGTGTTGTCTCCCTCTAGTGCACGACGCAAAATAACAAGGTCTGGTGAACTGAGTGCACCCACCTTCTCTCTAGCAAGCAAGCATTTTGTAATGAAAAGAGCAAAATAATGAACGGCAGGAAAATGCAAGCCAACGGCAGTGATACCCGACACCCCTCTCTCATCACCCACTGTCCGAGTACGATAAAAGCTTTCAAACTCTGTGGGCCTAGGCTCTGTCAAATTACCATCAGTAGGAAGCAAGCATATTTCACAAAATTCAGTAAGCGGTATCTGATGGCGTTCAGCATATAAATTAAATTGCACCTCAGAGGGATTATTTCTAGAAAGAAAATTAAAACTTTGCACAAAGGTGTTCGCGAGGAGATGATACTGTTCACATTCAGCCCCAATGAAATCGGTGAGGCCGACATTAGCAACATATTGTGTAAACTCTTGAAGGGTTCCAGCATCTTCCATGAACGGGGTATGCGGCCATTCGCATGGCCGTAACTCCGCCAATCTCCAGATGTGGAGATCACTATGATACGACTCCCCAATCACTCCCTTGGAGTTCTTCTTGGAAGCAAACTTCCTACAAATACTCATATTTTTCCTATGAACAAACTTCTGAAATTTTTATTCCACAAATTTTTTCTCAACAAAACTTTACAAGAATGATAGCAACTACTCATAGGGATGCCTAGAGGCCATATCAAGCATTCAAACTACTTAGAACTCTAAGAATTCAACATGCAAGCTCATCTACAACAGCACCAAGAGTAGCTAATTATTCATAATATAAACCACTAAAACAAAAACTAATTGGACAAATGGATGAGTCATATACCAAGCAACAATCCCCCAAAATAGTTTTGGAAATGGAGCTTCGAGCAAAGAGATCGAAATCCGCGGGTTTGAGAGCAAGAACATGAGAGAGAACAATGGTGAATTTTTTCTGGAGGTAGGTGATGATGTGGTATAAAGAGATAAGCGAGAGGGCCCACATGGGGACCACAACCCACCAGGGCACGCCTGGGGCTCCTGGCGCGCCCAGGTGGGTTGTGCCCACCTGGTACACCTCCCTCTGGTATTATTTGCACTAGAAATTTTTAAATAATCGGGAAAAATCGTGTTAAATGTTTAGGGCATTCTAAGAACTTTTAGTTTTGGGTCTTTTTTATTGCATGGGAATACTCAGAAAACATTCAAAACATGGCATTTTATTTTATTTAACTTATAAAAATAGAAAACATAAGGTAGGGACACAAGATAGAGCTCACTAAATTCATCAACTCCATTCCACTAAGAAATGATTTATTAATAAGGTTGATCAAGTCTTATTAACAACCACTTTTGATTAGCATGAAACCGAAGAACTGTCGTAAATCACTAAGTTACCTCAACGGGGATATGAATGTCCCCGACAATAAGCATTTCATATTTCTTTTTAACAGTAGGTAGAGGTAGATGAAAACTTCCAATAGTGATTGTCGGAGATTTTTCAATAACATTAAGACCATTCACTTGGAATTGTTTCTTCGGAAAGTGCACCGTTTGCTCATTACCATTGATATGAAAAGTGACCTTGCTTTTATTGCAATCAATAACAGCCCCTGCAGTATTCAAGAAGGGTCTACCAAGGATAATCTACATGTTGTTGTCCTCGGGCATCTCAAGTATAACAAAGTCAGTTAAAATAGTAACATTAGCAACAACAATAGGCACATCCTCACAGATACCGATAGGTATGGCAGTTGCTTTGTCAGCCATTTGCAAAGATATTTTAGTAGGTGTGAGTTTATTCAAATCAAGTCTTTTATATAAATAGAAAGGCATAACACTAACAGCAGTTCCTAAGTCACGTAAAGCAGTTTTCACATAATTCTTTTTGATGGAGCAAGGTATAGTTGGTATTCTGGGGTCTCCAAGTTTTTTAGGTAATCCATCCTTAAAAGTATAATTAGCAAGCATGGTGGAGATTTCAGCTTCTAGTATTTTTCTCTTATTGGTGATGATGTCTTTCATATACATTGCATAAGGAGGCATTTTCAAGATATCAGTCAAGCGAGTACACAAAAAGACTGGCCTCAGCATTTCAGCAAAGCATTGAAATTCTTCATTATCCTTCTTTTTATTTGACTTGGATGGAAAAGACATAGGTTTTTGAATCCACGGTTCTCTTTCTTTACCGTGTTTCCTAGCAACAAAGACTCTTTTATCATATCTTTTAATCTTAGGTTGTGCGTTATCAAGATCAACTAGTGGTTCTATTTCAACATCATTATCTGGTTCTTTTTCATTATTTGGTTGAATATCTTCATGAAACTCAGCATTATCTTTTTCATTATAACTAGGTGAATGTTCATTACCAGATTGAGTTTCATCATCAGAGATAGAAACATTATTATCATTATCAGGAGGTTTTTCTACTTTAGGTTCACTAGTAGTATGCAAAGTCCTACCATTTTCCTTTTTGTTTTCTTTTTAGAAGGACTAGGTGTAGTGGTATTGTTTCTTCGTGAATCCTGTTCAATTCTGTTTGGGTGTCCCTCGGGGTAAAGTGGTTCCTCAGTCATTTTTCCTCCTCTAGTTGCAACTCTAACATCAAAGTCATGTATGTTGCTATTCATTTCATCAAGCAATTCCCTCTGTGATTTAGCAACTTGTTCTAACTTGGTTTGTACCATAGAAGCATGCTTTCCCACACCTCTAACATCATTTGAGATTCTAAATAACAAGTCACTCAAGCGAGGAACCATATCAAAATTTGTATTTTAATTGTTTCATAACATTTGCATTGAAGTGATCTTGTTTCCTAATGTAATTTTAAAACTCATGAAAGCATTGGATAGGGTGCATATTGTGAGGATTGTCATTATCACTGAATTTCATTAGAGAATTTACCTCTACCACCTTAGGCAGTGGTGGTGTATCAAGCCCATGTATTTCTTCAACAGGAGGTAAATTGTTAACATCCTCTGCTTTAATACCTTTTTCCTTGATAGATTTCTTTGCCTCTTGCATATCTTCAAGACTGAGATATACTATACCCCTCTTCTTTGGAGTGGGCTTAGGCGGTCGTTCAGGAAGAGTCCAATCATCATAATTTTTGAATATGTTATTCATTAGCTCTTCAACTTGTCCAATAGTTTGTTCCCTAAAAACACAACCAGCACAACTATCTAGGAAGTCCCTAGAAGCATCGATTAGTCCATTATAGAAGATATCAAGTATTTCATTTTTCTTAAGAGGATGATCTGGCAAATCATTAAGTAACTGGCAAAGCCTCCCCCAAGCTTGTGGGAGACTCTCTTCTTTAGTTTGCACAAGGTTAAATATTTCCTGTAAGGCAGCTTTTTTCTTATGAGCAGGAAAATATTTTTCAGAGAAGTAATAAATCATATCCTGGGGAATAAGCACACAACCAGGAGCAAGAGTATTGTACCAAGTTTTAGCATCACCCTTTAATGAGAACGGAAATAATTTGAGAATATAGTGGTAACAAGTTTTCTCATCATGAGTAAAAAGGGTGGCTATGTCATTCAACTTAGTGAGATGTGCCACAACAGTTTCAGTTTCATAACAATGGAAAGGATCATATTCAACCAAAGTGATTAACTCTGGGTCGACAGAGAATTCATAATCCTTATCATCAATAGAGATAGGTGAGGTAGCAAACTTAGGATCACATTTCATTCTAGCATTCAGAGAATTTTCTTTATACTTGCATAATAATTTCTCTAGATCCTCTCTATCCTTACAGGAAAGAATATATCTAGTTGTTTCCTCATTCATAACATAACCTTCACTTACCTTAGGAAATTCATATCTAGGAAGGCTAGTTCTAGCAGGTGTTTCAAAATTCCCAGTTTCAAGCTCATCATTAGATTCAACAACATCATGTTGTCTTACTCTAGTAATTTGTTCATCAAGAAATTCACCAAGTGGCACATCACCATCATGCAAGGTACTAGCATCATCATAAGTATCATTCATAGCAGAAGTAGCATCATCAATAACTTGTGACATATCAGGATTAGTAGCATGTGGTGGTGCTGCAAGTTTACTTATAACAAAAGGTGAATCTAAAGAAGAACTGGATGGCAGTTCCTTACCTCCCCTCGTCTTAGAGGAAAAAAATCTTAGCCTTAGCATTTTTCAGATTCTTCATAGTGATAGATTGATAATAATCCCATGTGACTCAACAAATATAGCTATGCTCCCCGGCAACGGCGCCAGAAAAAGGTCTTGGTAACCCACAAGTATAGGGGATCGAACAGTTTTCGAGGGTACAGTAGACGCAAGGGGAGATAAAGAATATTTGTAAGTATTAGCAGCTGAGTTGTCAATTCAACCACACCTGAAGATTAATTATCTACATCAAAGTGATCAGTAGCACAATAATATGATAGTTTTGATAGTAGTGGTTGCATCAATAGTCACGGTAACAGTGATAGCAATAGTTTTGTAGCAAGTGCAGCAGTAACGATAGCAGTAGTAACTTAGCAAGATCAATATAGGATAAATTCGTAGGCATTGGATCGTGTCGGCATTCTGGGAACGGGGGTACCCAGACTTGCCTGCCTGCGGCCCAGAGCGTGGCTCATCTAGCAGCCTGGTATGGCCCAACCTCATCAGCAACCACTCAAGACCCTCGCGAGGCAGATGACGCAAGACCTCCCCTGGGGTGGCCTCACTAGGCTAGCTCCCGAGGAGTGGAGATATCAAGGCAAGGGGCACCTCACGAGGTTCCCATGATGTGAGCCATGACGACCAAGACCAGGCGGGCGCCAGCGGGCGCAGGATGCCAGTTTCCTCTTTGGTGCTAAAGGGGCAAGCGCAGGCGAGGAGTCCGGAGGCATCAGTCAAAGGTTTCCATATCAGTGCAACGAGACCAAGACCAGCAGGACGGCAGAGCGGAGGTCACCGCAGAGCCCACAACGGCGTCACCACCAGAGCCTTTGGCGGGCGAAGACCACCTTTTGTCAGGATAGCTTGTACTAGCTGCCCCCTTCAAACTTGGCCGTTGTGGGATCCCTTGAGCTCTCAATATTTGGGAAGAGGACCCGGGACTCTATAGGACTAGCCACCACCATAGAGGGGATCATCTCATCTTGAGCCTACCCAACCCCGGGGCGATCGGATCCATTCCACCCTACACACAAGCACAAGAACACCTCTCCTCAGGAGGCTGTTCTTCCCATGTACTAGTTCTTCCTCAGCCTACAAGGCCATCCACCACACCACACTAGATTAGGGTATTACACCACAACGGTGGCCCGAACCAGTATAAACCCTTGTGTCTCTTGTTCTTTGAGTTCGACGAGCTAGGCCTAGGAATCGGTGTGAGAGCAAGTTAGAACGGAAAGGAGAGATCTTCGTGTGCACCCCAGTGTTCGAACCTCTAGGGTTTGCCGGAACCCACGATTCGACATTTGGCGCGCCAGGTAGGGGTGTGCCGAAGCTTCCCTTCTGTCAATTCACACTCCGTCATCCCGCCAGTTCCATGGCCGACGCTCGCCGAGCCCGTGCTAACCGGCGGGCCGCCCTTGCCGCCCATGTTGCTCAGACAGCTCCCGCCGATGGACCTCCTCGCCGTTCTCCATCGCCCCCTGCCAACGCCGCCACCAGCCCCACGCGGCATGAGCAGCAAGCCTCGTCCCTGCACCCCTCAGTGCTGTGAGACAGAAGCACCGCGACCCCGTCACTACCCCGGCGGGCTCATCGTCTCACGCTCGTCGCAAACCCGCGGACGCGCAGGCTGCATTGCTCATGGCACATGAGCTCCTGCGCTACCGCCCCATCGATGACTTGTACGAAAACTGGCTAGACCGCATCGCCGAGCTCATCAGCACCACTGGGGGCTCTCCCGCACCGTCCCTCTCGCTGCCTCGCCCACCTCCCCATGCGGGCGACGTGGCCCATTAAGCGCCTCTACCACCTCCACATCAAGGCGTCATCCACAACCCAAGGCACGTGGCCCCGCGGCACGACCTCCCGCGCGCGGTGCCCGTGCACGAAGAAGGAAGCTGCCAAGAGATCCAGCGACCTCGAGGAGGAGCGCCAGCGCTCCCTCCATCGCCGCGTCGAGACCGTGGGCCGCCTGTTGTAGTGGCGCGCGAGGACTAAGACCAAGCTCCGCCTCCACGACAAGCTCGAGTGTCCACAGCAGGCTGCAAGGCCCTCGCCCCCGAACTGCGCAACGTCAACTGGCCCGGGAAGTTCAAGCCCGACCTGCCTCCACGCTACGACGGCACCCCCGACCCTGCTGAATTCCTGCAGCTCTACGAGCTGAGCATCGAGGCATCCGGCGGCAATGAGAAGATCATGGCGAACTAGTTCCCCATGGCTCTCAAGGACGGCGCGCACTCGTGGCTCCTCAACCTGCCCGCGGGATCGATCTCCACATGGGGTGAGATACGCGAGCGGTTCATTGCCAACTTCCAGGGCACCCACGACTGCCCCCCCCCCCGGCCGTAGATGACCTGCGGCGCATCAAGCAACAACCAGGAGAAACCGTGCAGAAGTTCATCCAGCGCTTCAACATTGTCCGCATCAATATCCCGAAGGTCACAGACGAGGCCATATTTCAGTGTTCTCAGATGGCGTCCGTGATGTTAAGATGAAGGAGGAGCTCGCCATCCACGAAGATCTGTGCACGACCCTAGAGCTGTTCAACCTCGCGACCAAGTGCGCCAGAGCTGAGGAGGGGCGCCTCTCCCTCGTCGAGCTCCCCGCCATAGAACCTGAAGACAAGAAGGCCAAGGGCAAGGACGTGGAACGCAAAGGAGTGGCAGTGCTCTCGGCTGAGCCAGAGATGAAGCGTGGCCGCGACTACCTGGAGTCATCCAAGAACAACCGTCCATTCTGCGCCTTCCTCACCGTGCACAACCATAACACCCATGACTGTCAAGAGCTCAGGGTCCTCCGTGAAGGACGCATCGGCCAACGCCCCGAGCGCAACAACCATGGCTACGGCTGGAGGAAGCAGGACCGGGGGACGCTGGGATGACCGCGGCCCCCGCCAGAAGTGGCGTGATCAGCCTTGGGAGGACCGTTGACGTGATCAGCCTCGTGAGGGTGCCTAGAGGGATCAGCCTTGCGAGGACCGCCCACAGGGCAAGGCCGGCCTCCCTCCTCTGCCGCCGCCAAGAAGGAACGACGACCAGGACGAGGGGGCTGGGGGCTTCCAGGAGCCTCGCGCCATCGCCTGCATCTTGGGCGGAGCGCAGGCCCCAGCCTCTCAGCACCTCTTCAAGTAGTTCGCCCAAGAAGTAAATGCGACTCTCCCCACGCTCGAAGCCACGTGCCCACTCAGGTGGTCCAAGTGACCCATCAGCTTCAGTTCAGCAGACCAGCTCAGGTGCACGGCGATGGCCAGCGCCCTCCCCATGCTTTGTTCACCCGTCATCAGCAACGTTCAAGTTACCAAGACCCTCATTGACGGCAGCGCATGGCTCAATGTTCTGTCCGTCGAGACGTTCGACAACCTCCAAGTACCGTACGTTCAGCTACTGCCTACCAAGCCCTTCTCTGGAGTGACCGACGGCTCCACCACCCCTATAGGGTAGGTCCGCCTGCCTGTCACCTTTGGCAAGCGCGACAACTACCACACTGAGCTCATCGACTTCGACGTCGCCCACATTCATCTCCCTTATAACGGGATCCTCGGGTACCCAGCCCTGGACAAGTTCCTCGCAGTGACTCACCACGACTACAACGTCCTCAAGATGCCAAGAAGCGGCGGCATCATCACCGTCGCTTGCGAAGAGAAGGATGCGGTGTACTCGCTCGAGCATGCTTACCAGGCAGCAGCGGTCGAGGATCCAAACAATGATGGCGCCGTCTACCCTCCTGAGGCCGTCCCCAAGAAGAAGAAGTAGATGCTCACCCTAGAGCCTCACGAAGATGCAGCGCCTAATGGCCACACCTCAGGACCTGCACCCAGGGATGGGGCGCCTCCCTCCCCTACATAGGAAGACGCACCCGACACTCCCCTCAGGCTGGGCTCGAGGGCTCTCCTCTAGAGGGCCTCTGACCTAGCCAATGTCTCGAGGGAGGCGCTCGGGCACCATGTGGAGGCGTGCTTCGCCGCACAATTCCCTCCGGAGGCCTCAAGGCGTGAGGCACCAAGTGCTCAGGAGCTCATCCTCCAGACCATCGAAGAATTGTAGGTGCCAAGGGCAATGCGGGGCGAGCGCCGCCCGGCATCTTGAAGTGCAGCTGTCACCTCGGGCTCGGGCGACGGGCTCGGAACTCTACTGGCCCTCCCAGGTGGGCTGGTGTGAGGGTCCCCCTCACAGTTACGTTCGCATGCTCTTGGCCTTGCCGAACTAGGCGACCCTGCACCAGCACCACATGCGGGAGGTCCTGGCGACTCGCGTGGCCAGGCATGAGGAGATCTTGGCGGAGGTGGCCTTGGTTCTTCACGAGCTCTGGGAACCTCCGGAGCCTCGCGAGGTCCCGGAATCAGGAGGCATGTGAGGAACGACATCTGCATCAAGCGTCTTCAGCTGCATCAACACTACTTCAGCAACTGTGCCAGGTGACATTTTCTAGTTTTGTTCAGCTGGGAGCGCCCCCTCAAGCTGCATTATTCCCAGATCACACGGGCTTGTCCCTGCGGTGTGTATCCTTTTGCATCTTTAGCTTACTTTGTTGGGGGTGCCCTCTCGGGCCGCATCATCCCCAGGCCGCCTGGGTCCGTCCCGGAGGCATGTATCGTTCTGGCGTCTTACCTTAACTAGCGTTACCTCTCCCATCAGCAGTTTAAAATTATATACCTGCCTGACCGGCACCTCGATGCCATGAACATTGTACGCCCTTACTAACCTACTTGCGCCCGCATCATGACTAAGGATAGGCACGACGTCTATGCTCGGGTTCATCCCTGCAGCATCGCCAAATCCAAGTGGCCTAGCTCTGGCTCGCATGCCAGCCCCATGTACGTCACCTCCCGTGGTCCTTGATGCCTCGCCCTTGCATGAGCTGGGTGCGAACAGGCGGGTAAGGGCGCGCAACATGGTGCCTCGTCGCTACGGGAGCCGCGCGCCGGTTGTCTTTCCTTAGGATGTCCGCATGAGAAGACTAGGCATGACGTCTGTGCTCGGGTCCATCCCTGCAGCGTCGATAAACCCAACGGCTGAGCTCTGTCTGGCGGGCCAGCCCCGTTAACGTCACCTCCTGGGGTCGTTGGTGTTTGGCCTTCTCTTGTGGCAACCTCGGGGGATTCACTCGGTGCAGGTTGCCTAACCATCTTGCAGGATCACCTCAGGCGCTCCCAATCAAGACCAGGCGCAACCCGCCTTGAGGTAGGGCCCCGTGAGTCCCGCGCTAGCTCACGGGTGCCCAGATACACCGCGTCTAGCCCTACCGTGGAAGCCACGTGTCAGGGCGGGGATGTACACGCCCCGGGGCCTCTCCGCAGTAAGGAGTCCCCTCCCACGTGCCAGTGGAAGCACCATGCTCCGCGCTGGCAGTCGACACGGTCGAGGAGCGGCTATGCCCGTGCAAGAATGGTAGCACCATGCTCCGTGCTGGTGATAAACAACTGGGGGTGGACTTACGGCTACTTTAACCTCAGGGAGCCACCAGGCTCGGTGGCTAGCCCCACCGCGATGCTCTCCCCTCGGGAGGGTAGCGCGAGGGTGCTGGCCACGGGGGCTACGCTTAGGTCACGCCTGGTGTACGCCCCACCAGGTCCCTCGGACCTGCTCGTCACGCAACCCTCCCGAGCGAGAGCCCGGCGAGGACAGGTATGAGGTATGTTCGTACGTCAAGGGGACCCTTGGGTATCGTGACCCAAGGGCCTAACTAGTCTCGTAGCCCCTCACCCCTTGGTCTCGTCCTGGTGATCCGGACGACCCAACGGCGGATGAGGTATGCGCGGGGCCGGGCTCTGCCGACGCACAACGCTAAATCCTTGTGTTGTGCTTCCTTCCTAGAGGCCGTTTGCACGTCAAGGAGGACTCCCGAGCATTGCGACTCAGGAGCCTAACTGGCCACGTAGCCCCTCACCCCTTGGTCTCGTCCCGGTGATCCAGACGACCTAACGGCGACTGAGGTATGCGCGAGGCTGGGCTCTGCCAATGTAGAACAACAAAGCAAATAGGAAGGGAACCACGAATAGCTAGTAATTATTACAAGCCAAACTGTTCTTCAAGCATCAGACATAAGTTTTAACGCCTTCACAAGGCACGTCACATGTCGCATGCAGGAAAGTAAAGATAAGAAGGAGCACCGTCATCCACCAGTAGGCCCCGCCTTCAGCCTTGGGCGCCGCCGTCATGAAGCGCTTCTCCATCGGCAACTCCTCCATGCCCTACGAAGTTGGCCTTGACCGCAGGATTGGTGGCACCATCGACTGTAGGTGAGGGGTCGATGGCGAGGAACTTCTTCGGCAAGGCCTCCACCGGGCCCTTCACGGCTTCAGCGGCGGCCTCGCACCGCTCTTCATCCACAGGCTCGAGCATTGCACCAAGGTCAGCATTGGGATCATGAAGATGCATTGCAAGTCTTTTCGAATTATTGGTTTGGTTTGGCCTACTAGATCTATAGTTCTTGCAATGGGAAAAGTGCTTGGCTTTGGGTTCAATCTTGCGGTGTCCTTTCCCAGTGACAGTAGGGGCAGCAAGGCGCGTATTGTATTGTTGCCATCGAGGATAAAAAGATGGGGTTTTCATCATATTGCTTGAGTTTATCCCTCTACATCATGTCATCTTGCTTAAAGCGTTAGTCTGTTCTTATGAACTCAATATGCTAGATGCATGCTAGATAGCGGTCGATGTGTGGAGTAATAGTAGTAGATGCATAATCGTTTCGGTCTACTTGTCTCGGACGTGATGCCTATATATAATGATCATGCCTAGATAGTCTCATAATTATTCGCTTTTCTATCAATTGCTCGATAGTAATTTGTTTACCCGCCGTAGAATATCGCTATCATGAGAGAAGCCACTAGAGAACACTATGGCCCCCGGGTCTATTCTCAACATATCAATCTACAATCTACTTTACTTTTCCGCTTTTACTTTATGTTCTTATAATAAAAAATACCAAAAATATCAACTATCATCTCTATCAGATATCACTTTCGTAAGTGACGGTAAAGGGATTGACAACCCCTTATCGCGTTGGCTGTGAAGTTCTTATTTTTGTGTGCAGGTGCGAGGGACTCGCCCGTGGTCTCCTACTGGATTGATACCTTGGTTCTCAAAAACTGAGGGAAATACTTATGCTACTGTGTTGCATCTCCCTTTCCTCTTCGAGGGAATACAACGCAAGCTCGAGAAGTAGCACTCCACTGTATTGCCAATTTGTTTTTCTAAGCATGCTTGAATCATGCGTTGATACATGGCACCAGCGTTTTTAAGTGCAAAGGGCATAGTGTTGAAACAGAAGGGACCGTACGGGATGATAAATGACGTTGTGGCCTGATCCAATTCCTTCATCTTTATCTGATGGTATCCGGAGTATGCATCAAGGAAACACAACGAGTCGTGTCCGACCGTTCCATCGATAATCTGATCAATGCGGGGCAGAGGAAAGGGATCCTTAGGGCAAGCCTTGTTTAGGTCTATAAAGTCGACACAGAGGCGCTAGGATTTATCCTTCTTGGGTACCATGACTAAGTTGGCTAGCCAATCCGGATGTTTAATTTCTCTGATGAATCCGGCATACAATAGCTTGGCTAGCTCTTCTCCCATTGCTTGTCTTTTGGGTTCGGAAAATCGCCGCAGTGACTGCTTGACTGGTTTGAACCCTTTGATAATGTTGAGGCTGTGTTCGGCCAGCCTGCGTGGGATTCCTGGCATATCTGATGGGTGCCAGGCGAATATATCCCAATTTTTGCAAAGAAAGGAGCGTAACACGCTATCTACCGCCGGATCTAGCTGTGCCCCGATAGACGCTGTCTTATTAGGGTCCGTTGGGTGCACTTAAAAATTTATAATTTCATCTGCTGGCTTGACGGAGGTAATTTTCGATCTTTTGGCAAGGATTACATCATCCTTGTCCATCGTGGATCGTAATGTGCTTAATTCTTCGGCCGCGATGGCTTTGGATAATGCCTCTAGGGATAAAGATGTCGTTTTATTCTCGGCGTGGAGTGCTCTGTCCGGATCACTTGTTAATTGGATTACGCCATTGGGCCCTGGCATTTTAAGCTTCATGTACTCATAATGGGGTATGGCTAGAAAGCATGAAAAGGCGTCCCATCCTAAATGGGTTTGGTATCCGCTATTGAAGGGAACAATGTGGAAGAGCAGTTCCTCTGATCTATAGTTCTCGGAAGTGCCGAATACTACATCGAACTTAATGCTTCCCGAACACCGGGCTTCCCGACTGGGAATAATTCCTCTAAAGGTTGTGTTAGTGTGCTCAATGCGGGATTTGTCAATCTGCATTTTTGCAAGTGTTTCCTCGTATACGAGGTTTAGTCTGCTTCCTCCGTCCATGAGTACTTTAGTGAGGCGAAAGACGTCTACTATTGGATCTAGTACAAGAGCTGCTGTTGCTCGGACTGGACGGACTCAAGGTGCGTCTTCGGCAGAAAAAGTGATTGCCGTGTCGCTCCATGGGCTTGCAGAGCTAATTTGATAGACCTCGGTAAGTTTGCGATTTGCTCTCTTGCGGCGGTTGTTTGAGGAGAACGTCTCGAAGACAGTGAAGACACCGACGTCTTTATCCCTTGATACTGCGGTGGCAAGGATTGATGCACTGCTCTTTACTACCTGCCGGAGTACCCAACATGCCCTAAGGCAGTGGTTTGGGATATTGTCCGGGGCCGCATGTATTTGGCAAGGTTTATCGAGCAGTTCGTCCAGTACGGACCTGCGTCCTGTAGAAGGTTTGTTCTTTTTGCCGTTAGGCATATTATCGGATGGCCGGCTGGGGTATGTCCGTTTAGCCTTAACAGTGTGTTGTCGGAATATGGACTATTCTAGAGGTGTATTCTAGGCTTTCAAAGTGTTTTCCATTCCGTAGTGCTTTCGTACTAAGTGCAACAGGTCTGTGAAACTCATAACACGACGTCGGTTGAGGGCGTTCAAAACTCCCTCATCCGTACAGTTGCGGTGAAATAAGTGGACCGCATCATCGTTGCAGCAGTCCTTAATCTTGTTCTTGACAAGCAGGAATCTGGCCCAAAAGTGGTTGACCGTCTCCTCGGGCTACTGTTGTATGTTTGCGACATCATTTATGTCCGGGAATCTTGATTTACTTGGAGAGTTTTTCCCAGGGTGGGTGGGTGTTGGTAATTTTAAGTCCTGACCCAACGTGGTATTCGGGGTTTTGACAACCTCTGGTGCGGACGATCTGGGCTCAGCAGGATCAGAATGTTCCGTGGGCCTGGCATCAATCCCAGAGCTCGGAAAACACAAAGTGCCACCGGACGGGGGCATGTTCGGCTCGATGGGTACAGAGATCCGAACTGTGACGGTCTCCGTCTCAAGAGGGGGAGTATCTTCAGCTCCGTCCTTGACTGCCGCCACTATGTGAGTGATCTGGATGGGATCAATCTCATCCTCACTGGATTTAGGTCCGATCTGATCTCCTGGCAATGAAATCCCCTGGGCGGCGATGCGATCCAACAGCTCTTTTAAGGGTGAGAAATCTGTCGAGGTTGCGTCATCAGCCAGAGTCAACATAAGGGTGATGTTAGATGACCGCAGGAAGTGCGGCCGGCCCGGAGGCCACGCGGGAGTATACAGCGAACCCGCCAAGCTGGAGAACCTAGCCAATGGCCACGTTGCTTCCGAGGGTGATCTCATCGTTGATGATGATATGAGCCATCGATCGCTTATTGCGAGCGCACTGTGGTGCTTCAATGAAAGCACCATTGTCGGTGTAAAAACCGGCAGAACTCGGGGTAGGTGACCCAAGCTATGTGTCTATGGACCGATGGTAACAGGAGACTAGGGACATGATGTTTACCCAGGTTCGGGACCTCTCGATCAAGTAATACCCTACTTCATGCTTGATTAACCTTGATGAATATGTCTTCCAAGAGTTGATCTACCTCGAGATCATAATGGCTAAACCCTAGAGCCTAGCCTATGTGGATGTAATGATTCTATCGTTAGCCTCTACAGACTAAACCCTCTGGCTTATATACACACCGGAGGGGGCCTAGGGTTACAAAGGTGACTTGGGGAGGAAGTAATAGCTACATCCGGACATCATGCCTGCCTTTCTACGTACACATGACTCCTGACCGAATACGGGGGAGAGTCTTCTGCTTCTATCTTCGCGGCCCATCAATACGGCCTAGCTTCATCGACCCGGACGCTTGAGGACCCCTGAACCCAAGACTCCCTCAGTAGGTATTTCCCTCAGTGATGCGACCAAGGTTATTGAACCAGTAGGAGAACCAAGCAACACTATGTAAACGGTACCTGCACACAAATAACAAATATTTGCAACCCGACGTGTAAGAGGGGTTGTCAATCCCTCATGGGTAATTTATTGGTAAATAGATAGATGGGTAAAAGCAAATGGAACAACGACAAATAAAATTCAGCGAGGTATTTTGGGGTTTTTGATAATATAGATCTCGAAATAAAAGTTGCAAATAGAGGAAAAATCAAATAGCAATATAGATCTGAAAGTATATGCCAGGAAAATAAACTCTGGGGTCGTAGATTTCACTAGTGGCTTCTCTCGAGAAATAGCACACGGTGGGTGAACAAATTACTATTGGGAAATTCATAGGAAAGCGAATAATCATGATGATATCCAAGACAACGATCATGTATATAGGCATCACGTCCAAGATTAGTAGACCGACTCCTGCCTGCATCTACTACTATTACTCCACACATCGACCGCTATCCAGCACGCATCTAGTGTATTAAGTTCATGGATAAACGGAGTAATGCAATAAGAATGATGACATGATGTAGACTAGATCTATTCATGTAGAAATAGACCCCGTCCTTTTATCCTTAATAGCAACGATACATATGTGCCTTGTTGCCCCTTCTGTCACTAGAAAAGGACACCGCAAGATCGAACCCATCACAAAGCACCTCTTCCCATTGCAAGATAAATAGATCAAGTTGGCCAAACAAATCCCAAATATCGGAGAAGAAATATGATGCTAAAATAATGAAGCATGGATAGAAAAGCAAGACAAGTCTGATCATAAACTCACAATTCATCGGATCCCAACAAACACGCCGCACAAAGTTATTACATCAAGTACATCTCCAAGAGACTGTTGTATTGAAAATCGAAAGGAGAGAATAAGCCATCTAGCTACTGCCTATGGACCCATAGGTCTGAGGTCAACTACTCACGCATCATCGGAGAGGAACCAATGAGGATGATGAACCCCTCCTTGATCGTGTTCCCCTCCGGCGGAGTGCCGGAAAAGGGCTCTAGAACTTGCGGCGGCTGAAACAATTCTTCATCGACTCCCCTAGGGTTTGTGGAATATTTGGGTATTTATAGAGCTGATAGGTGGTGCGGGAGGCAACCGAGGTGGGCACAATCCACCTGGGCGCGCCTGGGCCCCCGGGCACGCCATGGTGGGTTGTGCCCACCTCGGTTGCCTCCCGCACCGCCTATCAGCTCTATAAATACCCAAATATTCTCCCCTCGGGTACTTCTTTGGCCCAACGTGGGTCTTCTGGTCAAGAAAAATTCTGCAAAAAGTTCTGCTGCATTTGGACCGTTGGGTATTGACTTTCTGCGAAGTAAAAAACAAGCAAAAACAGCAATTGGCACTGGGCACTAAATGATATAAAGTTGTGATAAAATGATTGTAAAACATCCAAGAATGATAATATAACAACATGGAACAATTAAAAATTATAGATATGTTGGAGACGTATCAGCATCCCCTAGCTTAATACCTGCTTGTCCTCGAGTAGGTAAATGATAAAAAAAGAATTTTGATGTGGAATGTTGCCTAACATGTTCATCACATATTCTTTTCTTTTGTAGCATGGACATTTGGACTTTTATATGGTTCAAATTAATAGTCTAGTTTTGACATGAAGATTTCAATACTCAAACATATCAATAAGCAACCATGTCTTTCAAAACATCAATACTAAAGCAAGTTGTCCCTAGCACATCATGCTCAATCATTGATCCATTCATGAAACACACTTGCATATTAGCCATCCAATGCTCAAGTTCGATCAAAGTGCCCCTTAGTTGGTGCTTTATAAGAGAAGATGGAGACTCAAATAAAAATAAAAATTGCATAAAGTAAATAGAAAGGCCCTTCGTAGAGGGAAGTGGGGATTTGTACCGCTGCTAGAGCTCAAAGCTTAAATTGGGAGCCATTTTTTAAGAGGCATACTTTTCCCGTCAATGAAACGACTAAGAGTTCCCAATAATTTCCATGCTAGATATATCATAGATGGTTCCCAAATAGAAAATAAAGTTTATTCCATTTTACACCATTCTTTCACATTACACGGCTAGCCTATCCACGGGTACCGTCCATACCAACACTTTCCAAGGAATTTCTTATTTGATAACATAAAGTAAATTTATTTTTCATTTTGGGACTAGGCATCCCTATTACTGCTGTACTCTCGTGCAATGACAAGTGAGTGAACACTCCACTTGAGAATAACATATCTAGCATGGAAAAATACGTCCACCCCTGACCGCTTGATGAGCGATATGGGCACATAAAAGAGAATTTTATTTTGAAATTAGAGATGGCACACACAAATTTGCTTAGAACGACACGAAAATACCGCATATAGGTAGATATTGTGGACTCATATGGCATAACTAGTTTTAGAGATTTTGGATGCACAAGTAGTATTTCTACTTAGTACAAATGAAGGCTAGCAAATAGATTGAGAAGCATCTAACCAAGAAATAACAAATCTTATAAAAGAACATTGAGCATAACTAACATCGAATAATGCACCGCAAGTACGATGTAAATTCATTGCATAACTATTTGCTTTCGTGCTTGCATAGGGAATCACAAACCTTAACTCCAATATTCTTACTAAAGCATAATTACTCACAAACATGACTCAAATATCAGTATCATCATATCTCAAAACTATTACAAAGGATCAAGTTTATTTTGTATACCCCTCTTGAATATCTATCACTTTGGGACTAGTTTCATATGTTTCTTTTGATATGCTCAAATAAATCTAAGTGAACAACATGCGCATACAATTTCCTTCTCTCAAAATAGTATAATTGAAGCATAAGAGAATTTCTACAAAAATATTAAAGCACACAGTGCTTAAAAAGATATAAGTGAAGCACTAGAGCAATTCCATAGCTCTCAAAAAATTAAGTGACGCATAAAGAGCAATTCTAACAAATCATAGCATAATTTTGGCTCTCTCAAATAGGTGTGTCCAACAAGTATAGATGACACAAACTAAAAATCAAAATAAGGAAAGACTCATATCATACAAGACACTCCAAGCTAAACTCATGATATGTGACGAATAAAAATATAGCTCCAAGTAAAATACTGATGGTTGTTAGAAGAAAGAGGGGATGCCACTCGAGGCATACACAAGCTTAGTTGCTTGATGCTTCTTGAATATTATCTTGGGTTGCCTGGACATCCCCAAGATTAGGCTCTTACTACTCCTTATTCCTTCATCCATCATGATCTCACCCAAAACATGAATACTTCAATCACACAAAACTCAACAAAACCTCGTCAGATCCGTTAGTATAACAAAACTAATCCTTACTTTAAGTACTTCAACAAACCAATTCATATTTTCTATTGTATTATATATAATGTATTCTAACTCTTCCATGGCTTAAACCCTTCAATAAAAACCATAGATTCATCAAAACAAGCATATAACACAACGAAAAGAGAAACTATTTAGAACATAGCAGTGTGTAAAGATGTGAATTTTAGTCATACCTATGTAAGTTTAAAAATTCTGAAAAATAAGGACAATGTGGAAAATTTGTATATTGATAACGTGTAAAAAAATGAAGAATTAATCACGCTCCAGTAGCCTTCAAGAATTCTGGCACTCGACACAAAAGCTTCTGATTTTCAACGCAATAAGATCTAGTGTATTAAGTTCATGGATAAACGGAGTAATGCAATAAGAATGTTGACATGATGACCGACTCTGGAGCGAATGTTTTCATCTAATAAGCTTCTGTAGTGGACGTTCGTCCGTTAGTTTTTCTGTCACCTAGCCAGGGACCCAGATGCAATTAGTTATTTTATAGTTTAGTCCTCATTTTTCAAACTAGCACAACTGTTTTACTCGTTTGTCCAAACTGGATGAAACCAACGCCAAAATCTTTAGCATGATCTCATCTATCCAGAAAACCAACTTAAAAATATTTTTGGAGGTTTTAAAATTTTAATTTAAGCATATTTGTATTCGAACTTCTTTTGATCGTAACTTGAGTTTCGGAACTCCGTTTTAGTTTATTCTTTTTGCAAATTGAAGTTCCTGACATATGCTTTCTGTTAAGATCTAATCCACACAATTTTTATACTGTTAAAAAAAATCTGTTAAAAAGATTTATTTGCTTGTTTCTGAGTTTTCTGAGTCTTTTTCTTTGATTTTCTTTTAATTCTTTTGCTTGAGTGCTTATGTATGCCATTGCTTGTTTTCGACAGATTTTTCGGAGTGCGAAGCTTGCTACTACGAATCTTTAGGGTTTAACAATCATCAGCAAGGCAAGTTACACTTTGATCATACTTTTCCTATACCCGGTTTTACTTGCATTAGTTTCACCCCTCAAAGATTTGCATGAGTAGGATTTGGGTATATGTGGTTATGCTATGCATATCATGTGGTAGGAATCTATGACTTTGATCACCCCGGGAATATACGTTATTCTACATATTGCTTAGCCATGCTCGTAGACGGGGATTGGTATGTGAGATTCATGAAGGTTGAGAGAGTAATAAAAACTAAGGGAAAGTTTAAGGTGGCAAAATTAATACACAACTGGGTGGATTGTTTGCGGGCACCTGGAGAATCCAATGTTGTCCTAGGAGATCCCGGAGGACCCGTGTGATCAGCCTACGGAATTCCACCCAGGCTCAAAGGGATCATATGATTATTTCATGCCTAGAAAATTCCGTGTGCAGCCACAAGCCATTATGGGCTCTAGCACAGTTGAGTAAGTTGTGTGACCTCTTTCAGTGGTGGACTAGCAGATGTAGGGGAAACTAGGTGTACCGGTCTACCCAGAGTAAAGAGTTAATGTTTCTGAAAGGCTATGTCACGATCTTCCGATCATGGATGCGGTCGAGTCTTGTGGGGAAAAGTGTGCAAACCTCTGTACAGTGTACAAACAAATCATGATTAGCCGTGTCCCTAGTTATGGACACCTTGAGTATGTAGATGTGAATTATTTGTTGATCTCGTCACTCTATTTAATGAAATTGTTGGGTTATTAATGACTTGGTGATTTTGGGATTGAGTTGGAGGAAACTTCTCAATATTCATAAATACTATAGTAGTAAATAAAATGTATTCCTTTGTTGTAGGAAAAATTAGCTTTATGCAAAAAAAACTTAGAGCCTCCACCAGCCAAATATAAATGTAGTGATAGATATTTGTTCACCATTATTGCTACCGTGTGACTTTACCAGCATATTCCTTGTGCTGACCTACACGGCTGCAACGTCTCATGTTGCAGAGTTTTTAGACAAGGATTAAGGTGCGATAGGTCGTTGTCATGCACTCATTTTTGCCGTGGAGTTGGATGGACTCATTTATCTTTAAAGCTTCCGCGATATCTTATTTAGTTGGCCTTCAGCCATATTTTTGTAATAAATACTCTTTATGAGGACCTCAATGTAATAAGTGTGTGATTGAAGCTTTCGCAGTATCTTATTTAGTTGGCCTTCGGCCACAGGATACCCTTCTCTATTCATTTCTAATCCTTCTCTATTTCTACACTATAGATGCCAGACCCCAGGAACATGTTTCCTCAGCCTGATGACTACACTCCTTTCGGGCAACACTTGAAGGAAGTCACGAAGTATCTGAACTTCGGCCTACCAAGCTTCACCGGAACCTTCACTACAACTGTACCAGAAGAGGAGCGCTGGGGGATCAAAGTTTGTGTTCTCGGAAGGACTTTTGCACCAACTACCGAGCCCATTGAGTTCACCTTGGATGCACCCACTTGGAGCTTAGGAAAGAGTATGGCCGCTCACATCACCTTTGGATGCATTTGCGCGGTGTACAACAAGGATCTTGAAGATACCATCTACCAGATATGTGGACGTCGGGATGAACAATGAGAGTTGATTCGCACTAGGAAGGATGGATCCATTGCAGCATACATACAGGAGATGGATCAACACATTCGCCGATATGAGTCAGA
Organism: Secale cereale; assembly: GCA_902687465.1. Lineage (NCBI taxonomy): Eukaryota > Viridiplantae > Streptophyta > Magnoliopsida > Poales > Poaceae > Secale > Secale cereale. Next base: position 251,866,669 of record LR738710.1, read on the forward strand.
TGTTCCCTGTCATGAAGAAGACCAAGAAGCTGATGACTCGGAGTATCGAGATGGAGGATAAAATCAAGGCAACCGGCGGTGGATATGAAGAGGAAATTGATGTGCTACTGGAGCAGAATGAAGACCTAAAGAAGAGGCTAGGAGTAACCGAGAAGAACCCAGATCATGGAGTGAACATTCATGAGAAGACTACATCATACTAGATGACACAGATGAAGACAGTGATGATGATGATGATGAAGACAGTGATGATGATGACGAAGACAGTGATGATGATGATGGTGATGGTGATTACGAGCCAATGGAGTCTTCTACCGATCAAAACTTCTAGTCGACCACCAAATTACTATTAGAGTTCTTCCAAGTAGTTAGAAATCATTCCTGAGATTTTGTAGTAGTAGCTTAGATCGATTGTGTGCATCTTGTTTGAAAATGAGTGGTGTGATTTGAATCTATTTGTATCATATGCATATGGGGAGTGAAATTCCTCATTAGACCTTATTCTATTCTGTTTTCTCACCCCTCTAACCCATCAGATGCCTCCGAGACGTGAACGCATATTCACTTTCCCATCGGAGCTCACCCAGTTGATCCAGCAGCTTTACAATTTGATGCAGCTACTTCTCCAGAACTGAGGCAACAACAACAACAACAACCCGCCCCAGTTGACAACCTGACCCGCTTCCTAAGGTTGAATCCACCAATGTTCTCTAGTAGCACCGAGCCGATTGTTGTTGATGAATGGCTCCGCAAGATGGGGAGGGAGATGGCAACTGCTGGACGCATGGATGCAGAGAGAGTGCGCTTTGCTGCACATCAGCTTGAGGGACCCGCAGCCGCTTGGTGGGAGAACTACACCGCCACATATCCCCTTTCCACGGCTACTTGGGATCAGTTTCACTAGGCCTTCCGCACTGCACATGTGTCAGCTGGAGCCATGAACCTGAAGAAGCGTGAGTTCCGCAACTTACGCCGGGGAAACCATACCGTGGGGCAGTACGTGGATGACTTCAGGCAGCTAGCTCGTTACATCCCAAATGATGTGGCCACAAATGCCGCGAAGCAGGAGAAATTTCTTGAGGGACTCAATGATGAGTTGAGTATGAAGTTGACGGTGGCAACCTTCAACAACTACGAGGAGCTGGTAGACACGGCCATCATGATTGAAGGAAAGCATCAGCAAATAGAGATCCACAAGCGGAAGTATGGACATGGGAAGTACAACTCTGGAGCTCAGCAGAAGCCCCGCTGTCGGCGTCCTGGGAATGGTGGTACCCAGACTTGCCTGCCTGCGGCCCGTGACGTGGCTCCATCGGCGGCCTGGTACGGCCCAGCTTCAGCAACCACAGCTCAAGACCCTCGCGAGGGGCCAAGCCTTGCATGGCGGACGATGGAAAGACATCCCTGGGGGCAGCCTCTCTAGACTGGCTCCCGAGGAGCGGAGATATCTATGCAAGGCGCACCTCGTAAGGTTCACGTGACGTGAGCCATGACGACCATGGCCAGGCGGGCGCCAGCGGGCGCAGTGTACCAGTTTCCCCTTTGGTGCCAAGGGGGCAAACGCACGCACGGAGTCCCAAGGAATCAAGCAGAGGTTGCCATATCGGTGCAACAAGACCAAGGACCACCAGGACGGCAGGATGGAGGTCACCGTGGAGCCCGGCGCGGCGTACTGCCTTCGGGATGGTGAGTTATACCGAAAACGACCCAACGACGTTTCCTTGTGGTGCATCTTCAGGGAGTAGGGGTGCGAGCTACTTACCAGCATACATGGCGGAGACTGCAGGCATCAGTCATCATCGCGCACCCTGGTGGGCAAGGCGTTCCGCAGCGGATTCTACTGGCCAACAGCGCTCAACGATGCAGCCGAGCTGGTGAGATCCTGTGAAGCCTGCCAGTTCCATGCCAAGCAAATCCACCAGCCTACTCAGGGCCTTCAGACTATTTTGCTCTCGTGGCCATTCGCGGTCAGGGGGCTGGACATTTTGGGACCATTCCCTCGGGCGCCCGGGGGCTACCGCTACCTCTACGTCGCCATCGACAAATTCACAAAGTGGGCGGAGGTGGAGCCAGTGCACACCATCCCCGCCGGCTCGGCGGTCAAGTTCATCTAGGGCCTCGTGAGCCGGTTTGGGGTCCCTAATCGCATCATCGCCGACAACGGCTCGCAGTTCACTAGCAATCTCTTCAAAGCATATTGTGCTAATCTTGGAACGCATATATGCTACGCCTGAGTGGCACACCCCAGAAGCAATGGTCAAGCTGAGCGTGCCAACACGGAGGTCAGGAGAGGCCTCAAGACAAGGACCTTCAAGAAGAAGCTCGAGGCATGCGGCAGGGGCTAGCACGACGAGCTCAAGTCTGTGTTGTGGTCCATCCGCACCACCGCCACTAAGCAAACGGGCGAGATCGCGTTCTTCCTCGTCTACGGAGCCGAAGAGGTTCTCCCTCACAAGGTCAGACATCGCTCGGCGCGGGTCTTGGCGTTTGACAAAGCACGCCAGGACGCCATGCGGGGGATGGATCTCGTGCTAGGGGAGGAACACCGCCGCCAAGCCTCGCTCTGGGCGGCAAGGTACCAGCAGGCGCTACGGCGGTACCACTGCTGCAGCGTCCGCTACAGGATGCTCAAGGTGGGTGACCTTCTCCTGAGGCGGGTGCTCTCCAGGGAAGGGCTGCATAAGCTCTCACCCATGTAGGAGGGCCCGTTTAGGATTGCCCACGTCTCGAGGCCTGGCGCCGTGCGCCTGGAGACGGGGGATGGGATCCCCATCAAGAACGATTGGAACATCTAGCACCTCCGGAAGTTCTACCCATGAAACAAGGCCCAATGCATGTGAAGGTATCTGCTCGTGACAGTCTCACGTAATAATGAGTGGGACAATACACAGCCCAGAGTCTCCGGAGTGCCGCCCTCAGGCCTCGGGGTCTCCCTCCCACGTCCTAGTGGCAGCACTTAGCTCTGCGTTGGTGAGAAGACTAGACTAGGTGTGTTCATTTGCTTTCTATAGCTGGTTGTGATCTTTTAATAAATTTGGAGTTCTAGTGCTTCTAGATTGCTTTGTTGAGTCTTCCCTCTCCTACTTTGCTAGCCCCTTTTTCTTGCGTCAGGGAGGACGACAGGTGTGTTCGTGCGTTGGTCCAGCCCACGCCGCGGGCACACCTCGCCAAAGGCCTGTCGCCCCAGAGCTTCGGCTTCCCTAATCTTCGCGAGGCGCCCTCAAACGAGCTTGTGATTGGCACACCCCCTCAAGTCCGTGCCCCCGGGTACCGCTACGTGGTGCATTAAGCCATGATTAGCCCACGCCTGGTGGCTCACGCAAGGAGGAACAGGGTATCCAGCAGATTCCCTAACAAATTTTGTAGCTTTATGATGCCTCCCAAGGCCTGCGGCTCCCGAGTCTACAACAAGGAGGCCTCCCCAGGTACCAGAAGGCGCGTCCTCACGAGGTCATATGACCAAGCGTGTTAAGCTAAGTTATCCCTCTACACTTACGAGGAGCATGAATATCATGACATAGCACAATAGAAATAAACATAGCATAGTAGCATAAGCGTCACAGTTCATTATACGCCCTAGCAGGGATAACTACTTTTTTTCAAATGCAGGAAGAAAGGAAAGTCTAAACAAAACCGGGCCGCACAGCCGCAGAAGTTCGCGAGACCCGGCTCCAAGGGCCTCCCGGACTCAGCTCAGTCTGAGCCCCCCTCGCGCTTCACCGCCCTATGGCGACGGGACGACCCGTCACCGTCCTCGAAGCAAGCTCGACGGCGAGGTGGTTGGTCATAGCCACCGCTGCTGGTTCTCTTGCTGGCAGAGGAGCCGCCGCCGCTGGGCGAGCCACGGCTGTCACCAAGGGAAAGTTCGCCCTCAGCCTCATCACGACCGTCGCCAGGGCCAAGCCCATCGCCACCGCCACTGTCTTCAGGGCAGCACCATGTGCGGTGACCATCTGCCCTAAACACCCTCACGAAGAGGGTCGCGGCGCCGTCGTACTTGAAGTGGAGGGTGCATCACCTGCCCAAGCCACGCGCGCGGGCAAACGTCTGCCAGCCGCGGGCCAGGTCCACGTTGCCCGCGGCAGAGACCTCCACCGCGACCCACCAGGCCTTGCTGCAGCAACCAGAGGCCTGCAACCAGAGGCCGTCAAGACCCCCGGCCGACAGCTCGCAGGCGAAGGAGCGCGGAAGCTAGAGCCACGCGCCTGCCAGACTCTCCGACCACACGACGAACTCCGGGAGCACCTCTGCCGAATGGAAGCGCGGCTGGGGAGGCGGGCCAACCACGGTGCACCTTTCCGCGGCAAGGGGGCGGCCTCCACCGCGAAAAGAGGTGTCATCGCGGCCGCCTAGGACGGCGTCGGTCCCAGAAGGAGTGCGCCCATGCCCCCGAAGCACCACTTCAGGGGTAGCGACATGCTTACGAGGGCGGCCCCTCCCTCTCTTGAGCGGCGGCAAGTCAGACCTTTCCTGGCGGGCTTTCCCCTTCTCCGCGGTGGAGAACCTCTTCGTCGGCACCATGGAGGCTGTAGCGAAAAGGCGAAGTGGGCAGGAAGAAGAAAGGGCACGCGACGAGAAGAAGGAGATGAGCAATGGGGGATTCGCCCTCTCCTCATTTATAGCCAGGAGGAGGCCAACCATCGGTCTCCACGATCGCACGTAATGATGGTTTTTTCTATGCATGCAGTAGGGTCCCGTCAAGTCGGGCAGTTGCCGAGGCAGCATGGGGAAGCGGAGACGCCCACGTCCAATCAGTCGCCACGCGTAGATCAAGACCACAGACGATAAGGGCCCGCGGCGCTCCGCACTTGCCCCTTAGCTTCGCCTCGAAGCCAAGTTCGAGCGCGCCTTGGCCCGAGGGCTATTATCGGCGTCCTGGTAACAGGGGTACCCAGACTTGCCTGCCTGCGGCCCATGACGTGGCTCCATCGGTGGCCTGGTATGGCCCAGCAACCACAGCTCAAGACCCTCGTGAGGGGCCAATCCTCGAGAGGCGGACGACGGCAAGACCTCCCTGGGGGCAGCCTCTCTAGGCTGGCTCCCGAGGAGCGGAGATATCTATGCAAGGGGCACCTCGCGAGGTTCACGTGATGTGAGCCATGACGACCAAGGCTAGGCGGGCGCCAACGGGCGCAGTGTACCAGTTTCCCCTTTGGTGCCAAGGGGGCAAGCACAGGCGTGGAGTCCTGAGGAATCAAGCAAAGATTTCCATAACGGTGCAACAAGACCAAGGACCGCCACGACGGCAGGATGGATGTCACCGTGGATCCCGGCGCGGTGTCACCACTAGAGCCTTTGGCAGGCAAAGACCGCTTTTGTCAGGATAGCTCGTACTAGTTGTTCCCCTTCAAATTTGGCCGTTGTGGGATCCCTTCCCGCCTACATTTGTGAAGAGGACCAAGACCACTATAAATAGGACCTAGCCACCACCATAGAAGGGATCGGATCCATTCCACCCTGGCCATACCACAAACTCATCTGAGCCCAAGAACACCTCTCCTCCTGAGGCTGTTCATCCATTGTACTAGTTCATCCACACCTCCACGAGGCAATCCACCAAACACACTAGAGTAGGGTATTACACCGCAAGGTGGACCGAACCAGTATAAACTCCTGTGTCTCTTGTTCCTTGAGTTCGTCGAGCTAGACCATGGAATCATAGGGTGAGCGCGCTGGGTAGAGAGTGTTCTCCGTGCGCACCCCAGAGTTCGAACCTCTCTAGGGTTTGCAGAACCCGAAATCTGACACCCGCTATTCCCCGTACTCGGGAGGACACACACATCACACCCATGGAGGACATAACGATGGAGGCCATTCTCACCATGGAGGAAATTCACACAACCATAGTAGCCCTAAGAATGGCAATGGAAATGGAGGAAACAACAGTTAGAGCCGTTCCAACCCAGCAACCCCCGCCGAGAAAGATCCGAGTTACATTACTTGTTTCAAGTGCGGGAAGACCGGACACTATGCCATCGAGTGTTCCGAGCCAAAGAATGGAAATGGCAATGGAAGGTGAGGAAAGAAACCCAATCCCTTCACTAGAGGTAAGGTGAATCACGTCAATGTGGAGGAAATTGACGAGCAGCCTGACGCGGTGGTTGGTAAGTTTTTGGTTTATGCATTTACAGCCCTTGTTCTTTTTTACATTTGTGCATCACATTCATACATATCAAGGGGGTTTGTGGAAAAGCATAAGTTGCAAACCGTAGCTCTTAAGTCACCTATGCTAGTGAGTTCCCCAAGAGCAGAGTATATTGCTAGTCGAGGTTGTTTTCAGTTGCCATTGACTATAGGGGAGACATGTTTTTCCCATGGACCTCATCATCTTGGAATCCCAGGGTTTGGACGTAATCATAGGCATGTACTGGCTATCCAAATATGAGGGAAACATTGATTGTGCCAGTAAATCTATTCTCCTCACCACCCCAGAAGGAAAAAGGATCAAATGATCTCTCAGGAGTTGTTGAGGAGGAAGTACCAATTGTTAAAGATTACCCCGATGTGTTCCCAAAGGAATTACCAGGCATGCCACCGGATCGAGATATCGAGTTTTTGATTGAGTTGTTACCAGGCACCGGACCAATATCCAAGAGACCATGCCGGATGCCCGCTAATGATCTGGATGAGGTGAAGAAGCAGATCAAGGAGGTATTGGAGAAAGGTTATATTCGACCGAGTTCTTCACCTTGGGGAGCCCCAGTGATCCTAGTGGAAAAGAAAGATGGATCATTGAGGATGGTTGTGGATTACTGTGCGCTGAATGAGGTGACGATCAAGAACAAGTACCCACTTCTGATGATCAATGATTTTTCTGACCAGCTGCAAGGAGCCAAAGTTTTCTCTAAGATCGATCTATGATCCGGATATCATCAGTTGAATATACGAGAACATGACATACCTAAGACATCTTACCACCAGGTACGGGATTTATGAGTATACGGTCATGTCTTTTGGTTTGACTAACGCCCCTACCTACTTTGTGAGTATGATGAATCAGATGTTCATGGAGTTCTTGGATAAGTTTTTGGTGGTATTCATTGATGATATATTGATTTACTCGAAGAATGAAGAAGAACACAAGGAACATTTGCGCTTGGTTCTCGAGAAGCTCAGGGAACATCAGTTATATGCCAAGTTCAGCAAATGCGAGTTTTGGTTGAAGGAAGTCAGATTTCTCGGACATGTCATATCAGGAGAAGGAATAGCAGTAGACCCCTCCAAGGTTGAGGCCGTCACCGAGTGGAAAGCACCCACCTTAGTCGGAGAAATTCGTAGTTTTCTGGGACTCGCAGGATATTACCGGAGGTTTATCGAGAATTTCTCCAAGATCGTGAAGCCCATGACGGAGTTGTTGAAGAAGGCAACAAAGCATAATTAGACCGAGGAATGTGAGGCCGGTTTTCAGGATTTGAAGAAATGTTTGGTTACAACCCCAGTGTTGATTCTTCCAAATATACGCAAGGATTTTCAAGTATATTACGACGCTTCTCGTCAGGGACTTGGAGGCGTTCTCATGCAAGAAGGAAGAGTTGTTTCATATGCCTCACGCCAGCTTCGACCACATGAGGTGAATTATGCCACGCATGATTTGGAGTTAGCAGCCGTAGTGCATGAGCTCAAGACCTGGAGGCACTTTCTTATTGGAAACGGTTGCGATGTTTACACGGATCACATGAGTTTGAAGTACATCTTCACACAAAAGGTGTTAAACCTTAGGCAAAGGAGATGGTTGGAGATCATAAAAGATTACAACGTGAGAGTGCATTAACACCCAGGGAAATCCAATGTCGTGGCAGATGCTTTGAGCCGCAAGAGTTATGTTAATACTCTCATCACCGGAGGTTTGCCCCATAAATTAGCAGATGATCTCAAAGACCAACAATTGAAGATAGTTCCGAGAGGATATGTTGCCACATTGGAGATTCAGTCCACTTTGCTTGGAAGGATTCGAGAAACCCGAAAGTCGGACAAAGGAATTGCGGGGGTAAAGGATAGAATGAACCAAGGGAAGGCAAAAGGATTCCGTGAGGATGAATACGGAACACTATGGTTCGAAGAGCATATATACGTGCCCAATGACCCAGAAATCAGGAAGTTGATTCTTCAGGAGGCTCATGATTTGCCTTACTCAATACACCTAGGCAACACCAAGATGTACTTGGATTTCAAGCAAAATTTCTGGTGGACGGGTATGAAAAAGTGTTGGAAATATGCCCTAGAGGCAATAATAAATTGGTTATTATTATTATATTTCCTTGTTCATGATAATCGTTTATTATCCATGCTAGAATTGTATTGATAGGAAACTCAGATACATGTGTGGATACATAGACAAACACCATGTCCCTAGTAAGCCTCTAGTTGACTAGCTCGTTGATCAACAGATGGTCACGGTTTCCTGACCATGGACATTGGATGTCGTTGATAACGGGATCACATCATTAGGATAATGATGTGATGGACAAGACCCAATCCTAAGCCTAGCACAGATCGTGTAGTTCGTATGCTAAAGCTTTTCTATATGTCAAGTATCTTTTCCTTAGACCATGAGATTGTGCAACTCCCGGATACCGTAGGAATGCTTTGGGTGTACCAAACGTCACAACGTAACTGGGTGGCTATAAAGGTGCACTACATGTATCTCCGAAAGTGTCTGTTGGGTGGGCACGAATCGAGACTGGGATTTGTCACTCCGTGTGACGGAGAGGTATCTCTGGGCCCACTCGGTAGGACATCATCATAATGTGCACAATGTGATCAAGGAGTTGATCACGAGATGATGTGTTACGGAACGAGTAAAGAGACTTGCCGGTAACGAGATTGAGCAAGGTATCAGTATACCGACGATCGAATCTCGGGCAAGTGTTATACCGATAGACAAAGGGAATTGTATACGGGATTGATTGAATCCTTGACATCGTGGTTCATCCGATGAGATCATCGTGGAGCATGTGGGAGCCAACATGGGTATCCAGATCCCGCTGTTGGTTATTGACCGGAGAGTTGTCTCGGCCATGTCTGCATGACTCCCGAGCCCGTAGGGTCTACACACTTAAGGTTCGATGACGCTAGGGTTATAGGGAAAGTATGTACGCAGTTACCGAATGTTGTTCAGAGTCCCGGATGAGATCCCGGACGTCACGAGGAGTTCCGGAATAGTCCGGAGGTAAAGATTTATATATGGGAAGTCGTCATACGGTCACCGGAATAATTCGGGGGGTTACCTGTAATGTACCGGGACCACCGAAGGGGTTCCGGGGGTCCACCGGGAGGGTCCACCTGCCCCGGAGGGCCCTATGGGCTGTATGTGGAGAGGAACCAGCCCCTTAGTGAGCTGGGTGCCTCCCCCTAGGGCCCATGCACTTAGGGTTTGGGGGAAACCCTAAGGGGGGCGCCCCCTTGCCTTGGGGGGCAAGGCAACCCCCCTGGTCGCCGCCCCCTCCTCAGATTGGATCTGAGGGGTCGGCCCCCCTCTCCCTTGCCCCTATATATATGTGGGGGTGGGAGGGCAGCCGCACCACAAGTTCTGGCGCAGCCCTCCCCCTCTCCCAAGTCCTTCTCCTCTCCCGCGGTGCTTGGCGAAGCCCTGCAGGATTCCCGCGCTCCTCCACCACCACCACGCCGTCGTGCTGCTGCTGGATGGAGTCTTCCCCAACCTCTCCCTCTCTCCTTGCTGGATCAAGGCGTGGGAGACGTCATCGGGCTGCACGTGTGTTGAACGCGAAGGCGCCGTTGTTCGGCGCTTAGATCGGAATCAACCGCGATCTGAATCGCAGCGAGTACGACTCCTTCATCCGCGTTCTTGCAACGCTTCCGCATCGCGATCTACAAGGGTATGTAGATGCACTTGACTCTCCTTTATGCTCATTGCTAGATTACTCCATAGATAGATCTTGGTAATGCGATAGGAAATTTTTTGATTTTCTGCTACGATCCCCAACAGTGGCATCATGAGCTAGGTCTATGCGTAGTATCTTGCACGAGTAGAACACAAAGTAGTTGTGGGCGTAGATCATGTCAATTCGCTTGCCGTTACTAGTCTTATCTTGATTCGGCGGCATCGTGGGATGAAGCGGCCCGGACCGACCTTACACGTACTCTTACGTGAGACAGGTCCCACCGACTGACATGCACTAGTTGCATAAGGTGGCTAGCGGGTGTCTTTCTCTCCCACTTTAGTCGGATCGGATTCGATGAAAATGGTCCTTATGAAGGGTAAATAGAAATTGGCATATCACATTGTGGTTTTGGCGTAGGTAAGAAACGTTCTTGCTAGAAACCTATAGCAGCCACGTAAAAACTTGCAACAACAATTAGAGGACGTCTAACTTGTTCTTGCAGCATGTGCCGTGTGATGTGATATGGCGAAAAGGATGTGATGAATGATATATATGTGACGTATGAGATTGATCATGTTCTTGTAATAGGAATCACGACTTGCATGTCGATGAGAATGACAACCGACAGGAGCCATAGGAGTTGTCTTATTTATTGTATGACCTACGTGTCACTGAATAACGCCATGTAATTACTTTACTTTATTGCTAAACGTTAGCCATAGTAGTAGAAGTAATGTTTGGCGAGACGACTTCATGAAGACACGATGATGGAGATCATGGTGTCATGCCGGTGATGATGATGATCATGGAGCCCCGAAGATGAAGATCAAAGGAGCAAGATGATATTGGCCATATCATGTCACTATTTGATTGCATGTGATGTTTATCATGTTTTACATCTTATTTGTTAGAACGACGGTAGTGAATAAGATGATCTCTCACTAAAATTTCAAGAATTGTGTTTTCCCTAACTGTGCACCGTTGCTAAGTTTCGTTGTTCCGAAGCACCACGTGATGATCGGGTGTGATAGGTTCTAACGTTCGCATACAACGGGTGTAAACCAGATTTACACACGCGATACACTTAGGGTTGACTTGACGAGCCTAGCATGTACAAACATGGCCTCGGAACACGGAAGACCGAAAGGTCGAACATGAGTCGTATGGAAGATACGATCAACATGAAGATGTTCACCGTTGATGACTAGTCCGTCTCACGTGATGATCGGACACGGCCTAGTCAATTCGGATCATGTATCACTTAGATGACTAGAGAGATGTCTATCTGAGCGGGAGTTCATTAGATGAACTTAATTGTCATGAACAATAGTCTAAGTTGTCTTTGCAAATTATGTTGTAGACCAATAACTGCGTTGTAGCTCCCTATTTAATACGATCCTAGAGAAAGACTAAGTTGAAAGATATTGTAAGCAATGATGCGGACTGGGTCCGTAGTCCGAGGAGTGTCCTCACTGCTGCACAGAAAGCTTACGTCTTTGATGCACCGCTCGATGTGCAAACCCCTACAACGTTGTCTATGGATGTTGTGAACACCTGACAGACACGTCCTGATGACTACTTGATAGTTTAGTGCACCATACTTTACGGCTTAGAATCGGGATTCCAATGACGTTTTGAACGCCATAGAACATATGAGATGTTCTAAGAGCTAAAATTGGGATTTCATGCTCATGCCCGTGTTGAGAAGTATGAGACCTCTGACAAGTTCTTTTGCCAAAAAGATGGAGGAGAATAGCTCAACTTGTGAGCATGTGCTCAGAATGTCTGGGTGCTAATATCACTTGAACCAAGTGGGAGTTAATCTTCTAGATGGGATAGTGGTTGACGGAATTCTCTAGACACTATCACCAAGCTACTAGAACTTCGTGATGAACTATGACATGCAAAGGATGGAGATGATCCCGGAGCTATTAGCGGTGCTTAAGACCACAAAAGTAGAAATCAAGAAGGAGCATGAAGTGTTGATGGTTTATCAAGACCACTGTTTTCAAAAGGGCAAGGGCTAGAAGGGAAACTTCATGAATGGCAAACCAGTTGTCGCTCTAATGAAGGAACCCAAGGTTGAACCCAAACCTCGAGACTAAGTCCTTCTATTGTAAGGGAAACGGTCACATGGTAGCGGAATTACCCCAAATACATGGTAGATAAGAAAAGCTGGCAACTTCAACAAAGTATATTTGATATACGTGTTATTGATGAGTACCTTACTAGTACTCCTTGTAGCACCTGGGTATTGGATACCGGTTCAGTTGCTATTGTTAGTGACTTGAAGCAAAAGCTACGGACTGAACGGAGACTAGCCAAGGGCGAGGTGACGATGTGTGTTGGAAGTGTTTCCAAGGTTGATAAGATCACCATCGCACGCTCTCTCTACCTTCGGGATTAGTGTTGAAACTAGATAAATGTTATCAGGTGTCTACGTTGAGCATGAATATGATTAGATCATGTTCATTGCAATACGGTTATTCATTTAGAGAATAATGGTTATTCTGTTTACATGAATAATACATGTATGGTCATGCACCCAATGGTTTGTTGAATCTTGATTATAGTAATACACATGATGATAATATTAATGCCAAAAGATGTAGAGTTAATAACGATAGTACCACTTTCTTGTGGCACTGCCGCTTAGGTCATTTTGGCATAAAATGCATGAAGAAACTCCATGCTGATGGATGTTTGGAGTCACTTGATTTTGAATCGCTTGACACATGCGAGCCATGCCTCATGGGCAGGATGACTAAGATCCCGTTTTCAGGTACAATGAAACGGGCAAGTGACTTGTTGGAAATCATACATGTTGATGTGTGTGATCGAATGAGAATTAAGGCGTGTGGTGGATATCGTTATTTTCTCATCTTCACTGACGATTTGAGTAGATATGGGTATATTTACTCAATGAAGCAAAAGTCTGAAGCGTTTGAAAAGTTCAAGCAATTTCAAAGTGAAGTTAAGAATCATCATAACAAGAAGATCATGTTCCTATGATCTGATCAAGGGGAGATTTTCTGAGTTGTGAGTTTGGCAATCACTTAAGACATTGTGGAATTGTTTCGCAGTTGAAGCCACCTGGAACACCACAGCGTAATGGTGAGTCCGGACGTCGTAGTCGAACCTTATGAGATATGGTACGATCTATGATGTCTCTTACCAATCTACCGCTATTATTTTGAGGTTATGCATTAGAGACAGTTACACTCACTTTAGATAGGGCACCATCTAAGTCCGTTGAGACGATGCCGTATGGTTTGGCAAGAAACCAAAGTTGTCGTTTTCTTAATGTTTGGGGCTGCGATGCTTATGGCTTCAGCCGGAAAAAAGCTCGAACCCAAAGTGGACAAATACATCTTCATAGGATACCCAAAGGTAACAGTTGGGTATACCTTCTATCTCAGATCCAAGGGCAAAAATATTTGTCGCTAAGAACGGGTCCTTTCTCGAGAAGGAGCTTCTCTCGAAAGATTTGAGTGGGAGGAAGATAGAACTTGATGAGGTTGTTGAACCCTCACTTCAACCGGAAAGTAGTGCAACACAAAAAGATGTTTCTGTGGAACCTACGACTGTTGAAGAGGAAACTAATGATAGTGATCATGAAGCTTCGGATCAAGTTGCTAATCGAACCTCGTGGGTCGACAAGGATATGTACTACTCCTGAGTGGTACGGTGATCCTGTCTTAGAAGTCATGTTGTTGGACAACAATGAACCTAAGAACTATGGAGAAGCGATGGTGGGCCCGTATTCTGACAAATGGTTAGAAGCCGAGAAATCCGAGATAGGATTCATGTATCAAAACAAAGTATGGACTTTTGTGGACTTGCCCGATGATTGGCAAGCCATTGAGATAAATGGATCTTTAAGAAGAAGATGGACGTGGACGGTAATGTCACCGTCTATGAAGCTCGACTTGTGGCAAAAAGTTTTTCACAAGTTCAAGGAGTTGACTCCGATGAGATTTTCTCACCCGTAGCGATGCTTAAGTCCGTCAGAATCATGTTAGCATAAGCTGCATTTATGAAATCTGGCAGATGGATGTCAAAACAAGTTTCCTTACCAATTTTCGTAAGGAAAGGTTGTATGTGATACAATCAGAAAGGTTTTGTTGATCCTAAGGATGCTAAAAGGTATGCTAGCTCCAGCGATCCTTCCATGGACTAGAGCAAGCATCTCTAAGTCGGAATATACGCTTTGATGGAGTGATCAAAGTTTTTGGGTTTATACTAAGTTTGTTAGAAACTTGTATTTACAATAAAGAGAGTGGGAGCACTACAACATTTCTGATAAGTATATGTGAATGACATATTGTTGATCCGAAATGATGTAGAATTTCTGGAAAGCATAAAGGGTTGTTTGAAAAGAGTTTTTCAATGGAAGACCTGGATAAAGCTGCTTACATAATTGGGCATCAAGATCTATAGAGATAGATCAAGACACCTGATGATACTTTTAAAAGGAACACACACCTTTGACATGATTTTGAAGGAGTTCAAAATAGATCAGTCAATGAAGGAGTTCTTACCTGAGTTGTAAGGTGTGAAGTTGAGTAAGACTCAAAGCTTGACCACGGCAGAAGAAAGAGGAAGGACGAAGGTCGTCCCCTATGCTTTTGTCATAGGCTCTATACGGTATGCCATGCTGAGTACCGCACCTGATGTGTGCCTTGCCACATGTCTGGCAAGAGGGTACAAAGGTGATCCAGGAGTGGATTACTAGATAGTGGTCAAAATTATCCTTAGAGGAATAAGGAAATGTTTCTCGGTTATGGAGGTGATAAAGAGTTCGACGTAAAGAGTTACGTCAATGCAAGCTTAACACCTATCCGGATAACTCTGAGTAGAGATACCGGATACGTATAATGGAGCAACAGTTTGGAATAGCTCCAAGTGGAACGTGGTAGCAGCATCTATGATATGACATAAAGTTTTGCGAAGTACATAGGGATCTGAATGTTGCAGACCCGTTGACTACAACCTCTCTCACAAGCATAACATGATCAAAGCCATAACTCATTGAGTGTTAATCACATATTGATGTGAACTAGATTACTGACTCTAGTAAACTCTTTGGATGTTAGTCACATGGCGATGTGACCTGTGAGTGTTAATCACATGGCGATGTGAACTAGATTATTGACTCTAGTGCAAGTGGGAGACTGTTGGAAATATGCCCTAGAGGCAATAATAAATTGGTTATTATTATTATATTTCCTTGTTCATGATAATCGTTTATTATCCATGCTAGAATTGTATTGATAGGAAACTCAGATACATGTGTGGATACATAGACAAACACCATGTCCGTAGTAAGCCTCTAGTTGACTAGCTCGTTGATCAACAGATGGTCACGGTTTCCTGACCATGGACATTGGATGTCGTTGATAACGGGATCACATCATTAGGAGAATGATGTGATGGACAAGACCCAATCCTAAGCCTAGCACAGATCGTGTAGTTCGTATGCTAAAGCTTTTCTATATGTCAAGTATCTTTTCCTTAGACCATGAGATTGTGCAACTCCCGGATACCGTAGGAATGCTTTGGGTGTACCAAACGTCACAACGTAACTGGGTGGCTATAAAGGTGCACTACAGGTATCTCCAAAAGTGTCTGTTGGGTTGGCACGAATCGAGACTGGGATTTGTCACTCCGTGTGACGGAGAGGTATCTCTGGGCCCACTGGGTAGGACATCATCATAATGTGCACAATGTGATCAAGGAGTTGATTACGGGATGATGTGTTACGGAACGAGTAAAGAGACTTGCCGGTAACGAGATTGAGCAAGGTATCGGTATACCGACGATCGAATCTCGGGCAAGTGCTATATCGATAGACAAAGGGAATTGTATACGGGATTGATTGAATCCTTGACATCGTGGTTCATCCAATAAGATCATCGTGGAGCATGTGGGAGCCAACATGGGTATCCAGATCCCGCTGTTGGTTATTGACCGGAGAGTTGTCTCGGCCATGTCTGCATGACTCCCGAGCCCGTAGGGTCTACACACTTAAGGTTCAATGACGCTAGGGTTATAGGGAAAGTATGTACGCGGTTACCGAATGTTGTTTGGAGTCCCGGATGAGATCCCAGACGTCACGAGGAGTTCCGGAATAGTCCAGAGGTAAAGATTTATATATGGGAAGTCTTCATACGGTCACCGGAATAATTCGGGGGGTTACCGGTAATGTACCGGGACCACCGAAGGGGTTCCGGGGGTCCACCGAGAGGGTCCACCTGCCCCGGAGGGCCCTATGGGCTGTATGTGGAGAGGGACCAGCCCCTTAGTGGGCTGGGAGCCTCCCCCCTAGGGCTCATGCGCCTAGGGTTTGGGGGAAACCCTAAGGGGGGGCGCCCCCCTTGCCTTGGGGGGCAAGGCAACCCCCCTGGCCGCCGCCCCCTCCTCAGATTGGATCTGAAGGGGCCGGCCCCCCTCTCCCTTGCCCCTATATATGTGTGTGGGGTGGGAGGGTAGCCACACCACAAGTTCTGGCGCAGCCCTCCCCCTCTCCCAAGTCCTTCTCCTCTCCCGCGGTGCTTGGCGAAGCCCTGCAGGATTCCCGCGCTCCTCCACCACCACCACGCCATCGTGCTGATACTGGATGGAGTCTTCCCCAACCTATCCCTCTCTCCTTGCTGGATCAAGGCGTGGGAGACGTCATCGGGCTGCACGTGTGTTGAACGCGGAGGCGCCGTTGTTCGGCGCTTAGATCAGAATCAACCGCGATCTGAATCGCAGCGAGTACGACTCCTTCATCCGCGTTCTTGCAACGCTTCTGCATAGCGATCTACAAGGGTATGTAGATGCACTTCACTCTCCTTTATGATCGTTGCTAGATTACTCCATAGATAGATCTTGGTGATGCATAGGAAAATTTTTCATTTTCTGCTACGATCCCCAACAAAAAGGACATTGCCTAGTATGTAGCAGTATGTGACGTATGTCAGAGAGTTAAGGTAGAGCATCAGAAACAAGCAGGGTTACTTCAGCCTTTGCCGATACCCGATTGGAAGTGGATAAGCTCGGAATGGATTTTATCATAGGATTACCCAGGACACGTTCAGGGTACGATTCCATCTGGGTTATAATTGATCGCTTGACTAAGGTAGCCCACTTTATCCCCGTAAAGACCACTTATACGAGTGCTAAGTTGTCCAAGATATACATGACCAGGATCATATGTATGCATGGAGTTCCGAGGACCAATGTATCAGACAGAGGAACACAGTTTACCTCAAAGTTTTGGAAGCTGTTGCATGAAAATTTGGGTACGAGGCTTGAGTTCAGTACAACCTTTCATCCACAGACAGATGGACGGACAGAGAGAGTTAACCAGATTTTGGTGGACATGTTGAGAGCTTGTGCGCTAGATTATGGATATAGTTGGGATGACAATTTGCCTTACGCAGAGTTCTGTGATAACAACAGTTATGAAACCAGTCTACAGATGGCCCCTTTTGAAGCTTTGTATGGAAGGAGGTGTATGACACCATTGATGTGGGATGAAGTCAGAGACCATAAATAATCCGGACTCGATTTAATCCGAGATTCATAGGAGAAAGTCAGGTTGATCCGTGACAGACTCAAGATATCCTAGTCCAGAAAAAAGAGTTATGTCGATGCTAAACGCAAGGAGGTAACATACAAAGTCGGAGATAGAGCATATCTTCGTGTGTCTCCACTTCGAGGAGTTAAAGGCCAATTGGCACCACGATTTGTGGGACCGTACAAAGATTTGGAACGCAGAGGAGAAGTTTCTTATCAGCTAGAATTAACCGAAGCTTTGTCCGGAGTTCATAATGTGTTTCACGTTTCCCAGTTGAAGAAGTGCCATGCGGAGATGGCCGATATTCCTCTACGAGATACAGTGCCCCTGGAAGCAATTCAGTTAGAGAGTGACCTGACTTATGAGGAGAAGCCGTCAAGATTCTTGAGTTTGCCAACCGAGTTACCCGCAGCAAGGTCATCAAGTTTTGCAAAGTTTAGTGGAGTCACCATACGGAGGACGAAGTCACCTGGGAACGAGGAGACGACCTTCGACAGGACTACCCACACCTTTTGCTAGCCAACCCGAATCTCGAGGGTGAGATTCATCCTAAGGGGGGTAGGTTTGTAACAACCCAATTTTCAATTTGGATGTTATTATTCAGATCATTCATATGCATCCATATTTTCATGCATGCATGAATTTTGATTTTGTTGGAAATTGATCCAAGGGACTTTAAGCAACTCAAGGACCAAATGAGAGAGTTGGAAGTTTCCCAAAAGACCCATATTTTATTTTCTCCAAGTAGGGTTTGGA
This sequence comes from Secale cereale, assembly GCA_902687465.1. Lineage (NCBI taxonomy): Eukaryota > Viridiplantae > Streptophyta > Magnoliopsida > Poales > Poaceae > Secale > Secale cereale. Next base: position 251,884,831 of record LR738710.1, read on the forward strand.
TCAAATAAGATTTTATCAACTTTCCATTCCAACATTTCCAAAATTTATAAAATAAAGAGAGAAGATAGCGGGACTTCTTCAAAAACAGAAAAGAAATGTTGGAAATTGAATTTTGAGTCAAAATATATTTACTTGATTTTATTTGCAAAAATATTTACTTTATTCAAATTTTATTAGTACTAAAAAGTTTGTTTTTAAAATAGGCATTTAGGCCCAGAAAAATGTTCACAAGGTCAATAATAAGGCTCAAAGTATATGTGAATTTTTCTCATATTTTTGGATCTATTTTTATTATAATTTTCGAATTTTTCTTATTTCTGGAAAAAATATCGGACCGCCGAACTGGGCCGGCCGAGCTCGCCCGCCAGGCCGCGGCCCAGCCCAGCGCCCGCGCGCACGTTGCCTCCAACTCCAGGGCGGAGTCCGCCCCGGCTACGTCGCCTACCGCCGCCGCCCGTCCCTAAGCCGGGCTCCCCCTACATCGCCCCCTCCTCCAAGCCACCGCCGCACCCTCCCGCATATAAAAGGGAAGACCCCCCCGGCCCTCTCGACTCCACATCACCGCCGGCACACATCGTCGCCGCTCGCCTCCCACCGCCGCCGCCGTCTCCGCCGCTCGCCACCGACCCCGGAGCTATTGTCCCCGTCCAAGCCATCGTCACCGCCGCGGTAACCATCGCTCCCCCAAGTCCGTCTGATCTGGTTCTAACGATCCAGATCATTTCGGCTTTTTTCGGAACGTTTTTTTATTTAGCGGATGTTCGCTAGTTATGCCTCTACAGCGAACGTTCGTCCGTTAGTTTTTCTGTCACGTAACCAGGGACCCAGATGCAATTAATTATTTAACAATTTGGTCCCCGTTTTTCAAACTAGCACAACTTTTTACCCGTTTTTGCAAATTCGATGAAACTAATGCCAAAATCTTCAGCATGATCTCATCTATCCAGAAAACCAACTTTAAAATATTTTTGGAGGTTATAAAATTTGAATTTAAGCAGATTTGTATTTGAACTTCTTTTGATCGTAACTTGAGTTTCGTAACTCCGTTTTAGTTGATTCTTTTTGCAAATCGAAGCTCTTGACATATGCTTTCTGTTAAGATATAATCCACACAATTTTGTTACAGTTAAAAAAAATTCTATTAAAAAGAGTTATTTGCTTGTTTTTTGAGTTTTCTGAGTCTTTTTCTTCGATTTTCTTTGAATTCTTTTGCTTCAGTGCTTTGTATGCTATTGTTTGTTTACGATATATTTTCTGGAGTGTGAAGCTTGATACTACGAATCTCTAGGGTTTAACAATCATCAGCAAGGCAAGTTACACTTTGATCATACTTTTCCTATACCCAGTTTTACTTGCATTAGTTTCACCCCTCAAAGATTTGCATGAGTAGGATTCAGGTACATGTGGTTATGCTATGTAGATCATGTGGTAGGAACCTATGACTTTGATAACCCCTGGAATATACGTTATGTTACATATTTCTTAGCCATGCTCATAGACGGGGACTGGTATGTGAGATTCATGAAAGTTGTGAGAGTAATAAAAACTAAGGGAAATTTAAGGTGGCAACATTAATACACAACTAGGTGGATTGGTTGCGGGCACCTGAAGAATCCAGTGTTGTCCTAGGAGATCCCGGAGGACCCGTGTGATCATCCTACGGAATGACACCTAGGCTCAAAGGGATCATATGATTATCTCATGCCTAGAAACTTCCGTGTGCAGCCACAAGCCGTTATGGGCTCTGGCATAGTTAAGTTGTGTGACATCTTTCAGTGGTGGACTAGCAGATGTAGGGGAAAGTAGGTGTACCGATCTACCCAGAGTACAGAGTCAATGCTTTTGAAATGCAATGTCTCGATCTTCCAATCATGGATGTGGTCGAGGCTTGTAGGGAAAAGTGTGCAACCCTATGCAGAGTGTACAAACTAATCATGATTAGTTGTGTCCTCGGTTATGGACATCTTGAGTATCTAGAAGTGAATTATTTGTTGATCTCATCACTCTATTTAATGAAAATTTTGGGTTATTAATGACTTGGTGATTTTTGAATTGAGTTGGAGGAACCTTCTCAATATTGGTAAATACTATAGTAGTAAATAAAATGTATTCCTTTGTTGTAGGAAAAAACTAGCTTTATGCAAAAAAATAAACTTAGAGCCTCCACCAGCCAAATATGCATGTGGTGATTGATATTTGTTCATCATTATTGCTATATTGTGACTTTGCCAGCATATTCCATGTGCTGACCTACACAGCTACAACGTCGCATGTTGCAGAGTTTTCAGATGAGGATTAAGGTGCAATAGGTCGTTGTCATGCACTAATGTGTGTCGTTGAGTTGGATGGAGTCATTTAACTTTGAAGCTTCCGCATTATCTTATTTAGTTGGCCTTCAGCCATATTTTGTAATAAATACTCTTTATGAGGACCTCGATGTAATAAGTGTGTGATTGGAACTCTGTTATAAATCCTCGAGTGCTGTGTGTGTCAGTATACCGATCCAGGGATGACACTTAAGCATAGAGACTTCGATCCATTGGGATCGGGTCGCTACAGTAGACAAGATCTATTCATATAGGAATGGACCCCATCTTTTTATCCGTAACAGCAACGATACGTGCATGCCTTGCTGCGCCTTATGTCACTCGAAAAGGACACCGCAAGATTGAACCCATCACAAAGCTCCTCTCCCATTGCAAGATAAATAGATAAAGTTGGCCAAACGAAACCCAAATATTGGAGCAGAAATATGAGGCTATAATAATCAACCATGGATATAAAAGCAAGACAAATTTGATCATAAACACACAATTCATCGGATCCCAACAAACACACCGCACAAAGTCATTACATCAAATAGATCTGCAAGAGACCATTGTATTGAGAATCAAAAAGAGAGAAGAAGTCATCTATCTACTGCCTAAGGACCCGCAGGTCTGAGGTGAACTACTCACGCATCATCGGAGAGGCGCCAATGAGTATGATGAACCCCTCCATGATCGTGTTCCCCTCCGGTCGAGTGCCAGAAAAGGGCTCTAGATTGGATCTCGTGGCACTGGAACTTCAGGCGGCTAACACAATTTTTCATCGACTCCCCTAGGGTTTCTCGAATATTTGGGCATTTAAAGAGCTGATAGGCGGTGCAGGAGGCAACTGAGGTGGGTACAACCCACCTAGGCATGCGTGGGCCCCCAGGCATGCCCTGGTGGGATGTGCTCCCCTCGACTCCCCTCATGTACTTCTTTGGCCCAAGGTGGGTCTTCTGGTCCAGAAAAATTCTCCAAAAAGTTTTGATGCATTTGGAATCCGTTTGGTATTGATTTCTTGGGAAGTAAAAATTAAGCAAAAAACATCAACTGGCATTGGGAACTATGTCAATAGGTTAGTCCAAAAAATGACATAAAATTGCTATAAAATGATTGTAAAACATCCAAGAATGATAATATAACAGCATGGAACAATCAAAAATTATAGATATGTTGGAGACGTATCAATTTCTCTAGTGGCTTCTCTCGAGAAAATATCATATGGTGGGTAAACAAATTACTGTTGGCAATTGATATGAAAGCAAATAATTATGATAATATCCAAGACAGTGAACATGTATATAGGGATCACGTCCAAGATTAGTAGACCGAAATGATTCTGCATCGACTACTATTACTCCACACATCGACCACTATCACGTGCTACTTCTTCAGCTTGCGTTGTTTTTTCCCTTGAAGAGGAAAGGGTGATGCAGCAAAGTAGTGATAAGTATTTCCCTTAGTTGAGAACCAAGGTATCAATCCAGTAGGAGGTACAAGCAAGTCTCCAATATATGCACATGCACAAACTAACAAACACTTGCACACAACGCGAAAAAGGGGTTGTCAATCCCTTCAACGTCACGAACAAGAGTGGGATCTGGTAGAGATAGATCTAAAACTAAAGTAAAAAAGTGAAATAAAGTAAACACAAAATAATTGCAGCAAGGTAATTTTTTGGTTTTTGGTAATATAGATCTGAAAATAATAGGTGTAAAATAGACCTGGGGGCCATAGGTTTCACTAGAGGCTTCTCTCTTGAATAAGGCATACAGTGGGTAAACAAATTATTGTCGAGCAATTGACAGAAATGCACAAAGTTATGGCAATATCTAAGGCAATGATCATGAATATAGGCATCGCGTCCATGACAAGTAGACCGACTCCTGCCTGCATCTACTACTATTACTCCACACATCAACCGCTATCTAGCATGCATCTAGAGTATTAAGTTCATAAGAACAGAGTAATGCCTTAAGCAAGATGACATGATGTAGAGGGATAAAGTCAAGCAATACGATATAAACCCCATCTTTTTATCCTTGATGGCAACAATGCAATACGTGCCTCGCTACCCCTTCTGTCACTGGTTGAGGACACCGCAAGATTAAACCCAAAACTAAGTACATATCCCATTGCAAGAACTACCAATCTAGTTGGCAAAACCAAACAAATAATTCAAAGAGAAATACAAAGATATCAAATCATGCATATAAGAATTCAGAGAAGATTCAAATAATACTCATTGATAATCAGATCATAAATCCACAGTTCATCGGATCTTGACAAACACACCGCAAAAGAAGATTACATCGAATAGATCTCCAAGAACATCGAGGAGAACATTGTATTGAAGATCAAAGAGAGAGAAGAAGTCATCTAGCTACTAGCTATGGACTTGTAGGTCTGTGGTGAACTACTCACGCATCATCGGAAGGGCGGCAAGGTTGATGTAGAAGCCCTTCGTGATTGAATGCCCCTCTGGCAGAGTACCGGAAAAGGCCTCCAGATGGGATCTCACGAGGTCAGAGACCTGCGGTGGTGGAAAAGTATTTTCATGGATGCTTCTAGGGTTTCGGGAATATTTTTGTATTTAAAGGACAAAGAAGGGGGTCAGGGGGTCTCCAAGGGGGCCACAATCCCTAGGGGCGCGCCCTGGGGGCGCCCCCCTGGCTTGTCGTCTCCTCGAGGACTCTCTGACTTGGACTCCAAGTCCTACGTGTGTCTTCTGGTCTAGGAAAAATCATCGCGAAAGTTTTATTCCGTTTGGACTCCGTTTGATATTCCTTTTCTATGGAACTCAAAACCAAGGGAAAAGAACAGAAACTGGCACTAGGCTCTAGGTTAATAAGTTAGTCCCAAAAATAATGGAAAATAGCATATTAATGCGTATAAAACTTCCAAAGTTGATAATATAATAGTATGGAACAATCAGAAATTATAGATATGTTGGAGACGTATCATCTAGCATGCGTCTAGTATATTAAGTTCATGGAGAAATGGAGTAATGCAATAAGAACGGTGACATGGTGTAGGCAAGATCTATTCATGTAAAAATAGACCCCAGCTTGTTATCCTTAATAGCAGCGATACATGTGTGTCATGTCTCTTTCTGTCACTGAGATTGAGCACAGCAAGATTGAACCCATTACAAAGTACCTCTTCCCATGGCTAGATAAATCAATCTAGTCGGCCAAACCAAACCAAGATATCGAAGAAGAAATATGAGGCTATAATAATCATGTATGGATAGACTTGATCATAAACTCACAATTCATCAGATCCCAACGAACACATCGCAAAAAAAAGTTACATCAAATAGATCTCCATGAATATCGAGGAGAACATTGTATTGAAGATCAAAAAGAGACAAGAAGTCGTCTACCTACTAACTACGGACCCGTAGGTCTGTGGTAAACTACTCACGCATCATCAGAGGAGCACCACTGAGGATGATGAGCCCCTCCCCCTCTGTGATCGTGTTCACCTCCGGCAGAGTGCCGAAAAAGGCCTCTAGATTGGATCTCGTGGTTCTGGAACTTCTGGCAGATGGAAAAATATTTCGTCGACTCCTCTAGGATTTCTAGAATATTGTGGTATTTATAGAGCTGGAGGTCGGTGGAAAGGGCTTTCGTGGGTTCCACTACCCACCAGGGCGTGCCTGGGCCCCCTAGCGCGTCGCGGTGCCTAGAGGGCCCCATGGGCCTCCCCTCATATGGTCTCTTGGCTCCCTGGGTGTCTTCTGTCTAGAAAAAATCTACAAAAAGTTTCATTGCATTTGAACTTCATTTGATATTGATATTCTGCAAAGTAAAAAACAAGCAGAAAATTGCAACTGGCACTAGGCACTATGTCCATAGGTCAGTCCCAAAAAATGATATAAAGTTGCCAGAAAATGTATGTAAAACATCCAAGATTGATGCTATAATAGCATGGAACAATCTAATATTGTAGATACATTGGAGACGTATCAGCGGCCACACGTGGTGAAACACAACTACCACTCCAGCCATCACTCCTTCCCTTATCATAGCCCCCACGACAGATGTTACGCGTGAAGCGTGGGGTTGGTGAAGAGAGACGGCCGTGGAAGTAGTGCGTCGTGCCAAGGAGGCCGGGCGCCGAATTGGGGAGCTTGGACGGTCGTTGTAGTAATGCGCCTGACCAGTGACGCAGGCGCGGGATTGGTGGGGCGGTCGCCCTAAAACGGGGCAGAGCCGGCCCCCGCGCCTCCCTTATATAAGGAGTGAGACCACGGAGGGCGATGCTCATGTCCTCTTTATCGCTCCAATATTACAATACTCCTTACCCACCTCTTCTTCGCCCCCCTGCTCCTCGCTTTGGTCGCTGCCATGGTCCGAGGGAGAGGGAGAAGTTGTTCGTTAGCTGTGGCAGTAAGGGATTCCCCCCGGAAGCACACTTCTGCTTCAGTTGCGATCATAGAAGTTGGTTCCAGTACTCGTGGCGGGGCCACGGGCCGAGGTCACGGACGACACGACACTTGGGGCAGGGTGGCTGGAGCGGAACGCTCATCATTTCACTCCTTATCACTTCCCTTTGAGCGGAAGGCCATACGGAAGATACGGCACTTGAGTTTATCTTGGAGCTGCGTGGTCCATAATGAAGCCGACTGTAGCTCCCTCATCCCTTTGCCAGAGTGATAGAGGTCGACCAGCCACTCAGGTTATGGCTGCGCATGGATGGCTGTTGCAATGGCTCTATTTGGGTGAATGTTGAATTTTCCGCCAACGGCATCATGTACTTCATGCATGGGTGGAAATCCTTTGCCCGCACTCATTATCTTGGGCCAGGACACCTCCTCCACTTCAAGCTAGTTGAATCTGACATGCTCGTCGTGAAGTTCTTTGGGGCATCAGGAGCTCATATGGAGTGTTGTGTGGAGATCTCGAGCGATAGTGAAGCGTCCTCCTCGAGCGACAATGGCGAGGAGGACGATGGTGAAGACAACGGAGATGGGTCTCTGGGTGTCAAGACAAAGGACGACGGCAGCACCATCATCTCGAGCTGAGCACCGGCAGCACCATCATCTGGCCTGTCGGGAGCGCTTCTCCTAGGCGCCCCTTTTGCCCCGAGTTGCACTCGATATAAACCCTGGAGAAAAGGGCTAAGAAAATGTAATCGAGTTATCTTTCAATGAAAATACATTTGACTTTTTCAAGTTCAAAATGAATGAGTGTATTTCCTCCTTGTTTGCCTCTTGTTCCCGCATAGTTTGTCCTTTGTGTGTTTTGGGAACTTGTCGGGGCATGTGTCTGCCATGAGCGCTTCGAGGAGCGGGTCCTTAGCAGCCTACTGGCGACGCCGCCACTGGCAAAGACCCATTGGTGGTCTCAGTGCAGTCAGTCATGCTGTTGAGCGGACTCCAAACAGAATGAAGGCGCAGCTAATCGCGACAAGGTTTCCTCGCACACAGTTTCCTCATATGCAATCAAAAAGCAACGCAAGGAGAACGACTCTTAGCAAAGATTTTTTTTAAGTTTTCCAACTTATCTCTTCTTTGATGTACTTGTGATCTTGTCGTGGAATGTTAACTTGGGAACCATCTACAGACGCATGCACCGTAATTTCATTCCCCCCGGAAAACTTATGCCGGAGTGCCTTGTCCTTAATAAGGAAATAAAGAAGAGAAAATAATGTCGCAGAACTGCAACGGTTCGTAAGTTGACCATGTACAGGAAGCATATCACAATGTTGTATATTAAGACACATATTTTAAACATGCGAATTAACAAGAATTGTGAAATACTTAGCTTTATTCACATATGCACAAGGTCTGCGCCTGGCTTTGTACAAAGGGTCACATGTCTTGTCGATAGGGCTTGTACAAAAGGTGTTGCCAGGGACGGGACCCGGCAACTGCATCTCACGGGTAGAACTTACAAAGGTGCTCAATATTCCATGAGTTCTACACCTTAATGCCACCTTCGGTCTCCAGATCGACTGCACCGGGTCTAGTGACTCACACTACCCAGTAAGGACCTTCCCACTTTGGTGTCAGCTTGTTCAATCCATTGGTGGATTAAATGCGCTGAAGGACAAGGTCACCTTCCTCAAAGCTTCGGGCATGTACTATGCGGCTATGATAGCTGCGCAAAGCTTGTTGGTAGCATGGAGCACGCATATAAGCCCAACGACGATCTTCCTCAAGGAGCGTTGCGTCATCTTGTCGCAACTTCTCTTGCTCTGCCTCATCACAGAAGAGTACTCGAAGTGACCTGTATGTGACTTCTGTGGGAAGCACTGCTTCTGCACCATAGACTAGGGAGAAGGGTGTCTGGCCGATGGCTCAATTTGGCGTCGTCCTGAGTGACCAAATAATTGTCGGCAACTCATAAATCTAGCATCTCCCTCACTTATACAGCCTGCCAAAGGTTGTCGTGTTGAGGCCATGCAGCACTTCAACATTCATCCCTTCCACATGTCCGTTGCTCCTCGGGTGAGCGACGGAGGTGAAACAGATCTTAGTTCTAAGGTCTTGGATATATTGCATGAAGGTGTGGCTCGTGAACTGTGTATCATTTGAAGGAAATATTCCCTAGAGGCAATAATAAAGTTGTTAATTTTTATGTCCTTGTATCATGATAAATGTTTATTATTCATGCTAGAATTGTATTAACCGGAAACTTGATACATGTGTGGATACATAGACAAAACACTGTGTCCCTAGTAAGCCTCTACAAGACTAGCTCATTAATCAAAGATGGTTAAGTTTCCTAACCATAGACATGTGTTGTCATTTGATGAATGAGATCACATAATTAGGAGAATGATGTGATGGACAAGACTCATCCGTTAGCATAGCATATTGATCATTCACTTTTATTGATATTACTATCTTCATATCAAAATATTCCTTCCACTATGGGATTATGCAACTCCCAGATACCGAAGGAATGCCTTGTGTGCTATAAAACGTCACAACGTAACTGGGTGATTATAAAGATGCTCTACAGGTATCTCCGAAAGTGTTTGTTGGGTTGGCATAGATCGAGATTAGGATTTTCCACTTCGAGTGTCGGAGAGGTATCTGTGGGCCCTCTTGGTAATACACATCATAAGAAGCCTTGCAAGCAAAGTGACTAATGAGTTAGTTGCAGGCTGATGTATCATGGAACGAGTAAAGAGACTTACCGGTAATGAGATTGAACTAGGTATGAAGATACCCACGATTGAATCTCGGGCAAGTAACATACCGATGGACAAAGGGAATAACGTATGTTGTCATAACGGTTCAATCGATATAGATCTTCGTGGAATATGTATGAGCCAATATGAGCATCCAGTTTCTGCTATTGGTTATTGACCGGAGAGGTGTCTCGGTCATGTCTATATAGTTCTCGAACCCGTAGGGTCCGCACGCTTAACGTTCGATGACGATATTATATTATTTGAGTTACGTGATTTGGTGACCAAATGTTGTTCAGAGTCCCGGGTGAGATCACGTTTATGACGAGGAGTCTCTAAATGGTCGAGAGGTAAAGATTGATATAGGACGATGGTATTCGGACACCGGAAGTGTTTCGGGATGCACCGGGTACTTATCGGGTCACCGGAAGGGGTTTCGGGCACCCCCGGCAAAAGATATGATCCAAGAGGGGAAACTCACCAGCCACAAAGGCGCTGGTGCCCCCCCCATATGGGCTGGCCAAATTGGAGAAGTAAATGGGAAGGAGGAAAGTAAAAAGGAATATGATTCCCCCTTCCACCTCTTCCCTTCCTACTCCGAATAGGAATAGGAGAGGGCGTTTGGCAGAATTGGAGAGGACCCCAAGTAGGATTCCTCCTACTTGGAGTGCCCCCTTGGCTGCCTCTTCTCCCCTCCAACCTATATATACATGGGGAGGGGCGCCTAGAATACACACCAACAATTGTTAGACGTGTGCGGCGCCCCCTCCACAGTTTACGCCTTGGGTCATATTCTCGTAGTGCTTAGGCGAAGCCCTGTGTGGATCACTTCTCCATCACCATCACCACGCCGTCATGCTGATGGAACTCATCTACTTCCTCGACACTTTGCTAGATCAAGAGTTCTAGGGACGTCATCGAGTTGAACGTGTGCAGAACTCGGAGGTGTCATACGTTCAGTGCTTGATCGGTCGGAACGAGAAGAAGTTCGACTACATCAACCGCGTTGTCAAATGCTTCCGCTTTTGGTCTACGAGGGTACGTAGACACACTCTCCCCCTCTTGTTGCTATGCATCTCCTAGATAGATCTTGCGTGAGCATAGGAAAATTTTGAAATTGCATTCTACGTTCCCCAACAGTGGCATCAAGAGCCAGGTCTATGCGTAGATGATACGCACGAGTAGGGCGGTGATAGTCATACTGCTTACTACCAATGTCTTATTTTGATTCGGTGGTATTGTGGCATGAAGCGGCCCGGACCAACCTTACATGACCACATTCGTGAGACCGGTTCCACCGACCGACATGCAACTAGTTTTGCATGAAGGTGGATGGCGGGTGTCTGTTTCTCCTACTTCAGTTGAATCAAATTTGAATGCGGCCGGTCCTTGAAGAAGGTTAAAACGGCAAACTTGACGAAACACCATCGTGGTTTTATGCCGTAGGTAAGAACGGTCCTTGCTAGAAGCCCGTAGCAGCCACGTAAAAATTGCAACAACAAAGTAGAGGACGTCTAATTTGCTTTTGCAGGGCATGTTGTGATGTGATATGGTCAAGACGTGATGAGTTATACGTTATTGTATGAGATGATCATGTTTTGTAAATTATCGGCAACTGGCAGGAGACTTATGGTTGTCTCTTTATTGTATGAATTGCAAAGGCCATGTAATTCCTTTACTTTATCGCTATGAGTTAGCAATAGTCGTAGAAGCAATAGTTGGCGAGATGACCACAATGCTACGATGTAGATCAAGGTGTCAAGCCGGTGACGATGGAGATCATGACGATGCTTTGGAGATGGAGATCAAAATCACAACATGATGATGGCCATATCATGTCACATATTTTGATTGCATGTGATGTTTATCTTTTATGCATCTTATTTGTTTAATACGGCGGTAGCATTACAAGATGATCCCTTAACTAAATTTCAAGGTAAAAAGTGTTCTCCCTGAGTATGCACCGTTGCTACAGTTCGTCGTGTTGAGACACCACATGATGATCGGGTGTGATATACTCTACATTCACATACAACGGGTGCAAGATAGTTTTGCCATGCGGAATACTCGGGTTAAACTTGACGATCCTAGCATGTACAAACATGGCTTCGGAACACTGGAGACCGAAAGGTCGAACGTGAATCATATAGTAGATATGATCAACAGAGAGATGTTCACTGTCGGTGTCAAAACCGGCGGATCTCGGGTAGGGGGTCCCGAACTATGCGTCTGTGGATCGATGGTAACAGGAGACAAGGGACACAGTGTTTACCCAGGTTTGGGCCCTCTCGATCAAGGTAAAACCCTACTCCTCCTTGATTGGTCTTGATTAATATGATTACAAGAGTTGATCTACCTCGAGATCGTAATGGCAAAACCCTAGAAGTCTAAACAGGGTGATTGCTATGAATCGGCTATTGTTGTTCAGCCTCGATGGACTAAACCCTCTAATTTATATATGCACTGGAGGATCCTAGGGTTTGTACATGACCATCTTGCAGAGGAAGGAAAGATTACACCCGAACCTAAAACCTGCCATTATACGCACACAGGAGTCCTATTCGGATATGAGAGACGATCTTTAGAGATGATCTTCACGGCCCACCAGTCCGACCCGCAACGAGTTATCCGGCCACATGAGGACCCCTCAATCCAGGACTCCCTCAATAGCCCCTGAACCTGTCTTCGATGACGATGAGTTCGGCTTCCGTATTGTCTTTGGCATTGCAAGGCGGGTTCCTTCTTTCGAACATATCGAGGCACTATCTTCTGCAAAGAGTGTAAACTTTTTGCTGAAGCATCGCGTCCATCCTACTAACATATCGAACCGTTTTAATCGGTCCTAGTTTCGTGTTTCGAGGTATAACCCCACTGACACATCTTATCAAAACAGATATCGTGCCCGCTTATTATGCGATCCTTATCAATGTGATGTGAGCATCCAAACCGCGCATTACGCACGACCGCTTTGGGAACCGGTGAGGTTTATGGCTAAAGTGGGGGGACGTTCTATATTCACAATGTTATAAAAGGATATCAATCCCTTCCATCGGCCCTACCCCTTCCTCAAGCCCTAGCTCTCCAATCTTCCTAGCCCCAGCATCCACATCTCTTCCGCCCGCAGCTCTCAGTTCCTCAAGGACCACTTCCTTCCCCGACAATGGCTGGATCCGGCGCCAGAGGCAAGTGGCAGGCCTCCACAATTACAGAGAATACCTAGGAGGATCTCCGGAGCGCGGGCTACCTCGCCGCCAACATCGCGCACCAAGTCCCCGCCTAGGATCAGGTGATTCTCGTCCCGAAGGCGGGTGAGAGAGTCGTGTTCCTCTCACACTTTGTTGGGGGGCTAGGATTCCCTCTTCACCCCTTCGTACGGGGTCTACTTATTTTCTACGGGCTAGATTTCCATGATCTAGCCCCAAATTCAATCCTTCACATCTCCGCTTTCATAGTGGTGTGTGAAGCTTTCCTCCGCGTTCCCCCACACTTTGTCCTATGGCTCAAGACCTTCAATGTGAAGCCGAAGGTGGTGGACGGGAAACATGCGGAGTGCGAGGGTGCTATGATAAGCAAGCTCCCGAATGCAACCTGGCCAAAGGGGTCGTTCGTGGAGACGAACAAGGTTTGGTAGCAGGAGTGGTTCTATATTACCGAGCCTCGCGACGCCCAATGGCTGGCGGCGCTTCTTTCATATCTGGATCCCTGGAAAGGCTAACCTCCTGGACCGATAAGAGTCCAAACTGGGGGTCTCAGATTGAGGTGGTGGCACTCCAAGGCCGTGTGTCCGGCATGATCACCAAAGGCTACCAACTCACAACTATGGTTTAGGTAATGCTGGCCCGACTTGTCCTTCCTTGCCAACGCCGGGACTCCTCTCTATGGGAGTTCGATCCGGCAAGAGCCCGGACCTTGAAGCATCTATACGGCTCCACGCATGAAGAGATTTGGAAACACCTCTTCAAGAGCCAGGAGTGGCCAGAGGAAACTAAGGACTCAGGCTACAGCACTACGTGTACCGCACTAGAGGTAATCAAAAACTTCGCCAAACATATATTCCATCCTTATTTTAACAATAATAGGAATTGGAGTTTTTACGTGATATACAGAGCTGGACGAAGAAGGCAGTTCGGATCAAGTGTCCGGCCCCTTTGCCAGAACACCCAGCCACGCCTCAACTGTTGGTGATGCTGGTTCCGGCACCATACAAGGCGCCGGACAAGAAGTCCAAGAGGAAGGGCAAGGAGGCCAAGATCGGCCCCCGCCCTGCGGATGCGAAGTCCGAGGAGATCAACATCCTCTCCTCCAAAGAGGAGGAGGATGATGAAGAAGAAGAATCCCCCGCCCAGGGCAAGGGGAAGAAGAGGGCGACCCCCGCTGATGTAGGCAAGGCCGCATCCCGGAGGAGGCTAAACCCCCCCGCCCGTTCGGACTCATCGTCCAAACACAGCTTTGTGGTGAAGCATAGGGAGAATCCCCAAGCCAAAACGTAAGTTGTTTGGATATATTAATTACTGCACTTTGTTTATTCAGCATATTAATGCTTTTTAAGTATTTCTCACCTGCTGACCTACAGCCCTCACCGTGCACACCCCAATGCCTCCTCATCGGAGTGGAACTCTTTGCCATTTGGAGAGACGGAGAGCGACTCGCCGGTCCGAGCTCCATCGCCTGTGGCCCACGGGGACACCGAAGTGTCCTCCCAGTGTGCATCTCCATCTCAAGGAGATGGGGCGGGTTAGGTGATAAGGTGACCGAGGGTAACACCCCGGCTCCCACTGACCATGGGGAAACAGTCCCCATGGAGACTGAAGACGGGGGGCCCAAACAATCCGGGGCCCCGCCGAATACTAATTCGGAGCCTAGTGCGGCTCCGGAGTCCGAAGACCAGACCCCCAAGGCGGGGGAGGATGCAACTATTCCTACGGCGCCCGATCTCAATCCGGAGGCGTCGGACCCTCTGGAGGGAGCACTACAAAGTGCTTCCGTCATGGAGGAGCACCGCACCATAATGGGTGCTGTGGTGAAGAAGATCCAGTCCGTAAAAGGCGAACTGAATGAAGCCTTCAACAACCTACTAACAGGCTTCGAGGTATGCAATGTAAAGTTCTTTATGGAACTTTATTTATTTTATATGGACATATATAGCCAGTAGCCCCTGATGCTTTGTGTTATTCTGATCAGAATCGAACAAAGTATCCATAATATAGCATATTATAGAGCTAAACTGTATGCTTTTGCATTTCAACATGCTTCACTATTTGCGGCAGCTGCACAAGCTGCAGAAGTTGCTGAACTAAATCGGAAGCTCTCGAAGGCCAACGCGGACCTCGACCACGTCAACCAACGTTTGGATGAGATGCAAGGTATGCGGATTTGAAAATTTGAGATGTCAAGAAGACTAATAATTTTAATTGATTATGAGTATAAACTCTTTGTGATATTATGTATTAAACAGTTGGCGCCATTGAGCTTGAGGCCCTCAAGGGTGACCTCACGAAGGCCAAGAAGGAGGCCGAAGCGAGCAAGGCAGCCGCTGACAAGGCGGTTGCCGATCAAGAGGCCGAAAAGGGCACGTGCCAAAAGCACGAGGCTCGGGTGGCCGAAGTCAAAAGTGAGATCAATGATGCTATTCACAAATGCGAGGCATTGGAAAAAATGACTTCGGAACAAGCATCCGAGCTCACTGCGGCAGTCAATGCTGCCTAGGAGGTGTGAAGCGAGTCGCGCAACGTCTACGAGGAAATCAAGCAGGCGCGGGAGATAGCATCTGGTAAGACTTTTCTCTTGCAGAGCATCTTCGGAGGGCAGAAGTACCTTGGGCTAACACGGTTATGGAGTTCTCCGGGCGTGTTTGCGGATCTCCTGAGGAGCAGTACTGACACCACCCAATACTTCCGAGCCCAGGAGGGGAACAACACGGAGAAGTTGTTCTGGTCGTAGTTCAATGCGCCAAAACATCCGGTGCCCCTCCACGACCAGATGAAGCAATTGGTCGAGCTGCACAACATGGTGGGTTTGGCCATGAAGGACTTGATAGTCCGGCTGTGGCCCGCTGAGCCAATCCCAAGTAGCTACTTCGGATTGGTGAAGCGGCTCGTCGAAGCGAGTCCGTGGGTCGATGTCTTGAAGCGTTCGCCCTGCATAGAGGGTGCTCGGATGGCCTTCGCCTGTGTGAAAATGCACTGGGCGAAGATGAAGGCGCAGGACATAGCCACTACTGGCCTGTCTGAAGGTAAGGAGCACTGCAAGCCGGAGAGATACTTTGAGGACATTATAGAAGGCGCCCGCCTTGTAGAAGGCCAGTTCTCAAAGGATATTATCTTTGAGTAATTGTATCCGGTTGTAAAGACTTAAGCTTATGAAACGATGTATATATAATTTTTGCGCTACTATAATGTGAGCGACTTTCACCTCCCGTGCGGCCGTTTATTTAAATCTGAAAGTTTCCGGTCATCGGCTTCAGCCCCCATGTAAATATTACTGGGGTTTTCAGTCATATGCATAAACACTCTTTATCCAACGTCTTGGTCCATGTAGGAGGTGTATGCGGAGCGAACCAGCCAATCAGACTATGCGGCATTATTGCTTTCACTTAGCCATAGGAGTTTGACAAGTGGGACTAAGTACTAGCCCCTGGTGCGCATATGGTGTTTCCGAATTAAGGTATCCATTTGTACGCGGCTGGGCAAAAAACTAACCCTTTGTATAACACGGGGTAGATCTCCATCGATCGTAGTATGACACTAAGTCACCGGATCACAGACCGCATTCTCGCCTATCATGACAGTCATTTTTCGGCTTTCTCTACTGAGGTACTTGACCGGAAGAACCAGAAGTACAATCACAATAGTTCTCCCTTTATACCCTAGCCGAACAATCAGGAACGTAGGGGTAAGCACAGGAGCCGGGCAACCCAACTATTGACCCAAGACATGATTCGGAACTGATGCATATAAAGCAATATCCAGGACGCCGAACACTCCCTATAGGTGTTCGGACTTTTCAACATATACTAGGCTGAATACAGCCCCTGGTAATGGACCCTTGTGTCAAGGCACATGTGGAAATCTGACATGGGGAGAAAACATAGGTGGTGGGAGAATAAAACTCCAAACACAATATGAACCAAGCTGCTTCGATAATATCCCGTTCTAGTACGGCAAGTCGTACACTTACAGATAATGCCGATAACTTCCTTCGACATTTTACATGCCAGAAAAGTATAAAAGAAAAGGAGATAAAAGGTTTACACACGGTCTTAATCTAAAAAGAAACCTTAGCGTGGGGCCCTGCTGCACGTCTGCGCTATTTTCTCCTTTGTGATGTGTCCTTGAAGGGCGAAGTGTGATGGCATCTATAAAAAAACCTGGAAAAAAGAATCCAGTGTGGCCGTAAACAAAGCTAGTTCGTTTAATGAACCTTGAAAGACAATTTTAGAGTCCGAATAGGGTCGAGCCGAACTATGGACTATTTGAATGCAGTGTGCCCCCAGCGTCGCCCAACGAATTTTAAGGGCACAATTGTGTACACGAGGAACGTATACTACCACCTTATGGGGTAGTCGATGGGGGCGTAGCTGCTAATCGAGCTCAGGTTCATCTGAGCTTCCGCACTGAGGCGTATGCTAGACATGTTTAACTGTATCCGCGGTCTTAACGACCGATGAGTTGTTCGGCTTGAATAGGCCGTTTTGGACTTCGACTGCTAGGGCCGCGATGTCCTCCTCTGTACGGAGAGAGCGCTCCATATTTCCATTGGCTGTGATGACGCCACGTGGTCCAGGCATTTTGAGCTTTAAATAAGCATAATGCGGGACCACATTAAAGCGGGCGAAGGCCGTTCTTCCGAGTAGTGCATGATAGCCACTTCGGAACAGAGCTATGTCAAAGATTAGCTCTTCGCTTCGAAAGTTATCGGGAGAGCCGAATACGACCACCAATGTTAAGGAGCCCGTGCAGCGAGCTTCTATGCCCGGTATCACTCCTTTAAAGGTCGTGCTGCTTGGCTTGATTCTTGACGGGTCTATCCCCATCTTGCGGATAGTGTCCTGGTATATCAGATTGAGACTGTTGCCGCCGTCCATAAGGGCTCGAGTAAGATGGTATCCATCGATTATTGGATCGAGCACTAGGGCAGCCGAACCCCAATGACAGATGCTAGTCGGATGATCCCTGCGATCAAAGGTGATCGGACAGGACGACCATGGGTTGAATTTGGGGGCAACAAGCTCCACGGCATAGACATCTCGGAGTGCATGCGCTCCCTCTTTGGGATATGAGTGACATAGATCATGTTCACTGTTTTGATCTCTGGTGGAAATTTCTTCCGTCCCCCTGTGTTCGGCTAGCAAAGTTCATCCTCGTCTTCGCTTTGAGGTCCCTTTCCCTTGTGTTCGGCGTTGAGCTTGCCGACCTGCTTGAAGACCCAAGAACTATGGTTGGTACTAATATTTTGTCCAGGCTAGATGGACTATGTTTGTTGCCTTTAAATGGATTCTTCTGTTGACCAGGTCTCGAGCCATTGAATCTGGCGTTTACCATTGTATCATCTAGGCTTCCAGCATTATTTCATCATTTGTTTTTGTTACGTCGTGTCTTTCCATTGCCATCCCTGACTTCGGATGTGCCAGGGTTGCTGGTGCTGCTACGAGCTAACCAGATGTCCTCGCCCGTGCAAAAACGGGTCATTAGTGTAGTTAGGGCTGCCATTTTCCTCGGCGTTTCCTGGCTGAGGTGTCTAGCTAGCCATTTGTCCTGGACACTCTGCTTGAAGGACGCTAAGGCTTCGGCATCTCGATAGTGGATGATTTGGTTCTTCTTAGTGAGAAACCGATTCCAAAGCTTACGGGCTGACTCCCCGGGTTGTTGGATTATGTGACTTAGATCGTCAGCATCCGGGCGCCGGACATAGGTCCCTTGAAAATTGGCCCGAAAAGCATCCTCAAGTTCTTCCCAACTTCCAATGGAATTTTCTGGGAGGCTGTTCAGCCAGTGCCGAACTGGTCCTTTCAGCTTGAGGGGTAATTATTTGATGGCGTGGAGATCATCTCCACGAGCCATGTGGATGTGAAGAATAAAGTCTTCTATCCGGACAGCAGGATTCGTCGTTCCATCATACGCCTCGATATTTATGGGTTTAAACCCTTCTAGAAATTCGTGATCCAACACCTCATCGGTGAAGCACAGAGGGTGTGCGGTACGCCTGTATTTTTCTATGTCGTGGCGTAGCTCCGACGGCTGTGATGTTCGGTATTGGCTCCGAACTGGTATATGACCGACATATTTGGATTGATAACCGTCGTCCTGTGCGGGAGCACAGTCCCAAGATCCGTAGATGGATCTGGTCTTGCCAGCCTTTGTGTTCAGGTCCTCACGTAGATCGTGTTTCTGGCCCTGAGCCATGGCCTCCTTTCCTTTACGGGGAGGGGGTGCGGGCTTGTGTACACCATTACTAGCCACTCTGTCCCGACCATGAGGTGGTCGGTCCGGCTTATCGGTGGTATTGTTCTTCGGCGGTATAGGCGCAATAGCCTCGTCGTCGAATTCGGGCAGCAGTTTACGCTTAGGATAGCCCTTTGTTTGGCGATTGCAGCCATAGTTTTCCTCACCGTCTAGCACTTCGTTTCATCTATCATTGAGCGTATCCTGTGCGGATTTAAGCCACTGCTGTTGCTTTTTCAGGCTCCTTGCAGTGGCAATAAGCCTCCAATGGAAGCACTCGGGGTCATCGGCTTGGTCCAGATTATCACCGTCGTCAGTGACAGTGTTGCTATCTTTCCCTTTACGGGATCGAGATCGGAGCTTCTGACGCTGATGCTTGGGAGGTTCATCGACAGGCTTATCCTTTTTGGGATCATTATCGCCGTCGTCCTCCTTCTCTTTAGGTGTGTCCACCATATATACATCGTATGAGCATGTAGCCATCCATCGCCCGGTTACGGGCGGGTTTTGGTCTAGATCTGCTTCGGCTTCAAGGTCTATCCCTTCGAAGTCTTCGGAAGCGTTGTCAAGTAGATCGGTTAAATCTTCGACCATAGCTACCAAGTGGGTGGTGGGTGGGAAGCGAAATTCTCCATCATCAGCATCCAGTTCAAATTGGATATAATTCGGCTGTGAGTTCCCTACTAAGGAGAAGGATTTTAATGAGTCTAGCACATCGCCTAAAGGTGAGTGCCGGAAGATATCTGCGGAGCTGAATTCGACGATAGGCACCTGATCAAGCTCGAAGGACGCAGATGCACATGGTTCGGAACCTGTAGCCGGAGACGAGTCCAAAGTTCCGGTAACACAGATCCCGCTCAAGGTTGGGTGTGTGTGCGGCTCCAGCACCGCTGAGTCTGCGGTTTCCGTGGCGGGGTTGAGCTTCCCATCCTCGGGTCACGCGATCTGCTCCGGATCTAGGGCCAGAGAAGTTACAGGTGCTATCCCCTGGATGTGGTCCGATGACAGACTTAGGTCATGTTCATCGTGGTGGCAGGTAGCGGTCGCCATGGGCTTGAATCCGTCGAAGATCAAGTCTCCGCGGATATCAGCAACATAGTTCAAGCTTCCAAACTTGACCTGATGGACAGAGGTGTAGCTCTCAACCTGCTCGAGGTGGCCTTCTGTGTTGGCACGGAGCGTGAAGCCGCCAAACACAAAAAGTTGGCCGAGAGGGAAGATCTCCTCGGCGGTGGTGCCGTCGTTGTTGACGAAGCGATCCATCGGTCCTTCGGTCGACGACATAGTGGAACTCTCAATGAAAGCACCAATGTCGGCGTCAAAACCGGCGGATCTTGGGTAGGGGGTCCCGAACTATGCGTCTGTGGATCGATGGTAACAGGAGACAAGGGTCACAGTGTTTACCTAGGTTCGGGCCCTCTCGATTGAGGTAAAACCTTACTCCTGCTTGATTGATCTTGATGAATATGATTACAAGAGTTGATCTACCTCAAGATCGTAATAGCTAAACCCTAGAAGTCTAACCAGGGTGATTGCTATGAATCTGCTATTGTTGTTCAGCCTCTACGGACTAAACCCTCCAGTTTATATATGCACCGGAGGGCCCTAGGGTTTGTACATGACCATCTTGCAGAGGAAGGAAAGATTACACCTGAACCTAAAACCTACCATTATACACACAGGAGTCCTATCCGGATACGAGAGACGATCTCCAGCGATGATCTTAACGGCTCACCAGTCCGGCCCACAACAAGTTATCCGGCCACATGAGGACCCCTCAATCCAGGACTCCCTCATTCACCATTGATGACTACTACATCTCACGTGATGATCAGATATGGTTTAGTTGATTTGGATCACGTATCATTTAGATGACTTGAGGGATGTCTATCTAAGTGGGAGTTTATTAGTAATTTCATTAATTGAACTTAATTTATCGTGAACTTAGTCCTGATAGTATTTGCATATCTATGTTGTAGATCAATAGCTCGTGATGTATTTCCCCTGTTTTTTATATGTTCCTAGAGAAAACTAAGTTGAAAGATGTTAGTAGCAATGATGCGGGTTGGGTCCGTGATCTGAGGATTATCTTCATTGCTACACAGAAGTATTATGTCCTTGATGCACCGCTAGGTGACAGACCTATTGCAGGAGCAGGTGCAGACGTTATGAATGGTTGGCAAAGCTCGATATAATGACTGCTTAATAGTTTAGTGCCCATGCTATAAGGCTTAGAACCGGAACTTCAAAATCGTTTTGAACGCCACGGAGCATATGAGATGTTCCAAGAGTTGAAATTGGTATTTCAGACTCCTTCCCATGTCGATAGGTATGAGACCTCTGACAAGTACTTTGCCTACAAGATGGAGGAGAATAGCTCAGCTAGTGAACATGTGCTCAGAATGTCTGGGTGCTACAATCACTTGAATCAAGTGGGAGTTAATCCTCCAGATAAGATAGTGACTGACAGAAGTTCTGTAGTCATTATCACCAAGCAACTAGAACTTCGTGATGAACTATAATATGTGAGGGATGACAAAATGATTCTAAAGCTCTTCGCAATGCTGAAATCAATGAAGGTAGAAATCAAGAAAAAGAATCAAGTTTTGATGGTTAAAAAGACCACTAGTTTCAAGAAAAGGGGCAAGGGAAAGAAACGGAACTTCAAGAAGACTTGCAAGCAAGTTGTCACTCCCGTGAAGAAGCCCAAAGCTGGACCTAAGCCTGAAACTAAGTACTTCTACTGCAAAGGAGATGGTTACTCGAAGCCGAACTGCCCAAAATATTTGGCAGATAAGAAGGACGGCAAAGTGAACAAACGTATATTTGATATACATGTTATTGATGTGTACTTTACTACTGCTCATAGTAGCCTGTAACGCCCGGCTAGTTAAGCTACAGTGAACCTATGCTAATGATGCCACGTCGTCTCGTTACTGTTGCTAATCTCGTGTTAGTCCAGAAGCGTTTCGAATTTTTAAATTCAAAATCTTAGCAAACAATAAAAGTTTTCAAACGTTAATAGCAAAATGTTCGTAGTGTGACAAATATTACATAGGTAATTATAGTGGAGAAAACAACTGTTTATAAAATGCTAAGGTGCTCTAAACTAAATAAAACAGAAAAAGAAAAATAAGTAAAAGAAAAATAAAATACAAAATATAAGGACAGATAAAAGGGAAAGGCCCCTGGCTAACTGGGCCAGACGGTCGAGCCAGCCAGCCCAACCCTGTGGCCTATATGGCCTACCCCACTCCCCAATCCCTAAATCACTACCACCCCGAGCCCCACTTCCCCCCCTCCTCGTCTGGATCTAAATCGGGAGGAGCCCGATCCCGACGCCCTCGATACCTAACGCCAACGCCGCCCGTCCTCATCGGAGTCGCCTCCGCGCCTCACCGCCACCGCCGACTGTCTCCGTTGTCGTCCCCGTCTTCCTCCTCGATGGACTCCTTCGAGCCTCGCCGCCCCTCTCACCTACAATGCTTGCAAACCCCCCCTCCCCGTCTCCTCCTCTGTCGCACGCCGACCACCGCGCCTCCCTGCTACGCCATGGCTGTCCCACCCCGCTGTGCTCGCCGCAGCCGCCGCGCTCACCATAGCCCCCTGCATCTGCTGCTGCTGCCGCCGTGTGCTATGGCCACGGCCATGGCCGCCAGCGCCAGGCCGCCGCAACTCCATGCCCGCACGCGCCCCTGGTCGCGCTCGCCGTGACCTCCGTACCCCACCCCCGCGAGCACGACCCTGACCGCGCCCGCGGCCCTCGTCCTCGCCGCACCCGTTGGCGTTGCCCCATGCCCGTCGCTCCCCGTCGTTGCCTCGCCGCGCTGGCCACGCTGCTCCTCCCCTCCTTCTGCCCGCTGCTGCTGCTGTTATGCTGCTGTTGCCGATGCTCCAGCGCTGCCGCCGCCGCTGCGCCGCGCCCCTGCCCCCGCGTGGCCGCCTTGCTCCGCCTGCTCACCTGCCA
>LR738710.1:251914238-251958677 GCA_902687465.1 Secale cereale
CCCCCCCCCCAAGCTCGCCGCGAAGGAGCCGAGGGAGAATTTCTACCTCTTCTGGTCGACGGAGACGCGGGCGCATCCGCGCACGAAGGTACTTCCAGCCGTCGCTTCGAGAATGGCTCTGAATGGATATCCCTTCTTCGCCTTGTTCTTCTACTGCGGGCTCTGCCCGCCTTTCTCTGAGTTTTTCTGCGATCTTATGAACACCTACGGGTTCCGCCTCCTTGACTTCACCCCCAATGCTGTTCTGACCATAGCAGTTTTCGCACATCTCTGCGAAAACTTTGTCGGAGTCTATCCAAACGTAGCCCTTTTTCGCCACTTCTTTATGCCCCGAGTTGAGAGAGGAGAGCCTTTATCCAGCGGAATCGCCTGTATCTCGAGAGCCGGCAAGAAGGAAGCTTATCTGGAGGGAGAGTTCCGCGGCAAGTGGGAGGAATGGAGAGCAGGCTAGTGCTGGATTGTCGAGGAGAACCCGCATCCGTTTACCGCCCGGCGCCAAGCCCAGTAGCGCGTGGCAGCGATTGGAGCAACGTGGCCCCGGAAGACGATAGGCTGAAGATTGCCGTCACCCCGAACCAATGCCTTAGGCTTGCCGGGCTCACTGTAGGCGTGGTTGGCGCAGATTTTCTTCGCCGCCGCATCGCCCCCCTGCAGGAGAGGAGGAGATGTGATAGCCTGGCTTATTAGGGATGATAGACTACTCATATCAATAAGGAATTCCTTCTTTTCCGGTAGCCCATTCGGATAGAACTCCAAAGTTAAGCGTGCTCAGCTTGGAGTAGTTTCAGGATGGGTGACCGACCGGGAAGTTGGTCCCGGGTGCGCACGAGTGAGGACAAAGTGCGCAGAAAAGACTAGTATTGATATGTGGGGCCAGTCTAGATCCTGCCAGGGTAACGACCACCGGCGGGTGTGTCCGGGAGTTACAAGTTGGTATCAGAGCCGACCCTCAAGGTTACACGGATGTTTGCGGACAGTTTACAGTCATGTTGTGCATGACGTTTGTGACCCGTCGTGGCACATGGCATGGCACATGTGCTGTCCTGGAAGCACAGACGTTTGTGCCAAGGGGGAACGTTCCTGTGGCCCGACGAGGACGTCGGTTCCTCTGAGTGGGGGTGTATGTGATAGCCTGGCTTATTAGGGATGATAGACTACTCATATCAATAAGGAATTCCTTCTTTTTTGGTAGCCCATTCGGATAGAACTCCAAAGTTAAGCGTGCTCAGCTTGGAGTAGTTTCAGGATGGGTGACCGACCAGGAAGTTGGTCCCGGGTGCGCACGACTGAGGACAAAGTGCGCAGAAAAGACTAGTATTGATATGTGGGGCCAGTCTAGATCCTGCCAGGGTAACGACCACCGGCGGGTGTGTCCGGGGCGTTACAGGAGACCCGCCTGGGACTTCCAGAATGCGGCGGACATCATGAGGCTGCGCCCGGGCCTCAACTTCAACTACACTGTTATGGAACTTGACGCAATGCTCCGGGAGCTGTTCAAGTACGACCCTCAACATCCCGAAGTGTTCAGGTTGCCGAAGGATGTCGTTCCGCTGTGCAACAACTCCGCGCTCAGCCGCATCCGTGTAATGATGCCGATGTGCGACTCGCATGGAATTGTCCCAACTTGGCAAGAGCCTGCAGACGTCATCGTGCAGGAGTTCTTTGACGGCTTGGTAGAAGTGCCGGTCCGCTCCGACGAACAGAAAAGCCTCACTTGCGCCACCACCGATGCGGAGATGAAACGCATCGCCACTAGGCTGGAAGAGGTGGTGGCAGCCGCAGGCGAGTTTGGATTCACCGTGGAGGAGGCAGAGGCAGCAGAGTCGGCAAGCCGTGCCGAGCGAGAGGAGCTTGCCGGCGAGGAAGAGCTTGCCGGGCATGATGTCGAGTCGAGCGAGCCCGTCGAGGATACGAGCGGCTCGTTGGAGATCAACTCCTCTTCCTCGTCATCTTCAGACAGCTCGTCGCAAGCAGAGCCCCCAGCTCCACCAAGAAGGCGTCTCCGCAAGGCCAGGGACATAGCGGAGTGGCGGACGAGTCGACAGTCGCCGCGCCGCGTGACACGCTCCACCGTGGCAAGCACTGTTGCCACGGGAGCACCTCACACTGCTGCGGCAACTGGAGCGGGGTCCACCCGGACCACCGCTTCTGCTCCTGCCGCTTCTCACGCCGCGGCGGCAGCCGGGGTGGGGTCGTCTCGGACCACCGCCACTGTTCCCGCTAAGCGGCCAAGGGAACCTACTCCTCCGCCTCCTCGTGCCGGAGGTGAGCCGGACTTCGACTTCTCCGCGTTCAGCTCCGACGAGGGAGAAGAAGAGTAAGATTATTTGTTGTACTTGTAGTTCTTCAATTCTTGCTGTTTTGTCTTGTATCTCATTTGCTTTACTCCGAACTTATTCCTTTTTAGGACTCTGGCCCAGAGAGCGGCGAAGAGAGCCAAGGTCCCGGCGCGTCCAAAGGGGGTGATTATCGTCGAGGAAGAACCCACCGCGACAGCAGAGGATGCGTCCGAGACCGCCTTGCCGGACCCGGCAACTATTCTCCAGAGCAGCCCCCAGCGTAAGTATATGGTTTGCTTTCCGCTGTTAGGCGCGCATGGATGCTCTTTCTTTGCTGACATCTGATTGTTGGTTTATGTAGGAGCAGAGCAATCCCACCAGGAGCGCCCGGAGGCCGCCCCCGACATGCCAAGGGAGAGTTTTCCGGCAAGGGAGAGTTCTCCGGCAAGGGAAAGTTCTCCGGCAAGGGAGAGTCCTCCGGCAAGTGAAAGTTCTCCGACAAGGGAGAGTCCTCCGGCAAGGGAGGGTTCTCCGGCAAGGGACAGCACCAGCGGCCCCCCGGCGGCGGAGACTGCGACTGCAGAACCCGGTACAGGTAATCCTCTCGCTTCAAAACTTCCCTTGGGTTCTTCTTCTTTTTATCTTCTTTTTGGATATTTGCTTGACTTTTCTCCCTTTTCCGGCCGTCAGACCCATCAGTTGCGGAGCCGATGGAGACCGAGGTTGCTGGCAAGGAGAACACCACCGAGGCCGCCATCGATGATGTCGTCGAGACTGCCGCGGGCGGTGATACCGATGATGCCGCTGCCACCGAAGAAGCAACCGGCGCTGATGATCCCGCCGGCGAAGAGGCCGCCAAAGCTGCCACCGCAAAAGCTGGCGAGGGGTCTGGCGATCGCACTGACGGCCCTGAGGCCGCAGGAGCGACAGGCGCTACGCCGACCGCTGATCCCTCCGCCGCTGCCGCAGCGTCAGGCTCCGAAGAGCCCCAGCCAGGCGTCTACTTGAAGGCCGGCGAAAACGTCTTCATCAATCTCCCCTGGGCGTCAATCTCCAGGGCGCCGGTCGAAGGAGAAAGCTTTGATGGAGAGGTGCTCGCCTCCGCTGGGCTGACGCTGGTTGATGCGCCGAGCAGCAGCAGCGGCGAGCCTGAGGAGGAGCGGCTGCTGCGGAAGCTGGTGTCTCTCTACCGTGCTCGGCAGGCCAAGCTGGAATCCCGAGAGGCGCTTGTCGCGAAGGCGGGAGCGGACATCGAGAAGCGCACGGAGGAGCTCTGGGGTCTTAACCAGGAAGCTCTGCAGTCCCTGGCAGAGGAGCGGGCGCAACTCGCCAAAGAGCAGAAGGCCTTCCTCCTCGAGAAGGCTGAAGTCGAAGAACAACAGCGGCTTGCCGGTGAGAAACTGTCTACGCAGGAGGGCGAGCTGGCGTAGCGGAAGGTTAACCTTGACAGCCACGAGGAGGAGCTTACTGCGCGCGAGCAAACATTCGGCGGAGCCCTCAAGCAAGCAGAGGATGCTGCCGCAGTTGCCGAGGCCGCCAAGAAGGAGCTGGAGACGAAGGTGGCGCGGCTGGAGGCCGATCTCAAGGCGAGCGGCGAAGAGCTTGCCGCGCTCAAGCATGAGCGGGAGAAGGACGCCTACAGCTTGTCAGAGCTGCAGGTTCGTCTCGCCGAGAAGGGCAAGGAACTTGGCGCCGCCAAGGACTCCAACGCAGATCTTGAGTTGAAGCTGACTACTTTGACCAAGACGCTGGACGGCGCCAGGGAGCAGGAGGTGGCTTTGAAGGAGGAGATCAAGGCCGATAAGGCGCTGCTGGCGAGTGCTGCTGCCGCCGAGAACGCTTTTAGGGAGAATGTGGAGCACTGGACGGAGGGTCTCGTGGATGCTACCGCAGACATTGACAGGGAGCTGGCGCAGCTGGGGATGGAGGATCTCGGGTATCCCTCCGATGAGAACCTCCAACCCAACGCCAAGCTCACCTTGTTCTTCAAAGGCGTGGCGACGGCCCTCCAGCGACTCCTGGAGAAGATTCCAAAGCAGCTGGCCGACGAGTCGCGCAAGATCTGCGCGGGAGCTCTTCAAAAGGTGTTGGTGAAGGTGGCCTTCCGCAACCCGGGCCTCAACCTCACCAACGTCCTCAAGACCCTGCCGCCGGATGCTGATCTGGAAGCGCTCAAGACCCTTGTCGCACCCATTGTGGACAAGGTGAGCGGGATCAAGAGGATTGAGGGCGATCGCGTAGACTAGGCCGCCCGTTTTCTTCTTTTCTTGTCGCTGCAGGTCATGTTATGAGAACAATCTGTTAGAGCCGCAACAAACTACCTTGTAATATAACTCTATTTTGGGTAATGATTGCAATGTTATTTCCTTTACTTGATTCCTTCCTTTGTATGTTTTTGCCCTACGCTTTTAGGGAACTTGCCGGCGCAGGCACCTTAGCCGCGAGCGCTGAGTGCGGGACGTCAGCAGCCCGCTGGCGGTGCCGTTACTGACAAGAAACCTTGTCGCAACTAGTCGCAGCACACTTAAGTTGTTGAGCGAACTCAAAACAAAGTAAGGGCGCAACTAGCTACGAGTTGGTTCCTCCGCGCACAGGTTTTCCATACAAAGCACGGTCGTTCAAGGAAGATAACTTAAAAATCTAAAAAATCTGATTGCTCAAACTTTGGCAACTTAGCTTTTTTGTTGTTTGCTTCCCGGTAAGGCGAAACTTTCTTGAATGACGCCTGGTCTATACCATTATCTTCTCCTCCCCCCCCCCCCCACGGCAAACTTGTGGGCGAGGGAACCTTCCTTTCCTTGAGAAAAAGAAAGAAGAGAAAATAAAGATATGGAGCCTTACGGCTCGTTATTGCTTACCGGGGGTAGGTGCTGCACAAAGTGTCAGATAACACATGCAAAAAATAGAAAGCATGAAATTATCAAGATGTGCGGAACACATGAGCTTCATTTATGCACGGGGTCTGCACCTGGCTTTGTACAAAGGATTACATGCAACAGCGGCAAGACTTGTACAAAAGGTGGTTGCCGGAACAGGTTCCAGCAACCGCGCCTTACGGGTAAAACTTACGAAGATGCTCAATGTTCCAGGAGTTTCTCACCGGAATGCCATCTTCGGTCTCAAGGCGGACAGCGCCAGGCCTAGTGACTCGTTTCACCCGGTAAGGGCCTTCCCACTTCGTCATCAACTTGTTGGAATTCTTGTCGGACTGAACGCGCCAAAGAACAAGGTCGCCTTCCTCGAGACTTCTGGCATTAACTTTGCGGCTATGGTAGCGGCGCAAAGCTTGCTGGTAGCGAGCAGCTCGTACAGCAGCCTGAAGACGGTCTTCCTCAAGGAGCAGCGCGTCATCTTGTCGCAGCTGCTCTTGCTCAAGCTCATCATAAGCGAGCACTCGAGGTGACCCGTATACGAGTCCCGTGGGGAGAACTACCTCTGCTCCATAGACTAGAGCGAAAGGTGTCTGGCCAGTGGCTCGATTTGGCGTCGTCCTGATCGACCAAAGAACCACCGGCAGCTCCTCAATCCAGTTTCTTCCGCACTTGCGCAGCCTGTCGAAAGTCCTGGTCTTGAGCCCACGCAACACTTCAGCATTTGCCCTCTCCGCTTGACCGTTGCTTCTTGGGTGAGCAACAGAAGCGAAGCAGACCTTGGCGCCAAGATCTTGGACGTACTGCATGAAGGTGCAGCTCGTGAATTGCGTACCGTTGTCGGTGATGATCCTGTTAAGGAACCCGAAGCGGCAAACAATCGACCTGAAGAACTTGACTGCTGACTGTGCTGTCACCTTCCTCACTACTTCCACTTCCGGCCACTTTGTGAACTTGTCGATTGCAACGTACAAGTACTCAAAGCCCCCGACTGCTCGGGGAAACGGGCCGAGGATGTCGAGCCCCCAGACCGAAAATGGCCAGGATAAAGGGATCGTCTGGAGAGCTTGAGCTGGCTGGTGTATCTGCTTGGAATGGAACTGGCACGCTTGACACTTGGTTACTTGTGCAGTTGCATCTTGGAGGGTTGTCGGCCAAAAGAAACCTTGCCTGAATGCTTTGCCGGCAAGTGCTCTTGCGCCAATGTGGTGACCACATATTGTTGGGGAACGTAGCAGAATTCAAAAAATTTCTACACTTTCACCAAGATCCAACTAAGGAGACATCTAGCAACGAGCAAGTAAGAGTGCATCTACATACCGTTATGTAGATCGCGAGCGGAAGCTTTCGAAGAAGCGTGGATGAAGTAGTCGTACTCTTCGCGTTTTTCGTCACCGATGATCTAGCGCCGAACGGACGGCACCTCCGCGTTCAACACACGTTCGGTGCAGCAACGTCACCTCCTTCTTGATCCAGCAAGGGGGGAGGAGAAGTCGTCAGAGATCCAACAGCACAACGGCGTGGTGGTGGATGCAGTGGAGATTCCTACAGGGCTTCGCCGGGCGCCCTGCGTTGAGGAGACGGAGGTGTGACGGGAGGGGGAGAGGTGCCAGGGCAAGGGTGCGGCTGCCCTCTCCCCCCCACATATATAGGGGGCCAGGGGGGTGCGCCGGCCCTGCAGATGGGATCTGCAGGGTGGGGCGGCGGCTAGGGGGGAATCCTTGCCCCCCAAGGCAAGGTGGCGCCCCCTCCCCCTAGGGTTTCAACCCTAGGCGCATGGGGAAGAGGGCCCATGTGGTGCGCCAGCCCATTAGGGCTGGCCACTCCCCCCTTGCGGCCTAGGGGCCTCACCGGGATGGGTGGCCCCACACGGTGGACCCCCGGGGCCCCTCCGGTGGTCCCGGGACACTCCCGGTGACCCCCGGAGATCACCCGATGGCCGAAAGTGGACTTCCTATATATCATTCTTTACCTCCGGACCATTCCGGAACACCTCGTGACGTCCGGGATCTCATCCGGGACTCCGAACAACTTTCGGGTTTCCACGTGCATGTATCTCTACGACCCTAGCGTTACCGAACCTTAAGTGTGTAGACCCTACGGGTTCGGGAGACACGCAGACATGACCGAGACGACTCTCCGGTCAATAACCAACAGCGGGATCTGGATACCCATGTTGGTTCCCACGTGTTCCTCAATGATCTTCATCGTATGAACCACCGTGTCAAGGATTCACTCAATCCCGTATGTTATTCCCTTTGTCCATCGGTACGGTACTTGCCTGAGATTCGATCGTCAGTATTCCCGATACCTTGTTCAATCTCGTCATGGCAAGTCTCTTTACTCGATCCGTAATCCATCATCCCGTGACCAACTACTTAGTCACATTGAGCTCATTATGATGACGTCTTACCGAGTGAGCCCAGAGGTACCTCTACGTCATACGGAGTGACAACATCCCAGTCTTGGTTCGTACCAACTCAACAGACACTTTAGGAGATACCCGATGCGTACCTTTATAGCCACCCAATTACGTTGTGACGTTTGGCACACCCAAAGTATTCCTACGGCATCCGGGAGTTGTACAACCTCATGGTCTAAGGAATAAATACTTGACACCGAAAAGCTTATGCATTACGAACTATACGATCTCGTGCTATGCTCAGGATTGGGTCTTGTCCATCACATCATTCTCCTAATGATGTGATCCCGTTATCACTGACATCACATGTCCATGATCAGGAAACC
Source organism: Secale cereale (assembly GCA_902687465.1). NCBI lineage: Eukaryota > Viridiplantae > Streptophyta > Magnoliopsida > Poales > Poaceae > Secale > Secale cereale. The sequence continues at coordinate 251,922,136 of LR738710.1, forward strand.
GTGATCATCTGTTGATTAACGAGCTGGTAACTAGAGGCTCACCAGGGACTCATTGTGGTCTATATATTCACACATGTATCGCTGTTTCCGTACAATACAATTCAAGCATGAATAACAGACGATTATCATGAACAAGCAAATATAATAATACTTTTATTATTACCTCTATGGCATATTTCCAACAGTCTCCCACTTGCACTAGAGTCAATAATCTAGTTACATTGTGATGAATCGAACACCCATAGAGTTCTGGTGTTGATCATGTCTTGCCCGTGGAAGAGGTTTAGTCAACGGGTCTGCAACATTCAGATCCGTATGCACTTTACAAATATCTATATCTCCATCTTGAACATAATTCTGAATGGAGTTGAAACAGCGCTTGATGTGCTTGGTCTTCTTGTGAAACCTGGGCTCCTTGGTAATAGCAATAGCACCAGTGTTGTCACAGAAGAGAGTCATCGGGCTTGACACGCTTGGAATGACTCCTAGGTCGGTGATGAACTCCTTCATCCAGACCCCTTCCTATGCTGCTCCAGAAGCAGCTATGTACTCCGCTTCACATGTAGATGCCGCCATGACGCTTTGCTTGCAACTGCACCAGCTGACTGCCCCTCCGTTCAAAATATACACGTATCCGGTTTGAGACTTAGAGTCATCCAGATCTGTGTCGAAGCTAGCATCGACGTAACCCTTTACGACGAGCTCTTCGTCACCTCCATAAACGAGAAACATATCCTTAGTCCTTTTCAGGTACTTCAGGATGTTCTTGAACGCTGTCCAGTGTTCCGTACCGGGATCACTTTGGTACCTCCCTACCAAACTTATGGCAAGGTTCACATCAGGTCTGGTACACAGCATGGCATACATGATAGAACCTATGGCCGAGGCATAGGGAATGACACTCATCTTTTCTCTATCTTCTGCCGTGGTCGGCGACTGAGCCTTGCTCAATCTCATACCTTGCAAAACAGGCAAGAATCCCTTCTTGGACTGATCCATATTGAACCTTTTCAATATCTTGTCAAGGTATGTACTTTGTGAAAGACCAATGAGGCGTCTTGATCTATCTCTACAGATTTTGATGCCTAATATGTAAGCAGCTTCTCCAAGGTCCTTCATTGAAAAACTTTTATTCAAGTAGGCCTTTACATTTTCTAAGAATTCTATATCATTTCCCATCAGCAATATGTCATCCACATATAATATGAGAAATGCCACAGAGCTCCCACTCACTTTCTTGTAGATACAGGCTTCTCCATAAGTCTGTATAAATCCAAACGCTTTGATCACATCATTAAAGCGGATATTCCAACTCCGAGATGCTTGCACCAGCCCGTAAATCGAGCGCTGGAGCTTTCATACCTTGTTAGCGTTCTCTGGATCGACAAAACCTTCCGGCTGCATCATATACAACTTTTCCTTGAGGAAGCCATTAAGGAATGCCGTTTTGACGTCCATTTGCCATATCTCATAATCATAGAATGCGGCAATAGCTAACATGATTCTGACTGACTTTAGCATCGCTACGGGAGAGAAAGTCTCGTCATAGTCAATCCCTTGAACTTGTCGATAACCCTTAGCGACAAGCCGAGCCTTATAGATGGTCACATTACCATCCGCGTCTGTCTTCTTCTTAAATATCCATTTATTTTCTATGGCATGCCTGTCATCAGGCAAGTCCACCAAAGTCCATACTTTGTTTTCATACATTGATTCTATCTTGGATTTCATGGCTCCAAGCCATTTATTGGAATCCGGGCCCGCCATCGCTTCTTCATAGTTCGAAGGTTCACCGTTGTCTAACAACATGATTTCCAGGACAGGGTTGCCGTACCACTCTGGTGCGGAATGTGCCCTTGTGGACCTTCGAAGTTCAATAGTAACTTGATCTATTTCTTCATGATCATCATCATTTACTTCCTCCCTTGTCGGTGCAGGCACCTCAGGAACAGTTTCCTACGCTGCGCTACTTTCCGGTTCAGGGGGGTGACTGTCACCTCATCAAGTTCTACTTTCCTCCCACTCACTTCTTTCGAGAGAAACTCTTTCTCCAGAAAGCATCCATTCTTGGCAACAAAGACTTTGCCTTCATATCTGTGGTAGAAGGTGTACCCAATCGTTTCCTTTGGGTATCCTATGACGACGCATTTTTCCGATTTGGGTTCGAGCTTTTCAGGTTGAAGTTTCTTGACATAAGCATCGCAAGCCCAAACTTTTAGGAACGACAACTTTGGTTTCTTGCCAAACCAAAGTTCATACGGAGTCGTCTCAATGGATTTCGACGGAGCCCTATTTAAAGTGAATGCGGCAGTCTCTAAAGCATAACCCCAAAAAGATAGCGGTAAATCAGTGAGGGACATCATAGATCGCACCATGTCCAACAGAGTACGATTTCGACGTTCGGACACACCGTTACGTTGAGGTGTTCCGGGCGGTGTCAATTGTGAAACAATTCCACAGCTCCTAAGGTGTGTGCCAAATTCATGACTTAAATATTCACCCCCATGATCTGATCATAAGAACTTTATTTTTCTGTCACATTGATTCTCAACCTCATTCTGAAATTCCTTGAACCTTTCAAAGGTCTCAGACTTGTGTTTCATCAAATAGATATACCCATATCTACTCAAGTCATCTGTGAGGGTGAGAACATAACGATGGCCTCCGCGAGCCTGAACACTCATTGGACCGCACATATCGGTATGTATGATTTCCAACAAGTTGGTTGCTCGCTCCATTGTTCCGGAGAACGGAGTCTTGGTCATCTTGCCCAAGAGGCATGGTTCGCACGTGTCAAATGATTCATAATCAAGAGACTCTAGAAGTCAATCTGAATGGAGCTTCTTCATACGTTTGACACTAATATGACCAAGGCGGCAATGCCACAAGTATGTGGGACTATCATTATCAACTTTACATCTTTTGGCATCTACACTATGAATATGTGTATCATCACGTTCGAGATTCATCAAAAATAAACCATTGACCAGCGGGGCATGACCATAAAACATATCTCTCAAATAAATAGAACAACCATTATTCTCCGATTTGAAAGTGTGACCATCTCGCATAAGACGAGATCCAGATACAATGTTCATGCTCAAAGCTGGTACTAAATAACAATTATTAAGGTTTAAAACTAATCCCGAGGGTAGATGTAGAGGTAGCGTGCCGACGGCGATCACATCGACCTTGGAACCATTCCCGACGCGCATCGTCACCTCATCCTTCGCCAGTCTCCGTTTATTCCGCAGCTCCTGTTTTGAGTTACAAATGTGAGCAACTGCACCGGTATCAAATACCCAAGAGCTACTATGAGTGCTGGTAAGGTACACATCAATAACAAGTATATCACATATACCTTTGACATTGCCGGCCTTCTTGTCTGCTAAGTATTTGGGGCAGTTCCGCTTCCAGTGACCCGTTCCCTTGCAATAAAAGCACTCTGTCTCAGGATTGGGTCCATACTTTGGCTTCTTCCCGGCAACAGGCTTGCCGGGCGCGGCAACTCCCTTGCCATCCTTCTTGAAGTTCTTCTTACCCTTGCCTTTCTTGAACTTAGTGGTTTTATTGACCATCAACACTTGATGTTCTTTCTTGATGTCCACCTCCGCTGACTTCAGCATCGAATACACCTCGGGAATGGACTTCTCCATCGCCTGCATATTGAAGTTCAACACGAAGCTCTTGAAGCTTGGTGGGAGCGACTGGAGGATTCTGTCAACGACCGCTTCATCTGGGAGATTCATTCCCAGCTGAGACAAGCGGTTGTGCAATCCAGAAATCTTGAGGATGTGCTCATTGACAGAACTGTTTTCCTCCATCTTACAGCTGTAGAATGCGTCGGAGACATCATATCTCTCGACTCGGGCATGAGCTTGGAAAACCATTTTCAGCTCTTCGAACATCTCATATGCTCCGTGGTGCTCAAAACGTTTTTGGAGCCCCGACTCTAAGCTGTAAAGCATGCCGCACTGAACCATGGAGTAATCATCACTACGCGACTGCCAGATGTTCAAAACGTCTTGGTCCGCATCGGGAGCAGGTGCATCACCTAGCGGTGCTTCAAGGACATATGATCTGTTGGCTGCTATGAGGATAATCCTCAGGTTACGGACCCAATCCGTATAGTTGCTACCATCGTCTTTCAGCTTGGTTTTCTCTAGGAACGCATTGAAGTTGAGGGAAACTTGAGCGTGGGCCATTTGATCTACAAGAGATATTGTAAAGAATTTAGACTAAGTTCATGATAATTAAGTTCATCTTAATCAAATTTTAATGAACTCCCACTCAGAATGACATCTCTCTAGTCATCTAAGTGATACACGATCCGAATCGACTAGCTCATGTCCGATCATCACGTGAGACGGACTAGTCATCAACGGTGAACATCTTCATGTTGATCGTATCTTCTATACGACTCGTGTTCGACCTTTCGGTCTTCCGTGTTCTGAGGCCATGTTTGTACATGCTAGGCTCGTCAAGTGAACCCTAAGTGTATCGCGTGTGTAAATCTGGCTTACACCCGTTGTATGCGAACATTAGAACCTATCACACCCGATCATCACGTGGTGCTTCGGAGCAACGAACTTTAGCAACGGTGCACAGTTAGGGGGAACACAATTCTTGAAATTTTTAGTGAGAGATCATCTTATTTACTACCGTCGTTCTAAGTAAACAAGATGCATAAACATGATAAACATCACATGCAATCAATTAAAGTGACATGATATGGCCAATATCATCTTGCTCCTTGGATCTCCATCTTCGAGGCACCGTGATCATCTTGTCACCAGCTTGACCCCATGATCTTCATCATCATGATCTCCATCATCGTGTCTTGAAGAAGTCGTCACGCCAACTATTACTTCTACTACTATAGCTAACGTTTAGCAATAAAGTAAAGTAATTACATGGCGTTATTCAGTGACACGTAGGTCATACAATAGTTAAGACAACTCCTATGGCTCCTGCCGGTTGTCAAGTTCATCGACATGCAAGTCGTGATTCCCTATTACAAGAACATGGTCAATCTCATACATCACATATATCATTCATCACATCTTCTTTTGGCCATACCACGTCACATAGCACATGCTGCAAAAAAAATTTAGACGTCCTCTAATTGTTGTTGCAAGTTTTACGTGGCTTCTATAGGTTTTCTAGCAAGAACGTTTCTTACCTACGCCAAAACCACAACGTGATTTGTCAATTTCTATTTACCCTTCATAAGGACCTTGTTCATCGAATCCGATCCGACTAAAGTAGGAGAGACAGACACCCGCCAGCCACCTTATGCAACTAGTGCATGTCTGTCGGTGGAACCAGTCTCACGTAAGCGTACGTGTAAAGTCGGTCCGGGCCGCTTCATCCCACAATACCGCCGAATCAAGATTGACTAGTAACGGCAAGAAAGTTGAACAAACTCAAACGCCCACAACTGTTTTGTGTTCTACTCGTGCAAGATGCTACGCATAAGACCTAGCTCAGATGCCACTGTTGGGGAACGTAGCAGAATTCAAAAAATTTCTACGCTTTCACCAAGATCCAACTAAGGAGACATATAGCAACGAGCAAGTAAGAGTGCATCTACATACCGTTATGTAGATCGCGAGCGGAAGCTTTCGAAGAAGTGTGGATGAAGTAGTCGTACTCTTCGCGTTCTTCGTCACCGATGATCTAGCGCCGAACGGACGGCACCTCCGCGTTCAACACACGTCCGGTGCAGCAACGTCACCTCCTTCTTGATCCAGCAAGGGGGGATAATAAGTCATCAGAGATCCAACAGCACAACGGCGTGGTGGTGGATGCAGTGGAGATTCCTGCAGGGCTTCGCCGGGCGCCCTGCGTTGAGGAGACGGAGGTGTGACGGGAGGGGGAGAGGCGCCAGGGCAAGGGTGCGGCTGCCCTCTCCCCCCCCCCACATATATATAGGGGGCCAGGGGGTGCGCCGGCCCTGCAGATGGGATCTGCAGGGTGGGGTGGCGGCCAGGGGGGAATCCTTGCCCCCCAAGGCAAGGTGGCGCCCCCTCCCCCCTAGGGTTTCAACCCTAGGCGCATGGGGAGGAGGGCCCATGTGGTGCGCCAGCCCATTAGGGCTGGCCACTCCCCCCTTGCGGCCTAGGGGCCCCACCGGGATGGGTGGCCCCACCCGGTGGACCCCCGGGGCCCCTCCGGTGGTCCCGGGACACTCCTGGTGACCCCGGAGATCACCCGATGGCCGAAACTAGACTTCCTATATATCATTCTTTACCTCCGAACCATTCCAGAACTCCTCGTGACGTTCGGGATCTCATCCGGGACTCCGAACAACTTTCGGGTTTCCACGTGCATGTATCTCTATGACCCTAGCGTTACCGAACCTTAAGTGTGTAGACCCTACGGGTTCGGGAGACACGCAGACATGACCGAGACGACTCTCCGGTCAATAACCAACTGCGGGATCTGGATACCCATGTTGGTTCCCACGTGTTCCTCGATGATCTTCATCGGATGAACCACCGTGTCAAGGATTCACTCAATCCCGTATGTTACTCCCTTTGTCCATCGGTACGGTACTTGCCCGAGATTCGATCGTCAGTATTCCCGATACCTTGTTCAATCTCGTCATGGCAAGTCTCTTTACTCGATCCGTAATCCATCATCCCGTGACGAACTACTTAGTCACATTGAGCTCATTATGATGACGTCTTACCGAGTGGGCCCAGAGGTACCTCTTCGTCATACGGAGTGACAACGTCCCAGTCTTAGTTCGTACCAACTCAACAGACACTTTCGGAGATACCCAATGCGTACCTTTATAGCCACCCAGTTACATTGTGACATTTGGCACACCCAAAGTATTCCTACGGCATCCGGCAGTTGTACAACCTCGTGGTCTAAGGAATAAATACTTGACACCGAAAAGCTTATGCATTACGAACTATACGATCTCGTGCTATGCTCAGGATTGGGTCTTGTCCATCACATCATTCTCCTAATGATGTGATCCCGTTATCACTGACATCACATGTCCATGATCAGGAAACCGTGATCATCTATTGATTAACGAGCTGGTAACTAGAGGCTCACCAGGGACTCATTGTGGTCTATATATTCACACATGTATCGCTGTTTCCGTACAATACAATTCAAGCATGAATAACAGACGATTATCATGAACAAGGAAATATAATAATACTTTTATTATTGCCTCTAGGGCACATTTCCAACACATATGCCTCCATGTATCTCTGCCAACAGCTTTTGTCCGTCTTCCCGGTGAATACACTTCAATTTCACACCGTTGAGTCTTCTTCTGTACAGTGTGTTGTCGACAAACTGGTACATACTTGACTGTCGGGCTACTCTTTCCGCTTCTTCTTGCTCTTCGGGAAGTTCTCCTGTCTGAAGGAAACGGACAATCTGCTGTGCCCATGCTGGAGCTTGTGGCTCGACAACAAGGACTAAAGGCACATCTGCTGCTGCGGGAACATCCGCTTCTACGGCGAGAACCTGCGGCTCAGCCGGAGCTTGACGTTCCCCGGCAAGCTTGCCGGAGCAAAACTTGTCGGGAGCCTCTGCTTCAACGGAACAAACCCTAGGGCTTGCCGGAGCAGACTGCTCCTCAGCACTCTTGGTGTTGATCTTGGGGACCTTCTTGGCGGCGGCTTCGGGAAGCTCTGCCGGAAAATAGTCACCAGAAATCAACTTCCTCTTCTTGCTCTGTCCAATCGATGGTGTTACAGACGGTTGAGTCAGCTTGAGCACGAAGATCCCTGGTTCCACATGTAACTTAAGTGCGGCGCACTTCGACAGGCCATCGGCAATGTCGTTCTGAGCCCTTGGAACATGCTCCATCTGTAGGCCGTCAAAATGCTCTTCTAGCTTTCTCACTTCATCAACGTAGGCTTCCATCAACATACTCTGATAACTCTTGTTCACTTGGCGGACGACAAGCTGCGAGTCACCCCTGACAATGAGCTTCTTGATCCCAAGGTCTGCCGCGATCTTGAGACCGGCAAGCAAACCTTCATACTCTGCGGTATTGTTTGTTGCTTGCTCCTTGGGAAAGTGCATCTGGACTACGTACTTGAGGTGCTCTCCGGTGGGTGCAACAAGCAGCACGCCAGCACCGGCGCCTTGCAGCGAGAAGGCACCATCAAAGTACATCAGCCACTCTTTGCTTGCTTCCTTGACGGGGATGCTCGTTTCTGGAATTTCTTCATCTGGTGTTGGCGTCCACTCTGCTATGAATTCTGCCAATGCTCTGCTTTGGATAGTTGAAGTGCTCTCAAACTTGAGGCCAAAGCTTGATAGTTCCAGTGCCCACTCAACAATCCTGCCTGTTGCTTCTGGATTCTGCAGTATCCTCTTCAGTGGAAAACGAGTGACAACTGTGATCTCATGTGCTTGGAAGTAATGGCGCAGCTTTCTCGAGGCCATGGGAAGGCCAAAAAGCAATTTCTGCACACCAGAGTACCTTGACCTAGCCCCCTGCAGAAGGGAACTGACAAAGTAAACTGGGCGCTGCACCATTCTCTTCTGTATCTCCTCGCGCGCCTGCGCAGATCCATCTTTGTCGGGACCAGAGCTTGTCGGGGAAGCCCCCTGCTTGTCGCTGGATGCGCCTGCCGTGGTTGCTGGCTCATCACCTGCCTCCCTCTCCGCTACTAACACAGCACTAACCACTTGATTGGTTGCCGCTATATACAGCAGCAACTTCTCTTGTGGCTTAGGTGCGACAAGTGTTGGAGTGGAGGACAGGTATCTCTTCAAGTCTTGCAGCGCAGCCTCCGCTTCCGGAGTCCATTTCATTGGACCTGCCTTTTTCAATATTTTGAAAAACGGCAGGGCGCGCTCAGCAGACTTAGAGATAAACCTGCTGAGAGCAGCCACGCAACCGGCAAGTCTTTGTACCTCCTTGACGCGCTTTGGTGCTTCAATCCGCTCAATGGCCTTGATCTTGTCGGGATTGGCTTCAATTCCCCGCTGAGACACGAAGAACCCGAGAAGCTTGCCGGAAGGGACTCCAAACACACACTTCTCGGGGTTGAGCTTGAGGCTGATCTTGCGCAGATTTGCAAAGGTCTCGTCTAAATCTTGAATCAGAGTTGCCTTGTCCTTGCTCTTGACTACTATGTCATCCATGTAGGCTTCCACATTTCTGTGTATTTGTGGCTCAAAAGTGACATGGACTGCCCTTGCAAATGTTGAACCAGCATTCTTTAAACCGAAAGGCATCCGTATGAAACAGTACGTGCCACATGGAGTGATGAATGCGATCTTCTCCTCATCCTCTTCTGCCATGAAGATCTGATGGTATCCTGAGTATGCGTCAAGAAATGAAAGCAAGTCACATCCGGTCGTGGAGTCAACAAACTGGTCAATGCGCGGCAAGGGAAATGGGTCTTTGGGACAAGCTTTATTAACATCGGTAAAGTCGATACAAAGCCTCCATTTCCTGTTTGCCTTGCGCACGACTACAGGATTGGCCAACCACGTAGGATGGAGCACTCCTCTGACAAGGCCTGTTGCTTCCAACTTCTTGATCTCTTCTGCGATGAATTCTTGGCGCTCCACTGCTTGCTTCCTGACCTTCTGCTTGACGGGCCGCGCATGAGGACAGACGGCGAGATGGTGCTCAATTACTTTCCTGGGAACACCGGGGATGTCAGACGGTTGCCACGCAAACACGTCGACGTTCGCCCGCAGGAAAGCAATGAGCGCGCTTTCCTATTTAGGGTCAAGAGTGGCACTGATGGTGAAGGTACCACCAGTGTCGTCCTCCTTGGCGGACACCTTCTTGGTCTCTGGCGGAGCTGCCATTGTCTTTTTACACTTGCTGGTGGAGCTCGATGGTGCATCCTCGATGGTAGCGCAGCACTCCGAAGAGGTGCGCTTGCCGGAGTGGGCATCAGAACTTTTGCCGGAATTGGTCTTCTTCTTCCCCCCGAAGTATGCAAAGAAGCACCGCCGTCAACGCACAAGACCTCTGTGGCTTTCTGGAACTCCTGCTCACTGGTCTCGACATCATCCATGTCTTCATCATCGTCGTCGTCATCTTCATCCTTGTCGTGGCCGCGGGGAGGTCTGTCTCCTTGCCGCTGCTTGGCCTTGCCGCGGCGTCCTCCCCGGCCGGCACGCTTCTTGCCGGATCCTCCAGCACCTCATTGGGCCTTCTCCTTGTCGCGTCGCTCGTATTCAGCCTTTTGCTGCTCGACAAGCTGCTCGACCTTCTTGTAGCTCTGGAGGTCATGGCCCTTGGTGCGGTGGATCTTGCAGTACTGCTTGTCGGTGCCGTCCTGCTTGTCGGCGACCGCCACAGCCTGGCAGTTGGTGCATGCGGCAACCTCCTTGCCGGAGCTACCAGCTATGGCTTTCTTGGCGCCACCTTCGTTGCCAGACTGCTCAATGACTAGCACATCTTTGCCTTTCTTCTTCCTGTTGTTCCGCCGCCGGTTTTTCTTTGCCGGGGCAGCATCCTCGCTGTCAGATCCTCCTGCTCCTGTATTCTCTCCGGGGAGTTTCCTCCCTTCCTCAGCACGTGCACACTTGTCGGCCAGGGCATACAGCTCACTGACGTCTCTGATCTTGCACATCGCCATCTCCTCCCGCATCCTGCGGTTACGCATGTTCTGATGGAACGCGCTGATGACCGCGGCAGGGTGGAGATTGGGATGTTGTGTTGTACATGGTGAATCTCTGAATGTACTTGCGCAGGGGCTCTCCTTCCTTCTGGGCGAGAAGATGAAGGTCACTCTCTTGGCCATGAGGTTTGTGGCAGCCTGTAAAGGTGCCGACAAACTGATGGCATAGGTCTGCCCAGGAGGATATGGAGTTGTCCGGCAAGTGCATGAGCCAGGACCTGACGTTGGGCTTGAGCACCAGCGGGAAGTAGTTGGCAAGGATCTTGTAGTCCCGCCCCCCAGCAGCTTGCACCGCGATGGTGTAAATGCTGAGGAACTCCGACGGATGCGACTTGCCATCGTACTTCTCTGGTACGTCTGGCTCGAAATTCTTCTTGATGGGCCACTGGACTTGCCACAGCTCACGAGTAAACGCAGGGCAACCTACCGCATACGGCAAGTCGCCTAGTTCCCCTGGCGCATGCATGTCGACAGAGGGCCCAGCGCGCTGGTCCGATTGACGCCGCGCTTCTCTTCGGCGCTCGATGCGAGTACGAGCATCTTCTTGCTGTCGTTCATGAAGAACTTGGCGCTGATCGCGACGAGCTCGTGGATCTGATGACACGGTGGAGTCGCTGTCGAGGTGGATCCGGCGAGTCGGCGATCTTGGTCTTCGGGGCGGAGAGTGCACGGTGGTTGCACCCTCACCGGTCTTGTCGCCACCGGCTCGTGCCTGGCTGACTTGCCGCGGCTGCGATGTACTCGGCTGCCATGGAGTGTCGCCGTTGGCGAAGCCGATGAGACTCTGAATGGTGGCCCTCCAGTCGTCGATCTTGTCTGCCGCTGGAGGGTAGTCCAGGAGCAGTTGAGCTCGTGCCAAAGCTTCTGCTGAAGTGGTGGGTGGCGGTGGCGAACGGTGTGAGGAGCGGGATATGCTCGGACTTCTAACTATGTTAGAAGGAGCAGTATCCCGTCCAGGCGACCGTGCCTCGCTCGTGCCAGCGTGTTGGCGTGCATGCTGGTCTTGAGCACTCCAAGATCCACTAGCTCGATCTTGGTCTAGCAAACATATGGTACCGTGAGTACCATGACGCTGCCGGTCCCGCGCCTCCTGAGATGGGCGCGGTGCATGTACGGACGCCGAGGTCTTGGAGTGCGCCCGGTCATTGTGGGAGCCGACTACGCCGCCGATGGGCAGCGCAGCCTTGTCCTTGGACCTGGCAGCACCGTGAGCTCCCTCGTCGACGCCCGTTCTTCCGCCGGCGTCTACCCCACCAGCCGTTTGCTCCGGCGGTGGTGGGTTCGGCGCGGACGGAGCAGCCGCCTCCGAAGCCTTCTTTTTCGGCGGCATGTCGATGAAGACGATGAAGATCTAGCTCGTGTGAACGCCGGATCGGGTTCACACAACCTCGACGCTCCCCTACCTGGCGCGCCAAAGATGTCGGGGAATGAATCCACGAGCACCTATGGGACCGGCGGACCGAGCCCCTTTCGGTTCGGCGGGGGCGAAGATCGCACGAAGAGCGGATCGAGGCGAAACACACGAGCAGTTTACCCAGGTTCAAGCCGCACGGATGCGTAAAACCCTACTCCTGCTTTGTGGTTTGTATTGAGTTCTTGCTCGGGAACGCTGAGTGCTACAGTACACATCAGCAGCTAATGAGACCGAGCGTGAGTGTTCTTCTCCTCCCCTCTACGTTGCGCATGGGCCTCCTTTTATATGCTCAAGGGGTCACCGACAGGTGGAAATGTAGACAAGGGTAAAAATGGAAAGGTGTTACGGTTGGTACAACTACCTATTACAGTGTATCATACATAACTCTGACGGCAGGGGACAAGGGCATTGAATGCCCATCTGCGTCGCCCAAATAGTGCAAAAAGGGACCGTCAGGTACGCCACCGCTTGCCACGATGGCAATCTTGTCAGCACCGCTTGCCACCGCGCACCGCTGGCTGCACAGCCTCCCTCCACGTACGCCTGGAAGGGTCCTAGAGCGACACGTTGGTGGATGTGCTGGAGCGCGGGTACAGAGTGGTAGCCTGCCGCGGCAAGCGCTTTGTCGCGGTCGTTGTCTTGTCGCGTCCGGGAGCTCGTCGCTCACCGGGCCTTGCCGGGACGCGTGGCGCGTCGCGGGAAGTTCCTTGAGATGCCTTGGTTGGCCTTCCCGACAAGCTCCTCTTGCCGGGGTCTTGTCTCCTTGGCTTGAATACTTTGTTCTTGAATGGCTCCAAAGGAACCACGGAGGACCTTGGCGGTCACCCGGCAAGCCTTGTCGTGGGATGCTACGACTGCCCGTGCACAAGTTCGGGATACTAGGGTACCCCTACTCTAGTACACCGACAATCCCGCAAAGAATAGTTACAGGTTATAGGATGGTAATTGATTTTCGTAAGTTAAACAAAGCTACTAAGAAAGATCATTACCCCTTACCATTTATTGATCAAATGCTAGAAAGGTTATCCGAACATACTCATTTCTGATTACTAGATGGTTATTCTGGTTTCTCTCAAATACCTGTGTCAAAAGGGGATCAAGAAAAGACCACCTTTACTTGTCCTTTCGGTACCTTTGCTTATAGACGTATGCATTTTGGTTTATGTAATGCACCTGCTACCTTTCAAAGATGCATGATGGCTATATTCTCTGATTTTTTGTGAAAAGATTGTTGAGGTATTCATGGATGATTTCTCCATTTATGGAACTTCTTTTGATGATTGCTTAAGCAACCTTGATCGAGTTTTGCAGAGATGTGAAGATACTAACCTTGTCTTGAATTGGGAGAAGTGCCACTTTACGGTTAATGAAGGCATTGTCTTGGGACACAAAATTTCTGAAAGAGGTATTGAAGTTAACAAAGCTAAAGTGGATGCTATTGAAAAGATGCCATGCCCTAAGGATATCAAAGGTATACGAAGTTTCCTTGGTCATGCCGGGTTTTATAGGAGGTTCATTAAGGACTTCTCCAAAATCTCCAGGCCTCTGACTAATCTTTTACAAAAAGATATTCCTTTTGTCTTTGATGATGATTGTCTAGAAGCATTTGAAATACTTAAGAAAGCATTGATCTCTTCACCTATTGTCCAGCCTCCTGACTGGAATTTACCCTTTGAGATTATGTGCGATGCTAGTGATTATGTTGTAGGAGCTGTTCTAGGGAAAAGAGTTGATAAGAAATTGACTGTTATCCAATATGCTAGTAAAACTCTAGATAGTGCCCAAAGAAATTATGCTACCACTCAGAAAGAATTTTTAGCAGTTGTGTTTGCTTGTGATAAGTTTAGACCCTACATCGTTGATTCTAAAGTAACTATTCACAAGGATCATGCTGCTATCAAATATCTTATGGAAAAGAAAGATGCTAAACCTAGACTTATTAGATGGGTCCTCTTGCTGCAAGAATTTGACTTGCATATTATTGATAGAAAGGGAGATGAGAACCCTGTAGCAGATAACTTGTCTAGGTTAGAGAATATACTTGTTAACCCACAACCTATTGATGATAGCTTTCCTGATGAACAACTAGCTGTCATTAATACTTCTCGTATTGCTCCATGGTATGATTATTATGCTAATTACATTGTTGCTAAGTTCATACCTCCTAGCTTCACATACCAGCAAAAGAAAAAGTTCTTCTATGATTTGAGACATTACTTTTGGGATGACCCACATCTTTATAAAGAAGGAGTAGACGGTATTATTAGATGTTGTGTGCCTGAGCATGAATAGGAACAGATCCTACGCAAGTGCCACTCCGAATCTTACGGAGGACACCATGCGGGAGACAGAACTGCACACAAGGTATTGCAATCCGGTTTTTATTGGCCTGCTCTCTTCAAGGATGCCCGTAAGTTTGTCTTATCATGTGATGAATGTCAAAGAATTGGTAATATTAGTAGACGTCAAGAAATGCCTATGAATTATTCACTTGTTATTGAACCATTTTATGTTTGGGGCTTTGATTATATGCGACCTTTTCCTGCCTCTAATGGGTACACACGTATCCTAGTTGTTGTTGATTACGTTACTAAGTGGGTAGAAGCTATTCCAACTAGTAGTGCTGATCATAACACCTCTATTAAGATGCTTAAAGAAGTTATATTTCCGAGGTTTGGAGTCCCTAGATATCTAATGACTGATGGTGGTTCACACTTTATTCATGGTGCTTTCCGTAAGATGCTTGCTAAGTACGATGTCAACCATAGAATTGCATCACCTTATCACCCACAGACTAGTGGTCAAGTCGAATTAAGTAATAGGGAGTTGAAATTAATCTTGCAAAAGACAGTTAATAGGTCTAGAAAGAATTGGTCCAAGAAACTAGATGATGCATTATGGGCCTATAGAACTGCATACAAAAATCCTATGGGTATGTCTCCATATAAGATGGTATATGGAAAAGCTTGTCACTTACCTCTTGAGCTAGAACATAAGGCATATTGGGCTATCAAAGAGATCAATTATGATTTCAAACTTGCCGGTGAAAAGAGGCTATTTGATATTAGCTGTCTCGATGAATGGAGAACCCAGGCCTACGAGAATGCCAAGTTATTTAAAGAAAAAGTTAAAAGATGGCATGGCAAAAGGATACAAAAGCGTGAGTTTAACGTAGGTGATTATGTTTTGCTATACAACTCTCGTTTAAGATTTTTTGCAGGAAAACTTCTCTCCAAGTGGGAAGGACCTTACGTTATCGAGGAAGTCTATCGTTCCGGTGCCATAAAAATCAACAACTTTGAAGGCACAAATCCGAAGATGGTGAATGGTCAAAGGATCAAACATTATATCTCAGGTAATCCTATAAATTGAAACTAATATTATTGAAACCATAACACCAGAGGAATACATAAGGGACACTTTCCAGAACGATTCATCCTCCGAAAAGGAAGAGATACGTGATACGGTAAGTAAACCGACTCCAAAACAGTTCTAAAGGCATTTTTTCTCCGTTTTGGAATATTTAGAAAAATAGAAAAATAAACCGCAGTCCGAAGGAGAGACGGGGCCTCCTCGAGGGTAGGGGCGCGCCCCCCTGCCTTGAGGGCACCCCGTGTGTCCCCTGGACTCCATTTTCTTGTGGGTTACTCCTTTCGTGCGGGAAAAATTCATTATATATACTCCCGAAGGTTTTGACCTCTGTATCACGTAGAAATCCTCTGTTTTTGTTTCAAGCCGTTTCTGTCATAGATAAAGGCAACATGTCGTCCCAGGATTCGGAGGGAGAAAGCTATGTGGCTGATTCCCTTGCTGACCCTAAGGTCTATGGTGATTTGGAGCATTATGGCTGGACCACGGAAGAAGAAGAGGACCATGATTCAAAGAGGAAGGATTGGACTAGCTCATATGAAGACGAAGTCCCACTACCTCAACCGGGGGACATGCATGTGGAGTTCAAAAAGTCGAGCCTCCCCGACAGGGTAAAGAAACCTAAGATCGAATTTATCCCTTTTAACCTCTTACAGGAAAACAAGCAGGAATTATGCAAGAAGATATTAAACCTTGAGCAAGACGTCAATTATCTGAAAGAGCAGAATTATGTCCTTAAGTGTAAGCTGAGGAAGAAGTCATCATGACCAACCCCGAAGAAGGAGACATAATCATATGGGTATGGGCACTTCCCTTGGCAACTGCCAAGCTTGGGGGACTGACCCCGGTATCGTATCACCATCACTCCTATCTTTACCGTTTTACTTAGTTCGATCCTTTTGGTAGTATCTTGATCTATTAGAATAAAGTTAGGATGATCTAGTCGTGAGATTTTGCTTTGTGAGCTTTATCCTTTGTAATCGAGTCCGTGAGCTATATAATAAAGATTAGTGTTGAGTCAAGGGCTTGATTTCCTCACTTGGGTCATGATAAAAAGAAAGAAAACAAAAAGAGAATCAAAGAGATCATATTGATCTTATGGGAAGTAATGACTTGGCATACAAGAGTATGATAAATAAAAGTTGTTGGGAGGTGACAAACATAGTTTTGGTCATCGTTGCAATTAATAGGAAGTAATAAACGAAGAGAGGCTTCACATACACATATACTATCTTGGACATCTTTTATGATTGGAGCACTCATTAAAGTATGACATGCTAAAGAGTTGATGTTGGACAAGGAAGACAACATAATGGGTTATGTCTTCTTATATCCGAAATAAAGTATATTATCATGGATCTTCCAACATGTTGAGCTTGCCTTTCCCCCTCATGCTAGCCAAAACTCCTCGCACTAAGTAGAGATACTACTTGTGCTTACATATATCCTTAAGCCTAGTTTTGCCATGAGAGTCCACCATACCTACCTATGGATTGAGAAAGATCCTTCCAAGTAAGTTGTCATGTTGCAAACCCGCTAAAATATGTATGATTTATTAGTGTGGGAGAAATTAGCTTTATACGAGCTTGTGACATGGAAGTAATAAAAGCCACGGACTGCATAATAAAGGTCCTTATCACAGGTGGCAATATAAAGCGAAGTTCTTCTATGCTAAGACTTTGTGTATCCAACCATAAAAACGCATGACAACCTCTGCTTACCTCTGTGAAGGGTCTATCTAGTATTCTTGTCTTATAAGTGTCAAGGTGAAATCCACCTTTCCTTTTTACATTTTATCCTTTGGCAAGCACATTGTGTTGGAAAGATCCAGACATATATACCCACTTGGATGTAAGTTTTCATGATCTATTGATGTTGACATTACCCTTGAGGTAAAAGGTTGGGAGGCAACACCATAAGCCCCTATCTTTCTCTGTGTCCGATTAAAACTCCATAAACATAAGTATTGCGTGAGTGTGAGCAATTGTGAAAGACTATATGATAGTTGAGTATGTAGGCTTGCTGAAAAGCTCTTATATTGAATCTTTCCGATATTACAATAAATTGCAATTGCTTCAATGACCGAGAGCAAAGTTTGTTAGTTTCCAATGAAGTTTATGATGCATACTTGATATTGTGGATGAATTGTTACTTTAGCATCATGATCATATGACTATATTTATATAAGTTGTTGTTATGAGAATGATCATGATGCCCTCATGTCCGTATTTTTTTTATTGAGACCTCTATCTCTAAACATGTGGACATATTTTTCGATATCGGCTTTCGCTTGAGGACAAGCGAGGTCTAAGCTTGGGGGAGTTGATACGTCCATTTTGCATCATGCTTATAAGTTGATATTTATTGCATTATGGGCTATTCATACATGTTTTGCCACAATACTTATGCCTTTTCTCTCTTATTTTGCAAGGTTTACATGAAGAAGGGGGAATGCCGGCAGCTGGAATTCTGGGATGGAAAAGGAGCAAACTCTGGAAACCTATTCCGCACAACTCCAAAAGCCCCGAAACTCCACAGAACATTTTTTCGAAAAATATAAAAAATATCTGGCGAAAGAAACCCACGAGAGGGGCCACTGGCTGGTCTCGAGGGTGGGGGGCGCGCCCCCCTTCCCAGGGTGCGTCCCCTGCCTCGAGGGCCAGCCGGTGGGCCCCCGGTGTCCATCTTCTCCTATATGAAGTGTTTTGACCTGGAAAAAATCAAGAGGTGGCTTTTGGGACCGGACGCCGCCGTCTCGAGGCGCAATCGAGGCGGAAACCAATCTAGGGCTCTGGCAGAGCTGTTCTGCCGAGGATACTTCCCTCCGGGAGGGGGAAATCGTCACCGCCATCATCACCAACAACTCTCCCGTCTTGGGGAGAGCTATCTTCATCAACATCTTCACCAGCACCATCTCCTCTCAAACCCTAGTTCATCTCTTGTGTCCAATCTTTGTACCCAAACCTCAGATTGGTACCTGTGGGTTGGTAGTAGTGTTGATTACTCCTTGTAGTTGATGCTAGTTGGTTTATTTGGTGGAAGATCATATGTTCAGATCCATTATGCATATTAATATACCTCTGATCATGAACAATATTATGTCTTGTGAGTAGTTACTTTTGTTCCTGAGGACATGGGAGAAGTATTGCTATTAGTAGTCATGTGAATTTGGTCTTCGTTCGATATTTTGATGAGATGTATGTTGTCTCTCCTCTAGTGGTGTCATGTGAACGTCGACTACATGACACTTCACCATTATTTGGGCCTAGAGGAAGGCATTGGGAAGTAATAAGTAGATGATGGGTTGCTAGAGTGACAGAAGCTTAAACCCTAGTTTATGTGTTGCTTCGTAAGGGGCTGATTTGGATCCATATGTTTCAGGCTATGGTTAGGTTTACCATAATACTTCTTTTGTAGTTGCGGATGCTTGCATTAGAGGTTAATCATAAGTGAGAGGCTTGTCTGTCGGATTCAGGGCTCTGCAAAACCTGTTAAGTTCGAACACAGGGGTGTGAACGAAGATCTTTCCCACTCACGTCTACCTAGCGTCTCGCTCTCGTCTCGATGGAAAGATTCAAGCAAACAACAAACAAGCACACAAGAATTTATCTAGGTTCGGGCCATCATGTGGTGTAAGACCCTACTTCCTGCTTTGGTGGATTGGCTCCGGGCGAGCTAGGATATGAACTGGTACAAGGGTTCCTGAGCTCAGGAGGCGAGCTCAGGAGGGTCAGGAGGCTAGTGTTCTTGCTTCTTGTGCGGTGGTCAAGTGTGTGAGTCGATGATCCTCCCTTTACAGTGGAGGTTCTAGCTACTTATATAGGCGGCCACGGTCCTCTTCCCCCAAAATGTTTAGGCGGGAAGGGATTCCACAACGGCCATTTTTGAGCAGGAACACAAGGACATTCCTACCCTGACAAAAGCAGTCTTCGCCTGCAAAAGGATCAGGCGGTGACATGGTGGTGGGATCAACGGTGACATCCTCCTTATCGTCCTTGCACTCTTTGGTCTTGTTGCACCAAAGAGGAAACCTTTGCCCCGCTCCTTGGGAACCAACGGCTGTGCTGTCTCCTTTGCACCGAAATGGCAACAGTGCCGCTGGCGGACGCTGGCACTTGCTGGCACGGTTCGTCACTGCTGACATCATTGCCTCCTCCTGAGGCAAGCTTGGCCTTGGATTCTCCGCCCCTCCGGAATGCCTTGCCGAGGCCGCTCCCAAGGGGGGGGGGGTCTTGGCGTCGTTCTCCTCACGAGGCATGGCCCCTCGCGAGGGTCTTGAGCAGTTGGGTCGTACCAGGCCGCTTGTAGGAGCGCATCGCGGCCCGCAGACAGGCAAGTCTGGGTACCCTGGTTCCCAGGACGCCGATAGTAGCCCCCGGGCCCATGGCGTGCACGGAGTTGG
Source organism: Secale cereale (assembly GCA_902687465.1). Classification (NCBI taxonomy): domain Eukaryota; kingdom Viridiplantae; phylum Streptophyta; class Magnoliopsida; order Poales; family Poaceae; genus Secale; species Secale cereale. The sequence goes on from LR738710.1 coordinate 251,941,949, forward strand.
CTTCAGGGCGAAGCCTTAGTCGAGGACGAAGCACCACGGGCCCAAAAAGGCTGCGGGCCAGGCTAGCGCGTGACGGTAGGATGGGACACGAGCGACCCCGCTCCCCACACCGTCTTGGTAACCGCGTGTCTTGACAAAAGGGGCCTTCTCCATCGGGGGAGTTATCGACCTCCTTCCTTCATGTTTGGATTTCTTCCCTTTGCGCCTCTTGCCTCTCTGCATCCTTCGGCCCTCCTTGACCATGGTGAAGAAGAACAAGGGCACCGCGTCGGATCTGGATCTTCTTCTTCTCTTGATGCGGCGCTTGAGGAGTCCTCCATCATCAGGGAGGAGGACTACTCGGAAGTCTAGCCGTTCCTGTCGAGCTCCCACAATGAGCACGGCCGGACGCATATCTGGGCTGGATCCACCATGGCGCGGATCTTTCCAAAGTCATGCTACCCCTTCTTCCTCCATAGCATCTCCGTGGGGCTCGTGCCCCCCTTCTCCGAGTTCTTCTACGCCATCCTGAAACATTACCAGGTGCATGCTCTCCATATCCAACCTCGTTCCATCTTCGTCTTGTCGCTCTTCACCTTCTATTGTTAGGCGTTCCTAGGGTTGAGGCCGACAGTCGCCCTCTTCCGCCACTTATTCTCCATGCATCAATACGACGATGGACCGACGTGGAGTGGTCGCGTGGGATCGTCCAGCGCCAGGGCTGTCGCCTGATGATGGCCGGGAAGAAGATAGAGTCCCACCGGAAGAGGTGGGTCTATCTGGACGCCCAGCGCACCCATCCTTTGTTGGCGCTGCCTACTGCCCGCCCGAAGAAACTTGATGGCTGACGCCACACGAAGCTCACTGGCCCTCTTGCCGGGCCAGTCTTGGCGAAGATTGAGGCCGACCTGAGCTCGAGGCTCGAAGGAGGCTAGATCGTGAAAGAGTTCTTGAGGCAGCGTCTAGCTCCGCTGCAGGCTCACTGACGACGACGGGCTCCGGCTACACCCAGGGATGGTGGCCGAAGACGGTCTGGACTTCACCTCGAGGGCCCTCCTGGGGACGGTTCTGGAGGATCTTGTTGGGGCTTACCAGCCGCTGTATTGCCGCCCTGACAAGGCTGAGCTGCTGAAGGCCATGCCGGACCTTGGTGTGCCCGTGGGCGCTCCGCCCACGTTCGACGTGTCTTCTGGTGATGACGACGAGGGCGACGATGGGGGCTCGGAGGATACCCTAGACGACGATGGGGACTCCTTCGAAGCGTTCGCTGGGGCAATGACGCCAGGCGCAAGTGCCGCCGGTCGATCCCAGGCGACCACTCCACGTCGGTCCGGACGCACTGCGTCCGAGGGAAGCAAGGTGGCGACCCCGCCGAAGGGCACCACGCCGGCGAACCTGGCAACCGCGGTCGCGCCCAGAACTATGGCCTCGCGTCTTGCCCAGGACCGAGCTGTCGGCATGCCCGGCGCGCCAGGAGCTGCTGTTGACCTGCTAGTGAAGAGAAGGGTGCGCCTCGCCTCTGATGAGTAAGTGTGCATTTTCTCACTCATTCTTATTTGTCGTGCACCTGATGCGTTCTCCCTTGATGCAGTAGCCTGGGGGGTGTGATGAAGAGGGCAAAGGGGGAGGTCCTGCCGTAGTGCCCTGCTCCTTCGGCTGCTGGTGCAACCTCGGGGAAGGATGTCGCGGCGCTGGGCGCCTCGGTTGGCCGGGCCACCGCGAGTGTGGTGATGGTGCCACCCGAAGATGTCCCTATCTCCAGCGAGGTTGCGGAGTTGGCTTCTGCTCCGGCTGCTCTGGCGAGGGGGGCCAGAGCCCTCGAGCCCCTGGTCGAGCAGCCAGTCTTGTCGGTGCCCGTGCGCCAGCCGGCGCAGCCTAGTCCTGAGGCTTTGGATGCTGCCTCCGCCGTGCTGGGTCGTCTTCGCGCTGATCTGCAAAACAATGACGGCCACTTGACAGAAGGGCGCCTGGGGCTGATCCACGGGTGGCTCCTGGCAGACGAGTCTGCACGGTCTTCCTGGGATCAGGCCTTGGCGGCTGCTGCCAAGAGGCGAGAGGAAGCCGCGGCGGCCACGCTGGCTCGCGACGCCGCACGAGCTGACGCCGCGTCCTTCGAGAAGCGCTGCCTCAAGGCAGAGAGCGAGCTGGGGGCCCTCCGCGAGGAAGACACTAGGCGCGCCCCGGAGCTCAGAGGGTTGCAGAAGGAGCTCGAGGCGCAGAAGGCCGCGACATCCCGGCTGCAACAGGAGCAGCTTTCTGACCACGCCGCCCTGGAGAAGCTGAAGGTTGAAGTTAAGCAGGCCAGGGCGGCCCAAGCCGCTCATGCCCAGGAGGAAGTTCTCGCGGCCTTGGCGACGGTGAGTCCTGAGGACCTTACCACCTTTGACCTTGAGGCCCGCAAGGCGCTGCTTGCCGCCTACGGGGAAGGGTTCAAGGAGTCGCTGGCCGCCCTTGAGGGAGGCCCCGCTGGGCTTCTTGCTGCGCTCGTGGAGTCCCTGCGTGGTGTTATGGCCGTGATTGGCCAGTTAGCGGATGCTGAAGGCCGTACGCTGCTTACCTTGGTCCTGACGCGGGTGTGTAGCCACCTAAGCCTTCGCGACCCCACCCTCGACCTGGCCTCGCTGTCCGAGCCCGTGACCGTAGTCATGGAGAACTCGGCTGCCGAGGCCCTGAGGGCGAAGGTCACGTCGCTGGTGGAGGCATTCCTCCAGGCTACCGCTACCGCAACCGAAGGGGAGACAACCGGCACTTCTGCGCCCGGCGATGCTTGATCTGTCCTACTTAGTGAGAGGAGTGCGAGTGCCTCGGGGAGGCGTAAGAACTTGGTTGAATTTGAAAAAACTTGACGTTATTGAAATAGCTAGATGATTCCATGCTTGCTTCCTTTCATGTTTGCTTTAGGTGCTCTGCGTCGGCAGGGCCCAACCCCGCGCATACCTCGACCGCCGCTGAGCCCTCTGGATGACCGGGGTTACCGTAGTAACTAGACTCGTTGTTGAGCCCTCCGGACACCAGGGTTACCATAGTAACTAGACTCATGGGGTGAGGGGCTACGTGGCCAGTGAGGCCCTTGGGTCGCGATGCCCAAGGGTCCCCCTTGACGTTCAAGCGATCCTGTTTTCGTTCTGCGTCGGTAGGGCCCAACCCCGTGCATACCTCGATCGTCGTTGAGCCCTCTGGGGGACCGGGGTTATCGTCATAACTAGGCTCAAGGGATGAGGGGCTACGTGGCCAGTTAGGCCCCTGGGTCGTGATGCCCAGGGGTCCCCCTTGACGTACGAACGGCTCTTCATGAAGGAGAATAAGCACCATACCTTGCCCACGAGCCTTCGCCTGGGATGGGGGCACGAGAAGGCCAGGTGTCTGGGCACCTGGTAGGGTGGCGTCTGCCAGGCGTGACCTGAGCATAGCCCCCGTGCCTAGCCCCCCTCGCGACACCCATCCAAGGAGAAGCTATGAGCGTCGTGAGCTGAAAAGCTCCCTGAGGTTGGTGCGACCACTGGGGGCCACCCTCAGTTGTTTATAACTATCGCGGAGCATAGAGCTACCACACTTGCGCGGAGTGTGGGCATAACCGCTCCTCGGTCGTATCGGCCAGCGCGGAGCTTGGTGCTTCCACTGGTTCGTGGGCATAACCGCTCCTCGGTTGGATTTGCTAGCACGGAGCTTGGTACTTCCACTGGACCGTGGGAGGGAGCCTCCCACCGGGAGAGACTCCGGGGCGTGTATAGCCCCGTCCTGATGTGTGGCTTGCACGGTAGGACAGCCAAGGTGTATATGGGCCCTCCTCAGGACGAGCTGAATGACTCTGAGGAAGTTCTCGTGAGCTTACGCATCACTCACGAGACCCTACCCTGAGGCGGGTTGCGCCCGAGTCTTCTTGTGCAAAATGTGAAAAGAGAGGTGTTGTGTCGACCTGCGCCGAGTGCATCCCCAGGGGATATTGCATGAGAAGGCCGCAGTACCAGCGACCCCAGGAGGTGACGTCACAGGGTTAACCCGCAAGACAGAGCTCAACCACTGGATTTGTCGACGCTGCAGGGACGGACCCGAGCACAAACGCCGTGCCCAGTCTTCTCATGCCACGATCCAAAGGAAAAACAGCCGGCGCGCGGTTCCCGCATGAGCGAGGCACCTACCACGGGCCCCTACTTACCCATCCACGATTAGCCCATGCGAGAACAAGGCACCAAGGACCATGGGAGGTGCCGTCACTGAAATGGCTCGCTAGGCAGAGCTCAGCCCTTGGGTTTATCGACGCTGTAGGGACGGACCCGAGCACAGACGTCGTGCCAGTCCTTAATCATGGGGCGGTCGTGAGTGGGCTCACAAGGGCTCATGACCTTAGTGGCGGTGAGGACGCCAAGCATATAGATAATGCGAATGGAAAGAAATATCTGGTCTTGATCATGCAAAAAGGGAGACAACCACGGGGGAAGATCCCCCAGCGGCCCAAGGATGATGCAGCCCGAGAGGTGCCCTCGTTTAGATACCTGAAGTGTCACCTGATACTTGCCGAAGGAGAGTTGGGGTAGCTGAAGAAGCGAGTTGTGCGGGTCGCACCCGAGGATCATCGGGCTCCTGAGGCCCAGGGGCTCCTGAGGCTCTCAGTGGTCGCGCGGGTCCGGCTCCCACTCCGTTCGGGCCACCTGCCACTAAGCCTCCCGAGCCCCCAAGGCCTGCTACTTGAGATGCTGGAACGTGGCAGCTGTGTTGTGGAAGCCGAAGAGCGTGCGGACGTAGCTGTGGGGGAGGGCCCTCCTCCGACCGACCGCCGTCGGCCAAAAGGGCTCCTGAGAAGCGGCTCGGTTGCGACCCGCGATGTCGACGCAGACGTGGAAGCAGTCGCTTGGGCTGCGAGCGGGTGGACTTGGGGTTGTGCGGTTACGCCCATCGCGGATGAGTCTTGCGTACTGAAGTTCCTCCGTAACTTGGTCGATGAAGTCCTAAGCCCCTAGCGCTGGACGGCTCGCGCTGGGCTCACAAAAACGTGCATCAAGATACGCTTGCAGGTGGTGCTCGAACACCTCCCTCGGGGCACGGGTCAGCTCAGGGACACTCCAGAGGAGAGCCCCCGAGCCCGTCATGAGAGGGGCGTCGAGCGCGCCTCCCTATGCGAGGGTGGAAGGTGCCTCGTTAGCAGGCGCGAGTCCTGAGGCCAGGTCATCGGGAGCCCCCGCGTACCGAGGTCCGTCGACGGGTAGGTTCTTCTTCTTCTTGGGGCGGTCTGCAGGGCGAGGACGGCTTCATCCTCATCGGGGTATTCAACCGCCGCGGTCTGGTAGGCACGCTCCAGGGAACGAACCGCTTCCTTCTTGTCGGAGGCGGTCGTGATGACTCCGCCGCTCCCGGGCATCTTGAGGACATTGTAGCCGTGATGGATCGCCGCCGTGAACTTGGCAAGGGCAGGATACCCCAGGATGGCGTTGTACGGGAGGTGGATGTTGGCGACGTCGAAGTCGATGAGCTCGGTGTGGTAGTTGCCGCGGTCTCCAAAGGTGACGGGGAGGCGGACTTGCCCCATCGGGAGCATGGAGCCATCCGTGACTCCGTAGAATGGCTTGGTGGGGTGGAGCTGATCGTAGGGAACCTGAAGTGTCTCGAAGGTTTGGACGGAGAGGACGTTGAGCCCTACTCCGCCGTCGATGAGGGTCTTGGTCACGAGGACGTTGCTGATGGTCGGGGTGCAGAGCATCGGGAGTGCACCTGGGGCCGCAGTGCACTTGAGCTGGTCTTTGGGGTCGAAAGCGATGACTTGTTTGGTCTACCTGAGGTTGCGCATGGCGTCAGGCCTGGGAAGCGCCGCGTTCACCTCACGGGCAAACTGCTTGAAGATGCGGTGAGAAGCTGGGGCATGGGCACCTCCCAGAATGCACGCGACTGCACGCGCTTCCTGGAAGCCCCCTGCCCTGTCTCACTGGCGGTCGTCGTCATTCCTCCTTGGTGGTGGTGGTAGCGGAGGCAGGCCTCCGTGGCCCTGAGGGCGACCCTCACGAGGCTGGTCGCGCCAGGGGGCGTCACGAGGCTACTCCTGCCAGTGGTCTTCACGAGGTTGCTCACGCCACCCTTGGCGCGAGTTCCTGCCATCCCAACGTCCTCCTCCTCGGCATCCTTCATGGCCGTAGCCGCAGTTGTCACGCTGAGGGCGCTGCCCAACGCGCCCGACGCGCATCGCCTTGAGCTTCTGACAGTCGTTGGTGTTGTGGCTGTGGACGTTGTGGAAGACGCAGTACGGTCGGTTGTCTCTGGGAAGGTAATCGTAGCCGCAGCCACGCTTCACTTCTGGCTCAGCAGCCAACACGGCGGGTCCCTTGCGCTTTGACTCCTTGGCCTTGGTTTTCTTGTCGTCCGCCTCCGCCTCAGGCAGCTCCTGAAGGGAGAGGCGGCCTTCCTCCGCCCTGGCGCACCTTGCCGCGAGCTTGAACATCTCGAGGGCTGTGCATAGGTCTTTGTGGATGGTGAGCTATTCCCTCATCCTGACGTCGCGGACGCCATCGGAGAACGCGAAGATGATGGCCTCGTCCGAGACCCTGGGGATACGGAGGCGCATGGTGTTGAAGCGTTGGATGTACTTTTGCAGGGTTTCTCCCGGCTGATGCCTTACGCGACGCAGGTTAGCAGCTGCCGGGGCTCGGTCGCGGGTGCCTTGGAAGTTAGCGACGAAGCGCTCGCGAAGCTCTCCCCGGGAGGAGATGGATCCCACCGAGAGGTTCAGGAGCCAGGAGTGCGTGCCGTCCTTCAGAGCCATGGGGAACCAGTTCGCCATGACCTGCTCAGTGACGTTGGAGGCCTCTATGCTCAACTCGTACAGTTGCAGGAACTCCATGGGGTCGGTGGTGCCGTCGTAGCGCGGAGGCAGGTCCGGCTTGAACTTGCCGGGCCAGACGAGGCACCGCAGCTCGGGAGCTAGGGCACCACACCTGCTTACGCTCATGATCACAGGTGCCCCTGCACTTGTGACGCTGGTTCTTGAGGTGCAGGTGCCACCACCTCCTGTGGTGCGCGGTCTGGGCACTGTGGGCCAGGGGGCACGAGCCCCTGCATGTGGGTGCGGGATCACCTGGCAACTCTCCTCGTCGTAGGAGTGGGCTCTGCGGGGTTGTTCACGTCGAGGGGCCTCGCACCGGCCCTCCTGGACGGCGGGGTGAAGGTGAGGCGGAGCCGGGACCCCACGGCCCTCGTTCTCCGCTGGGGGCGACGGAGGGCGTGAGGAGTGCGTTGGTGCACGCGCTTCCCCAGCTACGTTGATGAGCTCAGTGATGCGGTGGAGCCACTCGTCGTAGAGATCATCTGCCGGGCGGTAGCATAAGAGCTCCCGCGCCATCAGTAGCATAGGCTGCTGGTAGACTGGCCCGTGGCGGACCAGCAAGGACGACGTTGCGGCTGGCGAGGGTGAAGGCGTTGCCGTGTGGCCATCCCGCCGCACGGACATCGACTGCGAGGAGTCCTGCTGCTCGTGGAAAGCCGGGTCGGTGGCGGCGTTGGCGACCGGCGAGTTGGGGTGGAGCACTGCGCCGTTGCCCGCGGGCACCGTCTGAGCGACGTTCGTAGCACGGTGGGCGGCGCGAGCTCGGCGTGTGTCCACCATGGCTGTGGAGCAGGGTCGATGACGAGAACGTGACGAGGTCGTCGGAGAGGCGAGATTTCGACACGCCCCCTACCTGGCACGCCAAATGTCGGATTCAGGGCTCCGCAAAACCCGTTAAGTTCGAACACAGGGGCGTGAACGAAGATCTCTCCCACTCACGTCTACCTAGTGTCTTGCTCTCGTCTCGATGGAAAGATTCAAGCAAACAACAAACAAGCACACAAGAGTTTATCCAGGTCTGGGCCACCATGTGGTGTAAGACCCTACTTCCTGCTTTGGTGGATTGGCTCCGAGCGAGCTAGGATATGAACTGGTACAAGGGTTCCTGAGCTCAGGAGGCGAGCTCAGGAGGGTCAGGAGGCTAGTGTTCTTGCTCCTTGTGCGGTGGTCAAGTGTGTGATTCGATTATCCTCCCTTTGCAGTGGAGGTTCTAGTTATTTATATAGGCGGCCACGGTCCTCTTCCCCCGAAATGTTTAGGCGGGAAGGGATTCCACAATGGCCATTTTTGAGCGGGAACACAAGAACATTCCTACCCTCACAAAAGCAGTCTTCGCCTAAAAAAAGATCAGGCGGTGACACGGTGGTGGGCTCGATGGTGACATCCTCCTTATCGTTCTTGCGGTCTTTGGTCTTGTTGCACCAAAGAGGAAACCTTTGCCCCGCTCCTTGGGAACCAACGGCTGTGATGTCTCCTTTGCACCGAAATGGCAACAGAGCCGCTGGCGGACGCTGGCACTTGCTGGCGCGGTGCGTCACTACTGACATCACTGCCTCCTCCTGAGGCAAGCTTGGCCTTGGATTCTCTGCCCCTACGGAACGCCTTGCCGAGGCCGCTCCTGAGGGGGTCTTGGCGTCGTTCTCCTCGCGAGGGTCTTGAGCAGCTGGTCGATCAGCTGGGCCGTAGCAGGCCGCTTGTAGGAGCGCGTCGCGGCCCGCAGATAGGCAAGTCTGGGTACCCTGGTTCCTAGGACGCCGACATTGTCCAAGTAAGGGCAGCACCCAAGCACCGGTCCACCCACATACCAAATTATCAAAGTACCGAACACGAATTAGATGATCGTGATGAAAACTAGCTCGACGATAATTCCCATATGTCCTCGGGAGCACTTTACCTTACATAAGAGTTTGTCCAGGCTTGTCCTTTGCTACACAAAGGATTGGGCCACCTTCCTGCACCTTATTTACTTTTACCGTTTGTCACTTGCTACCAATTATCTTATCACAAAACTATCTGTTACCTAGAATTTCAATGCTTGCAGAAAATACCTTACTGAAAACTGCCTATCATTTCCTTCTGCTCCTCGTTGGGTTCGACACTCTTACTTATCGAAAGGATACGATAGATCCCCTACACTTGTGGGTCATCAGCCCTCTGTGTGGATCTTTGTTGCAGAGCGACAGGGCAGGTCACGACCACCTAGGAGACAGGTGGGCCTGGCCCTGGACGTTGTTCATGGTTATTTCATAATAACACGCTTAACGAGTTTGGATATTTGATCTGAGTTTGGTCGTTGGCCTATACGCACTAACCAGCTACGTGGGAATAGTTATGGGCACTCTACATCATGGTATCAGCCGAATCCTTCTTGATGTCAGCGACTTAGCGGCGCGCGCCGGGTTGGACTGGAATGCTCGCACTTGTATAAGGGGGCTAGGTCTGCTCACTGGCCGCATTCGCAAGTGCAGGAGTGCAAAGGGCGATGGCCCTTGACCCATACGCGCATAGGACTTAGACCGGCGTGCTGACCTCTCTACTGTGCTTAGGTAGGGCCGCGACGTGTTGATCTTCCGAGGCCGGGCATGACCCAGGAAAGTGTGTCTGGCCAACTGGGATCGAGCGTGCTAGGTTATGTGGTGCAGCCCTGCAGGGAAGTTAATCTATTCGAATAGCCGTGTCCCTCGGTAAAAGGACGACCCGGAGTTGTATTCCGACCTCATGACAACTAGAACCGAATACTTGAGAAAACACACCGAGATGAGTTCCAGATATAACTCGGTGGCTGCTCTCTCACAGGGTGATGTGCGGGAGAATCGCCGGGTAGGTTTATGCTATACGATGTTACCTGGTGAGCTTACCATCTATTCTCTTCTACTGCTGCAAGATGGAGGCTGCCAGAAGCGTAGTCTTTGATTGGATTAGCTATCCCCTCTTATTCTGGCTTTCTGCAGTTCAATCCACAGATACTACCCATATCATTGTTACCATTGCACATGTAGTATAGATCCTTGCTTGCGAGTACTTTGGATGAGTACTCACAGTTGCTTTGCTCCCCCTTTTCCCCCTTCTGTTCCTTCTTCTCGGATGATGCAACCATATGGTGGAGCCCAGGAGCCAGACGCCACCTACGATGAATCCTACGACACCGGAGGTGCCTACTACTACGTGCAGTCTGCTGACGATGACCAGGAGTAGTTTAGGAGGATCCCATGCAGGAGGCGTGCTCCTCTTTCGATCTGTATCCCAGTTTGTGCTAGCCATCTTATGGCAACTTGTTTAACTTTATGTCTGTACTCACATATTTTTTGCTTCCGCTGACTCGTCTATGATCGAGCACTTGTATTCGAGCCATCGAGGCCCCTGGCTTGTAATACGAAGCTTGTATGACTTATTTTACTTTAAAGTTGTGTTGTGAAATCTACCAGTGAGTCCCTGATCTTGGCCGTACACATTTGTGTGCACGATTAGTGTACGGTATAATTGGGGGCGTCACAAGTTGGTAGCAGAGCCGACTGCCTGTTGGAATCCCCCTTCCACACTCCTTGGCTGAAGTCGAGTCTATACATTGCAAAACTTTTACTAACATGGTTGTGTGGCTTACGGGCCCACGTCGCCATTTGCGTGGTGCTAGGTTCTTTCACTCCTCGATCTTTACTCCGAGACTCTGAACACTCTCATATTCAGGTTAAACGAATTTACTAACTCTAACATTAGGATCCCGAGACAACTCACCCCAAAGTTGGATAAGCCATAGTTATTGCTTGGAATAGTATTTTGCATAATCCCTACACTGTCATTTGACTCCTTTGAAACATCTTTGTTTTCAGATGGAACCCACGAGGCAGGTCGTGCGCCACACACAGGCCATTGGAGCCTCGGGATCACCTGTTGTGCTAGCTGAGATGATGACCTATCTGGGTTATGGCTGGCACCCTGAGTAAACCGTGTTCGAGAAGTACTAGGACTTTAACCAGGAGAAGTACCGTGCCATCGTCCGCCTCTACTCTCGTGAAGAGGACTCCTCTACTGTGCTGCACACTGCTCATGGTGTTGGAGTGACCATCGATATGGCAGTTCACGATGCTGCTTACGGTGCTCTGACACGCCTTCGTGGAGAGTACTGGGCGTTGGACACTTCCCCTTTCAGGCACATTCCTATCGCCTCCGACGAGGGAGTGGAGGGATACTACAGTGCTGCCTACTCCACTGTCACCCTAAAGCCCTTCCATCATCAAAACCTTGTTCTGCATGCTGATGGGCTGGATCGAGCTAACCGAGCTCTTCGCCACGAGTTGTACACCACCCGTCGGCACCTCTACCACGCGTTGACGCTGTTGCACCCCTTTGTCCTATCTAGATAGCTGCCACCTACTGCGATCTACCCAGCTAGGACCGTGATGCCTCCTGGTGTCGATTGGCCAGATATGGGAGGCTACGCTCCCGCACTTGGTCCTCTGTTACCATCTAGACGTCGGGTTCTGCACCAGAGTATCCACGGCCCCCAGGTTCCTGGCGTGGAGGACTTCTCGTTGCAGCGCTACCAGCTGTCGGGCTACATCCACCTCCACAGTTCTGCCTGGGACTGATGTAGTCTTACATATTAGTATTAGATGCATTCTTCGCGAGCCTGTGTACTGCCTATGATGTCCTTAGTCTATGTACTGAACTCTGTGTACTGAACTCTATGCATCTACCCTTTCATAATATATGCCGACTACTATGTGGTATTTTACGTGTTCCTTTCATTATGCATGTTTCATTCATGAATGATTCTTGTGTTTTCAAATTTCAAAATGCTGAACTACCCCTTTTATATATTAGCAGGATGGTTAGACCAGCTAGACGTGGTCGTGAAGGCAACGCCCCACCACCGCTTGAATACATGGCTAGTATGATCCAATAGTTTGAGCTGAATCGCCGGTTCATGGAGACTGTCATGGCTCAGTTCCCTCGCCCCAACATGAATCAGCAGCCTGCCGCAGTGACACTGAATGACTTTGCTCGTCTCAACCCATCCGTCTACCGCAGCTCAACTCAGCCACTTGATGCTGATGACTGGCTCCGTGACATCGCTTTTGAGCTGGACTCTGCCGAGTAGCCGCTGCCAACTATGTCACCTTTGCGGCATACTATCTGAAGGGTCCCAGTGCTCAATGGTGGGACAGCCACAGGCGTACACTACCTGCTGGAACAATCATCACTTGGCCGGAATTCCAAACTGCCTTCCATGCCCGCTTCATTCCTCGGGGAATCATGGATAGGAAGAAGCGTGAGTCCCGCAACCTCGCCCAGGGCAACAAGACTGTGGATGCTTATCAGCGGGAGTTTCTGGACTTATGCCGCTATGCTGAAGAAGACATTGCCACTGATGCTCATTGATAGGAAAAGTCCCGCGACGGACTTCAAGCTGAAATCAAGCTGGCACTCCTTGTGCATGACTTTGGAGATTTCGCCACCTTGGTGAACAAGGCCATGCAGGTTGAAACTAGTCTGCAGGAACACGAGGGCTCTCTCGGGCGCAACCGTGAACCGGGCTCATCCTCGGGCCCTCCCTCACAGAAGAGTATGGTCTGGATTCCAAACAGTATGTACCGTCCAGTTGCACCTGCTCCAAGGCAGTCCTATGCTGCACCTCGTCTGCCTCCATCACCTAGGCAGCCAAGACTTCCAGTTGCACCACTCCCAGCTCCTGCTTCTTCCCCCAATGATGGTATGTGCTTCAGGTGTGACCATCTAGGTCACCGCGCTATGGATTGCAATCAGAACCAGAACCAACAGGCACTTCCTGCAGCAGGCCATGGAAACAATCAGCCTCACAACAACAATACCAGGCCTTATGGTCGTGGTCAGGCTAACAACATTGATCTTAATGAAGCTCAAGTCCAGCCTGCTACTGTGATGGGTACTCTTCTTGTACATTCAGTACTATCTTCTGTTTATTTGATTCAGGATCATCACATTCATTCATCTTAGACGAATTTGCATTTAAGCATAGCATTAAATACGAAGAAATGCACACTCCACTAGTGGTACAAACCCCCGCGGGCCCATGTAAAGCCTCCATGGTTAGCCCCAATGTCGTCGTTGAAATTGAAGGTTTGGAATTTCACGCCTCCCCCGTCATGTTGAAGTCTTCCAACATTGATCTCATTCTGGGCATGGATTGCTTGAAAGCGCATACTGCTTCTATCATGTGCGCCACTAAAATCGTCCATCTTCTACACCCTTCGGATGAGATAGTAAGCCATCAAGCTTGTCTGGTTCAAAATGCTGAAGCATGTCTTTATGCATTGAATGCATTGAACGCTTCACCACTCGTGGGCATTGAAAACATTCCCGTCATATGCAACTTCTAAGATGTCTTTCCTGGAGAACTTCACGGGATTCCCCCTGCTAGAGCAGTCGAGTTCATTATCGACCTGAAACCTGGCACCACCCCTATAGCCAAACGACCCTACAAGATGCCGCCTCATGAACTCACTGAGCTCAAGGAGGAAATCGATAAATCTCTTGCTAGTGGTTTCATTCGCCCGAGTTGCTCTCCTTGGGGAGCACCTTCCCTCTTTGTCAGGAAGAAGGATGGGACAAACCGATTGGTCCAAGATTACCGTCCTATCAACCAAGCAACTATTCAGAACAAATATCCCCTTCCTCGGATCAATGATCTGTATGATCAACTGGCTAGTTCATCAGTGTTCTCTAAACTCGACTTGAGGTTAGGTTACCACCAGATCCGTGTTCGTGAAGAGGATATTCCAAATACCGCCTTTGTAACTCGATACGGTTTGTTCGAGTACACCGTCATGTCATTCGGCTTGACAAATGCTCCAGCTACCTTCTCTCGCCTGATGAACTATATATTCATGGAATACCTCGACAAATTCGTCATGGTTTATCTAGATGATATCCTTGTATTTTCCAAGAATAAGGAAGAGCATGCTGAACATCTTCGCCTTGTACTGGAAAAGCTTTGAGAGCATCAATTGTATGCTAAATATTCCAAGTGCGAGTTCTTGCTTCCTGAAGTAACCTACCTTGGGCATGTCATCTCCAAGGATGGTATTGCCGTCAACCCAGAACGAGTTCAGGCCATTCTCGATTGGACTCCTCCGAAGAACGTCAAGCAAGTCATAAGTTTTCTTGGTCTCGCCAGCTATTGCTAGCGATTCGTCGAGAACTTCTCCAAGATCACCAAGCCTCTGACTGGTCTACTTCACAAAGGCGTTAAGTTCGAGTGGACAGATAAATGTCAAGAAAGTTTTCAGGCGCTCAAGGACAAGCTGACTACTGCCCCAGTGCTTGCTCCACCTGATACTAAGAAGGACTTCGTCATTTACTGCGACGCTTCCCATCAAGGATTAGGTTGTGTCATAATGCAAGAACGCAGAGTGATTGCTTATGCCTCTCGTCAATTGCGCCATCATGAGGAGAACTATCTAGTTCATGACCTCGAGCTTGCTGCTGTCATATATGCTTTAAAACAGTGGCGACATTACCTTCTCGGTAATCGTTGCAAGATCTTCACCGACCACCAAAGTCTGAAGTATCTGTTTACTCAGCCAGACATGAACCTCCGTTAGCAGAGATGGATGGAGACCGTAGAAGATTTTGACTTGGGTATTTCCTATACCCCAGGCAAGGCCAATGTGATGGTTGATGCCTTAAGCCGCAAGTCATATTGCAACCACCTCCAGGTTCACAACATTCAGCCTTCGCTTGTTGAAGAATTCAGAAAGATGAACTCCATATTGTTCCTCCTGGAGCGCTCGCTCACCCTCCTCCAGATTACCGCAAGATGAATCTTCGTGTTGTTCCCCAGGGTTCCCTTAATACCCTGGATGTCGTGCCCAATCTCGTGAGCAGTATCAAGATTATTCAACATTATGACGGTGAAGTCGAGAGGATTAAACGCTACCTTGAAAAAGGAAAGCCCTCATTATTCTCTGTTGCTGATGATGGCGCCTTGTACTTCAAAGGCCGCCTAGTGGTTCTGAGTAAGAGGGAAAACCTGGACAAGACTCAGGATGTTATGAAAGACGCTCATGATACGCCTATGTCTATTCATCCTGGTAGTACCAAGATGTACCAACACATTCGACAGAGATTCTGGTGGTCTATTATGAAGCAAGACATTGCTCGTTATGTTGCTGAGTATGACGTTTGCCGTCGTATCAAAGCAGAACATCAAAGGCCTGCTGGAACCCTGCAACCTATCTCTATTCCTGAATGGAAATGGGATCATGTTGAAATGGACTTCGTCACTGGATTTCCCAAATCGCAGAAGGGTAATGATGCAATTCTTGTCGTCATTGACCGGCTTTCCAAAGTTGCACATTTTCTGGCTGTCAAAGAAACGATTACTGCTAGTCAGCTGGCGACTCTCTACATGTCCAGAATTATTTCACTTCACGGTATTCCACTGGTTATAAGTTCAGACCATGGCAGTTTATTCACTTCAAGATTCTGGGCAAGTTTCCAAGAAGCTATGGGAACACATCTGTCATTCAGTACTGCTTTTCATCCTCAGTCGCAAGGACAGGTTGAATGCGTCAACTAAGTCCTTGAAGACATGCTTCGAGCTTGTGTAATTTCCTTCGGCAAGAAATGGGAGGAATCTCTCCCGTATGTTGAGTTCTCTTATAATAATAGCTATCAAGCTAGTCTGAAGATGGCTCCCTTTGACGTGTTATATGGACGAAAGTGTCGAACCCCTCTGAACGGGTCAGAAACTGGGGAACGTTCACTCTTCAGTCTGGATATTATTCCACACGCTGAAGAACAAGTCTGCATCATTTGTGAAAATCTGAAGACTGCTCAGTCACGTCAGAAAAGTCAGTATGACCGTCATCATCAGGACATGGTCTATCAACCTGGCGAAAAGGCTTATCTTCGAGCTACACCAATGAAGGGTGCTCACCGCTTCAGGATCAAGGGAAAATTAGCTCCTCGCTATATTGGTCCATTCACTATTCTTGAAAGGCGTGGAAAGGTGGCATATCAACTGGAGCTGTCACCGAACCTTTCTCAGGTTCACGATGTGTTCCACGTGTCTCAACTCCGCCGCTGCTTCAAGGACCCAGTCCGAGCAGTGGATCACGAAGTGCTCGAGTTGCAACAGGACCTCTCCTATAAACAGCATCCGGTCCGCATTCTCGACCAAGCTGAACGTCGCACGCGTCAAAAGGCGATCAAGTTCCTCAAAGTTCAGTGGTAACACCACTCTGAAGTTGAAGCCACTTGGGAACGCGAGGATCGTCTTCGCGAAGAATACCCCACATTGTTTCCTTCTACCTCTTAAATATCGGGACAAGATTTCTTGTAGTGGAGGAGAATTATAACGCCTGGATAGTTAAGCTACAATGAACCTATGCTAATGATGCCACGTCGTCTCGTTACTATTGCTAATCTCGTGTTAGTCCAGAAGCGTTTCGAATTTAAATTTAAAATCTTAGCAAACAATAAAAGTTTGCAAACGTTAATAGCAAAATGTTCGGAGTGTGACAAATATTACATAGGTAATTATAGTGGAGTAAACAACTGTTTAGAAAATGCTAAGGTGCTCTAAACTAAATAAAACAGAAAAAGAAAAATAAGTAAAGAAAAAGAAAATACAAAATATAAAGAAAGAGAAAAGGGAAAGGCCCCTCGCCAACTGGGCAAGACGGCCCAGTCGGCCAGGCCAACCCCGTGGCCTATATGGCCTCCCCCACTCCCCAAACCTTAAATCCCTACCACCCCGAGCCCCACTCCCCCCCCCTTGTCTGGATCTGGATCGAGAGGAGCCCGATCCCGACGCCCTCGACGCCCAACGCCAACGCCGTCTGGCCTCGCCGGAGTCGCCTCCGCGCCTCACCGCTACCGCCGACCATCTCCGTCGTCGTCCCCGTCATCCCCCTCGATGGACTCCTTCGAGCCTCGCCGCCCCCTCTCCCCTGCAACGCT
>LR738710.1:251958698-252083121 GCA_902687465.1 Secale cereale
GTCGCACGCCGACCACAGCGCCTCCCTGCTACGCCGTGGCCGTCCCATCCTGCCGTGCTCGCCGCGGCCGCCGTGCTCACCACGCCCCCCTGCATCTGCTGCTGCTGCCGCTATGTGCTACGGCCCCGGCCATGGCCGCCGGCACCAGGCCGCCGCAACTCCACACACGCACGCGCCCCTGGTCATGCTCGCCTCGACCTCCATTCCCCGCCTGCGCGCGCACGACCCTGACCGCGCCCGCGGCCCTCGTCCTCGTCGCACCCGCTGGCGCCGCCCCGCGCCTGTCGCTCCCTGCCACTGCCTCGTTGCGCTGGCCACGCTGCTCCTCCCCTCCTTCTGCCCGCTGCTGCTACCGCTGCTAGAGCGCCGCCACCGCTGCGCCGCGCCCCTGCACCCACGCGGTCGCCTTGCTCCGCTTGCTCACCCGCCGCGCTCCGCCACTAATACGCGACGCCGCCCCCCTACGCCCGCCGTCGCCTGCGGCCGGCCGGCGGGCCTCGCCTCGCCTGCGGCCTCGTCCCGCCTCCCTGCGGGCGAGTGTCCGCTCGGGTGCGGGCGCACCCGTCGCCCCATAGCGCCCGAATCTGCTAGGGCCCTTCTGGGCCACAAGCAAACGGGCCCCAGGCCCCAAAACATTTATAAAAAAGGAATAAAAATAAAAATAAAAATAAATAATAACAAATAAATTGATTAAAATATTAATTAATTGATTGATTAAAGAATTAATTAATTTAATTAATCATCATTAGCTTAACTTAATCACTAATTAACCTAATTAAATTGTTAATTAATTAGGCAGTCAATGACATGCGGTACCCACACGTTAGTTGACCCTGTCAACGCCTCTGTTGACTGCTGACGTCATGTTGATGTCATGCTGATGCAATAATACAATTTTTGAATTTATTTAATAATTAATAATTTAGAAAATGCTTTAAAACTTTAAAATTAATATAAAATAATCCGTTACTCTCATGAAAATTGTACATGAAAGTTGCTCAGAATTTCGAGACGAATCTGAATACGCGGACCGTTCGTCAACCACACGTCCCTAGCATAGCGAACATGCAACTTTCCCCCTCCGTTTCATCCGCCCGAAAACACGAAACACCTGGAATACTTTCCTGAATGTTTCCCTCCTTCGCCAGTATTACCCGGTACTGCATTAGGGCACACCTAACACCGTTACATGTCATGTCATGCATCTGTTTGCATTGTATTCATCATTTCTTCCCCCTCTTCTCTCCGGTAGACTACGAGACCGAAGCTGTTGCTGCCCCGATCGACTACGGTGTTAACGACCCCACCTTCGCTGCCGAGCTTCCAGGCAAGCCCGCCCCCCTTGATCAACCTGATATCGCCTATTCTTCTCTCTACTGCTTGCATTAGAGTAGTGTAGCATGTTACTGCTTTCGATTGATCCTACTCTGCTGCATAGCCTGTCATTGTTGCTACAACTGTTGATACCTTACATGTAATCCTAAATGATTAGTATAGGATGCTAGTATTCCATCAGTGGCCCTACACCCTTGTCTGTCTGCCCTGCTATTCTATCAGGCCGTGATCACTTTGGGTGTGATCACGGGTATATACTACATACATATTATACATGATACATGTTGTGATTAAAGTCGGGTCGGCTCGTTGAGTACCCGCGATTGATTCACAGATTGGGGGCTGAAAGGACATACTTCCCCGACGGCCCTCTGTGTGGATCTTTGTTGCGGAGCGACAGGGCAGGTCACGACCACCTAGGAAACAGGTGGGCCTGGCCCTGGACGTTGTTCGTCGTTATTTCATAATAACACGCTTAATGAGTTTGGATATTTTATTTGAGTCTGGCCGTTGGCCTATATGCACTAACGAGCTATGTGGGAATAGTTATCGGCACACGACGTCATGGTATCAGCTGAAGCCTTCTTGACGCCTGTGACTTAGCGGCGCGTGCCGGGTTGGACTGGAACACTCGCACTTGTATAAGGGGGCTAGGTCTGCTCACCGGCCGTGTTCGCAACGTGCAGGAGTGCAAAGGGCGATGGCCCATGACCCATGCGCGCATAGTACTTAGACCGGCGTGCTGACCTCTCTACTGTGCATAGGTAGGGTTGCGACGTGTTGATCTTCCGAGGCCGTGTATGACCCAGGAAAGTGTGTCTGGCCAAATGGGATCGAGCGTGCTAGGTTATGTGGTGCACCCCTCCAGGGAGTTTAATCTATTCGAATAGTCGTGTCCCTCGGTAAAAGGACGACCCGGAGTTGTATTCCGACCTCATGACAACTAGAATCGGATACTTGATAAAACACACCCCGATGAGTTCCAGATATAACTCGGTGGTTGCTCTCTCACAGGGTGATGTGCGGGAGAATCGCCGGGTAGGTTTATGCTATATGATGTTACCTGGTGAACTTACCATTTATTCTCTTCTACTGTTGCAAGATGGAGGCTGCCAGAAGCGTAGTCTTCGATTGGATTAGCTATCCCCTCTTATTCTGGCTTTCTGCAGTTCGGTCCATAGATACTACCCATATCATTGTTACCATTGCATATGTAGTATAGATCCTTGTTTGCGAGTACTTTGGATGAGTACTCACGGTTGCTTTGCTCCCCCTTTTTCCCTTCTGTTCCTTCTTCTCGGATGATGCAACCATATGGTGGATCCCAGGCGCCAGACGCCACCTACGACGACTCCTACTACACCGGAGGAGCCTACTACTACGTGCAGTCTACCGACGACGACCAGGAGTAGTTTAGGAGGATCCCAGGCAGGAGGCCTGCTCCTCTTTCGATCTGTATCCTAGTTTGTGCTAGCCATCTTATGGCAACTTGTTTAAATTTATGTATGTACTCAGATATTTGTTGCTTCTGCTGACTCGTCTATGATCGAGCACTTGTATTCGAGCCCTCGAGGCCCCTAGCTTGTAATATGAAGCTTGCATGACTTATTTTACTTTTAGAGTTGTGTTGTGATATCTACCAGTGAGTCCCTCATCTTGGTCGTACACATTTGCATTCATGATTTGTGTACGGTCAAATCGGGGGCGTCACATAGCCCCTAGGTATTTGATACTTGTTCGATTGCTAAGATTAGTAACTCGAAATAGGAGTTGCGGAATAAACGGAGACTAGTTGAGGGTGAGGTGATGATTTGTGTTGGAAGTAGTTCCAAGATTGATATGATCATCGTCGCACACTCCCTATACTATAGGGATTAGTGTTAAACCTAAATAAATGTTATTTGGTGTTTGCGTTGAGCATGAACAAGATTGGATCGTGTTTATTGCAATACGGTTATTCATGTAAGTCAGAGAATAATTGTTATTCTGTTTACATGAATAAAAACTTCTATGGTAATACACCCAAGGAGAATGGTTTATTAAATCTCGATCGTAGTAATACACATATTCATTATATTGAAGCCAAAAGGTGCATAGTTGACAATGATAGTACAGCATACTTCTGGCACTGCCGTTTAGGTCATACTGGTGTAAAGTGCATGAAGGAACTCCATGTTGATGGACTTTTGGAATCACTTGATTATGAATCATTTGATACTTGCGAACCATGACTCATGGGCAAGATGACTAAAACTCCGTTCTCCGGAACAATGGAGCGAGCTAATGACTTATTAGAAATCATACATACCGATGTATGCGGTCCGATGAGTGTTGAAGCACGCGGCGGGTATCATTATTTTATCACCTTCATAGATGATTTGAGTAGATATGGGTATATCTACTTGATGAAACATAAGTCTGAAACATTTGAAAAGTTCAAAGAATTTGAGAGTGAAGTAGAGAATCATCGTAACAAGAAAATAAAGTTTCTACCATTTGATCGTGGAGGCGAATATTTGAGTTACGAGTTTGGTCTTCATTTGAAGCAATGTGGAATAGTTTCACAGCTCACACCACCTGGAACACCACAACGTAATGGTGTGTCCGAACGCCGTAACTGTACTCTATTAGATATAGTGCATTCTATGATGTCTCTTACCGATTTGCCTTTGTCATTTTGGGGTTATGCATTAGAGACAGCTGCACTCACGTTAAATAGGGCACCGTCTAAATCCGTTGAGACGACACCATATGAACTATGGTTTGGCAAGAAACCAAAGTTGTCGTCTCTTAAATTTTGGGGTTGCAATGCTTCAACCTGATAAGCTCGAACCCAAATCGGAGAAGTGTGTCTTCATAGGATACCCGAAAGAAATGGTTGGGTACAACTTCTACCACAGATCTGAAGGCAAGATCTTTGTTTCTAAGGACGGATCGTTTCTAGAGAAGGAGTTTCTCTCAAGAGAAGTGAGTGGGAGGAAAGTAGAACTTGATGAGGTAATTGTACCTTCTCTCGAATTGGAAAGTAGCTCATCATAGAAACCCGTTCTTGTGATGCCTACACCAACTAGAGAGGAAGCTAATGATGATGATCATGAAACTTCAGATCAAGTTACTACCGAACCGCGTAGGTCCACCAGAGCACAATCCGCACTAGAGTGGTACGGCAATCCTATTTTGGAAGTCATGTTACTAGACCATGACAAACCTACGAACTATGAAGAAGCTATGATGAACCCAGATTCCTATAAATGGCTTGAATCCACGAAATCCGAGATATGATCCATGTATAAGAACAAAGTGTGAACTTTGGTGGACTTGCCCGATGATCGGCAACACATTGAGAATAAATGGATCTTCAAAAGGAAGAAGACTAACGTTGATGGTAATGTTACTGTCTATAAAGCACGACTTGTCGCAAAAGGTTTTTGACAAATTCAACGTGTTGACTACGATGAGATTTTCTCACTCTTAGCCATGCTTAAGTCTATCCAAATCATGTTAGCAATTGCCGCATTTTATGAAATTTAGCAAATGGATGTCAAAACTGCATTCCTTAATGGATTTCTTAAGGAAGAATTGTATATGATGCAACCAAAAGGTTTTGTCAATCCTAAAGGTGATAACAAAGTGTGCAAACTCAAGTGATCCATCTATGGACTGGTGCAAGCATCTTGGAATTTGAATATACGCTTTGGTAAGGTGATCAAAGCATACGGTTTTATACAGACTTATGGTGAAGCGTGTATTTACAAGAAAGTGAGTGGGAGCTTTGTAGCATTTCTGATATTATGTGGATGACATATAGTTGAATGGAAATGATATAGAATTTCTGGAGAGCATATTAGGATACTTGAATAAGAATTTTTCAATAAAAGACCTCGGTAAAGCTACTTATGTATTGGGCATCAAGATTTATAGAGATAGATCGGGATGCTTAATAGGACTTTCACATATCACATACCTGAAGGAAATATGCCCTAGAGGAAATAATAAAGGTGTTATTTTATATTTCCTTATATCGTGATAAATGTTTATTATTCATGCAAGAATTGTATTACCAGAAACTTGATACATGTGTGGATACATAGACAAAACATCGTGTCCCTAGCAAGCCTCTACTATACTAGCTCGTTAATCAAAGATGGTTAAGTTTCCTAACCATAGACATGTATTGTCATTTGATGAACGGGATCACATCATTAGGAGAATGATGTGATGGACAAGACCCATCCGTTCGCTTTGCATAATGATCGTTCAGTTTTATTGCTATTGCTTTCTTCATGTCAAATACATATTCCTCCGACTATGAGATTATGAAACTCCCGGATACCAGAGGAATGCCTTGTGTGCTATCAAATGTCACAACATAACTGGGTGATTATAAAGATGCTCTACATGTATCTCCAAGGGTGTTTGTTGGGTTGGCATAGATCAAGATTAGGATTTGTGACTCCGAGTATCGGAGAGGTATCTCTGGGCCCTTTCGGTAATGCACATCATAAGAAGCAATATGACTAATGAGTTAGTTGCGGGATGATGCATTACATAATGACTAAAGAGACTTGCCGGTAACAATATTGAACTAGGTAGGAAGATACCGATGATCGAATCTCGGGCAAGTAACATACCGATGACAATGAGAATAACGTATGTTGTCATACGGTTCGATCGATAAAGATATTCATAGAATATGTGGGAGACAATATAAGCATCCAGGTTCCGCTATTGGTTATTGACCGGAGAGGTGTCTT
This sequence comes from Secale cereale, assembly GCA_902687465.1. Lineage (NCBI taxonomy): Eukaryota > Viridiplantae > Streptophyta > Magnoliopsida > Poales > Poaceae > Secale > Secale cereale. Next base: position 251,964,788 of record LR738710.1, read on the forward strand.
GGTCATGTCTACATAGTTCTCAAACCCGTAGGGTCCGCATGCTTAACGTTCGATGATGATTTTGTATTATATGAGTTATGTGTTTTGGTGACCTAATGTTGTTTGGAGTCCCGGATGAGATCAAGGACATGACGAGGAGTATAGAAATGGTCGAGAGGTAAAGATTCTTATATTGGATGATGATATTCAGACACCGGAAATGTTCCCAGGGGTACCGGGTACATATCGGAGCAACAGGAGGGTTATCAGAACCCCCATGGAGAAGTTATGGTCCACATGGGCCTTGAGAGGGGAGCACACCGGCCCATTAGGGCTGGCGCGCCCCCCACATGGCAGGAGGCCGAGTGGGAGTAGGGAAGAGGGGAGGCTCCTCCTCCTTGCTTCTCTCCTCTCCACCTTCCTTCTCTTCTTCCTTCTTACCTTTTCTCTCCGATGGAAAACATGGAAGGGGGGCCGAATTGGACTAGGGGCCCAAGTAGGATTCCTCCAACTTGGGCACGCCCTAGGCTGCCTCTCTCCGTCTCCGTCCTTTATATACGTGGGGAGGGCACCCCTAGAAGAGACATAACACATTGTTAGCCGTGTGCGGCTTCCTCCTCCACAGTTTACACCTCCGGTCATATTCACGTAGTGATTAGGCGAAGCCCTGCGCAGGTCACTTCACCATCACCGTCACCACGCCGTCGTGCTAACGGAACTCACCCTCGACACTTTGCTGGATCAAGAGTTCGAGGGACGTCATCGAGCTGAACGTGTGCAGAACACGGAGGTGTCGTGTGTTCGGTGCTTGATCGGTCGAAACGAAAAGAAGTTCGACTACATCAACCATGTTTTCAAACGCTTCCACTTTCGGTCTACGAGGGTACTGATGTCTACTACACAACTTGTTCTTGTAGACTCGTGTTGGGCCTCCAAGCATAGAGTTTTGTAGGACAGTAGCAAATTTCCCTCAAGTGGATGACCTAAGGTTTATCAATCTGTGGGAGGTGTAGGATGAAGATGGTCTCTCTCAAACAACCCCGCAACCAAATAATAAAAAGTCTCTTGTGTCCCCAACACACCAAATACAATGGGAAATTGTATAAGTGCACTAGTTCAGCCAAGAGATGGTGATACAAGTGTAATACGGATAGTAGATATTGATTTTTGTAATAGTAACAATAAAAATAGCAAGGTAGCAAGTCATAAAACGGTGCACAAACGGTATTGCAATGCTTGAAAATGAGGCCTAGGGTCCGTACTTTCGCTAGTGCAATCTCTCAATGATACTAATATAATTGGATCACATAACCATCCATCAACGTGCGATGAAGAATCACTCCAAAGTTCCTATCTAGCGTAGAACATAAGAAGAAATTGTTTGTAGCTATTCTTTCCGAACGATCTATCCAAGAGTTCGTACTAGAATAACACAAGTTATTCTTTCCGATCGATCTATCAAGAGTTCATACTAGAATAACACAAGTTATTCTTTCCCATCGATCTATCAAGAGTTCGTACTAAAATAACACCAAAACTAACTCAATCCAACCACAAAGAACCTCAAAGAGTGCCCCAAGATTTCTACCGGAGAAACAAAGACAAGAACGTGCATCAACCCCTATGCACAGATTACCCCAATGGTATCGCAGGAATCCGCAAGTTGAGTGCCAAAACACATATCAAGTGAATCAATATGATACCCCATTATCACCACGAGTTTTCATAGCAATACATGCATCAATGTTCTCAAATCCATAAAAGTATTCAATCCAAAGAAATCTCAAAGGGAAAATTCAATTCATCACAACAAGATAGAGAGGGGAAAACACCATATGATCCGACTATATTAACAAAACCCGCGATACATCAAGATTGTGTATCTCAAGAACACGCGAGAGAGAGATTAAACACATAGCTTCTGGTACAAACCCTCAACCCCGAGGGAGGACTACTCCCTCCTCATCATGGTGGCCGCCAAGATGGTGAAGATGGACACCGGTGATGATTTCCCCCTCCGGCAGGGTGCCGGAAAGGGTCTAGATTGGTTTTTCGTGGACTACACAGGCTTGCGACAGCAGAACTTATGATCTGGTTCACCCCCGAAGTGTTTCGGCACATTTGGGAATTTATAGGGCGAAGAAGGGGTGCGGGAGGCCACCGAGGTGGGCACAACCCACCAAGGCGCGCCTGGGTCCCCAGGCGCGCCCTAGTGGGTTGTGCCCCCTCGGGGCACCCCCCCATGTGCTGCTCTGGCCCATCGGGAGTCTTCTGGTTCATAAAAAATCCACAAAAAGTTTCGTGGTGTTTGTACTCCGTTTGATATTGACTTACTGCGATGTAAAACACATGCAGAAAACAGCAACTCGCACTGGCACTATGTCGATAGGTTAGTACCAAAAAAGATATAAAATCACTATAAAATTATTATAAAACATCCAAGAATGATAATATAACAGCATGGAACAATCAAAAATTATAGATACGTTGGAGACGTATCAGCATCCCCAAGCTTAATTCATGCTCGTCCTCAAGTAGGTAAGTGATAAAAACAGATTTTTTTTTATGTGGAGTGTTGCCTATCATGTTCATCACATATTATTTTTCTTTATAGCATGGACAATTGGACTTTTATATGGTTCAAAGCAATAGTCTAGTTTTGACATGAGGACTTTAATACTCAAGCATATTGATGGCTTCTCACCCCTCGTTGGTTACCCCAAGTGGAAGGTTGAGATGTAGCGTAGCGGCAAAATTCCCTTGGCAAAGATACCAAGGATCGAATCCCGTGAGACTCCGAGGGTCGACAAGCAGGTGTCAACAGCGCCAGAAACTTAGCAGTTGATGGGACCTGCGCACAGATACAGATAACTTTGCTCCCAACGAGTACAGAGAGGTTGTCAATCCCTCCGGCCTTGTTGTTTACAAAGGATCAAACACAAGAGATAATAATGATAGCTATGCCTGCAACTAGTAAATAAAAACAGGAAGTAAATAGAAGGTGTGATCAGCGGTGGTAATATGGACCGGGGTCCCATGATGTTCACTAGTGATGTCTCTCTCCCAAAAGACGATAAAACAGCAAAGCGAGGTAAACAAATTACAGCTAGGCAATTGACAGGATTATGTGCGAAAACCGATGCTAACTATGCTGCAAAGAAAGGTAGAGGCTCAAAAGCATGGGCGGTACGCCAAGGCAAGTAGACCGAAATCCATCTGCATCTACTACTAATCATCCACCTTGAGATATCTATCCAGAACATCTCGCTGGTATTAAGTTGCGAATCCCACCCGAAGTGTAAACTCAAAGCAACAAACAACTGCATTAAAAGAACTTTGCGTAAAGTAAACAATCCTTGCACCCGCAAGTACAAGCACCGTTGTTTTCTCCCTTGTGGCAACAGCACATACCCTAGACTCATGTTTCTGTCACTCAAGCTAGTCATCAGGGGGCATGAACCCACAATCAAGCATAACGCTCCCTCTTGGAGTTACTACCTACTACTTGGCCAAAGCAATAAACAGCAACGGAGAACATGCAAGAATTACTCAAGAACAAAGATATAAAAGAGGTGAATCAAATATATTACTCAAACACAATCTGAACATAGTCTCATAATCCATCAGATCCCAGCAAACTCAGCAAAGCAACAGCAGAAAGATTACATATGTGCCTCGATCATGTAGGGCAGCTCACGAGGTCTAAACCATGAAGAGCAAAGAGGGGAGGAGAACATCACATAGCTACTGATCATGGACCCATGGTCCAAGGTGGACTACTCACGACTCGTCCGGGAAGCGTCCATGGTGGTGGAGAAGCTCCCGGTGGTGGTTCTCCCCTCCGGCAGGGTGCCGGGAAGAGTTCTCCTGATGCTCCCGATCTTGGAAGTGCTGCGGCGGCAGAACAGAGGCGAGATCGCGAAAAAGGGTTCTGTCCTCGAGGGTTTCGGGACGAGAGGGATATATAGGCGAAGGGGGGCAGCCAGAGGTGGAGCAAGGGCCCCATGCGCCCCCCTGGCGCGGCCAGGGGTGGGGCCGCGCCAGGTGGCCGCCTGGGCCTCCCCTGGCTCCCCTCTGGCCCATCTTTGGTTCTTCGCGAAGCTTCCTGTACGCTGATTTTTCCTGTATTTTTCCTGGAATTTTTGGAGCACTTTTAATATGGGGGAAACCTGAAATAGAAAAACAGCAGAAAACAGGAACTGGCACTGTGGTGCGCTGAGTTAATAGGTTAGTCCAAATATGATCAAAAGTGTATGGAAGTGCATCAATATCATAGCAATATCACACAAAAGAAGCATGGAGCAAGCAGAAATTATAGATACGTTTTGGACGTATCAACATCCCCAAGCTTAATTCCTGCTCGTCCTCGAGTAGGTAAATGATAACAAGCATAATTTATGTGGTGACATGCTAGCAACCATATAAGAACTTTTTAAGTAAAGCAATCAAGGCATGTAATTCAATTCAAGTCATAACAAGCAAGAGTCTATATTAGCATTGTAACAAGCAACATAAGAACATAAAGGTGCAAGAGCTCTCGCTGTCCGTGACTCGAATGTCTCCAAATGGTGTTTGCGTGCAAGAAAGGGGATAGGGATATAGGAGAGAGTAAAACATAGTTTTTGTATTGTTGAGAACTTAATCTACTAAAGTTTCACACTTGGTCTTCTTTGGAATCTTATCTTGACTCATCCCCAGACCACTAGCCAGGTACAAGTCAAAATGATCCACTCCCTTTCGATATTTTGAGCACTCATGCAATGGATGAGCGTAAGCAAGAAAGTTGACACTTAGGATGGCAAAGAGAGAAAAATGATGAAGGGGGAAGACAAAAAAGGTGTGAAAGGCTCACATCAATGAGGACAATCATAGGCGAGAGAAATCCAAATGGTAGATATGATGTGAGGAGTAGGGATTGCCATGCAACGGATGCACATATGAGCTAAGGTAAGCTCTCCAATGGAACTAGTGGGGGTGCATCCAACTTGCTCGCTCAACAAGACCTAGAGCTCTTTTGAGGAGGCTCATCATTGGAATATACAAGCCAGGTTCTATTGTGTGAAGGTCCCCACATAGCTATATGCATGAATGATAATCTCTATGGAGTACAAGGTATAATATGAAGTACGAGTGTGGATCTCTCAAAAGGAATAGTAGTGTGCCCCCTTCTCTCTTTTTATTTCTTTTTCTCTTTTTTCTATTTTTTTTTATTTTTTGTGGCCTCAATGGCTCTTTTTATTTAACTCTCATTTGTCCTCTTTGGGATCTTTTGATTTTGTCCTCTTTGGGATCTTTTCCTCATTTTAGGGGCAACACTCTATGTATTACAAGAAGTATAGAAGATCTTTCACACTTTACAAAAGTACTCAACATAAAGAAAATGAAACTATCATGATGTATGCAAATGTATGCCTCTGCCGGTGTAGCAGGATATGCAATGATACTAGCGCGTCATGTAGCAATGATTAGGGCAAGGCCCAACTAGCATGTGGCTCATCGATCAAGCAAAAAGCATGTATGACATGAAGATCAAGTCATGAGAAGATGGATGTTGCATGGCAATGTATCTCGGAAAGGCTATGGAAATGCCTTGATAGGTAGGTATGGTGGCTGTTTTGAGGAAGGATATAATGAGGCTTATGATGACAGAGCGTATCGTGCCAAGGATTTGGATGCACCGGCGAAGTATGCGCCAACTCTCGAGGTGAGAAAGGGCAATGCACGGTACCGAAGAGGCTAGAAAAATATGGCTAGGTGGAAGTGTCAACTTTCGAATACTCACATTAGTCCGAAGAACTCATGCACTTATTATCAGTAACTCTCAATCTAATTAGGAGGTTCACAAAGAGACAAGTACCCCGAGGAGGAGTGTATGGGGGTTTGGTTATCCTTGCGCATCCTCGACTCATGGTACGTGAGTGTACTCTAATATTCGATCCCTCCAAAGATTAGTGATCCATCTAGTAGCTAAAGTTCTCAACTATTTTGTAGGTTTTCGAAAATAAACACGAATTGCCCAAAATACGACATCTATCACTAATAGGCTAAAGCTCTTGACACCAAAAGTTCAGACATTACTCATGGCAATACCTCAAAACTATTGCAAGTTACTACTAAAATTAAATAGCAACCTCAATTACCTACTTTAAGTTAAGACACACAACTCAGTGCAACAGGAAAACTCTCTTAACAAGATAAACATAAAAACTCAAGAGAGTTTAGCAACCAACTAAACAAAAGCTCTTTAAAAAGAAAAGCATGAAATCTAAGAGCTAAACATGACAGCAGCTATGGAAAGACAAAGAACACACACAGCAAAGATAAGCATGAAAATCATATGTTGTGTTCTAGGTTTAAGTGGAGTGTGTTTCTCTCCCACACAAAGAAAGCTGGGTTCTAACTTGTTATGGACAGCAAGCAAAGCTAAAGAAAACTAAAAAAAGAAACTAAGAGCAAGACGCTCCAAGCATAGCACATAACGCATGAAGTGATAAAATTATAGTGGAACGAAAGACGAACTGATAATTGTTGATGGAGAAGGGGATGCATGGGGGCATCCCCAAGCTTAGATGCTTGAGTCTTCTTGAATATTTCTTGGGGGTGCACGGGGGCATCCCCAAGCTTGAGCGTTTGACCCTCCTGAATCTTCTTTTATCATCTTCCCTCGCACACTTGAAAACTCCCTTCATACATAACTCATCATAATCTGATTAGCGAGGTTAGTACCCACAATAAAATAATTTTTTCCCTACTGGAAATAAAGATAATCTTGAAAAGCTACTGTTTCTCAAGATTGCAAAGAGGTTTTTGCAAAGAAAAAGCAAGCTCAAGGTTTGCAAAACGAAGAAAAGGCAAAACAGGACAGAATCTGTGAAAAACAGACCAGCAGGTAGTCAATAATTTTTTCGGGGCACTTCTGCAACTCAAATCAAAAAACTCAGAACAGACGCTCGAAAGCCAATTGTATAGAGCACGCTGTCAAAAACATTCAGATCAAAAAGATGACCTGGTGATTTTATTCGAATGTTTCTGTCCAAGGACAGAATCTGTTTTCTGGACAGCACGTCACAACTTTTGAACTTTCTTGCAATCGGAGGCTAAACTTGGCACAAAGCTGAAAAGAAAAGATACAATGATGATGCTACTATAGTAACAAACATCAAGACACAACAAAAGCAAAATAAAACCTAATTCGTTGTGGGCTGCCTCCCAAAAGCGCTTTCTTTTATGCCTTTAAGCTAGGCATGATGCAAAAAGAGAAGATCAAGTTTTATCAAGAGTAAGAGAATAGCTAGCCCGTGTAACGGACTCAAAAGGCAACTTAATCTTCTTTCTAGGGAAGTGTTCCATCCCTTTCTTGAGAGGGAATTAGAATTTTATATTCCCCTCTTTCATGTCAATGATAGCACCAACGATGCGAAGAAAAGGACGTCCCAAAATAATTGGACATGAAGGTTCACATTCAATATCCATAATAGTAAAATCAACGGGAACATAATTGTCATTGACAATGATAAAAACATTGTCGATCTTCCCCAAAGGTTTCTTTACGGAAGAATCAACAAGACGAACACCAAAAGAACAAGGATCAAAAGGTTTCAATTCAAACATATCATACATTCTTTTGGGCATAACGGAGGTACTAGCTCCAACATCACATAAAGCATAGCAAGAGAAGTTATTCAACTTAATTTTAATCATAGGATCCCAACTATCTTCTAGCTTTCTAGGTATGGAGGCTTCTATCCTAAGCTTCTCCTCCCTAGCTTTGATGAGAGCATTAGTGATATGCTCCGTGAAGGCAAGATTAAGTGTGCTAGTGTGGGGATCTCTAGACATCTTGTGAAGAAAACCAATAACTTCATAAACGGTGCAATTATCAAAATCAAGGTCACTACTATCAAGTAAAGTGGTAGTGGTGTCCTTTAGGCTCACTTGTTTGGTAGCTTATATGGTTATAGGAGTTTCTTCTTCTACGGTTGAGGTCATAGCATCACCATTAATAGGTCCAATGGGACTAGGAGTGCATTGGGTGCTAAGAGTTTGGATATCCTCAACAACTTGGATAGTAGCAACAGTGTGGTGGGTAGGAAGGCTCTTAATTCTATCTTCTTCCTCCTTTTCTCTAGCCCATCTCTCTTTAAGTTTAGTCATCATCCTAATGTTTTCATTAATTTGCACTTGAATAGCATTCATAGGAGTGGTCTTCCTCTCCTCAAGAGGAGAAGTTCTAATTTTAAGCAACTCTACCTCATGGGCTAAATTGTCTACCTTCGAAGAGAGATTATCTAGTTTGTCTAGTTTTTCTTCTACACTCTTATTGAAGGCCTCTTGGGTAGTGATGGAGTCTTTTAAGCATAATCTCTAGTTCAGAAGTGGAGTTCTTGGTGCTAGGATAAGCATTGTTGTTCTCATAGGAATTAGATGGGAACGGTCTAGGGTTGCTACCAAAATTACTCCTATAAGCATTGTTATTGAAATTGTTTCTAGAGATAAAGTTCACATCTACTTGATCTTGAGCAATCAACGAATTTAAAGGAATATCATGAGGATCAATAGAAGATTGCTTGGAAAGTAGAGACATGATCAAGTCAACTTTTTCATTTAGGGAGGAAATCTCCTCGACAGAGTTTACCTTCCTACCTGTTGGAGTGCGTTCGGTGTGCCATTGGGAATAATTGGTCATCATCTCGTCGAGAAGCTTCGTGGCAGCACCAAGTGTAGTTGACATAAAGGTTCCTCCCGCGGCCGAATCTAACAAGTTCCGCGAGGTAAAGTTCAAGCCTGCATAAAAAGTTTGGATAACCATCCAAGTAGTCAAACCATGAGTAGGGCAGTTCTTGACAAGAGATTTCATGCGTTCCCAAGCTTGGGCAACGTGTTCATTATCCAGTTGTTTAAAATTCATTATGTTACTCCTTAATTGGATAATTTTAGCAGGGGGATAGTACTTCCCAATAAAGGCATTCTTGCACTTGTCCCAAGAATCTATACTATTCCTAGGCAAGGATTGAAACCAGATTTTAACTCGTCCTCTCAAGGAGAAAGGAAAAAGCTTAAGCTCAACAATATCACCATCTACTTCTTTGTACTTTTGCATATCACAGAGCTCAACAAAATTATTCAAGTGCAAAGCAGCATCATCTCCAGCACCGGAGAATTGATCTTTCATAACTAGGTTCAGCAAAGCAGGTTTAATCTCATAAGAAGGTGCTGAAGTGGCACGTGTAGCAATAGGCGTGCAGATAAAGTCACTGTTGTTATGACTAGTGAAGTCACACAACTTGAGTTCTCGGTGGAACCCATAGCAGCAGCAAGCAAGATAACTATTTTTGTGATTTTTGGTAAGGGACACTAAAGCAAAAACTGAAAGGTAAACTAACAACACTAAAAAGCAAAGATAAAAGATAGCGTGCAACTCCCCTATCTTGAAGAGTAGAGTCCCCGGCAACGGCGCCAAAAACTTGCTTGATGGCTTCTCGCCCCTCGTTAGTTACCCCAAGTGGAAGGTTGAGATGTAGTGTAGCGGCAAATTTCCCTTGGCAAAGATACCAAGGATCGAATCCCGTGAGACTCCGAGGGTCGACAAGTAGGTGTCAACGGCGCCAGAAACTTAGCGGTTGACGGGACCTGCACATAGATACAGATAACTTTGCTCCCAACGAGTACAGAGAGGTTGTCAATCCCTCCGGCCTTGTTGTTTACAAAGGATCAAACACAAGAGATAATAATGATAGCTATGACTGCAACTAGTAAATAAAAACAGGAAGTAAATAGAAGGAGTGATCAGCGGTGGTAATATGGACCGGGGTCCCATGATGTTCACTAGTGATGTCTCTCTCCCAAAAGACGATAAAACAGCAAAGCGAGGTAAACAAATTACAGCTGGGCAATTGACAGGATTATGTGCGCAAACCAATGCTAACTATGCTGCAAAGAAAGGTAGAGGCTCAAAAGCATGGTCGGTACGCCAAGGCAAGTAGACCAAAATCCATCTGCATCTACTACTAATCATCCACCTTGAGATATCTATCCAGAACATCTCGCTGGTATTAAGTTGCGAATCCCACCCAAAGTGTAAACTCAAAGCAACGGACAACTGCATTAAAAGAACTTTGTGTAAAGTAAACAATCCTTGCACCCGCAAGTACAAGCACCGTTGTTTTCTCCCTTGTGGCAACAGCACATCCCCTAGACTCATGTTTCTGTCACTCAAGCTAGTCATCAGGGGGCATGAACCCACAATCAAGCATAACGCTCCCTCTTGGAGTTACTACCTACTACTTGGCCAAAGCAATAAACAGCAACGGAGAACATGCAAGAATTACTCAAGAACAAAGATATAAAAGAGGTGAATCAAATATATTACTCAAACACAATCTGAACATAGTCTCATAATCCATCAGATCCCAGCAAACTCAGCAAAGCAACAGCAGAAAGATTACATATGTGCCTCGATCATGTAGGGCAGCTCACGAGGTCTAAACCATGAAGAGCAAAGAGGGGAGGAGAACATCACATAGCTACTGATCATGGACCCATGGTCCAAGGTGGACTACTCACGACTCATTCGGGAAGTATCCATGGTGGTGGAGAAGCTCCCGGTGGTGGTTCTCCCCTCTGGCAGGGTGCCGGGAAGAGTTCTCCTGATGCTCCCTATCTTGGAAGCGCTGCGGCGGCGGAACAGAGGCGAGATCGCGAAAAAGGGCTCTGTCCTCAAGGGTTTCGGGACGAGAGGGATATATAGGCGAAGGGGGGCAGCCAGAGGCGGAGCAGGGGCCCCAGGCGCCCCCCTGGCGCGGCCAGGGGTGGGGCCGCGCCAGGTGGCCGCCTGGGCCTCCCCTGGCTCCCCTCTGGCCCATCTTTGGTTCTTCGCGAAGCTTCCTGTACGCTGATTTTTCCTGTATTTTTCCTGGAATTTTTGGAGCACTTTTAATATGGGGGAAACCTGAAATAGAAAAACAGCAGAAAACAGGAACTGGCACTATGGTGCACTGAGTTAATAGGTTAGTCCAAATATGATCAAAAGTGTATGGAAGTGCATCAGTATCATAGCAATACCACACAAAAGAAGCATGGAGCAAGCAGAAATTATAGATACGTTTTAGACGTATCACATATCAACAAACAACCATGTCTTCCAAAATATCAATGCTAAAATAAGTTATCCCTAGCCCATCATGCTTAACCATTGACCCACTCATGAAACACACTCGCATATTAACTACACCCAATACTCAAGTACGATCATAGTTCCTCCTAGTTGCTGCTTTATAAGAGAAGATGGAGACTCAAATTCAAAATAAAAATTGCATAAAGTAAAAGAAAGGCCCTTCGCAGAGGAAAGTAGGGATTTGTAGATGTGCCAGAGCTCAAAGCTTAAATTGAGAGATAAAATTATTTTGGGTGGCATACTTTTCCTACCAACGAAAACGACTTAGAGTACACTACACTTTCCATGCTAGATATATCATAGGCGGTTCCCAAACATAAAATAAAGTTTATTCCTATTTCCACCAAACTTTCAAAAGCCATGGCTAACTGTATCCACGGGTGCCCTCCATACCAACACTTCCCAAGGAATTTATTATTTGACAACATATTGTAAATTCATTTTTTCATTTCGGGACTGGGCATCCCTAATACCTTTGCCTTACTATCGTGCAATGACAAGTGAATAAACACTCATCGTGAGAATAACACATCTAGCATGGAAAATATTAGCCACCCATCACCGCCTCGCGTGCGGTACGAGCACACAAAAGAGAAATTTATTTTGAAAATTAGAGATGGCACATACAAATTTGCTTAGAATGGCAAAACAATACCGCATATAGGTAGGCATGGTGGACTTATGTGGCAAAACAGGTCTAAAGGATTTTGGATGCACAAGTAGTGATCATATTTAGTGCAAAATGAAGGCTAGCAAAAGATTGGGAAGCGACCAACCAAGAAACTAATAATCTCATAAGAGAGCATTAAGCATAATTAACACCGAATAATGCACCACAAGTAGGATGTAATTTCATTGCATGACTATTGACTTTTGTGCTTGCATAGGGAATCATAAACCTTAACACCAATATTCTTACTAAAGCACAATTACTCATCAACATGACTAACATATCACATCATCATATCTCAAAACTATTACAAGGAATCAAGTTTATTTTGTCCAATGATCTTCATGAAAGTTTTTATTATATCCTTCTTGGATATGTATCACTTTGGGACTAATTGTATGTGTTGCTTTTGATAAGCTCAAACAAATACAAGTGAAGTTCATGAGCATAAATTTTCTTTCTCTCAAATTAATTTAAGTGAAGCAAGAGAGAATTTCTTCAAAAATACTAAAGCACACCGTGCTCAAAAATATATAAGTGAAGTGCTGGAGCAACGGCGCCAGAAAAGAGATTCGTTGATCCGATGTGAATGTCGCCTACCTAGCCTCCCTGGCAACTATTTGAGGACTCTATTTTATTTAAAAACTTTCAGATCTAAGTATTTTATTAAAACAACAGGCAAACAAAATAAAATGACATTTCAAGAATAGCACATCTCATGTGAAGAAGCAAAAACTTAGGATCAACCGATACTAACCGATAATTGTTGATGGAGAAAGGTGGGATGCTTATCGAGGCATCCCCAAGCTTAGATGCTTGAGAATTCTTGAAATGTCATCTTGGGGTGCCTTGGGCATCCCCAAGCTTGAGCTTTTGTGTCTCCTTAATTCCTCTCATATCACGGTTTCCTAAATCTCGAAAACTTCATCTACACAAAACTCAACAAAAACTCGTGAAATAAGTTAGTATAAATCAATGCAAAACATTATCACTCTCTACTGCTGAAAATCACTAAAATTATAATTTGACATTACATACTAAATGCCTGCATATTTAATATTCCTCTCCTTAAATAGAATCATAAAACACGCAAACATATGCAAACAATGCAAACATAACATCAATCTATCTAAACCGTACAGTCTATAAAGAATGCAAGAGGGTCCATACTTCCCTAACTCAAAAAATTCTGAAATTTTAACATGATGTATTAAATTTATCATATCTTGATGTGCAAAAAAGTTTCAACCTTTTATCACATTCTGACTTTTCTCGGAAATTTTTACAACAGCCAAACTTTATGTTTTCAAATAGCAAGATGTAGACTTCCAAAATAAGCATGGTAAAGGCTATCCTTGACACTTTTATTGAAATAAAAGGTACAAACATTATTCTAAATACCAGCAAGCAATTCGTAACAAAAGAAAATGGCGCTTCAAGCAAAACTCATATCATCTGATGAATAAAAATATAGCTTCAAGTGAGGTTACCGATAATGTTGGAGACGAAAGAGAGGATGCCTTCCAGGGCATCCCCGAGCTTAGTTGCTTGGGTATTCTTTGAATATTTCCTTGGGGTGCCTTGGGAATCCCCAAGCTTAGGGTCTTGCCGCTCCTTATTCTTCTCATATCGATATCCCACCCAAAACTTGAAAACTTCAATCACATAAAGCTTAACAAAACTTCGTGAGATGGGTTAGTATGATAAAACAAATCATTCACTTTGGGTACTGTCAAAGACAAGATTCATAATTGTTCTCACATAATTCCTACTGTACCAAATCATTTTTACAATTTATATTAATCAATATAAGCCATAGAAACTAGAAAACAAGCAAACTTTGCATTGAAAACAGAATCTGTCAAAAACATAACAGTTTATAATGATCTGAACATTCACCATACTTCTGCAACTCTAAAAATCTTGAAAAATATAGGACCACGTGAACAATTTGTATATTAATCTTCTGCAAAAAGAATCAAATCAAAAACGCTCTTTTGTAAAAAATGAGAATTTTTTTCGTGAGCGCAAAAGTTTCTATTTTTCAGCAAGACTACTATCACCCAACATGATCCTAAGGCTTTGCTTGGCACTTTATTGAGACAAAAGCTATAAAACATGATTACTACAGTAGCATACTCATGTGAACACACAAAAACAGTAGGTATAAGTGTTGGGTTGTCTCCCAACAAGCGCTTTTCTTTAATGCCTTTTAGCTAGGCATGATGATTTCAATGATACTCACATGAGAGATATGAATTGAAACACAAAGAGAGCATCATGAAGCATATGACTAGCACATTTAAGTCTAACCCACTTCCTATTCATAGGGAGGTTTTGAGCAAACAACTTTTGGGAACAAGAATCAACTAGCATAGGAAAGCAAAACAAGCAAAACTTCAACATTTTCAACACATAGAGAGGAAACTTGATATTGTTGCAATACCTACAAGCATATGCTCCTATCTCATAGTAATTTTCAGTAGCATCGTGAATGAATTCAACAATATAGCCATCACATAAATCATTCTTTTCATGATGCAAAAGCATAGAAATTTTGCTAATCTCCACATAAGCTAATTTATTCTCATGAATAGTGGTGGGAGCAAACTCAACAAAATAACTATCATGAGATTAAAAATTAAATTCATGATGAGAAGTTTCATGGTTATCATTATTCAATATAGCATACATGCCATCACCATAATCATCATAGATATCAACTTTGTTATCATAGTCAATTGAAACATCCTCCAAAGTAGTGGATTCATCACTAAATAAAGTCATGACCTCTCCGAATCCACTTTTATCAATATAATCATCATAAATAGGAGGTATGCTATCATTATAACAAATTTCCACAATGAATCTTGGGTGGCTAAAAATATCATCTTCATCAAATATAGCATCCCCAAGCTTATGGCTTTGCATATCGTTAGCATCATGGATATTCAAAGAGTTCATACCAGCAACATTACAATCATGCTCATCATTCAAAGATTTTTTTTGTCAAACATTTTACAGAATTCTTCTTCTAACAATTGAGCACAACTTTCTTTTCCATCATTTTCAAGAAAGCCATTATAAAGATGAATAATATGATGCAACCTCAATTCCATTTTTTTAGTTTTATTTTATGAAACCAAACTAGTGATAAAACAAGAAACTAAAAGATTCGATTGCAAGATCTAAAGATATACCTTCAAGCACTCACCTCCCCGGCAACGGTGCCAGAAAAGAGCTTGATGTCTACTACACAACTTGTTATTGTAGACTCGTGTTGGGCCTCCAAGCACAGAGTTTTGTAGGACAGTAGCAAATTTCCCTCAAGTGGATGACCTAAGGTTTATCAGTCCGTGGGAGGTGTAGGATGAAGCTGGCTCACTCAAAAAACCCTGCAACCGAATAATAAAAAGTCTCTTGTGTCCCCAACACACCAAATACAATGGGAAATTGTATAGGTGCACTAGTTCGGCGAAGAGATGGTGATACAAGTGTAATATGGATGGTAGATATTCATTTTTGTCATAGTAACAATAAAAAAACAAAAAGGTAGCAAGTGATAAAACGGAGCACAAATGGTATTGCAATGCTTGAAAATGAGGCCTAGGGTTCGTACTTTCGCTAGTGCAATCTCTCAACGAAACTAATATAATTGGATCACATTACCATCCCTCGACGTGCGATGAAGAATCACTCCAAAGTTCCTATCTAGTGGAGAACATAAGAAGAAATTGTTTGTAGCTATTCTTTCCGGTCGATCTGTCCAAGAGTGCGTACTAGAATAACACAAGTTATTATTTCCGATCGATCTATCAAGAGTTTGTACTAGAATAACACAAGTTATTCTTTCTAATCGATCTATCAAGAGTTTGTACTAAAATAACACCAAAACAAATTCAATCCAACACAAAGAGCCTCAAAGAGTGCCCCAAGATTTCTACCGGAGAAACAAAGACAAGAACGTGCATCAACCCCTATGCATAGATTACCCCAATGTCACTGTGGGAATCCGCAAGTTGACTGCCAAAACACATATCAAGTGAATCAATATGATACCCCATTGTAACCACGAGTATTCATATCAAGACATGCATCAAGTTTTCTCAAATCCATAAAAGTATTCAATCCAAAGAAATCTCAAAGGGAAAACTCGATTCATCACAACAAGATAGAGAGGGGAAAACACCAAATGATCTGACTATATTAACAAAGCCCGCGATACATCAAGATTGTGTATCTCAAGAACACGCGAGAGAGAGATTAAACACATAGCTTCTGGTACAAACCCTCAGCCCCGATGGTGGACTACTCCCTCCTCATCATGGTGGCCGTCGGGATGATGAAGATGGCCACCGGGTGATGATTTCCCCCTCCAGCAGAGTGCCGAAAAGGGTCTAGATTGGTTTCTCATGGACTACAGAGGCTTGCGGTGGCGTAACTTCTGATCTAGGTTCACCCCGAAGGGCTTCGGAATATTTGTGAATTTATAGGGCGAAGAAGGGGTGCGGGAGGCCACCGAGGTGGGCACAACCCACCTAGGCGCGCCTGGGCCCCCAGGCATGCCTTGGTGGGTTGTGCCCCCCTCAGTGCACCCCCAGGTGTTGCTCTGGCCCATCGGGAGTCTTCTGGTCCATTAAAAATCCACCAAAAGTTTCGCGGTGTTTGTACTCTGTTTGATATTGATTTCCTGCGATGTAAAAAACATGCAGAAAACAGCAACTGGCACTTGGCACTATGTCAATAGGTTAGTACCAAAAAAGATATAAACATTATTATAAAACATCCAAGAATGATAATATAACAGCATGGAACAATCAAAAATTATAGATACGTTGGAGACGTATCAGCATCCCCAAGCTTAATTCCTGCTCGTCCTCGAGTAGGTAAATGGTAAAAACAGAATTTTTGATAGGGAATGTTGCCTATCATGTTCAGCACATATTCTTTTTCTTTATAGCATGTACAATTGGACTTTTATATGGTTCAAAGCAATAGTCTAGTTTTGACATGAGGACTTTAATACTCAAGCATATCAACAAACAACCATGTCTTTCAAAATATCAATGCTAAAATAAGTTATCCCTAGCCCATCATACATAACCATTGATCCATTCATGAAACACACTCGCATATTAATTACACCCAATACTCAAGTACGATCATAGTGCCTCCTATTTGGTGCTTTATAAAAGAAGAGGGAGAATCAAATTCAAAATAAAAATTGCATAAAGTAAAAGAAAGGCCCTTCACAGAGGAAAGTAGGGATTTGTAGAGGTGCAAGAGCTCAAAGCTTAAATTGAGAGATAAAATTATTTTGGGTGGCATACTTTTCCCACCAACGAAAACGACTTAGAGTTCCTACACTTTCCATGCTAGATATATCATAGACGGTTCCCGAACAAAAAATGAAGTTTATTCCTTTTTCCACCAAACTTTCACAAGCCATGGCTAACCGTATCCACGGGTGCCCTCCACACCAACACTTCCCAAGGAATATATTATTTGACAACATAAAGTAAATTCATTTTTTTCATTTCGAGACTAGGCATCCCTAATAAATTTGCCTTACTCTCGTGCAGTGACACGTGAATAAACACTCGTCATGAGAATAACAGATCTAGCATGGAAAATATTAGCCACCCATCACCGCCTCGCGAGCGGTACGAGCACACAAAAGAGAAATTTATTCTGAAAATTAGATATGGCACATACAAATTTGCTTAGAACGGCAAAGCAATATCGCATATCGGTAGGCATGGTGGACTCATGTGGAAAAATAGGTCTAAAGGATTTTGGATGCACAAGTAGTGATCATACTTAGTGCAAAATGAAGGCTAGCAAAATATTGGGAAGCGCCAACCAAGAAATGAATAATCTCATAAGCAAGCATTAAGCATAATTAACACCGAATAATGAACCACAAGTAGGATGTAATTTCATTGCTTGACTATTGACTTTCGTGCTTGCATAGGGAATCACAAACCTTAACACCAATATTCTTACTAAAGAACAATTACTCATCAACATGACTCACATATCACATCATCGTATCTCAAAACTATTACAAGGAATCAAGTTTATTTTTTTCACCGATCTTCATGAAAGTTTTTATTATATCCTTCTTGGATATGTGTCACTTTGGGACTAATTTTATGTGTTGCTTTTGATAAGCTCAAACAAATATAAGTGAAGTTTATGAGCATAAATTTTCTTTCTCTCAAGTTTATTTAAGTGAAGCAAGAGATAATCTCTTCAAAAATACTAAAGCACAACGTGCTCAAAAATATATAAGTGAAGTGCTAGAGCAACGGCGCCAGAAAAGATCTTCGTTGATGGGATGTGAATGTCGCGTACCTAGCCTCCCTTGCAAATATTTGAGGGCTCTATTTTGAAAAAAAAACTTTCAGATCTAAGTATTTTATTGAAACAGCAAGCAAACAAAATAAAATGACATTTCAATAATAGCACATCTCATATGAAGAAGCGAACACTTAGGATCAACCGATACGAACCGATAATTGTTGATCAAGAAAGGTGGGATGCCTATCGGGTCATTCCCAAGCTTAGATGCTTGAGACTTCTTGAAATATCATCTTGGGGTGCCTTGGGAATCCCCAAGCTTGAGCTTTTGTGTCTCCTTAATTCCTATCATATCACGGTTTCCTAAATCTCGAAAACTACATCCACACAAAACTCAACAAGAACTCGTGAAATAAGTTAGTATAAATCAATGCAAAACCTTATCATTCTCTACTGTTGAAAATCACTAAAATTATAATTTGGCATTGCATACTAAATGCCTCTACATATTTAATAGTCCTATCCTTAAATAGAATCATACAACACGCAAACATATGCAAACAATGCAAACATAACATCAATATATTTATACAGTACAGTGTGTAAAGAATGCAAGAGGATCCATACTTCCCTAACTCAAAAATTCTGAAATTTAAACATGTTGTAGGAAATTTATCATATCTTGCTGTGCAAGAAGTTTCAATCTTTTATCACATTCTGACTATTCTCGGAAATTTTTACAACTGCGACAAACTTTCTGTTTTCACATAGCAGCATGTAGACATGCAAAATAAGCATGGTAAAGGCTACCCTTGACACATTTATTGAAATAAAAAGGTACAAAACATTATTCTAAATACCAGCAAGAAATTCATAACAAAAAAAAATGGCGCTTCAAGCAAAACTCATATCATGTGATGAATAAAAATATAGCTTCATGTGAGGTTACCGATAATGTTGGAGACGAAAGAGAGGATGCCTTCCGGGGCATCCCCGAGCTTAGTTGCTTGGGTATTCCTTGAATATTTCCTTGGGGTGCCTTGGTAATCCCCGAGATTAGGTTATTGCCGCTCCTTATTCTTCTCATATCGATATCTCACCCAAAACTTGAAAACTTCAATCACATAAAACTTAACAAAACTTCGTTAGATGGGTTAGTATAATAAAACAAATCATTCACTTTGGGTATTGTCAAAGACAAGATTCATAATTGTTCTCACACAATGCCTACTGTACCAAATCATTTCTACAATTTATATTGATTAATATAAGCCATAGAAACTAGAAAACAAGCAAACTATGCATTGAAAACAGAATCTGTCAAAAACATAACAGTCTGTAATGATCTGAACATTCACCAAACTTATGCAACTCTAAAAATCTTGAAAAACATAGGACCGTGTGAAAAATTTGTATATTAATCTTCTACAAAAAGAATCAACTCAAAAACGCTCTTTTGTAAAAAAAATGAGAAAAACATTCGTGAGCGCAAAAGTTTCTGTTTTTCAACAAGATCAAATCTACTATCACCCAACATGATCCTAAGGCGTTGCTTGGCACTTTATTGATACAAAAGCAATAATACATGATTACAACAGAAGCATAATCATGTGAACACACAAAAACAGTCGGTATAAGTGTTGGGTTGTCTCCCAACAAGTGCTTTTCTTTAATGCCTTTTAGCTAGGCATGATAATTTCAATGATGCTCACATGAGAGATATGAATTGAAACACAAAGAGAGCACCATGAAGCATATGACTAGCACATTTAAGTCTAACCCACTTCCTATGCATAGGGATTTTGTGAGCAAACAACTTTTGAGAGCAAGAATCAACTAGCATAGGAAGGCAAAACAAGCAAAACTTCAAGATTTTCAACACATAAAGAGGAAACTTGATATTGTTGCAATACCTTGATACGTCCAAAATGTATCTATAATTTCTGCTTGCTCCATGCCTCTTTTGTGTGATATTGCTATGATATTTATGCACTTCCATACACTTTTGATCATATTTGGACTAACCTATTAACTCAGTGCACCACAGTGCCAGTTCCTGTTTTCTGCTGTTTTTCTATTTCAGGTTTCCCCCATATTAAAAGTGCCCAAAAAATTCCGGGAAAAATACAGGAAAAATCAGCGTACAGGAAGCTTCGAGACAAACCAAAGCAGGGCCAGAGGGGAGCCAGGGGTGGCCCAGGCGGCCACCCGGCGCGGCCCCACCCCTGGTCGCGCCACGGGGGCGCCTGGGGCCCTCTCTCCGCCTCTGGTGACCCCCCTTCGCATATATATTCCTTGCGTTCCGAAACCCTCGAGGACGGAACCCTTTTTCGCGATCTCGCCTCTGTTCCGCCGCCGCCGCGCTTCCAAGATCGGGAGCATCAGGAGAACTCTTCCCGGTACCCTGCCGGAGGGGAGAACCACCACCGGGAGCTTCTCCACCACCATGGATGCTTCCCGGATGAGTCGTGACTAGTCCACCTTGGACCATGGGTCCATGACCAGTAGCTATGTGATGTTCTCCTCCCCTCTTTGTTCTACATGATCGAGGCACATATGTAATCTTTATGCTGTTGCTCTGCTGAGTTTGCTGGGATCCGATGGATTATGAGATTATGTTCAGATTGTGTGTGAGTAATATATTTGATTCACCTCTTTTATATTTATGTTCTAGAGTAATTCTTGCATGTTCTCCGTTGCTGTTTATTGCTTTGGCCGAGTAGTAGGTAGTAACTCCAAGAGGGAACGTTATGCTTGATTGTGGGTTCATGCCCCTTGATGACTAGTTTGAGTGACAGAAACATGAGTCTAGGGGATGTGTTGTTGCCACAAGGGGGAAAACAACGGTGCTTGTACTTGCGAGTGCTAGGATTGTTTACTTTACGCAAAGTTCTTTTAATGCAGTTGTCTGTTGCTTTGAGTCTACACTTTGGGTGGGATTCACAACTTAATACCAGCGAGATGTTCTGGATAGATATCTCAAGGTGGATGATTAGTAGTAGATGCAGATGGATTTTGGTCTACTTGCCTTGGCGTACCGCCCATGCTTTTGAGCCTCTACCTTTCCTTGCAGCATAGTTAGCATTGGTTTGCGCACATAATCCTGTCAATTGCCCAGCTGTAATTTGTTTACCTCGCTTTGCTGTTTTATCATCTTTTGGGAGAGAGACATCACTAGTGAACATCATGGGACCCCGGCCCATATTACCACCATTGATCACACCCGCTATTTACTTCCTGTTCTTATTTCCTAGTTGCAGTCATACCTATCATTATTATCTCTTGTGTTTGATCCTTTGTAAACGACAAGGCCGGTGGGATTGACAACCTCTCTGTACTCGTTGGGAGCAAAGTTATTTGTATCTGTGTGCAGGTCCTGTCAACCGCTAAGTTTTTGGCGCCGTTGACACCTTCTTGTCGACCCTTGGAGTCTCACGGGATTCGATCCTTGGTATCTTTGCCAAGGGAAACTTGCTGCTACGCTACGTCTCAAACCTTCCACTTGGGGTAACCAACGAGGGGCGAGAAGCCATCAAGCAAAGTTTCTGGCGCCGCTGCCGGGGACTCCACTCTTCAAGATAGGGGAGTTGCACGCTATCTTTTATCTTTGCTTTTTAGTCTTGTTAGTTTACCTTTCAGTTTTTTGCTTTAGTGTCCCTTACCAAAAATCACAAAAATAGTTATCTTGCTTGCTGCTGCTATGGGTTCCACCGAGAACACCAAGTTGTGTGACTTTACTAGTCATAACAACAATGACTTTATCTACACGCCTATTACTACACCTGCCACTTCAGCACCTTCTTATGAGATTAAACCTGCTTTACTGAACCTAGTTATGAAAGATCAATTCTCCAATGCTGGAGATGATGTTGCTTTGCACTTAAATAATTTTGTTGAGCTCTGTGATATGCAGAAGTACCAAGAAATAGATGGTGATATTGTTAAGCTTAAGCTTTTTCCTTTCTCCTTGAGAGGAGGAGCTAAAATCTAGTTTCAATCCTTGCCTAGGAATAGTATAGATTCTTGGGACAAGTGCAAGGATGCCTTTATTGGGAAGTACTATCCCCCTGCTAAAATTATCCAATTAAGGAGTAACATAATGAATTTTAAACAATTGGATAATGAACACGTTGCCCAAGCTTGGGAACGCATGAAATCTCTTGTCAAGAACTGCCCTACTCATGGTTTGACTACTTGGATGGTTATCCAAACTTTTTATGCAGGCTTGAACTTTACCTCGCGGAACTTGTTAGATTCGGCAGCGGGAGGAACCTTTATGTCAACTACACTTGGTGCTGCCACGAAGCTTCTCGGCGAGATGATGACCAATTATTCCCAATGGCACACCGAACGCACTCCAACAGGTAGGAAGGTAAACTCTGTCGAGGAGATTTCCTCAATGAAAAAGTTGACTTGATCATGTCTCTACTTTCCAAGCAATCTTCTATTGATCCTCATGATGTTCCTTTAAATTCTTTGATTGCTCAAGATCAAGTAGATGTGAACTTTATCTCTAGAAACAATTTCAATAACAATGCTTATAGGAGTAATTTTGGTAGCAACCCTAGACCGTTCCCCTCTAATTCCTATGGGAACAACAATACTTATCCTAGCACCAAGAACTCCACTTCTGAACTAGAGATTATGCTTAAAGACTTCATCACTACCCAAAAAGCCTTCAATAAGAGTGTAGAAGAAAAACTAGACAAACTAGATAATCTCTCTTCGAAGGTAGACAATTTAGCCCATGAGGTAGAGTTGCTTAAAATTAGAACTTCTCCTCTTGAGGAGAGGAAGACCACTCCTATGAATGCTATTCAAGTGCAAATTAATGAAAACATTAGGATGATGGCTAAACTTAAAGAGAGATGGGCTAGAGAAAAGAAGGAAGAAGATAGAATTAAGAGCCTTCCTACCCACCACAATGTTGCTACTATCCAAGTTGTTGAGGATATCCAAACTCTTAGCACCCAATGCACTCCTAGTCCCATTGGACCTATTAATAGTGATGCTATGACCTCAACCGTAGAAACTCCTATGACCATAGAAGCTACCAAACAAGTGAGCCTAAAGGACACCACTACCACTTTACTTGATAGTAGTGACCTTGATTTTGATAATTGCACCCTTTCTGAAGTTATTGATTTTCTTCACAAGATGTCTAGAGATCCCCACACTAGCACACTTAACCTTGCCTTCACGGAGCATATCACTAATGCTCTCATCAAAGCTAGGGAGGAAAAGCTTAGGGTAGAAGCCTCCATACCTAGAAAGCTATAAGATAGTTGGGATCCTATGATTAAAATTAAGTTGAATAACTTCTCTTGCTATGCTTTATGTGATGTTGGAGCTAGTACCTCCGTTATGCCCAAAAGAATATATGATATGTTTAAATTGAAATCTTTTGATCCTTGTTCTTTTGGTGTTCGTCTCATTGATTCTTCCGTAAAGAAACCTTTGGGGAAGATCGACGATGTTCTCATCATTGTCAATGACAATTATGTTCCCGTTGATTTTACTATTATGGATATTGAATGTGAACCTTCATGTCCAATTATTTTGGGACGTCCTTTTCTTCGCACCGTTGGTGCTATCATTGACATGAAAGAGGGGAATATAAAATTCCAATTCCCTCTCAAGAAAGGAATGGAACACTTCCCTAGAAAGAATATTAAGTTGCCTTTTGAGTCCGTTATACGGGCTAGCTATTCTTTTACTCTTGATAAAACTTGATCCTCTCTTTTTGCATCATGCCTAGCTTAAAGGCATAAAAGAAAGCGCTTTTGGGAGGCAGCCCACAACGAATTAGGTTTTATTTTTCTTTTGTTGTGTCTTGATGTTTGTTACTACAGTAGCATCATCATTGTATCTTTTCTTTTCAGCTTTGTGCCAAGTTTAGCCTCCGATTGCAAGAAAGTTCAAAAGTTGTGACGTGCTGTCCAGAAAACAGATTCTGTCCTTGGACAGAAAAATACGTATAAAATCACCAGATCATCTTTTTGATCTGAATTTTTTTGACAGCATGATCTATACAATTGGCTTTCGGGCGTCTGTTCTGAGTTTTTTGATTTGAGTCGCAGAAGTGCCCCGAAAAAATTATTTACTACCTGCTGGTCTGTTTTTCACAGATTCTGTCCTGTTTTGTCTTTTCTTCGTTTTGCAAACCTTGAGCTTGCTTTTTCTTTGCAAAAACCTTTTGGAAATCTTGAGAAACAATAGCTCTTCAAGATTATCTTTATTTCCAGTAGGGAAAAGTTATTTTATTGTGGGTACTAACCTCGCTAATCAGATTATGATGAGTTATGTATGAAGGGATTTTTCAAGTGTGCGAGGGAAGATGATAAAAGAAGATTCAGGAGGGTCAAACGCTCAAGCTTGGGGATGCCCCCGTGCACCCCCAAGAAATATTCAAGAAGACTCAAGCATCTAAGCTTGGGGATTCCCCCATGCATCCCCTTCTCCATCAACAATTATCAGTTCGTCTTTTCGTTCCACTATAATTATCACTTCATGTGTTATGTGCTATGCTTGGAGCGTCTCGCTCTTAGTTCCCTTTTTAGTTTTCTTTAGCTTTGCTTGCTGTTCATAGCAAGTTAGAACCCAGCTTTCTTTGTGTGGGAGAGAAAGACGCTCCACTTCAACCTATAACACAACATAGGATTTTCATGCTTATCTTTGTTGTGTGTGTTCTTTGTCTTTCCATAGCTTCTGTCATGTTTAGCTCTTAGTTTTCATGCTTTTCTTTTTAAAGAGCTTTTGTTTAGTTGATTGTTGAACTCTCTTGAGTTTTCATGTTTATCTTGTTAAGAGAGTTTGCCTGTTGCACTGAGTTGTGTGTCTTAACTTAAAGTAGGTAATTGAGGTTGCTATTTAATTTTAGTAGTAACTTGCAATAGTTTTGAGGTATTGCCATGAGTAATGTCTGAACTTTTGGTGTCAAGAGCTTTAGCCTATTAGTGATAGATGTCGTATTTTGGGCAATCCGTGTTTATTTTCGAAAACCTACAAATAGTTGAGAACTTTAGCTACTAAATGGATCACTAATCTTTGGAGGGATCGAATATTAGAGTACACTCACGTACCATGAGCCGAGAATGCGCAAGGATAACCAAACCCCCATACACTCCTCCTCGGGGTACTTGTTTCTTTGTGAACCTCCTAATTAGATTGAGAGTTACCAATAATAAGTGCATGAGTTCTTCGGACTAATGTGAGTATTCGAAGGTTGACACTTCCACCTAGCCATATTTTTCTAGCCTCTTCGGTACCGTGCATTGCCCTTTCTCACCTCGAGAGTTGGCGCATACTTCGCCGGTGCATCCAAATCCTTGGCACGATACGCTCTGTCATCATAAGCCTCATTATATCCTTCCTCAAAACAGCTACCATACCTACCTATCAAGGCATTTCCATAGCCTTTCCGAGATACATTGCCATGCAACATCCATCTTCTCATGACTTGATCTTCATGTCATACATGCTTTTTGCTTGATCGATGAGCCGCATGCTAGTCGGGCCTTGCCCTAATCATTGCTACATGACGCACTAGTATCATTGCATATCCTGCTACACCGGCAGAGGCATACATTTGCATACATCATGATAGTTTCATTTTCTTTATGTTGAGTACTTTTGTAAAGTGTGAAAGATCTTCTATACTTCTTGTAATACATAGAGTGTTGCCCCTAAAATGAGGAAAAGATCCCAAAGAGGACAAAATCAAAAGATCCCAAAGAGGACAAATGAGAGTTAAATGGAAAGATCCATTGAGGCCACAAAAAATAAAAAATAAAAGAGAAAAGGAAATAAAAAGAGAGAAGGGGGCACACTACTATTTCTTTTGAGAGATCTACACTCGTACTCCATCTTATACCTTGTACTCCATAGAGATTATCATTCATGCATATAGCTATGTGGGGACCTTCACACTATAGAACTTGGCTTGTATATTCCAATGATGAGCCTCCTCAAAAGAGCTCAAGGTCTTCTTGAGCAAGCAAGTTGGATGCACCCCCACTAGTTCCATTGGAGAGCTTACCTTAGCTCATATGTGCATCCGTTGCATGGCAATCCCTACTCCTCACATCATATCTATCATTTGGCTTTCTCTCGCCTATGATTGTCCTCATTGATGTGAGCCTTTCACACCTTTTTTGTCTTCCCCCTTCATCATTTTTCTCTCTTTGCCATCCTAAGTGTTAACATTCTTGCTTACGCTCATCCATTGCATGAGTGCTCAAAATATCGAAAGGGAGTGGATCATTTTGACTTGTACCTGGCTGACGGTCTGGGGATGAGTCAAGATAAGATTCCAAAGAAGACCAAGTGTGAAACTTTAGTAGAATAAGTTCTCAACAATACAAAAAATATGTTTTACTCACTCGTATATCCCTATCCCCCTTCTTGCACGCAAACACCATTTGGAGACATTCGAGTCACGGACAGCGAGAGCTCTTGCACCTTTATGTTCTTATGTTGCTTGTTACAATGCTAATATAGACTCTTGCTTGTTATGACTTGAATTGAATTACATGCCTTGATTGCTTTACTTAAAAAGTTCTTATATGGTTGATAGCATGTCACCACAGAAATTATGCTTGTTATCATTTACCTACTCGAGGACGAGCAGGAATTAAGCTTGGGGATGTGGATACGTCCAAAACGTATCTATAATTTTTGCTTGCTCCATGCCTCTTTTGTGTGATATTGCTATGATATTTATGCACTTCCATACACTTTTGATCATATTTGGACTAACCTATTAACTCAGTGCACCATAGTGCCAGTTCCTGTTTTCTGCAGTTTTTCTATTTCAGGTTTCCCCCATATTAAAAGTGCCCAAAAAATTCCGGGAAAAATACACGAAAAATCAGCGTACAGGAAGCTTCGAGAAAAACCAAAGCAGGGCCAGAGGGGAGCCAGGGGTGGCCCAGGCGGCCACCCGGCGCGGCCCCACCCCTGGCCGCGCCAGGGGGGCACCTGGAGCCCCCTCTCCGCCTCTGGTGACCCCCCTTCGCATATATATTCCTTGCGTTCCGAAACCCTCGAGGACGGCACCCTTTTTCGTGATCTCGCCTCTGTTCCGCCGCCGCCGCGCTTCCAAGATCGGGAGCATTAGGAGAACTCTTCCCGGCACCCTGCCGGAGGGGAGAACCACCACCGGGAGCTTCTCCACCACCAGGGACGCTTCCCGGATGAGTCGTGAGTAGTCCACCTTGGACCATGGGTCCATGACCAGTAGCTATGTGATGTTCTCCTCCCCTCTTTGTTCTTCATGGTTTAGACCTCGTGAGCTGCCCTACATGATCGAGGCACATATGTAATCTTTATGCTGTTGCTCTGCTGAGTTTGCTGGGATCCGATGGATTATGAGATTATGTTCAGATTGTGTGTGAGTAATATATTTGATTCACCTCTTTTATATTTATGTTCTAGAGTAATTCTTGCATGTTCTCCGTTGCTGTTTATTGCTTTGGCCGAGTAGTAGGTAGTAACTCCAAGAGGGAACGTTATGCTTGATTGTGGGTTCATGCCCCTTGATGACTAGTTTGAGTGACAGAAACATGAGTCTAGGGGATGTGCTGTTGCCACAAGGGGGAAAACAACGGTGCTTGTACTTGCCAGTGCAAGGATTGTTTACTTTACGCAAAGTTCTTTTAATGCAGTTGTTTGTTGCTTTGAGTCTACACTTTGGGTGGGATTCGCAACTTAATACCAGCGAGATGTTCTGGATAGATATCTCAAGGTGGATGATTAGTAGTAGATGCAGATGGATTTCGGTCTACTTGCCTTGGCGTACTGCCCATGCTTTTGAGCCTTTACCTTTCCTTGCAGCATAGTTAGCATTGGTTTGCGCACATAATCCTATCAATTGCCCAGCTGTAATTTGTTTACCTCGCTTTGCTGTTTTATCGTCTTTTGGGAGAGAGACATCACTAGTGAACATCATGGGACCCCGGTCCATATTACCACCATCGATCACACCCGCTATTTACTTCTTGTTTTTATTTCCTAGTTGCAGTCATACCTATCATTATTATCTCTTGTGTTTGATCCTTTGTAAACGACAAGGTCGGAGGGATTGACAACCTCTCTGTACTCGTTGGGAGCAAAGTTATTTGTATCGGTGTGCATGTCCTGTCAACCGCTAAGTTTCTGGCGCCGTTGACACCTTCTTGTCGACCCTCGGAGTCTCACGGGATTCGATCCTTGGTATCTTTGCCAAGGGAAACTTGCTGCTACGCTACATCTCAAACCTTCCACTTGGAGTAACCAACAAGGGGCGAGAAGCCATCATACCTACAAGCATATGTTACTCTCTCATAGTAATTTTCAGTAGCATCATTAATGAATTCAACAATATAGCCATCACATAAATCATTCTTTTCATGATGCAAAAGCATAGAAATTTTGCTACTCTCCACATAAGCAAATTTATTCTCATGAATAGTGGCGGGAGCAAACTCAACAAAATAACTATCATGAGATTGAAAATTTAATTCATGATGACAAGTTTCATGGTTATCATTATTCAATATAGCATACATGTCATCACCATAATCAGCATAGATAGCAAGTTTGTTATCATAGTCAATTGAAACATCCTCCAAAGTAGTGGATTCATCACTAAATAGAGTCATGACCTCTCCAACTCCACTTTTATCAATATAATCATCATAAATAGGAGTCATGCTACCATTATAACAAATTTCCACATCAAATCTTGGGGGGCTAAAAATATCATTTTCATCAAGTATAGCATCCCTAAGCTTATGGATTTCCATATCGTTAGCATCATGGATATTCAAAGAGTTCATACCAACACCATTGCAATCATGCTCATCATTCAAAGATTATTTTGTCAAACATTTTATAGAATTCTTCTTCTAACAATTGAGCACAATTTTCTTTTCCATAATTTTCACGAAAGACATTATAAAGATGAATAACATTATGCAACCTCAATTCCGTTTTTTTAGTTTTATTTTATGAAACCAAACTAGTGATAAAACAAGGAACTAAAAGATTTGATTGCAAGATCTAAAGATATTTCTTCAAGCACTCACCTCCCAGGCAACGGGGCCAGAAAAGAGCTTGATGTCTACTACACAACTTGTTCTTGTAGACTCGTGTTGGGCCTCCAAGCGCAGAGTTTTGTAGGATAGTAGCAAATTTCCCTCAAGTGGATGACCTAAGGTTTATCAATCTGTGGGAGGTGTAGGATGAAGATGGTATCTCCCAAACAACCCTGCAACCAAATAATAAAAAGTATCTTGTGTCCCCAACACACCAAATACAATGGGAAATTGTATAGGTGCACTAGTTCGGCGAAGAGATGGTGATACAAGTGTAATATAGGTAGTAGATATTGATTTTTGTAATAGTAACAATAAAAAAACAGCAAGGTAGCAAGTGATAAAACGGAGCACAAACGGTATTGCAATGCTTGAAAATGAGGCCTAGGTTCCGTACTTTTGCTAGTGCAATCTCTCAACGATACTAATATAATTGGATCACATAACCATCCCTCAACGTGCGATGAAGAATCACTCCAAAGTTCCTATCTAGCGGAGAACATAAGAAGAAATTGTTTCTAGCTATTCTTTCCGATCTATCTATCCAAGAATTCGTACTAGAATATCGATCTATCAAGAGTTCATACTAGAATAACACAAGTTATCCTTTCCAATCGATCTACCAAGAGTTCGTACTAAAATAACACCCAAAAAAATCAATCCAACACAAAGAACCTCAAAGAGTGCCCCAAGATTTCTACCGGAGAAACAAAGACAAGAACGTGCATCAACCCATATGCATAGATTACCCCAATGTCACCGCGTGAATCCGCAAGTTGAGTGCCACAACACATATCAAGTGAATCGGTATGATACCCCATTGTCACCACAAAAATTCATAGCAAGACATGCATCAAGTGTTCTCAAATCCATAAAAGTATTCAATCCAAAGAAATCTCAAAGGGAAAACTCAATTCATCACAACAAGATAGAGAGGGGGAAACACCATATGATCCGACTATATTAGAAAAGCCCACGATACATCAAGATTGTGTATCTCAAGAACACGCGAGAGAGAGATTAAACACATAGCTTCTGGTACAAACCCTCAGCCCCGAGGGTGGACTACTCCCTCCTCACCATGGTGGCCGCTGGGATGATGAAGATGGCCACAGGTGATGATTTCCCCCTCCAGCAGGGTGCCGGAAAGGGTCTAGATTGGTTCTCATGGACTACACAGGCTTGCGGCGGCGGAACTTCTGATCTAGGTTCACCCCGAAGGGTTTCAGATATTTGGGAATTTAAAGGGCGAAGAAGGGGTGCGGGAGGCCACCAAGGTGGGCACAACCCACCTAGGCGCGCTTGGGCCCCCAAGCGCGCCTTGGTGGGTTGTGCCCCCTCGGCGCACCCCCCCCCCAGATGCTGCTCTGGCCCATCGGGAGTCTTCTGGTCCATAAAAATCCACAAAAAGTTCCGCGGTGTTTGTACTCCGTTTGATATTGATTTCATGTGATGTAAAAACATGCAGAAAACAGCAACTGGCACTTGGCACTAGGTCGATAGGTTAGTAGCAAAAAAGATATAAAATGACTATAAAATTATTATAAAACATCCAAGAATGATAATATAATAGCATGGAACAATCAAAAATTATAGATACGTTGGAGACATATCAGCATCCCCAAGCTTAATTCATGCTCGTCCTCGAGTAGGTAAATGATAAAAACAGAATTTTTGATGTGGAATGT
Source organism: Secale cereale (assembly GCA_902687465.1). Taxonomy (NCBI): domain Eukaryota; kingdom Viridiplantae; phylum Streptophyta; class Magnoliopsida; order Poales; family Poaceae; genus Secale; species Secale cereale. Next base: position 251,995,676 of record LR738710.1, read on the forward strand.
TGCATATCATGTTCATCACATATACTTTTTCTTTATATCTTGGACAATTGGACTTTTATATGGTTCAAAGCAATAGTCTAGTTTTGACATGAGGACTTTAATACTCAAGCATATCAACAAACAACCATGTCTTTCAAAATATCAATGCTAAAATATGTTATCCCTAGGCCATCATGCTTAACCATTGATCCATTCATGAAACACACTCACATATTAACTACACCCAATACTCAAGTACGATCATAGTGCCTCCCAGTTGGTGCTTTATAAGAGAATGTGGAGACTCAAATTCAAAATAAAAATTGCATAAAGTAAAAAAAAGGCCCTTCATAGAGGAAAGTAGGGATTTGTAGAGGTGCCAGAGCTCAAAGCTTAAATTGAGAGATAAAATTATTTTGGGTGGCATACTTTTCCCACCAACGAAAACGACTTAGAGTTCCGTACACTTTCCATGCTAGATATCTTCCCAAACAAAAAATAAAGTTATTCCTTTTTCCTCCAAACTTTCACAAGCCATGGCTAACCGTATCCACGGGTGCCCTCCATACCAACACTTTCCAAGGAATTTATTATTTGACAACATAAAGTAAATTCATTTTTTTTCATTTCGGGACTGGGCATCGCTAATACCTTTGCCTTAGTCTCGTGCAATGACAAGTGAATAAACACTCGTCGTGAGAATAACACATCTAGCATGGAAAATATTAGCCACCCATCACCGCCTCGCGAGCGGTACGTGCACACAAGAGGGAAATTTATCGACAACCGGCAGGAGCCCTTAGGCCCAAGAGAGATATTAGACACATAGCTTCTGGTACAAACCATCAGCCCCGAGGGTGGACTACTCCCCCCTCAACATGGTGGCCGTCGGGATGATGAAGATGGCCACTGATGATGATTTCCCCCTCCCGCAGGGTGCCGGAAAGGGTATAGATTGGTTTTTCGTGGACTACATAGGCTTGCGGCGGCAGAACTTCTGCTCTAAGTTCACCCCGAAGGGTTTCAGAATATTTGGGAATTCATAGGGCGGATGTCGGTGTACTATGGTAGGGGTACCTCAGTACCCCAACTTGTGCACGGTCAGTTGCGGCTTCCCGCGGCAGGGTTTACCACGCGCTCGCCGGAGACCTTTCTGCTCCATATTAAGCCATTCAAAAACAAAGTATGCAAGACAGAAGATCGAGACCCTGGCAAGTGGAGCTTGCCGGGAAGGCCGTACCAGGCTCAAGACTGCCCCACTAGCACAAGGCCCTGGCAAGAGGAGCTTGCCAGGAAGATTAGAAGACACGCCTCGGCGCTATATGCGCCCCGGCGAGGGCCCGGGGAGCGGCAAGCTCCCGGGCCCGGCAAGATCAAGGCCCCGACAAGGTGCTTGCCGGGAGAGTTGCGCTGTGTGCCCGCGCTCCAGCTCATCGGCCCACGCGTCGCCCTGGGGCCTATCCAGGGACGCGTGGCGGATGGCTGTGCAGCCTGGGGGACACGGTGGCACTCCACGGTGGTGGTTCCATCGCCGTGGCAGACGGAGACGCAAGGGCGGGAGCTTTTGGGGTCGACGGCGACGGGCATTAAATGCCCTTGTCCCCCACTGTCAAAGTAGGTAGCGACCACTGTTCACGCACTGTAGCTCCACTGTTCCCGCACTGTTACAACTACCACCTCTTTTACGCTTTTACCCCTTTCTCCTACGTTGACACCTGTCGGTGACCCCTTGCACTATAAAAGGAGGCCCATGCACAACGTGGAGGGGGTTCGGAACCTAGATCACTCATACGCCCGGTGTAGCTGCTTCTTCAAGCTCCCGAGCTCTCTAACTCAATACACAACTAAGCAGGAGTAGGGTTTTACGCGTCTACCGCGGCCCGAACCTGGGTAAAACTGCCCGCGTGCTCGCTACGGTCTGCTCTTCGTGCTCCCTCCGCCCTCGTACCGCACAGACAAGGGGCTCCGGTCCCATAGGTGTTCGTGGCGGACAGTTTCCCCCGACATCTTTGGCGCGCCAGGTAGGGGGCGTCGAGGTTGTGCGAACCTGACCCGGCGTTCGCGCGGGCGCATTCTTCATCAACCTCGCCAGTTTCGTCAGCAACTTCACTAGCAGCAGCTCCATGGCCCCGAAGAAGAAGCCTTCGGAGGTCGGAGGCCCGTCTGCGTCTCATCCGCCGCCACCAGAGCCAACGGTGGGCGGGGGAGACGCCGTCGGGAGGGTGGTCGCCGGCGAGGACACTCGCGGCGCCACCAAATCCAAGGATAGGACGGACGACCGAGCCTCGGTCTCCGTGGACGCGCCACGTCCATCTCAGCACACGACAACCCAGCCGCGCCATACCACAGGAGGTGGTATCCGCTTGCTGGGACAAGGCCAAACCGGAGGCTCGCGGGACGCCCCGGACCACCGTCCGGGCACAAGCAAAGCGAAGGCGCCGGCGCGGGACCCTGCTCCTTCTAACGTTGTTAGGAGTCCGAGCATATCCCGCTCCTCGCACCGTTCGCCCCCGTTCCCCTCCACTCCAGCAGAAGCGCTCGCGAGAGCGCAACTGCTCCTCGACTTCCCCCCAGCGGCAGACAAGGCCGAAGACTGGAGGGCCACCGTCCAGAGCCTGATAGCCTTCGCCAACAACGATTCTCCACAGCAGCCGGCGGCCTCGCAGCCGCGGCAAGCTGAGAAGACGAAGGCCGACGGCGACAAGACCGCCGGGGGTGCGACAAGCATGCACTCCCCGCCGCGGAAGCAGAAGACGCCACCCCGCCGGAACAACGCCGACGACGGCTCCACAGCGTCGTCGGACCCGCGGGCTCGTCGGGACCAGCGCCAGGTCCTTGACGACCGGCGACAAGAAGACGCTCGTACCACAATCGAGCGCCGCCGAGAAGCTCGGCGGCAATCAGATAACAGAGCTGGGAACGCTGTCGACACGCGCGCGCCCGGTGAACCAGGCGACTTGCCGTACGCGGCGGGCTGCCCTGCGTTCACCCGCGAGCTGCGGCGCGTCCAGTGGCCCAGCATGAAGAATTTCAAGCCCGACGTACCGGAGAAGTACGACGGCAAGACGCACCCCTCGGAATTCCTCAGCGTCTATACCATCGCAGTGCAAGCTGCCGGGGGGCGCGACGAGAAGATCTTGGCAAATTACTTCCCGCTCGTATTTAAGCCGAACGTCCGTTCGTGGCTTATGCACTTGCCGGAAGGTTCCATCTCTTCTTGGGCCGACCTTTGCCACCAGTTTGTTGGCGCCTTCACCGGCGGCCACAAACCCCACGGCCAGGAGAGCGATCTCCACATTCTGGCCCAGAAGGAAGGCGAAACCCTGCGCAAATACATCCAACGCTTCAGCCGTGTGCAGCACAACATCCCTGATGTCCACCCTGCCGCGGTTATCAGCGCGTTCCACCAGAACGTGCGTAACCGCCGCATGCGTGAAGAAATGGCGATGACCAAGATTCGGGATGTCAGCGAGCTCTATGCTCTGGCTGACAAGTGCGCACGCGCAGAAGAGGGGAGGAGACTCCCCGGGGAGGATGCTGGCGCAGGAGGAAGCGACAGCGACGACGCCGCCCCGGCAAAGAAGAGCCGGCGGCGGAATAACAGAAGGAAGGGCAAGAAAGAGGTGCTTGCCGTCGAGAAGTCCGGCAAGGAGGCTCCCGCCAAGCAAACGCAGGCTGGCGGCTCCGGCAAGGAGCCTGCCCCTGTAGCGGCAGCCGACAAGCCGGGCAGCTCCGACAAGCAATACTGTAAGATCCACCGCACCAAGGGCCACGACCTCTCCAACTGCAAGCGCGTCGAGTACCTCGTCGAGCAGCAGAAAGCTGAGTACGAGAGGCGCGACAAGGAGAAGGCCCAAGGTGGCGGGGAAGAGCCAAGCAAGAAGCGGCCGTTCAACGGTCGGGGAGGACGCCGCGGCAAGGCCAAGCAGCGGCAAGGAGATCGACCTCCCCGGGGCCGCGACAAGGACGAAGAGGACGACGACGAAGACATGGAGGACGAGGATAACAGCGAGCAGGAGTTCCAGAAGGCCACGGAGGTCCTGTGCGTCGACGGTGGCGCCTCCCTGCACACCTCCCACCGCCAACTAAAGCAGTGGGTGCGTGAGGTGAATGCAGCGGAGCCGCCCGTGGAGTCGCGCAGGCTCCTCGAATGGTCCAGCACGCCCATCGTTTTTGATCTTGAGGATCACCCTGACCGCACCACTGCGGTCGGGTGCTTGCCGATGCTGGTCTCACCCACCATCCGCAACCTCAAGGTCACCAAAATGTTGGTTGACGGCGGGGCCGGGCTGAACTTGATCTCCTCTGCTGTGATCAAGAAACTCCAAATTCCAGATGGCGAGCTCGAAGAGACCGGTTCTTTCCAAGGAATCAACCCGGGAAGGAGCAAGCCCAAGGGAAAGATCACTCTGCCGGTGACCTTTGGCGGGGAGCTCAATTTCAGAACTGAGCGCATTACTTTTGACGTCGCCGTTATTCCATTGCCCTACAATGGAATACTTGGCCGTCCTGCCCTCGCCAAGTTCATGGCAGCTTCCCATTATGCTTACAACGTACTCAAGATGCCGGGGCCGATAAGCGTCATCACTGTCCACGGCGACAAGAAAGATGCGCTTGTCTGCGCCGACAAGATCTACCGGGATGCGGCAGCTGCGGCCGAGAAGGATACACTTGCCGCTGAAGCTCCCGGGGGGAAGAAGACGAAGAGCAAGTCCGGCAAGTGCTCTGGGACCCACTCCGGCAACCGCACCTCTTCGGAGTGCTGCGCTGCCGTCGAGGACGTTCCATCGAGCTCCACCGGCAAGAGTAAGAAAGGGATGGCCGCTCCTCCGGCAACCAAGAAAGTGTCCGCCAAGGAGGACGGCACTGGTGGTACCTTCACCATCAGTGCCACGCTTGACAGCAAATAGGAAAGCGCGCTCGTTGCCTTCCTGCGGGCGAATGTCGATGTGTTTGCCTGGCAACCATCTGACATCCCCGGTGTTCCCAGGAAGGTAATTGAGCACAAGCTTGCTGTTTGTCCTCATGCGCGGCCCATCAAGCAAAAAGTGAGGAAGCAAGCCGTGGAGCGCCAAGAATTCATCAACGAAGAAATCAAGAAGCTAGAGGCAGCAGACCTAGTTAGAGGTGTGATCCATCCGACGTGGTTGGCAAATCCAGTCGTCGTGCGCAAGGCCAACGGGAAGTGGAGACTGTGTATAGACTTCACCGATGTGAATAAAGCATGTCCCAAGGATCCATTCCCTTTGCCGCGCATTGACCAGATCGTTGACTCCACTGCCGGATGTGAGCTACTCTGTTTTCTTGATGCATACTCAGGCTATCATCAGATATTTATGGCCAAAGAGGATGAAGAGAAGACTGCATTTATCACTCCATGTGGCACTTATTGCTTCATACGCGTGCCATTTGGACTGAAGAATGCAGGATCAACGTTTGCAAGGGTAGTGTATACTGCTTTCGAGCCACAGATCCACAGAAATGTAGAGGCTTACATGGATGATATCGTGGTGAAGAGCAAGAGCAAGGATACCCTGATCCAAGATTTGGAAGAGACATTTCAGAACCTGCGCAGAATACAGCTCAAGTTGAACCCCGAGAAGTGCGTCTTTGGAGTCCCCTCCGGCAAGCTTCTCGGGTTCTTTGTGTCGCAGAGGGGGATTGAAGCCAACCCCGACAAGATTAAAGCCATTGAGCAGATAGAGGCTCCAAAGCGCGTCAAGGATGTCAGAAGGCTTGCAGGTTGTGTGGCTGCCCTCAGTAGGTTCATTTCAAAGTCTGCAGAACGCGCCCTACCTTTCTTCAAAATCTTGAAGAAGGCAGGTCCCATGAAGTGGACTCCGGAAGCGGAGGCAGCGCTGCAGGATTTGAAACGGTACCTGTCCTCCACTCCAATACTTGTCGCACCTAGGCCACAGGAAAAGTTGTTGCTATACCTAGCGGCAACCAACCAGGTGGTTAGTGCTGCGTTAGTAGCGGAGAGGGAGTCCGACGAGGAGTCAGCACCACCGGCAAGCGAATCCAGCGACAAGCAGGGGGCTGTTCCGGCAAGCTCTGGCCCCGACAAGGACAACTCTGCGCAGGAACAAGAAGAAGTGCGGAAGAAAATGGTGCAGCGCCTAGTGTATTTTGTGAGTTCCCTTCTCCAGGGGGCTAGATCAAGATACTCTGGGGTGCAAAAGTTGCTTTTTGGCCTCCTCATGGCCTCGAGAAAGCTGCGCCATTACTTCCAAGCACATGAGATAACGGTGGTCACTCGCTTTCCGCTGAAGAGGATATTGCACAACCCAGAAGCAACAGGCAGGATCGTCGAGTGGGCACTGGAGCTGTCAAGCTTTGGACTCAAGTTTGAAAGTACTTCAACCATACAGAGCCGAGCTTTGGCAGAATTCATAGCTGAGTGGACCCCAACGCCCGATGAAGAAGTCCAAGAAACAAGTACACCCGTACAAGAAGCGACAAGTGAATGGGTAATGTATTTGGTCAATCAGATAGAGGAGCTACCGGCGGCTCTTTGGTCAATCAGAACGACACCAAGTCGAGCCACCGGACAGACACCCTTTGCTCTAGTCTATGGAGCAGAGGCAGTTCTCCCCACGGAACTCGTATACGGATCTCCTCGAGTGCTCGCTTATGATGAGCTCGAGCAAGAGCAACTGCGGCAAGATGACGCGTTGCTCCTCGAGGAGGGACGTCTCCAGGCTGCTGTACGAGCTGCTCGATACCAGCAAGCCTTGCGCCGCTACCATAGCCGCAAGGTCAAGGCCAGGAGTCTCGAGGAAGGCGACCTTGTTCTTCGGCGTGTTCAGTCCGCCAAGAATTCCAACAAGTTAACGCCAAAGTGGAAGGCCCTTATCGGGTGAGACAAGTTACGAGGCCCGGCGCTGTCCGCCTCGAGACCGAAGAAGGCTTACCGGTGAGCAACTCCTGGAACATAGAGCATCTTCGCAAGTTTCACCCATAAGGCGCGGTTGCCGTGATCCGCTCCGGCAACCACCTTTCGTACAAGCTTTGCCGCTGTTGCATGTAACCCTTTGTACAAAGCCGGGCGCAGACCCCGTGCATCAGTAAAGTCTTTGTGTTTTTCACGCCGATTGCCTTTTGCATGCTTTTCTTTGCTATTTGCATGTGTTGTTTGGCATTTGGTGCAGCACTCAAGTATCCGGTAAGCATTAGCACGCCGAAAGGCCATGTACTTGTTTCCCTCTTCTTTTCCTTTGCCTCTTAAGCAGAAGGAACGTTCCTCGCGCACAAGTTTGCCGGGGGAGAAGGAGGTGGAGGAGGAACCAAGTGCTGCCCAAGAAAGAGAAGCCTTACCGGGAAGCAAGCAATATATGAAAGCTAAGTTATTAGAATTTGACCAGTTCAAATTTTTAAATTTTTAGTTGTCTTCCTTGAACAGCCACACTTTGTATGGAAAACCTGTGCGCGGAGGAACCTACCCGTAGCTTGCCGCACCCTTATCTTGTTTCCGAGTTCGCTCAACGATTTAAGTGAGCAGCGACAAGTGTCGCGCCCTTGCCTCGTTTCCAAGTACGCTCAGCAAGCTAAGTGCGTTGCGACTAGCCGCGGCGAGGTCGCTTGCCGGTGAGACCTTGGCCAGCAGGCTGCTCAGAGTCCAGCACTCAGCGCTCGCGGCAAGGGACCCTTGCCGGCAAGCTCCCCGGGAGCGTAGGGTGAAAAACATACAAAGTCAAGGATTATGACAAGGAAGATAACATTGCACTGATTGATCAAAATGAGATAAATATCTTACAAAGGATAACTTGTCGCAATGGACTAATGAGTTCATAACACCCTATGCAGCAACAAAAAAAAGATAAAGGTAGTGGAGGCCTAATCTACGCGGTCGCCCTCAATCCTGGAGATCTTAGCCACCTTGGCTATGATGTGGGCGACCTGCTCCTTCAGAGCCTCCATGTCCGCGTCAGCCGGCAAGCTGCGAAGAACGTTGGTGAGGTTTATGCCCGGGTTGCGGTATACGATCTTCGTCAGCACGCGCTCCAGATTTCCCGTGCAGAGCCGGCGCGTCTCCTCGGCCAGTTGCGCGGGGATCTTCTTCCGCAGATCAGCAAGGGCCGGCGCGATTCCCCTGAAGAAGAGGCTGAGCTTGGCGCTGTGTGGGAGGTTTGGATCCGAGGAGTAGATGAGGTGCTCCAGCTTCAACGCCAGCAGCTCCTGGTCGATGTTGGACGCACAAGATACTAAGTCTTCGGTCCATACCTCAACGGTTTTGCGGAAGAGCTCAGCCGCTTTGTTCGCGCTGTCCACTAGGGTCCGCTCCTTGCGGAGCTCCTCCTTCAACTTGGTCTCCCGGGCCTGGGCAGCGTCGAGTGAATCCTTCAGTGTAGAGACCTTCAACTCCAAGTCCTCGATGGAGTCCTTGGCGGCCTTCAACTCGTCGCCCCTCTCAGAAAGACGCACCTGGAGTTCTGAATTGGTGTGGGCGTCCTTCTCGCGCTCTGTGATGAGCGCGGCGACCTTCTCCGCGCTCACCTTCAGCGACTTCTCCAGCTGCGCGACCTTGGCGGCGAGCTCCTTCCTGGCGGTCTCCGCGGCAGCCGCGGCGGCTTTCGCCTCCTTTAGTTCCCCGCCAAGGGCCTCCTCCCGAGCGGCAAGGTCCTCCTCATGGGAGTCGAGTTGGACCTTCCGCTGGGCGAGTTCTCCTTATCGTCGGGACAGCTCCACCCCGGCGAGCCGCTGCTGCTCTTCAGCCTCAGCCTTCTCCAGCACCCACTCCTGTTATTCGCCGGCGAGCCGCTCGCGCTCCTCCGCCACCTCGCGGAGGGCCGCCTGGTTGGCGGCGCTGAGCTCCGCCGAGCGCTTCTCCATCTCCGCGGCGGCCTTGGCGGCAAGGGCTTCCCGGGAAGCAAGCTTCGCCTGCCTGGACCGGTAAAGGGCCAGGAGCTGGTGAAGTAGCTTCTCCTCCTCGGGCCCTTCACTCCCGCCGGGCGCCTCGACAATCTTCAGGCCCGCGGAGGCGAGGACCTCCCCGTCAAATGCCTCGCCCTCCGCGGGAGCTCGCAACGAAGACCCCCAAGGCACCTGGATGAAGACGCCGTTGGGGGCCTCAAGGTAGTAGCCCTGCTCCTTGCCGGCGGAGGGGTCGGCGGCCGGCGCAGCACTTGATGCTCCCGCCGCCTCCGGGTCGGCGGTGCGGTCGCCGTCCCCCTCCCCGGCCGCTGCGTCCGCAGCCGGAGCGGTCTCCTGCGCGGCCGGCTCGGCGGCTCTCGCCGTGTCCTCGGCGACAGGGATGTCGCCGCCGCCGCCCTGCGCGCCCTCCTCATCCTCGATGTTGATGACTTCCGTCTCCATCGGCTCGGGAGGAGGAGGATCTAAAAATAAGAAAAAGAAAAAGAAGTTCAAGCAAAAATCCAAAAAGAAACAACGCCAAGAAGACAAAGTACAAGACTTACCTTGGCGGACGTCGTCAGCGGCGGGCTCCCTCGCCGGGGAGCTCTGCCTTGGCGGAGTGATCGCCCTCGCCGGGCTGCTCGCCCTTGGCGGGGTACTCACCCTTGGCGGAGTACCCGCCCTTGGCGGAGCACCCTCCCTTGCCGGAGAGTTCGGCCTTGGCGGGGACGGCGGGGCCTGCGGCTCCTCAAGGACGGTCTCCGGGCGCTCCTGCCGCTGTGGCTCCACCTCTGCACAAGTCAAGACAAAGACATCAAGATATTGAAATAAGACAAAATCCTCAAGCGCACCCCGACAAGCGGAAGGATGGACCCCAGACTTACGCTGGGGGCTGCGCTGGGGGCTGCTCCTCGGAGCAGCGCTCGGGTCCGGTAGGCTTGGCTCCGGCACGTCCCCTGTTGCCGCGGCGGCCGAGTCTTCCGCGACCTCTACCACAGGCGCCTTGGCTTTCTTCGCCACGCGCTGAACCAAGGTCCTGAAATCAAAGCAACAAACAAAATTAGTATCAACAATAATCAAGATGAAACCAGAGAAGGTGTAAGATCTCGGATCCTTACTCCTGATCCTCCTCGTCGTCCTCGCTCAAGGCGGAGAAGTCGTACTCCACTTGGGGGGCGTCTGCGCGAGGAGCGGAAGACGAAGATTCCCTCGGGCGCTTGGCGGTCCCGGGGGCTGGGGGCTGCGAAGACCCAGCCCCTGTGGTAGCCGGGGCCCGAGGAGCGGGCGGAGCTGCTGCTCCGCTCCGAAAAGACCCCTGTCGGCTCGGCGCCTGCTTGCGGGGCGCCTCCGTCGTGGCCCGCGCGCGGGCCGCCTCCGCTATGGCTGGTGCGCCGGTCGCCCCCGGCGCAGCTTGGCTCCCCCGGGGAGCTGCCCGGCGAGCTGGCTGTTGCCGGGGCGCCTGCGCCCTCTCTCCCGTCGCCGCCTTGCGGGGACGCTTCGGCGGGGACCGCCTTGGGCTTGCCGGGGGCGGGGAGGTCTCCGACGAGGAGAGGTCGTCGGCGTAGAGCTCCGTAGATCCGTCGGAGTCCTCGGCCTCCTCCTCCTCCTCCTCCCCGGCTGGCTCGCTGGGCCCAGCGCCCTGCGCTGCGGCCTCTTTTCCTTTAGCGCCTCTGTTCCCTCCGGCGCCTCCGCTCCCCGCGGCGCCTCTGTTCCCTCCGCCGGCACCCTCCATTGCCGCGGCCTCGGCCACGATCCCGTGGATCCCGGAGTGCCTCAGAGAGGGGACCCCGGCGAGCGCGTCGGGAGGAAGTTGCAACAGTCTACGGATCTCCGCCTCCTCCGCCCGGCTGGACGCATCCGCAGCCTCCGCCTCATCAGGCGTGTACCCAAAATCTCCTGCCGCTGCGGCTGCAGCGGCCTCTTCAGCCCGAGAAGCTATGTAAGCAAGCTCCTGTTTGGTGGTGTCCCGCGTGTGCTCCTTGATGTCATTCTTGTTCTTCGCCACCTCCACGAGGTTGTCGAAGAAACTGAGGACGTCTATGGGCTTGGGCGGAATCCACGTGCGGTCCACGCCGTGTGAATCGCACGCGGGCATCATGGCGCAGAGACGATCCCGGACTGTGTTGTTGCAGAGGGGCACCACTCCCCGGGGAGGCCTGAACCACTCAGGGTGCGCCGGGTCATACTTGAAGAGTTCCCGGACCATCCCCTTCAGCTCCAGCGTCGTGAAGTTGAAGTTTAGCCCGGGGCGCAGCCTCATTATATCCGCCGGGCCGCCGTACTCCCAGGCCGGCCTTTTCCTGTCTTGGAGAGGGGCGATGCGGCGGCGGAGGAAATCTGCGCCTACCTCTGCAACGGACAGCCTGGCGGTCCGAAGACGAAGAATCCGGACGAGGGCGACGTCGAGCTTGATGTCGTCCGAGTCCAGCTCGCTCCAATCCCTGCCGCGCACGATGGGCGTTGTGCGCGGCGCGGTGAAGGGCTGCGGCTCGTCCTCAACAATCCAGCACCACTCCGCACGCCATTCCTCCCACTTGCCGCGGAGCTCCCCCGGCAAGTAGGACCCCTTCTTGTTCAGACGGAAAACCCAAGAAATTCCTCCGGAGAGGGGGGCGTCGGCCTCTGCTCTAGGAGTGAAGAAGTGCCTAAACAGCGCTACGTTTGGGTGTATCCCTATGAAGTTTTCGCACATGTGTGCGAAAACCGCCATGGTGAGGATGGCGTTGGGGGTGAAGTCAAGAAGGTGGAGGCCGTAGGTGTGCATGACGTCGCAGAAGAAATTAGAGAAAGGAGGGCAAAGACCGCAGTGGAAGAAGGCTGCGAAGAAGTAGTACCCGCCGGGGTAGTTGTCCTTGGCGGCGGCCGGATAAGCTTGAGTGCGGGGGTGCGCCTTGGTTTCCTTGGCCCAGAACAAGTAGTACTTGTTCCAGAGCTCCCGCGCGCCGAGCCTCGGCTGGAAGACGAGGTTCCGCTTCCGATACGCGGCGAGCTTCGCCGCTTGCTCCGACTTCTCCCTCTTGGCCTTCTCCGCCTTCGCCTTGTCGGTCTTCGGGGCCATGGCGGACGCGGCGGAGGAAGGGGGACGAAGAGCCCGGCGACGCCGGAGATGCAGACGGCGGCGGCGGAGGTGTGGAGGCGGAGCGCAAAGAGGGTTTCTGGAGGAAGAAGAAGATGCAATGAAAGTGCAAGGAGGGGAACCGCTCCCGCTTCCTCTGCTTTTATGGGGGAGTGGGGGGGCGTTTCGCCCTTTTCATTGATGGAACGTGGGCACGTCCCATCCCACGAAGCCGCAATCGACGCGTGCCGTTACGGGGGGATGCGGCGGATACGGAAGTGGATTCGGCACGCCGTGGGCCGCGTGTGCCCGTGCACTGTTTTGGGCCTGGCCCAACAGCGCTCGGCACCGTGTGTGGCCCAGGCCCGGGGGCTCCTGTCGGTGTACTAAGGTAGGGGTACCTCAGTACCCCAACTTGTGCACGGTCAGTTGCGGCTTCCCGCGGCAGGGTTTACCACGCGCTCGCCGGAGACCTTTCTGCTCCATATTAAGCCATTCAAAAACAAAGTATGCAAGACAGAAGATCGAGACCCCGGCAAGTGGAGCTTGCCGGGAAGGCCGTACCAGGCTCAAGACTGCCCCACTAGCACAAGGCCCTGGCAAGAGGAGCTTGCCAGGAAGATTAGAAGACACGCCTCGGCGCTATATGCGCCCCGGCGAGGGCCCAGGGAGCGGCAAGCTCCCGGGCCCGGCAAGATCAAGGCCCCGGCAAGGTGCTTGCCGGGAGAGTTGCGCTGTGTGCCCGCGCTCCAGCTCATCGGCCCACGCGTTGCCCTGGGGCCTATCCAGGGACGCGTGGCGGATGGCTGTGCAGCCTGGGGGACACGGTGGCACTCCACGGTGGTGGTTCCATCGCCGTGGCAGACGGAGACGCAAGGGCGGGAGCTTTTGGGGTCGACGGCGACAGGCATTAAATGCCCTTGTCCCCCACTGTCAAAGTAGGTAGCGACCACTGTTCACGCACTGTAGCTCCACTGTTCCCGCACTGTTACAACTACCACCTCTTTTACGCTTTTACCCCTTTCTCCTACGTTGACACCTGTCGGTGACCCCTTGCACTATAAAAGGAGGCCCATGCACAACGTGGAGGGGGTTCGGAACCTAGATCACTCATACGCCCGGTGTAGCTGCTTCTTCAAGCTCCCGAGCTCTCTAACTCAATACACAACTAAGCAGGAGTAGGGTTTTACGCGTCTACCGCGGCCCGAACCTGGGTAAAACTGCCCGCGTGCTCGCTACGGTCTGCTCTTCGTGCTCCCTCCGCCCTCGTACCGCACAGACAAGGGGCTCCGGTCCCATAGGTGTTCGTGGCGGACAGTTTCCCCCGACAGCGGAGAAGGGGTGCGGGAGGCCACCGAGGTGGGCACAACCCACCTGGGCGCGCCTGGGCCCTCAGGCACGTCCCGGTGGGTTGTGCCCACCTCGGGGAACTCCTCCCCCCCCCCCCCAGGTTGCTGCACTGGCCCATTGGGAGTCTTGTGGTCCATAAAAATCCACAAAAAGTTTCACGGTGTTTGGACTCCGTTTGATATTGATTTCATGCGATGTGAAAAACATGTAGAAAATAGCAACTGGCACTTGGCACTATGTCAATAGGTTAGTACCAAAAATGATATAAAATGACTATAAAATGATTATAAAACATCCAAGAATGATAATATAACAGCATGGAACAATCAAAAATTATAGATACGTTGGAGACGTATCAGGTACGTAGACACACTCTCCCCCTCTTGTTGTTATGCATCTCCTAGATAGATCTTGCGTGAGCGTAGGAATTTTTTTGAAATTGCATGTTATGTTTCCCCACAGTGGCATCATGAGCCAGGTCTTTGCGTAGATGATATGCACAGGCAGAACACAAAGAGTTGTGGGCGGTGTTCATCATACTGCTTACCACCAATGTCTTATTTTGATCCGGCGGTATTGCTGGATGAAGCAGCCCGGACCAACCTTACATTACCACGTTCATGAGACCGGTTCCACCGACAAACATGCAACTAGTTTTGCATAAAGGTGGCTGGCGGGTGTCTGTTTCTCTTATTTTAGTTGAATCGAATTTGACTGCGACCGGTCCTTGTTGAAGGTTAAAACAGCAAACTTGATAAATCAGTGTCATGATTTTTGTGCCGTAGGTAAGAACGGTACCTGCTAGAAGCCCATAGTAGCCAAGTAAAACTTGCAACAACAAAGTTGAGGACGTCTAACTTGTTTTTACAGGGCATGTTATGATTTGATATGGTCAAGATGTGATGAGTTATACATTATTGTATGAGATGATCATGTTTTGTAAATTATCAACAACCGGCAGGAGCCATATGGTTGTCTCTTTATTGTATGAATTGCAAACACCGTGTAATTGCTTTACTTTATCACTATGTGTTAGCGATAGTTGTAGAAGCAATAGTTGGCAAGATGACCACGACACTACGATGGAGATCAAGGTGTCAAGCCGGTGACGATGGAGATCATGACGGTGCTTTGGAGATGGAGATCAAAGGCACAAGATGATGATGGCCATAATGTCACATATTTTGATTGCATGTGATGTTTATCTTTTTATATGTCTTACTTTGCTTAGTACGGTGGTAGCATTATAAGATTATCCCTTACTAAAATTTCTAGGTATAAGTGTTCTCCCTGAGTATGCACCGTTGCGACATTTCGTCGTGCCGAGACACCACGTGATGATCGGGTGTGATAAGCTCTATGTTCACATACAACGGGTGCAGGACACATGCGGAATACTTGGGTTAAACTTGACGAGCCTAGCATGTACAGACATGGCCTCGGAACAGTGGAGATCGAAAGGTCGAACATGAATCATATAGTAGATATGATCAACATAGAGATGTTCACCATTGAAGACTACTCCATCTCACGTGATGATCAGACATGGTTTAGTTGATTTGGATCACATATCTTTTAGATAACTTGAGGGTTGTCTATCTAAGTGGGAGTTCTTTAGTAATATGATTAATTGAACTTAATTTATCATGAACTTAGTCCTGATAGTTTAAATTATGTTGTAGATCAGTAGCTCGTGTTGCAGCTCCCCTTTGTTTTTGATATGTTCCTAGAGAAAACTAAGTTGGAAGATGTTAGTAGCAATGATGCGGACTAGGTCCGTGATCTGAGGATTATCCTCATTGATGCATAGAAGTATTATGTCCTTGATGCACCGCTAGGTGACAAACCTATTGCACGAGCAGATGCAAACGTTATGAACGTTTGGCAAAGCTCAATATGATTTCTACTTAATAGTTTAGTGCACCATGCTTTACGCCTTAGAACTGGGACTTCAAAAATGTTTTGAACGCCACAGAGCATATGAGATGTTCCAAGAGCTGAAATTGGTATTTCAGAATCATGCCCATGTCGAGAGGTATGAGACCTCTGACAAAAACTTTGCCTACAAGATGGTGGAGAATAGCTCAGCTAGTGAGCATGTGCTCAGAATGTCTGGGTACTACAATCACTTGAATCAAGTGGGAGTTAATCTTCCAGATAAGATAGTGATTGACAGAGTTCTCTAGTCACTATCACCAAGCTACTAGAACTTCGTGATGAACTATAATATGCAAGGGGTGACGAAATCAATTCCTGGTCTCTTCGCGATGCTAAAATCAGCGAAGGTAGAAATCAAGAAAGAGCATCAAGTGTTGATGGTTAAACAAGACCACTAGTTTCAAGAAAAAGGGCAAGGGAAAGAAAGGGAACTTCAAGAAGAACGGCAAGCAAGTTGCCACTCCTGAGAAGAAGCCCAAAGCTAGACCCAAGCCTGAAACTGAGTGCGTCTACTGCAAAGGAAATGGTCACTAGAAGCGGAACTACACCAAATATTTGGTGGATAAGAAGGATGGCGAAGTGAACAAAGGTATATTTGATATACATGTTATTGATGTGTACCTCACTAGTGCTCGTAGTAGCCCCTAGGTATTTAAGACATGTTCGGTTGTTAAGATTAGTAACTCGAAACAGGAGTTGCAGAATAAACGGAGACTAGTTGAGGGTGAGGTGACGATGTGTGTTGGCAGTAGTTCCAATATTGATATGATCATCATCACACACTCCCTGTACTTTTGGGGTTAGTGTTAAACCTAAATAAATGTTATTTGGTGTTTGCGTTGAGCATGAACAAGATTGGATCGTGTTTATGCAATACGATTATTCATTTAAGTCAGAGAATAATTGTTATTGTGTTTACATGAATAAAACCTTCTATGGTCATACACCCAAGGTGAATGGTTTATTAAATCTCGATCGTAGTAACACACATATTCATAATATCAAAGCCAAACGATGCAGAGTTTATAATGATAGTGCAACATACTTGTGGTACTGCCGTTTAGGTCATCTTGGTGTAAAGCGCATGAATAAACTCCATGTTGATTGATAACCCACAAGTATAGGGGATCGCAACAACTTTTGAGGGTAGAGTATTCAACCCAAATTTTATTCGACACAAGGGGAGCCAATGAATATATTTAAGTATTAGCAGCTGAGTTGTCAATTCGATCAGACCTGGAGATTAATTATCTGCAGGAAAGTGATCAGTAGCACAGTAATATGATAGTTTTGATGGTAGTGGTAGCAACAGTAGTAATGGTAACAGTGATGGCAGTAATTTTGTAGTAAGGGCAAAAGTAACTAAAGCAGTAGTAACTTAGCAGAAACAATATAGGATAAATTCGTAGGCATTGGATCGGTAATTTGTTGGATGATATTCATCATGTGACAGTCATAACCTAGGGCGATACGGCACTAGCTCCAGTTCATAAATATAATGTAAGCATGTATTCTGTAAATAGTCATACGTGCTTATGGAAAGAACTTGCATGACATCTTTTGTCCTACCCTCCCGTGGCAGCAGGGTCCATATTGGAAACTAAGGGATATTAAGGCCTCCTTTTAATAGAGAACTGGAACAAAGCATTAACACACGGTGAATACATGAACTCCTCAAACTACGGTCATCACCGGGAGTGGTCCCGACTATTGTCACTCCGGGGTTGCCGGATCATAACACGTAGTAGGTGACTATAACTTGCAAGATCGGATCTAGAACATGGATATAATGGTGATAACATAAATGGTTCAGATCTGAAATCATGGCACCCAAACAAAGAGAATTGGCGATGGAGAAGGGTTGGTGATGACGAAGAACGAAGATCCCCCTCTCCGGAGCCCCAAACGGACTCCAGATCTGGCCTCCCGATGAAGAACAGGAGGTGACGGCGGCTCCGTCTCGTGGATCACGATAATTCTTTCTCTTCGATTTTTTTCTGGAAAAATGTGATTTTATAGCGTAGGTTTCAGGGTTTGCGGGGCCTCCAGGTGGGGACAACCCACATGGGCGCGCCCTGGTGGGTTGTGCCCACCCAGGTGGCCCCATTCAGTGGTTCTTGGCTCCAGTATTTTTCTTTTATTGTATAAAAATTCCTCGCAAAGTTTCATTCCATTCCTAGAACTTTTATTTCTGCACTAAAACAACACCATGGTAGTTCTGCTGAAAACAGAGTCAGTCTGGGGTTAGTTTCATTCAAATCATGCAAATTAGAGTCCAAAACAAGAAAAGTAGATACGTTGGAGATGTATCAACTCCCCCAAGCTTAAACATTTGCTTGTCCTCAAGCAATTCAGTTGATAAACTGAAAGTGAGAAAGAAAACTTTTACGAATTCTTTTGCTCTTGTTTGCATAAATAGGCTTAAACAGCACCCAGGTTTTCAGCCAACATTATAACTAACCATGTCAACAATAACTCTTAAAAATTATATTAACTCATATCAATGACATAATCAGCTAGCGAGCAATAATAAGATATCTTAAGAAGCAACATGTCATCAAAACAACCATGATATAATATGACAATAGTGGTATCTCGCTAGCCCTTTCTGAGACCGCAAAACATAAATGCAGAGCACCTTCAAAGTTCAAGCAGCGACTAAACATTGTAATTCATGGTAGAAAAGATCCAGTCGTGATAACACCCAACATTCACTATACACAATGCATAGGCATGACAACAGTGCTCTCAGATCTGGCGCTTATTAGAGAAGGTGATGACACAACATAAAAGTAAATAGATAGTCCCTTCGCAGAGGGAAGCAGTAATTTGCAGAGGTGCCAGAGCTCAAGTTTTTAAAACAGAGGTAAATGATATTTTGAGACATGCACCCTTCTCATTTACTTCACGACTATCAGTTATCAATATCTCCCATGCTAAGCACGCTAGTGGCGGTTCCCAAGCGGAAAAGTAAAGGTTTGGACTCCATTGGGAGTTTTTGTTTGTTTATTTATAAGCTCTTTTTCTTTTTGCAGTTTGGGACTGGGAATCCCTATTACTGCCCTTTTCTCGTGCGATGGCGAGTGAATAAACACCCGACCTGAGAATAACTCACTTAGCATGGAAGATACCGATTACCTCCTGTCATTCCATGAATGATTCAAGCACACAAAAAGGATATTTATTTGAAGTTTTTAGAGATGGCACATGAAAATTTACTTAGGACAACAGGGTAATACCACATATAGGTAGGTATGGTGGACTCATCTGGAATAACTTGGGTTTTTTTAATTTGATGCACAAGCAGTATTCCCACTTAGTACAGGTGAAGGCTAGCAAATAGATTGAGAAGCGGCCAGCTAGAGAGCAACAATGGTCATGGACATACATCATGCATAATAAACATTGGACACCAACATGAGTAGGATATGGACACCATGAACATAAATATCATACAGGCTATGTTGGTTTTTATTCAAATACATGCATAAACATGTGCCAAGTCAAGCCACTCGAACATTCAGCGGAGGATACCATATCATTGTACTACATCACAGTCATTTGAACGCAATGTTGATATCCAAGATAAATTATTATCAACTCCTAGCTACTTAAGCATGGCATGTGAAACTATAATATCTAATTGTCATTGCAAACATATTCAATCATAATGGGCTGAATCATGGACACTAGGTTAAACATATTTACAAAAATAGAACAAGTCGAGTTCATACCAGTTTCTCTCTGCCACGGCCAGTTCATCGCATATCGTCATTATTGCCTTTCACTTGCACGACCGAACGATGTGAAAATAATAATAGTGCAAGAGTGTCGTGGACTAAGCCGGGATATGCAAACATTTCATTCAACAGGAGAAGACAAGGTAAAATGGACTCTTTATTAGATCAACAGTTATGCATATGAGAGCCACTCAACATTTTCATCGTGGTCTTCTCCTTGGTAATACTCAAATAAAAAAGAAAAGAAGTTCAGACAAACATACTGAAATATTTTTGGAGTTTTTGGTTTTCTAGAACAAGCAAATAGAAGGGGAAAGCAAAAAAGGGAAAAACTATTTACACAAGAAAGCTCCCAACAAGCAAAAGAAGAACAAGGAAATCTTTTGGGTGTCCCTCAAGATAAAGTGGTTCGTGAGTCATTTTTCCTCCTCTAGTTGCAACTCTAACAGCAAAGTCATGTATGTTGTTATTCATTTCATCTAGCAATTCTCTTTGTGATTTAGCAACTTGTTCTAACTGGGTTTGTACCATAGAAGCATGTTTTCCCACACCTATAACATCATTTGAGATTCTGAGTAACAAGTCACTCAAGCGAGCAATCATGTCAGAATTGTATTTCAATTGTTTCATAACATTTGCATTGAAGTGATCTTGTTTCCTAATGTAATTTTCAAACTCATAGAGGCATTGGCTAGGGTGCATATTTTGAGGATTGTCATTATCATTGAATTTCATTACATAATTTACCACTACTACCTTAGGCAATGGTGGTGTATTAAGCCCATGTATTTCTTCAATAGGAGCTAAATTTTTAACGTCCTCAACTTTAATACCCTTTTCCTTCATAGATTTCTTTGCCTCTTGCATATCCTATGAAATGAGATATAATATACCCCTCTTCTTTGGGGTGGGTTTAGGTGGTGGTTCAGGAAGAGTCCAATCATCATAATTTTTCAATATGTTATTCAATAATTCTTCAGCTTGTCCAATAGTTTGTTCCCTGGAAACACAACCACCACAACTATCTAGGAAGTCCCTAGAAGCATCGGTTAGTCCATTATAGAAGATATCAAGTGTTTCATTTTTCTTAAGAGGATGATCTGGCAAAGCATTAAGTAACTGGCAAAGCCTCCCCAAGCTTGTGGCAGACTCTCTTCTTCAGTTTGCACAAAGGTAAATATTTCCTGTAAGGCAGCTTGTTTCTTATGAGCAGGAAAATATTTTCAGAGAAGTAATAAATCATATCTTGGGGACTACGCACACAACCAGGAGTAAGAGTATTGTACCAAGCTTTAGCAACACTCTTTAATGAGAATGGAAATAATTTGAGAATATAGTAGTAACGAGTTTTCTCATCATGAGTAAAAAGGGTGGCTATGTCATTCAACTTAGTGAGATGTGCCACAACAGTTTCAGTTTCATAACCATAGAAAGGATCGGATTCAACCAAAGTAATTAACCCCGGGTCGACAGAGAAATCATAATCCTTATCATCAATAAAGATAGGTGAGGTAGCAAACTTGGGATCACATTGCATCTAGCACTCAGAGACTTTTCTTTATACTTGCATAATAATGTCTCTAGATCATCTCTATCCTTACAAGAAAGAATATCTCTAGTTGTCTCCACATTCATAACATAACCTTTCGGTACCTTAGGCAATTCATATCTAGTTAGGCTAGTTCTAGCAGGTGTTTCAAAAATTTTAGTTTCAAGCTCATCATCAGATTCAACAACATCATGTTGTCTTACTCTAATAATTTGTTCATCAAGAAATTCACCAAGTGGCACACCATCATTATGCAAGGTACTAGCATCATCATAAGTATCATTCATAGGAGAAGTAGCATCATAAATAACTTGCGACATGTCAGGATTAATGGCATGTGGTGGTGTTACAAGTTTACTTATAACAGAAGGTGAATCTAAAGCAGAACAGGATGGCAGTTCCATACCTCCCCTCGTCTTGGAGGGAAAAATCTTAGTCTTAGCATCCTTCAGATTCTTCATAGTGATAAATTGATAATATTCCCAAGTGACTCAACAAATATAGCTATGCTCCCCGGCAACGGCGCTAGAAAAGGTCTTGATAAATTGATATACATGTTATTGATGTGTACCTCACTAGTGCTCGTAGTAGCCCCTAGGTATTTAAGACATGTTCGGTTGTTAAGATTAGTAACTCGAAACAGGAGTTGCAGAATAAACGGAGACTAGTTGAGGGTGAGGTGACGATGTGTGTTGGAAGTAGTTCCAATATTGATATGATCATCATCACACACTCCCTGTACTTTTGGGGTTAGTGTTAAACCTAAATAAATGTTATTTGGTGTATGCGTTGAGCATGAACAAGATTGGATCGTGTTTATTGCAATACGATTATTCATTTAAGTCAGAGAATAATTGTTATTGTGTTTGCATGAATAAAACCTTCTATGGTCATACACCCAAGGTGAATGGTTTATTAAATCTTGATCGTAGTAACACACATATTCATAATATTGAAGCCAAACGATGCAGAGTTTATAATGATAGTGCAACATACTTGTGGTACTGCTGTTTAGGTCATATTGGTATAAAGCGCATGAAAAAACTCCATGTTGATTGATAACCCACAAGTATAGGGGATCGCAACAACTTTTGAGGGTAGAGTATTCAACCCAAATTTTATTCGACACAAGGGGAGCCAATGAATATATTTAAGTATTAGCAGCTGAGTTGTCAATTCGATCAGACCTGGAGATTAATTATCTGCAGGAAAGTGATCAGTAGCATAGTAATATGATAGTTTTGATGGTAGTGGTAGCAACAGTAGTAACGGTAACAGTGATGGCAGTAATTTTGTAGCAAGGGAAAAAGTAACTAAAGCAGTAGTAACTTAGCAGAAACAATATAGGATAAATTCGTAGGCATTGGATCGGTAATTTGTTGGATGATATTCATCATGTGACAGTCATAACCTAGGGCGATACGGAACTAGCTCCAGTTCATAAATATAATGTAAGCATGTATTTTGTAAACAGTCATGCGTGCTTATGGAAAGAACTTGCATGACATCTTTTGTCCTACCCTCCCGTGGCAGCGGGGTCCATATTGGAAACTAAGGGATATTAAGGCCTCCTTTTAATAGAGAACCGGAACAAAGCATTAACACACGGTGAATACATGAACTCCTCAAACTACGGTCATCACCGGGAGTGGTCCCGACTATTGTCACTCCGGGGTTGCCGGATCATAACACGTAGTAGGTGACTATAACTTCCAAGATCGGATCTAGAACATGGATATAATGGTGATAACATAAATGGTTCAGATCTGTTCGGCTGCAAAGATTAGTAACTCGAAATAGGAGTTGCAGAATAAACGGAGACTAGTTGAGGGTGAGGTGACGATGTGTGTTGGAAGTAGTTCCAATATTAATATGATCATCATCGCACACTCCCTGTACTTTCGGGATTAGTGTTAAACCTAAATAAATGTTATTTGGTGTTTGTGTTGAGCATGAACAAGATTGGATCGTGTTTATTGCAATACGATTATTCATTTAAGTTAAAGAATAATTGTTATTCTGTTTACATGAATAAAACCTCTTATGGTCATACACCCAAGGTGAATGGTTTATTGAATCTCGATCATAGTAATACACATATTCATAATATTGAAGCCAAAAGATGTAGAGTTGATAATTATAGTGCAACATACTTGTGGCACTGCCGTTTAGGTCATATTGGTGTAAAGCGCATGAAGAAACTCCATGCTGATGGACTTTTGCAATCACTTGATTATGAATCATTTGATTCTTGCGAACCATGCCTCATGGGCAAGATGACTAAAACGTCGTTCTCCGAAACAATGGAACGAGTCAATGACTTATTGGAAATAATACATACAGATGTATGCGGTCCAAAGAGTGTTGAGGCTTGCGGCGGGTATCGTTATTTTCTGGCCTTCACAGATGATTTGAGCATATATGGGTATATCAACTTGATGAAACACAAGTCTGAAACATTTAAAAAAATCAAAGAATTTCAGAGTGAAGTAGAGAATCGTCGTAACAAGAAAATAAACTTTCTACTATCTGATCGCAGAGGCGAATATTCGAGTTATGAGTTTGGTCTTCATTTCAAACAATGTGGAATAATTTCACGACTCACGCCACCTGGAACACCACAGCGTAATGGTGTGTCCGAACGTCGTAGCCGTACTTTATTAGATATGGTGCGATCTATGATGTCTCTTACCGATTTACCATTGTCGTTTTGGGGTTATGCATTAGAGAAAGTTGCATTCACGTTAAATAGGGCACCATCTAAATCCGTTGAGACGACACCGTATGAACTATGGTTTGGCAAGAAACCAAAGTTGTTGTTTCTTAAAGTTTGGGGCTGCGATGCTTATGTGAAAAAGCTTCAGCCTAATAAGCTCAAACCCAAATCAAAGAAGTACATCTTCATAGGATACCCAAAAGAAACAGTTGGGTACACCTTCTACCACAGATCCGAAGGCAAGATCTTTGTTGCTAAGAATGGATCCTTTCTAGAGAAGGAGTTTCTCTCTAAAGAAGTGAGTGGGAGGAAAGTAGAACTTGATGAGGTAATTTTACTTTCTCTCGAATTGGAAAGTAGCTCATCACAGAAAACTATTCTGGTGATGCCTACACCAACTAGAGAGGAAGCTAATGATGATGATCATGAAACTTCAGATCAAGTTACTATCGAACCTCGTAGGTCAACCAGAGCATGTTCCGCACCAGAGGGGTACGGTAATCCTGTTTTGGATGTCATGTTACTAGACCATGAAGAAATTACGAACTATGAAGAAGCTATGATGAGCCCAGATTCCGATAAATGGCTTAAAGCCATGAAATCTGAGATAGGATCCATGTATGAGAACAAAGTGTGGACTTTGGTGGACTTTCCCGATGATCGTCGAGCCATAAAGAATAAATGGATCTTCAAGAAGAAGACTGACGCTGATGGTAATGTTACTATCTACAAAGCTCGACTTGCCGCAAAAGGTTTTTGACAAGTTCAAGGAGTTGACTATGATGAGATTTTCTCACCCGTAGCGATGCTTAAGTCTGTGTGAATCATGTTAGCAATTGCTGCATTTATGAAATTTGGCAAATGGATGTCAAAACTGCATTCCTTAATGGATTTCTTAAAGAAGAGTTGTACATGATGCAACCAGAAGGTTTTGTCAATCCTAAAGGTGCTAATAAAGTATGCAAGCTCCTACGATCCATGTATGGACTGGTGCAAGCATCTCGGAGATGGAATATATGCTTTGATAAGGTGATCAAGGCATGTGGTTTTGTACAGACTTACGGTGAAGCATGTATTTACAAGAAAGTGAGTGGGAGAACTACAACATTTTTGATAAGTATATGTGAATGACATATTGTTGATCGGAAATGATGTAGAATTTCCTAGAAAGCATAAATGATTGTTTAAAAGGAGTTTTTCAATGAAAGACCCCGGTGAAGCTGCTTATATATTGCGCATCAAGATCTATAGAGATATATCAAGATGCTTAATAGGACTTTCACAAAGCACATACCTTGATAAAGTTTTGAAGAAGTTCAAAATGGATCGGTCAAAGAAGGAGTTCTTGCCTGAGTTGTAAGGTATGAAGTTGAGTAAGAATCAAAGCCCGACCACGGTCAAAAAATATAGAGAGAATGAAAGTCATTCCCTATGCCTCAGCCATAGGTTCTATAAAGTATGCCATGCTGTGTACCAAACCTGTTGTGTACCTTGCCATGAGTTTGCAAGATGGGAAAACAATGATCCAGGAGTAGATCATTGGACAGTGGTCAAAATTATCCTTAGTTACTTTAAAAGGTCTAAGGAAATGTTTCTTGGTTATGGAGGTGATAAAGAGTTCACCGTAAAGAGTTACCTCGATGCAAGCTTTGACAGTGATCTAGATGACTCTAAGTCTCAATCTAGATATGTACTAAACGTGGGAGAAATTAGCTAGAGTAGCTCCATGCAGAGCACTGTAGACATAGAAATTTGCAAAATACATACGGATCTGAGTGTGACAGACCCATTGACTAAATTTCTCTCACAAGCAAAACACGATCACACCTTAGTACTCTTTGGGTGTTAATCACATGGCGATGTGAACTAGATTATTGACTCTAGTAAACCCTTTGGGTGTTGGTCACATGGCAATGTGAACTGTGGGTGTTAATCACATGGCGATGTGAACTATTGTGTTAATCACATGATGATGTGAACTAGATTATTGACTCTAGCGCAAGTGGGAGACTGAAGGAAATATGCCCTAGAGGCAATAATAAAGGTGTTATTTTATATTTACTTATATCAAGATAAATGTTTATTATTCATGCTATAATTGTATTAATCAGAAACTTGATACATGTGTGGATACATAGACAAAACACCGTGTCCCTAGTAAGCCTCTACTAGACTAGCTCGTTAATCAAAGCTGGTTAAGTTTCCTAACCATAGACATGTATTGTCATTTAATGAACAGGATCACATCATTAGGAGAATGATGTGATGGACAAGACCTATCTGTTAGCTTAGCATAATGATCATTCAATTTTATTGATATTGCTTTCTTCATGTCAAACACATATTCATCCGACTATGAGATTATGCAACTCCCGGATACCGGAGGAATGCCTTGTGTGCTATCAAGCATCATAACGTAATTGGGTGATTATAAAGATGCTCTACAGGTATCTCTGAGAGTGTTTGTTGGGTTGACATAGATCAAGATTAGGATTTTGTCACTCCGAGTATCGGAGAGGTGTCTCTGGGCCCTCTCGGTAATACACATCATAAGTAGCCTTGCAAGCAATGTGACTAATGAGTTAGTTGCAGGATGATGCATTACAGAACGAGTAAAGAGACTTGCTGGTAGCGAGATTGAACTAGGTATGAAGATACCGACGATCGAATCTCGGGCAAGTAACATACCGGTGACAAAGGGAATAATGTATGTTGTCATAACGGTTCGACCGATAAAGATCTTCGTAGAATATGTGGGAGCCAATATGAGCATCCAGGTTACGCTATTGGTTATTGACCGGAGAGGTGTATCGGTCATGTCTACATAGTTCTCGAACCCATAGGGTCCGCACGCTTAACGTTCGATGATGATTTTGTATTATATGAGTTAGTGATTTGGTGATCGAATGTTGTTCGGAGTCCCGGATAAGATCACGGACATGACAAGGAGTCTCGAAATGGTCGAGAGGTAAATATTCATATATAGGATGATGATATCTGGACACCGGAAGTATTCTGAGGGGTACCGGGTACATATCGGAGCAACGGGAGGGTTATCAGAACCCCCGGGGAGAAGTTATGGTCCACATGGGCCTTGAGAGGGGAGCAGACCAGCCCACAAGGGTTGGCGCGCGCCCCACATGGTAGGAGGCCGAGTGGGAGTACGGAAGAGGGGCGGCGCCCCCTCCTTCCTTCTCTTCTCTCCTCGTTCATTCTCTTCTTCCTTCTTCCCTTTTCTCTCCGATGGAAAACATGGATGGGGGGCAAATTGGACTAGGGGCCCAAGTAGGATTCCTAATACTTGGGCGCACCCTAGGCTGCCTCTCTCCCTCTCCCTCCTTTCTATACGTGGGGAGGGCACCCCTAGAAGAGACATCAAACATTGTTAGCCGTGTGCAGCGCCCTCCTCCAAAGTTTACGCCTCTGGTCATATTCACGTAGTACTTAGGCGAAGCCCTGCGCGGATCACTTCACCATCACCGTCAACACGCCGTCGTGCTGACAGAACGCACCCTTGACATGCTGCTAGATCAAGAGTTTGAGGGACGTCATCGAGCTGATCGTGTGCAGAACTCGAACGTGTCGTGCATTCGGTGCTTGATCGGTCGGAACAAGAAGAAGTTCGACTACATCAACCGCATTGTCAAATGCTTCCGCTTTCACTCCACGAGGGTACGTAGACACACTCTCCCCCTATCGTTGCTATGCATCACCTAGATAGATCTTGTGTGGGCGTAGGAAATTTTTTGAAATTGCATGCTATGTTTCCCAACAATACCTTGACAAGATTTTGAAGGAGTTCAAAATGGATCAGTCAAAGAAGGAGTTCTTGCCTGTATTGTAAGGTGTAAAGTTGAGTAAAGACTCAAAACCCGACCATGACAGAAGATAAAGAGAAAATGAAAGTCATTCCCTATGCCTCAGCATAGGTTCTATAAAGTATGCCATGTTGTGTACCAAACTTGTGTTGTACCTTGCCATGAGTTTGGCAAGGAGGTACAATAGTGATCCAGGAGTAGATCACTAGACATCGGTCAAAATTATCCTTAGAGGAATAAGGAAATATTTCTCAGTTATGGAGGTAATAAAGAGTTCGTCGTAAAGATTTACGTCGATGCAAGTTTTTACACTGATCTAGATGACTGTGAGTCTCAATCTGGATATGTATTGAAATTGGGAGCAATTAGCTAGAGTAGCTCCATGCAGAGCATTGTAGGCATAGAATTTGTGAAATACATATGGATCTGAAGGTGATAGACCCGTTGACTAAACCTCTCTCACAAAGCAAAACATGATCGCACCTTAGTACTCTTTGGGTGTTAATCACATGGCGATGTGAACTAGATTGTTCACTCTAGTAAACCCTTTGGGTATTGGTCACATGGAGATGTGAACTATGGGTGTTAATCACATGACGATGTGAACTATCGGTGTTAAATCACATGGTAATCTGAACTAGATTATTGACGCTGGTGCAAGTGGGAGACTGAAGAAAATATGCCCTAGAGGCAATAATAAAGTTGTTATTTTATATTTTCTTATATCATTATAAATGTTTATCATTCATGCTAGAATTGTATTAACCGGAAACTTGATACATGTGTGGATACATACACAAAACACAGTGTCCCTAGTAAGCATCTACTAGACTAGCTCGTTAATCAAAGATGGTTAAGTTTCCTAACCATAGACATGTGTTGTAATTTGATGAATGGGTTCACATCATTAGGAGAATGATGTGATGGACAAGACCCATCCTTTAGCATAGCATATTGATCGTTCAGTTTTATTGTTATTGCTTTCTTCATGTCAAATACATATTCCTTCGACTATGAGATTATGCAACTCCCGGTTACCGGAGGAATGCTTTGTGTGCTATCTAACGTCACAACGTAACTAGGTGATTATAAAGATGCTCTACATGTATCTCAGAAGGTGTTTGTTGGGTTGGCATAGATCGAGATTATGATTTTTCACTCTGAGTATCGGAAAGGTATCTCTAGGCCCTCTCGGTAATAAACATCATAAGAAGCCTTGCAAGCAAAGTGACTAATGACTTAGTTGCGGGATGATGTATTACAGAACGAGTAAAGAGACTTACCGGTAACGAGATTGAACTAGGTATGAAGATACCGACGATTGAATCTCGAGCAAGTAACATACCGATGGATAAAGGGAATAGTGTATGTTGTCATAACGGTTCGACCGATAAAGATCTTCGTAGAATATGTAGGTGCCAATATGAGCATCCAGGTTCCGCTATTGGTTATTGACCGTAGAGGTGTCTCGGTCATGTCTACTTAGTTCTCGAACCCGTAGGGTCCACACGCTTAACGTTCGATGATGATATTGTATTATATGAGTTATGTGATTTGGTGACCGAATGTTGTTCGGAGTCTCGGATGAGATCACGGACATGACGAGGAATCTAGAAATGGTCGAGAGGTAAAGATTGACATATAGGACGATGGTATTCGGACACCGGAAGTGTTTCGGGATGCACCAGGTACGTATCGAGTCACCAGAAGGGGTTTCGGGCATCCCCGGAAAAACATATGGGCCTTATGGGCCAAGAGGGGAAACGCACCAGCCATAAAGGGGCTGGTGCCCCCCATATGGGCTAGCCAAATTGGAGAAGGAAAGGGGGAGGAGGAAAGGAAAAAGGGAATAGGATTCCCCCTTCCACCTCTTCCTTTCATACTCCGAATAGGAGTAGGAGAGGGGGTTTGGCACAATTGGAGAGGACCCCAAGTAGGATTCCTCCTACTTGGGGCGCCCCCTTGGCTGCCTCTCCTCCCCTCCAACCTATATATACATGGGGAGGGGGCGCCTAGAATACACACCAACAATTGTTAGGCGTGTGTGGCGCCCCCCTCGAAAGTTTATGCCTCCGGTCCTATTCTCGTAGTGCTTAGGCGAGAATAGGAAAAAGGAATAAACTTTATTTTATGTTTGGGAACCGCCTATGATATATCTAGCATGGAAAGTGTTGAGAACTCTAACTCGTTTTCGTTGATGGGAAAAGTATGCCACCCAAAATAATTTTATCTCCCAATTTAAGCTTTGAGCTCTGGCACCTCTACAAATCCCTACTTCCCTCTAGGAAGGGCCTTTCTTTTACTTTATGCAATTTTTATTTTGAATTTGAGTCTCCATCTTCTCTTATAAAGCACCAACTAGGAGGCACTATGATCGTACTTGAGTTTGGGTGTAGTTAATATGCGAGTGTGTTTCATGAATGGATCAATGGTTGAGCATGATGGGCTAGAAATAACTTATTTTAGCATTGATATTTTGAAAGACATGGTTGCTTGTTGATATGCTTGAGTATTTAAATCTCTTGTAAAAACTAGACTATTGCTTTGAACCATATAAAATTCCAAATGTCCATGGTATAAGGAAAAGAATATGATATGACATGATAGGCAGCATTCCACATCAAAAAAATTGTTTTTATCATTTACCTACTCGAGGACAAGCAGGAATTAAGCTTGGGGATGTTGATACGTCTCTAAGGTATCTATAATTTTTACTGTTACATGTTGTTATATTATCATTCTTGGATGTTTTATAATCATTTTATAGTCATTTTATATCATTTTTTGGTACTAACCTATTGACATAGCGCAAAGTGCTAGTTGTTGTTTTCTGCATGTTTTTTACATCACAGGAAATCAATACCAAACGGAGTCCAAACGCAGCGAAACTTTTTGTGGATTTTTTTTGGACCAAAAGACATCCAGTGGGTTGGATAAGCGCCTGGGGGTGCTCCGAGGGGATCACAACCCACCAGGGAGGCACTAGGAGGCCCAGGCGCACCCTGGTGGGTTGTGCCCACCTCCGGTGCCCCCCGGGCCACCTCTTTGCTCTATAAATACCCAAATATTCCAGAAACCCTAGGGGAGTCGAAGAAGATTAATTCCAGCCGCCGCAAGGTCCAGAACCACCAGATCCAATCTAGACACCATCACAGAGGGGTTCACCACTTCCATTGGTGCCTCTCCGATGATGCGTGAGTAGTTCTTTGTAGACCTACGGGTCCGTAGTTAGTAGCTAGATGGCTTCCTCTCTCTCGTTTGATTGTCAATACAATGGTCTCTTGGTGATCCATATGATGTAACTCTTTTGCGGTGTGTTTGTTGGGATCTGCTGAACTTTAAGTTTATGATCAGATCTATTTTTTTGTATCCATGAAAGTTATTTGAGTCTTCTTTGATCTCTTATATGCATGATTGTTTATAGCCTCGTATGTCTTCTCCGATATTTGGGTCTTGTTTGGCCAACTTGATCTATTTATCTTGCAATGGAAAGAGGTGCTTTGTAGTGGGTTCGATCTTACGATTCTTAATCCTAGTGACAGAAGGGGAACCGACACGTATGTATCGTTGCTACTACGGATAAAATGATGGGGTCTATTTCTACATAAATATATCTTGTCTACATCATATCATCGCTCCTATTGCATTACTCCATTTTTCCATGAACTTAATACACTAGATGCATACTGGATAGCGGTCGATGTGTGGAGTAATAGTAATAGATGCACGCAGGAGTCGGTCTACTAATCTTGAACATGATGCCTATATAATGATCATTGCTTGGATATCGTCATGATTATTTGAAGTTCTATCAATTGCCCAACAGTAATTTGTTCACCCACCATTTGCTATTTTCTCGAGAGAGGCCACTAGTGAAATCTACGGCCCCCGGGTCTCTTTCTCATATTATTTGCCTTTGTGATCTATTTTTTTCTTTGTTTTTACCTTCGGATCTATTAAACCAAAAATACCTTTCTGCAATTTATCTTATTTGGCGTTTGATCTATCAATATTTACAACTCTCTCATGTTTGTTACCCGAAAGAGATTGACAACCCCTTTTACACGTCGGGTTGCGAGTATTTGTTATTTGTGTGCATGTGTCGTTTATGTTGTGTTGCTTGGTTCTCCTGCTAGTTCGATAAACTTGATCTCATCACTGAGGGAATTACCTACCATTGATGTGTTGCATCATCCCTTCCTCTTTAGGGAAATACCGACATAGTTCTAGCAAGCAATCAGAAGGGAGCTAACAAAGTATACTCGCCACTTCACCATTTTCTTCCTTGGCACCATTTGTTATTCTGCTTCGTTCCCTTGTACTATGCATGTCTTGCTGGCACAAGACTTTGTCGGGGAAGATTCAAACTTGTCATTGGGTGGTCTTGCCGTTGTGGTTACCTCATCGTCAGTTTGTCTCTGCACCACTAGTGCAGCACTGACCACTTGATTGGTCGCTGCTAGATACAGCAGCAACGGCTCTTGTGGCTTAGGCGCAACTAGTGTTGGCGGGGAGGATAGGTATCTTTTCAGATTTTGCAGCGCAACCTCAACCTCCAGGGTCCATTTTACTGGACTTGCCTTTTTCAATATCTTGAAAAAATGGCAAGGCGCACTCAGCAGATCTTGAAATGAACCTACTCAAGGCAGCCACACAGTCGGCAAGACGACGTACATCATTGACGCTCTTTGGTGCTTGTATTTGCTCAGTTGCCTTAATCTTGTCGGGACTTGCTTCAATACCATGCTGAGATACAAAGAACCCTAGTAGCTTGCCAGACAGGATACCCAACACACACTTCTCGAGGTTGAGTTTCACATTAATCTTGCGCAGATTGGCAAAAAATTCTTCCAAATATTAGACGAGGGTTGATTTGTCCTTAGTTTTGACCACTATGTCATCCATATAGGCCTCCACTTTTTGTGTAATTGTGGTTCAAAAACAATCTGAATAGCCCCTGCAAAGGTTGACCCAGCACTCTTCAGCCCAAAAGGCATATGTACCAAGCAATACATGCCACATGGAGTGATGAATGCCATCTTCTCCTCATCCTCTTTAGCTAGAAATATCTGATGGTATCCATAGTATGCATCAAGAAACGAGAGAAGATCACAACAAGCCATGGAGTCCACAATCTGATCAATGCACGGCAAGGAGAAGGGATCCTTTGGACATGCTTTGTTAAGATTAGTGTAGTCAATACAAAGTCTCCACTTCCCATTGGCCTTGCGCACCGCGATTGGATCTACTAACCACATTCGATGCAATACTCCTCTAATCAAACCAGCTACCTCAAGCTTCCTAATCTCCTCAGTGATGAATTCTCGTTTTTTCCAAAGCTTGCTTTCTAGCCTTCTTCTTGACGAGACGAGCATGGGGACAGACAGAAAGGTGGTGCTCAATTACCTCCCTGGGAACGTCGGGGATGTCATACAGTTGTCAGGCAAACACATCGATGTTAGCCCGCAGGAAGGCAATGAGCATGCTTTCATATTTATTGTCGAGGGTGGCACTGACGGTGAACGTACCGCCAGTGTCTTCCTCCCTTGTTGGAACCTTCTTTGTTGTAGGTGAAGTAATTTTGGACCTCTTGATGGTAGAGTTATGTCGCACGTCTTCAACAGGTGCGCAGCATTCCGAAGGGGTGCGCTTCCCGGAATCCTTGTTGGAGGTCTTGCTGGACTTTCTGCTCTTGTTTCCCTTGAAGGGAGTTGTGGCATTGGTAGCTTCTGCTGCAACCGCATCCCTGTACAGCTTGTCAACGCGTATGACTGTGTATTTCTTATATGAGTTGATCGAAATAACGCCGATTGGCCCTGGAATCTTCAAAGTGTTGTAGGCATAATGAGATGCTGACATGAACTTGGCCAGGGATGGGAGGCCAAGGATCCCATTGAATGGCAAGGGGATCTTGACAACATCAAACACTATCTTTTCTGTCTTGTAATTCAATTCCCCACCAAACCTCACCGACAAAGTGATCTTCCCCTTGGGTTGGTTCCTCCCTGGGTTGATTCCTTGGAATGTACCGATCTTCTTGAGCTCTTCGTCAGGGATTTGTAGCTTCTCAATTACCTCCGGAGAGATCAAGTTAAAGCCAGCCCCACCATCAACTAACACCTTCATGACCTTGAGGTTGTGTGTTGTTGGTGAAACCAAGAACGGCAAGCACCCAACCGTAGTGGTGCGATCAGAGTGGTCCTCAGCATAAAAAATGATAGGCGTGTGTGACCACTTGAGGGGTTTTTGACCATCTATTGTCGGTTCCTCTACATTAACTTCATGTGTCCACTACTTGAGTTGGTGGTGAGAGGAATGCAAGGATGCACCCCCGTCAGTGCACATGAATTTTGTTGGCAGTCAATGCACCTCCCTTCTTTAGCAAGATCACATGTGTCTGCCAAAGTGTAGAGCTCGTTGACGGTCTTGGGCAACTGTATGTTCATCTTCTCCCGTATCTTACCATTGTGCATGTTCATGTGGAACGCGGCGATCACAGTTGCGGAATGCACATCTGGAATGTTGCGATGCACACGGCTGAATCTTTGAATGTACCTATGCAGATTATTGCCCTCTCTCTGTGGGATCACTTGCAAGTCATTGGGGCGCCCAGGGACTTTCTGTCCCCTGGTAAAGGCACCCACATATTCATTGCATAGATCTGACCATGAGGAGATGGAGTTTTCTGGAAAATTCATCAACCAAAACCTCATGTTGGGCTTGAGCACCAAAAGTAGTTGGCAAGGATCTTTTCATCTCTTCCCCCGGCGGCCTGCACGGCAATCGTTTAGATGCCTAAGAACTCTGTCGGGTTCAGCTTGCCATCGTACTTCTCTGGTACTTCGGCCTTGAAGGCTCGGACGGACAGCCATCAGACTTGTCGTTGCTCAAGTGTGAAAGCGGGGCATCAAACCTCGTAAGATAGATACCCGCCAACAATGGGCGCGGGCTCGTCGACGAATGGACCGCCACGCTCATTGGACTGACGACACGCCTCTCGACGTCGTTCAATCCTAGTGCGGGCGTCCTCTGCCTGCCTTTTCCTGTAGCACCTGCAATTGGTCTTGTCGCGCCCGTGGGTCCGAGTAGACCATTGATATTTCATCGGGCTCCACGGTTCGCTGGGTTTGCCGCGGTTATTGGTGTTGTTGTTGCTGCTGAGGTTGCTGCCGTGGGGGTGACTGTACAGTTGGTGAAGCTCCCGCTCCATGGCCTCCGGCCTCGGCTAATGGTGTTGTTCGTTAGCATCGTGAAGGTTCAGCTTGTAGTGATTTAGCTGACTCCACGAACCCAATCAAGATATGGATGGTGGCTCTCCACTCATCTATCTTCTCCACGGTTGGAGGAAAGTTCGGCAACATTTGGGCCCGCGGCATTGCTTCTGTCGCGGTAGTTGGCATAGCCAGGTGCGAAAAAAGCGACATCGCTCGACTCCTGCGAGAGCCAGTAGGAGCGCCATCATGATCTTGTCACTGCGGCTCTTGTGCAGTAGTAGGTCAATGTGGTGGAGGTGGCGCCTGAGGATCTTGCACCTGATCGACATGCATTTTACCACGTGGGCGCTGCAAGTTGCGGTCGACAGCGCCGCTTGGAGTTGCACCATGCCCAACTTGCGAAGGACACAGTGTTTGTCCTGAAGTTGTGCCTCTGGCTGTCAGCGCCAGAGGGTCTTGGTTTGCACCGGAGCGGGTATTGTGGTCCTGATGGTTGCGGTCGTCGACGTGTTTAAGAGGTGGTGTTGAGTACCCGCATCGCCCATGCCGTTGTGGCTATTATCGCCAGAGTGTCAAGGAAGTTGGCTTCCTCCCACGCCTCCGCCTCCTGCTCCGACTATGGTGGGCATGGCGGCCGTGCCGCCTGCACTGGCTGTGCCACCCGCGGTGTTCGCCCCGCCCGCACCGCCTGCAGCCGCATGCCATGGAGCTTTGGAGGTGGAGGGATTCGTCGTCGTTCCACCCTTCTTCTTGAGAGCCATTAACGAAGAAGAAGACGATGGTGCTGAAGAAGTTGACGCGCATTCTGCAAACTCAGGTTCATGCCAGTGACCCCCTACCTGGCGCGCCAAAGATGTCGGTGTGCAACGACCATCTATGGGGCCGACGAGCCCCTTTGCTGGTTCGGCAAGGGGAGTCACTCAACGCAAAGAGCAGAATCAACAATGGACGCGAGGAGATTTACCCATGTTCGGGCCACTCGGAGGTGTAATACCCTACTCCTGCCTTGGATTATTTGAAAAGGTGTGGTCGTGTGGTTGCACAAGAGCAAGGAGCACTTCCCCGAGCAAAGTGACGAGGGGAGAAGCTACGCGTACAAGTTGTGCAAAATTTTGATTCTTGAAACGTTTCCATGGTCCTCCTTTTATAGCTTAAGGGTCACCATAGTGGCAAAACAGTCTTTATCTTGTGATTAGATAGCAAACTGTACTATCATACTTGACTCTGCTAGTTAGGACAAAAAGCATTAAATGCACCGCTATGTGTCAAGAGGGGCTGTCTAACTCCTATTATCTTGACACGTCACCAGGGACGGGTGTCAATAAAGGTGAAACTCCTTCCAGCATGCCGATGAGTGTACGACAGGCCTAACCAAGATGCATGTGGGCTCGACACCTCACTGATTAGCGACTAGTTGCTCGATGAGGTGGAGTACGGGCAGTTGGCGGGTGCTCGTGGTTCACTAGGCTTGCGGGGCCATCTCCTTGCCGGATCAGCACCGTCGGCAAGGGCTGCTTCTAATGCTTGGTATGGCTCTTCTCTTGAGTCAAGTTAATCGCCATGGCTCTGGATCTTGGTCTTCTTGATGTGCTCCTTGATTTTACGAAGAGCGGATCTCTTGTCCTGAAGTACTTCTATCTAGCAAGCAAGCAACCATTCGACTATGCATAAGTCAGGGTACAAAATACTTGTGTTTTATACACCGACAATCATGTAAATATTTGCCCTTAAATTTTCGAGCACATAGGGTGTTTGGGTTTGTGAGCAGTCTCGAGCTTGCCTAACATAGTGTGGTTACATAACTGGATTTCTCCACTAATCCAGGATTACTAAACCCATCATACTCCTACATGATCGCCTAATTTTGAAAGAGCCAAGGGCCTCCCTCCATTGCAGTGTACCAATAACCATGGCAATTGAATTGTACTATGAACAAATTTTCGAGTTTATCAGCCGCCAGCGCACATCCTAGCAGGGTTCCACGCACATCGCATATTCGCATATAGGGCACAGGGACTGAAACCTTTGTTTGTGTGCATCTTGACAATCGCGAGCCAGTTTGCATGTATGTTGGGTAGATCAGATTCATCCTCCGATGGGAACTCATCACCATCATCCTCATGAAGAGCCAGAATGCTCAATAGGTCGTTGACATCTTCCCCGCAAGCACCCCCTTGTGTGATACTCTCCCCGGTCTACTCAACAAATCATTGACATCTTCCCCGCTAGCACCCCCTTGTGAGGTGCTTCTCCCATCGTACGCCATCATCGTAGCATGAATCCTAGATGCACCTTTTGCCCACAGTATCCCCAACGAGGCCAGACCCGAGGAAGCACGAGGCTACCCCTTGATCTGGTAGCAGAGGGAAGACAACTGAGATAAGGGAAAGTTCTCCGAAGGACAAGACGCTTGGGTCCCCGCCGCCAGGGGAGAGCTAAACCCTAGCAGTGGCCAGGGGAAAGCAAATATACGAATCTCGGTCAAAGAAAACCTTATGAAGTTTGACTTAGATCGAAAGACGTCCTATACTCCCTTCGTTTTATTTACTTCGCATTCGCATATTAGTTTTATCTCGAGTCAAACTTCCTTAACTTTCATAAACTTTATACAAAAAATATTAACACACACAATACCGAATCAGTACCATTAGAATCATCATTTAATATATTTTCATACCATATGTAATATATTTTTGTAAAAGTTCATAGATTTTTTCTTTGATAAATTTGGTCGAATATTTTAAAGTTTGACTTGGATCGAGTTATCTTTTCCTAATAAAAAAGCACTAATTGCTTCTGGTGGTCCGTCGCGTGTACTTACAGAAAACCCAGTATAGTTCTCCGAAATCAACCCGCACTACAGGTTTTAGTAAGTCAGGAAAATGTTTCGAATTTACATAAAGCCCCTTGAGTTTTCTTGACATTAACCCACGCTTAGTGTTTAACAAGTCATGAAAACGTTTCATTTTTTACAGAACCCCCTTAATTTTTCGCGAATCAACCTGCGGTCCACTCATCCAAACTAAAAATTAAATGCTAAAGTCACAATTCGAACACGTGACCTCAGCACTGCACTACCCAAGCAGTTACTGTGTGCAGAAGGTAGTAGTAGAGCTTTCCGTAGATATAGCAAGTGAATATTGTGGTTCATTTCCCTAATTAAATCAGTCAACGAGCATGTGAGTTTGTTAGTACTAATTCCTTAGCCAACCGGAGAATGGGAGGAGAAAATTGCCAACGGTATAATCAGGAGTTAATATATACGATGATTGATGATACACATGGAATCAGCCAATGAAGCCCACATACCAAAGGAAATAGGGAAATCTTGCTTCGATTACCACATCAATTTAATGCCTAGATGAGAAAAAAAAAGGGAATATCTTACGATGACTACCCCATTAATATAACCACATGAAGGCACTGCTAGGAAGATATATTGTACTTCCTCCGTCCAAGTGCATAGGGCATCTAAGGCCCCTCCCAATGCTCCACCTTGTACAGGTGCTAAGCCTTCCACGTAGGCAAAATATCTGATGTGGCATATTATTTAGGAGGAGAGAGATGAGTGTGGTGACCCCAGCAAGACACAATGCTAAGCGCGTGAACCTAGGTAAAACATTTAAAGAAAGGAAGCCCACCAATACATGAAGAGCTTTAGTGCTAAATCATTAAATGAAGGAAGCTTAGCAACCATAAGCTAAGCACCTATGCATTGGGGAGTATAGTTGCTAAGCTATTTAATGTGCTTAGCACCTCATCTAAGCACCCATGCATTGGCAGCAGCCTAAGAAGGGACACTGTGATTTAGGCGCGTAGAGATTAGGTGAGACGAAAAATTAAATGATCTATTTTATGGGCAGTTAGCACGCCATCCTAACACGACAGCCAACCAAGGCGCTTGTTAATAGGTGAATTGCATGCATACACACTTATTGCTATTTGCATGCACGGAAAAATGGATAGGCTATTTGCATGCAGTGGACGTATAAGTCGTGTGCTATCTATGATTGGTCACGTAATTAATTACCACCTCTTGTGAATTGACAATAGCGACTTATATTCTTAGGTTGGTCACAATGGGCAGGAACATAAGGTAGTAACATACACACTTATCTAGACTATGTTACTACCTCCACAGTGGGTAGAAACATGTAGGTAGTGTCATGCAATGATGCATTTATTAGCTTATAGACTCATTGTTTCTTGAAGTGTGTGATGTTCCGGTAACTTAGCTAGTTACCACAAGCAACTCACTCTTCATTAAATATGTGTCACATAAGCAACGTTGTATTGAAATATGTGATGTTACTCCTAAGTTCCACCCCATTGTTACCAGCCTTAGAAATTCTGAATTCTCTTAGGCACCCTATGCACCTGGACGGAGGGAGTAGAATACATGACTATTCACGGTTAAATAGTCCCACATCAGTTTCTTACACTAAATATTATTCAAAGCAATTCAAAAAAATCAATTTTTTTGTGCATGC
Organism: Secale cereale; assembly: GCA_902687465.1. Taxonomy (NCBI): domain Eukaryota; kingdom Viridiplantae; phylum Streptophyta; class Magnoliopsida; order Poales; family Poaceae; genus Secale; species Secale cereale. The sequence goes on from LR738710.1 coordinate 252,034,378, forward strand.
AAGATAATTTGGTGCGTGATGTGCTCTCCAAGTTTCAGAGCATTTGGACATTTGAGTAGCTCTAGGTCAAAAAGACAAATTGGGCCAGAACATTGTATGAATAGTACACTATTTAACAAACCCCAAATTTGTCTTTCTTGCCGATAGCTATTCAGATGTCCAAATGATTTGAAATTTGGACCGGACATCACGCAGAAAATAATCTACCATGCGGATTTTTTTGTAATTTTTTTTTTTAAAATCTAGTATTTATTTTGATTTTTTTATTCAACGCAGGTGCAGATGCTCCTGGGAGCCAAAATGCCTCACTCAATTGCGATTTGAGTTGCTTTGAATTTTTTATGAATTATTTCTTGACCGGATGTAGATGAGCCTGGGCTCAGAATTGAATATTTGCAATTCATATACATTCACAAATTGTTTGAAATATTAGCAAGCCACCTTGGAAATAATAAGCATAGAATTAGAATGGCGGAGGTGCATCATTGTTTGGGCATTAATGGCATGATTATGCAGAATTTGGTTTGGGCATTAATCGTATGATTCTGCAGAATTCGGTGAGACGTGCCCCTCCTACATGATAAAGGAGGGCCTTGAACTATTGATTTTTTTTGCATGAAACTAGGGACCTTTATTACTTATGTAGCATACGTACAGTCTGCCCGAAAGCATAGATCAAGAAAACCTGGACTTTCACCAAGCTAGCTCTCTATCCCATCCAGCGTACAGGCACGCTGGGCACAAGTGTGAGCAGGGACATTAAAGGATCTCCCGGCGTGGGTAACCGAAAAGGAAATGAAGCTAGATACGATCTCCTCTATTTCTTTCAGGATAGGCGCTGCAATTGAGCGGGAATCACGGCGCGACTGCCAAAGGTTGACTAGCTCCAAGCAGTCAACCTCCATGGTAACATGGGAAAAACCTCGGAGTTGTGCAAAGATCACCCCCTCCCGGAATGCCAGAAGTTCAGCAATGAAAGGGTATGTGATGCCGGGTAGTGGCTTGCTCCACGCTCCGAGGAAAGCAAGATGGGAGCGGGCCACGCCCCCCGCTCCTGCCTTACGCTCATCGATGTTTAAGGAACCATCGGTGTTGATAGTGATCCACCCTGGATCCGGTGGCCGCCAACACTGACTATCAGTGTTTTTGTTCCCTCTCGCCGGCATTTCCAAGAGTGAGAGTGTTTCATGCACCCATTTCAGAGCCTGCACCGGATCATATACATCTTTGTCATGTGTCCACCGATTGCGAGACGTCCAAATAGCATGCATAATAGATATAACCTTGCACCGATCCTCGTCCGAGAACATGTGATCGAGCAAGATATCCTTGGCCCAAGTGGTTGGGTTTAGTTGTGGAAGCCGTAATATGAATCTATCATGTGCGGCCCTCCAGAAACCTTACGCATGGCTGCAGAGAACCAGTGCATGCAGCAAGTCCTCATGCATGGTCTTGCAGACCTCGCACAGTCTAGTCTGTTTAATGTGTCTATGTTGCAGCGTCGCCGAGTCTGGTAGAAATCCACGAAGAACTCTCCACCAAAAAACTCGGACTCTGGGTATCACATGTAGCTTCCATAGCGATGTCCACACAGCTTTATTTTCTGTTAAAGGTTCAGTAGCCGTCCCTTCCTCTAGAGAACTAGTCTCGTTGCGAGTCATCAGAGAGCGTTACGTCGATTTTACCGTGTAGATGCCAGATTTTTCGAAGCCCCATGCAATAGTGTCGTCGCCTCCAGCTGGATTGAGGGGAATGTTGAGAATGGCCTTAGCATCCGACTAGAGAAAATTGTTACGCACTACGTCGATCTTCCACTGTCCCGTATAGTCATCAATCAGTTCTGAGACTTTGTGAAGAGGATCCATACCTATTCTGCCCATTGGCTTCATAGTGCTTGTGTTGGGTATCCAGGGATCGGTCCAGATCGAGATTGAGGTGCCATCCTCGATCCTGTGTATCAGCCCAGTCTCCAAGGCGTTCCTCCCAGCGGCAATAGCTTTCCATGTGTCCGAAGATCTCGTCGGTGATGTCGCTTGAAGAAAGTCCGTATTCGGGAAGTATTTCCCTTTCAAGACTCTAGCGCACGGGGACTCCGGATTGGTTAGCAAACGCCAACCGTGCTTTCCAAGCATTGCAAGATTAAATAGCTGAAAGTTGTGAAATCCCATGCCACCTTTCATCTTTGGTTCTGTGAGTTTTTCCCAAGAGATCCAATGCAAAGGTCTTTAATCAATAGAACTCCCCCACCAATATTTGGCCATGATGGACGTGAGCCCTTTGCATACTTTTTTTATGAGCAAGAAGCGGCTCATACCGAAAGTGGGGATAGATTGGATGTTTGATTTCAATAGGACTTCTCTAGCAGCGCAGGCTAGAGTTCTTTCTGACCATCCCCGCATCTTGCCTCTGCTTCTCTCAATGATGTGATCGAAAGTCCCACTCGTAAGTCGCCCCACCGTTGTCGGCAGCCCAGTTAGCGTTCAGAGAACGCCTCTACGGTTATGCCAAGTGTATTCTTCAGGGCTACCCGAGTTGGTGCCGACGTGTTCCCACTAAAGAATATGGAACTTTTCTCCCGGTTCACTGCTTGACCAGAGCAATCAACATAGATCCAAAGGATATTGTTGACTCTTTCTGCACTTGGGATATTTGCACTAAGGAAAATCAAACTGTCGTCCGCAAATAGCAAGTGATTGACCCAAGGTGCCTGAACACTCACTCGTATTCCTCTGTCAATGTGGCCACCTCCATAATGGTTCAGCAATGAGGTTAGGCCCTGAGCACAGAGAAGGAATAAATACGGTGAGATGGGACATCCCTGACGTAATCCTCGTGTTGGTGTAAAATAAGGCAATAGATCTCCATTCACTTTGATCGTGAATCTTACTGAAGTAACACACTTCATCACAAGTCGGATAAAACGATCTTCAAAACCTAGTCTGCTCATGATGGCCTCGAGAAAGTGCCACTCAACTCTGTCATAGGCCTTTAGCATGTCCAGTTTAATGGCGCAACATGAGTTTTTGCCCTTTTTCGTCTTTTGATAGCATGTACACTTTCATACGCTACAAGAACATTATCGGTAATGGGGCGTCCGGGGACAAAAGAAAAAAAACTCACATTGTGATATAACCAACAGTATGTTCGTACGTACCTTAAAAAAGTATGTTCGTACATACAATCACGCTAATTTATCTCCCGTTGCAACGGACGGGTCCTTTTGCTAGTTTAACCAAAACCAACACGGTTGGCGCTAGAGTAACAACTTGGTGCCAGATTTATTGCCAGGGCATAAAATACCATTGAAACTACGCCTAACCTGTAACGCGGATCATCGGATTTACTCGTGAAAACAGTCGCTCTGGCCTATTGGGCCCACCTGTCGGGCTGACATGGCGAAGACTAATGCAAGTCAATATTTGACCCGCTCGGGTGGACAAGGGACCCACTAGTCAGCCACTCATCTTCTTTCTCCTATTTCTTCTTCTTCCTCGTCTCTTCTCTCCCTTGCGACGGCCGGTCCGGAGGCAAGCATGCGGACGCGTTCAGGGAGGCGGCCATAGGGAGGAAAGGGAGGAGGCGCGGGAAGGGCCCGCCAGCAGCGGTCGCGCCGCACGCCCATCTGGCTCGTCGCCCAGACCATTGCCTCGCTGCCACCGATGGCATCCGCCGCCCCCACCTCCACCCCCTCTGTCTTCTTTCCTACTCGCCCCATGAGCGCACCAGCTACAAGCAGCTCCTCGCCTAGGCCGTCAGGCTGCCGCACCTGAACTCGACGCTCAGGATGCCAACCGCGTCCGGGGATACGTCTCCCAGGTCCGAGTCCATGCTGTGTCGGAGGGCCTCGCCGCGCTCTCCATGCTAACAACGACGCGCGTGTCACCAAGGGGCCTCGCCCCGCTGCTCGTGGTCCGGCTTGGGGCGCGCTCGCGAGGGATGTCGCCATGGTGTCGTTGGAGTTCATCGACATGCTCAGGACCGGCGAAGATCTCCGTCCTTCCCGAGAACAGAGTACCCATGGCAATGTCTGAGGTGAGCAGGCGAGGGCTCGGTGGCGCGGGAAGTATGTGGCCGGTCTCTGCCACCGATCTCCAACCCCCAGAAGGTGCTCGATGGAATGCCCCAAGAAAAGACTAATATGAAGACCTTCTAGTCAGTGACAGGTGGGGACCAAGTCTCATTTACCATATCAGATGGTCAAATTTTTTGACTTCGCCACATCAGCCCGACAGATGGGCTCAATAAGTCAGAATGACTTTTTCAAAAATAAATTCAACAATCAGTGCTCCGTGTTACAAGTTAGGCGCAGTTTTTGTGGTTTTTGTGCCTTGACACAAATCTGATACCAAGTTGTTACCTAGCCCTAATTATTATGCTTTTGGGCAAATAACTCACTTGAATCAAAGCTAAGGGCCTCTTTGATTCAAAGGATTTTCTTAGAAATTTTATTTGCTTGTCATTTGATTCGTTTGTATGTGGAACCGGTGGAGCAAGGGGCCTCTTTGATTCAAAGGATTTTCTTAGAAATTTTATTTGCTTGTCATTTGATTCGTTTGTATGTGGAACCGGTGGAGCAAGGCGAATCAGAGAGGCCCTAATATGAGTAAATAAAAATGAAGAGGTATTCTAGTTATAAAGAGAGTATTATAGTCCCTCCGTTTCTAAATACTTGTTCAACCATTTAAATCCGTTTCTAATATGAGTATAAGTTTTTATAGAAATGCTATTATAAACTACTCCATCCGTAAATTAATATAAGAGTGTTTAGATCACTACTTTAGTTATCTAAACGCTCTTATATTAGTTTACAGAGGGAGTACATACAATATAAAATAAATAAATATACACTCTTAAATGCATCTACATATCTGTTCACGATCCATAATAAAATCTCTGCAAAAACTCATACTTAGGAACGGAGGAAGTATTTACTTGTATATATATATGCAACCGCTGGAGGGAAGAGCTGTCGCGTCGACAGTACACCTGAGCCGTCACACAGACACGCACTTCGTCCGTCATGCATCCACCTCCACTGTCAAGCATCGCAACGATTGTGGCTGCATACTAAGGGCCTAGCAACGATCGTTGTGGGAGGCAGGGATACTAATTTGGAATCAAATTTGTGAAAACATAACATTCCACAGTGAAATCTACGGAAGCATTCACGGTCCAGTTTCATAATCAGTCTAAGAGCGCGTTCTTCAACCATTCCAGCCTTCATCGACGAGAAAGGGGGATAGAACTTGGTTACATGTCATTTCTACAGCACGACAAGAAACACCATATTTACGCATTAACAAGACTTCAGGGTTCAGGCAAAACGAAGAAAAGATACAATTTAGAAACAGAGACAAAATAGGTAATATGTTTAAAGTTCAGTTCCTTTCAATTTCTTCAACAATGGAAACCGGACAAGATCAAGCTGGCTTACATCTGAGTTTAAACACCCGAAAATTTGTTTGCCATATTCACAGCCATGGGATGGAAGCAACTAATCCGACGACCAACTAGAAATTTTCCTAATACCAAGCCATCCGGGACTCTTCTGAAAACCAAGACACTAAATCCTAGTACCAAACAAGAAACGCCTTCCTCTTTTGTGATGCAAATGTAATCCATGGCAGGGGTGGCGGTGGCAAGGGAAAGGTCGGGCCCTCAGTTGTCGTCGTCATCGACGGTGGAGGCCTTAGAAGAAGAGGCCTTCTTGGGGAGGAGGTGCTGATGGATGTTGGGCATCACACCACCGCTGGCGATGGTGGCGCCGCCGAGCAACTTGGTCAGCTCCTCGTCATTGCGCACAGCGAGCTGGATGTGGCGGGGCACGATACGGGTCTTCTTGTTGTCCCTGGCGGCGTTGCCGGCAAGCTCCAGGACCTGAATCAAAGGGGAAGGATGACAGGATTAGAACAAGCAGCGACCAAAGCAATGGATACATCGGGAAGAACATCAATCCCACACCCAAGAAACCTTATCTTGACGACTTGGTGCACGAAAATAACTTCAATTTCGACGCATTGCTATTAACAGACGGCACGTTTCTAAACAGATCTAAGAATAGCCCGATTTGTCGGAACACACGGCGAAACCGGATCAAGGAATAGAATACCGAGAGAACAGGGGCAAGGATGAGATCCGGGAGAAACGCACCTCAGCGGCGAGATACTCGAGGACGGCGGCGAGGTAAACGGGGGCGCCGGCTCCGACGCGCTCGGCGTACTTGCCGGCCTTGAGGAACCTGGCGATCCTGCCCACGGGGAACTGCAGCCCAGCCTTGGAACTCCTTGACGTCGCCTTCTTGGCCGCGCCGGCGCCGATTGCCTTCCCACGACCAGCCATCTCAGCAACCGAGGAGGAGAACGACGGGAGCCGCTACTAGGGGACGGAACGCTCGAGGGGACAGGAGGCGGTGGAGGCGAGAGAGACGCAGGTGGGCGGTTTCGTTCAGCGAGGGGGAGAATATATAGGAGGGTGGGGACGGGGCGGCAGCCAATGGGCGGCTATCACGCGGATCGCTGGTTTGAGCCGTCGGATGCGCGAGATTGGACGGTGGATGCGAGGGACGGAACCGGGAGGGTTCGGATCCGGAAGCGGCGGGAGGGCGTGGCCGTATGGGGCGGGGAAGGTTTTCGTTTTGGACTTTTCGCGGGAGTCCAGGTCTCTATGGGAATCGACGGGGTGATCACGTGTTTTAATTTTTTTATGGCCCACTTGTCGGTGTAATTTCTTCTCCAGTAAAGATACGTGCTTGGTCCACCAATAATGTAACTTTGCCTGAAAAAATAATATTGTAGCTACGGAGTAGGAGTATCTAGTTTTGTAACCACACGCATACTTCCGGTTTCAAAACCACGACATCTTTAAATGAGATAAATTCACCCACAAACCCTAAATTTGAGCCGTTGCTCACTTTGATACTCTAACTTTTTTTTGAGCATTTTGATACTCTAACTTTGAAGTACTTGAAATACAGTCCCTTAACTTGACATGAGGTTCACATACGGTACAATACGTTTTGCTCTACGTATCGGCTGATTTGGCACTAGTCAAGTGGTAGGTAGTCCACGAGCGGATGCAGATTGTGGTGTGCATCGACGACATCTGGAAGACGGAGCATGCGCTGGGCTCGTGGTTCGTGGATGGCAGATATGGTTTCCTTCTTCGACGTTTTAGTCGTGGTGGGGTGCTAGATCTGGAGTTCGATGGCGTGTTCGGGGTGTTGCCCCGGTCTGATTCATTCAACGGTAAGAGCTTCACTTTTGGTGAGCCACCTTGGAGGTCCGCAAAGCTGCATATCAGCGATGGAGCCGCGTTGAGCTCGGGTGAGAAGGTGATTCGTCATTCTTTTCTTCGGTGGTGCCGGAGGCAGGTGACGAGCGTTGATGTCAAGCTCAGAGATGTTTTGCTATCTTTTCAGTTTTGTCATGTCGGTCTTTACGTGACTTGTACTTTATTCTTTATGATATGAACGAGACACGTATTACCATGCAAAAAAAACTCGACACGTCACGTGAGTAGTTTTTTTAAAATTACCATAACTTAGTCGGCACCATCCGGATCAAACCAGCTCGCTCGCATCCGGCTCTGATTAGACCAGATGGCAAGCCGGCACCGGCGGCACCCGTGCTGGGCACGTTGATGAAGGAAATATGCCCTAGAGGCAATAATAAAGTTGTTATTTATATTTTACTTATATATAATGATAAATGTCTTTTATTAATGCTAGAATTGTATTAACCGGAAACTTGATACATGTGTGAATACATAGACAAAAACAGAGTGTCCCTAGTATGCCTCTACTAGACTAGCTTGTTAATCAAAGATGATTGTGTTTCCTAACCATAGACATGTGTTGTCATTTGATCAACGGTATCACATCATTAGAAGAATGATGCGATGGACAAGACCCATCCGTTAGCTTAGCATAATGATCGTCTAGTTTTATTGCTACCGCTTTCTTCATGACTTATGCACGTTCCTCTGACTATGAGGTTATGCAACTCCCGAATACCGAAGGAACACCTTGTGTGTTATCAAACATCACAACGTAACTGGATGATTATAAAGATGCTCTACAGGTCTTTCCGAAAATGTTTGTGGTGTTGGCATAGATCAAGATTAGGATTTGTCACTTCGAGTATCGGAGAGGTATATGTGGGCCCTCTCGGTAATACACATCATAATAAGCCTGACAAGCAAATGACTAATGAGTTAGTTACGAGATGATGTATTATGGAACGAGTAAAGAGACTTGCCGGTAACGAGATTGAACTAGGTAAGATGATACCGACGATCGAATATCGGGCAAGTAACATACCGATGACAAAAGAAAAAACGTATGTTGTTATGCGGTTTGACCGATAAATATCTTCGTAGAATATGTAGGATCCAATATGAGCACCCAGGTTTCGCTATTGGTTATTGACCGGAGATGTGTCTCAGTCATGTCTGCATAGTTCTCAAACCCGTCGGGTCCGCACGCTTAACATTCGATGACGATTTGTATTATGAGTTATGTGTTTTCGATGTCTGAAGATTGTTCGGAGTCCCGGATGAGATCACGGACATGGCGAGGAGTCTCGAAATGGTCGATACATAAAGATTGATATATTGGAAGGTTATATTCGGACACCCTAAGGGTTCCGAAGTGTATCGGGTATTTTTCGGAGTACCGAGAGGTTACCAGAACCCCCGAGGGATTCAATGGGCCTTAATGGGCCCTAGTGGAGAAAGAGGGCAGCAAGCAAGGTGTAGGGCGCGCCCCCCGGTCCAAACTGAATTGGTTTAGAGTTTGGGGGGCCGGCCCCTATACCTGGCCAAAACCCGGACCGGGCCGGGCTTCGGGCCGGGCCTAGCCAAGCCCGAGCCAAAAAGCCTAGGCCCGAGCCCGGCCCGGCCCGACCATCGGGCCTAAAAATCGGGCCCGAGCCCGGCCCATCAGTCAAAAAGCCCGTCGAGCCTCGGGCCACGGGCCGGGCCTCTTCAGCAAACACCATATATCACGGGCCCAGGCCCGGCCCGACATGTGCTTCGGGCTTAAAAAACAGGCCCGAGCCCGGCCCGTGGACAAGGTCGGGCCGGGCCGGGCCGGGTCGGGCCGACCGGGCCGGGCTGCCCATGGCCAGGTCTACCGGCCCCCCTTTCCTTTTCCTCTCATCTTCTTTCCTCCTTCTCCTAGTAGGAATAGGAAAGGGGGGCAAACCTACTTGGAGTAGGATTGCCCCCCATTGGCGCGCGCCTCCTCCTAGGCTGGCCTCCTCCTCCCTCTTTCCTTTATGTACGTGGGGAGGGGACACCCCAAAGGCACACCAAAGTTTCTCTTAGCCGTGTGCGATGCCCCCCTCCATAGTTACACACCGCAGGTCATATTGTTGCAGTGCTTAGGCGAAGCCCTGCGTAGATCACATCATCAACATCGTCGCCACGCCGTCGTGCTGACGGAACTCTCCCTCGTCCTCAACTGAATCAAGAGCTTGAGGGACGTCATCGTGCTGAACGTGTGCTGAACACGGAGGTGCCGTACGTTCGGTACTTGGATCGGTTGGATCGTGAAGACGTTCGACTATATCAACCGTGTTACTGAACGCTTCCGATTTTGGTCTACGAGGGTACGTAGACACACTCTCCCCGCTCGTTGCTATGCTTCTCCTAGATAGATCTTACATGATCGTAGGAATTTTTTTGAAATACTACGTTCCCCAACAGTTGAGTGCCGCCGGAGTCGGACTGCAACCTTGTGTCCTCGCGATTGGACCCTTCTTCAACCCGTCACCTCCTCTGACCAGCGCCGCTATGGCGGCGGCAAGCTCAGCGCCACGAGCCCGCCCCTGCAGGGCCGATGCCGTGCTTGACATGCTCGTCGCGAAGGAGTCGCTGCCCTCGAGGGGTCGGCTGCTGCAATCCGTCATGGAGGCGAGGCACATGTTGCAGAACTTGCACGTGGTTGGGCCGCTCCCGTGCCAGCACAACCCGCCTCCGGTGCATGCACTTGACACGCTCCCCGTCGGTTCTCCGTGCATGCCACATGTCTCTTCCCGCACAAGGAGCTTGCGCATGGTCAACCACCCATCCGTCTGGTCCGAGTAGGTGATGCTCGACGTGCCCAGCGCGAGCGCCGTCGGTACCGGCTGGAGCGCCACCGCCGCCGCATGCTTTGTCGTGGCGAGCTTGGTGATGCTCTTCTCCTTCCTCCGCAACTCATCCTTGGACATCTCCAACTCTATCGTCCCCGCTAACAAGCTCTGCTTCAGCTCCTCCACGCTCTTAGACTTCCACAACGAAAATCAAATTTTCAATGCACCCAAATCAACATTGCCCGCCAGCTCTGCTGGGGTGCACGCCTGGACCGTTTGGCCCAACGGGGTGATCACCCAGCTCAGGGAGTACTTCAACACCGACCTCACTTCCACACGCCACTCGGGCGCCGCGGCCACCAAGTGTGTGCAATGAACTAAAAACTTTTGTATTATAGTGTATTGTGCACATTACTTGCGAGGCAAATGTGTGCTTTAATACACTATATAGAGAGGTCTCATGCCCCCTCGACTTTTCACGGTACTAAACTGTAGAACACCACTTGCCATTTATTCATGGGCCTAGTTTGAGATTTCATAAATTCCAGATGGGCTAGGCCTGTTGTTTTAACAATCCCCAACCTGATCTCAAATACCCATTTAGAGATTTGCTTTTTTCACCACTTGCTTAATATACTAGTGTTTTAGCAGAGGTTGTTAAGTTGAACTTTTGCCTAGAGTTTTAAGTTACATCCATCCACAACTTGACAATGGACTATGCCTTGAATTGCTAATGTTGTGTGAACATGTTTCACTAGGTCTTAACTAGTACTTGGCTGCTAGTAGACTACCTCGCAGTTTCACTTTGTCTCGTTGGACGACCACTTGTTCGCGGTCTAGTGTCAAGCTTGGAATGGTTAACTGTTACCCGCGTCCCGTGGGTAATTACTCTATCAGGGGACGGGTATGTGCCAGCTTTAATGCCCACGGGCAAACTGGTGGGTCAAATACCTTACCAACGCGCAGGACGGGGATGGGGATGGGATATCATTACTCATGCCCGTTGCCCACCTTAACCGTGAAGGCCTTACATGTGGGCTCTAATATTAGTAGACACCATGTAATTCCGGCCCTTAACCACCAAAATTTCCGCCCATCCTAGCCCTTTGGCCAAATAGCCCTAAGCAATCCTTAACCTAGCCACAACATCTTCTTCACACTACAAAAAACACTTTTGTGATGATATGTGTTTGTCACATTAGGTCACGATTTCTGTCATGCTTGTACATCCATGATGATTTTATGATTGAATCAAGATAGTCATACTTGTGATGTCATAGAAGTGTTCCATGACAATACTGAAATTATCATCACGGAAGTGTCCACTTCCATGACGATAAATGACGCATCATGGAAGTGTTTTCGCCAATGGTAAAAGACATGTGGCATCCGTCATAACGGATTGTGGTTAAGCTATTGGGTTTGGTTTTGGATCCGATAACCCGCTAACAGCCACGACTGATACATCTTCGTCGTATCTACTTTTCCAAACTCTTTTGCCCTTGTTTTGCACTCTAATTTGCATGATTTGAATGGAACTAACCCGTATTGATGTTGTTTTCAGCAGAATTGTCTTGGTGTTATTTTTGTGCAGAAATAAAAGTTCTCGTAATGACCTGGAAATCCACGAAGATTATTTCTGGAAATATAAAAAATATCGGCTAAAGAATCCACCAGAGGGGATCCACCGGCTATCCACAAGGGTGGGGGCGCGCCTTACCCCCCTGGACGCGCCCCCCTGCCTTGTGGGTCCCCCGCAGCTCCACCGACCTCAACTCCAACTCCATATATTCACGTTCGGGGAGAAAAAATCAGAGAGAAGGGTTCATCGCGTTTTACGATACGGAGCCGCCGCCACCTCCCGTTCCTCCTCGAGAGGCCAGATCTGGAGTCCGTTCCGGGCTCCGGAGAGTGGAGATCCTCGTCATTGCCATCATCAACCTTCCTCCATCACCAATTTCATGATGCTCACCGCCGTGTGTGAGTAATTCCAGTATAGGCTTGCTGGACGGTGATGGGTTGGATGAGATTTATCATGTAATTGAATTAGTTTTGTTAGGGTTTGATCCCTAGTATCCACTATATTCTGAGATTGATGTGGCTATGACTTTGCTATGCTTAATGCTTGTCACTAGGGCCCGAGTGCCATGATTTCAGATCTGAACCTATTATGTTTTCATGAATATACATGTGTTCTTGATCCTATCTTGCAAGTTGTAGACACCTACTATGTGTTATGATCCGCATACCCCAAGGTGACAATAATTGGGATTCTTTCCGCTGATTGTCGTAGTTTGAGGAGTTCATGTATTCACTAAGTGCTAATGCTTTGGTCCAGTACTCTATTGAAAGGAGGCCTTAATATCCATTAGTTTTCATTAGGACCCCACTGCCACGGGAGGGTAGGACAAAGGATGTCATGCAAGTTCTTTTCCATAAGCATGTATGACTATATACGGAAGACATGCCTACATTATATTGATGGATTGGAGCTAGTTCCGTGTCACCCTAGGTTATAACTGCTACATGAAGAATATTACCCGATGCCTATCATTACCGATCCATTGCCTACGAGTTCGTTTCATATTGATACTTGCTTTGTTACTTTCATTATTGCTGCTGTCACCATCACTACAAAACTGCTACTGTTACTTTTCCACCGTTACCGTTACTTCCATACTACTTTGCTACTAAATACTTTGCTCCAGATATTAAGTATTTCAGGTGTGGTTGAATTGAAAACTCAACTGCTAATACTTGAGAATATTCTTTGGCTACCCTTGTGTCGAATCAATAAATTTGGGTTGAATACTCTACCCTCGAAAATTGTTGCGATCCCCTATACTTGTGGGTTATCAACGACGAGTCGCGATTTCCACGTGTAAAATTCTCATTGGCTGAAGGAACCACGTGTCAGATCCGGGATGGCATAGATATCATTCGTCCAATGCGCGAGATTGCGCCTATGATATGTTAACACGTGGATCGGACAAAAAGTGGACACAAATATTAAATGGGTCGCCCCAGCTAAAGGCCCACGGGATTTTGCAGACACTAGTGGGCCGTGATACGTCTCCAACGTATCTATAATGTTTAATTGTTCCATGTTGTTGTATTATCATTCTTGGATGTTTTACAATCATTTTATATCATTTTTTGGGACTAACCTATTGACATAGTGCCAAGTGTTGGTTGTTGTTTTCTGCTGGTTTTCTACATCGCAAAAAATCAATATCAAACGGAGTCCAAATGCAGCGAAACTTTTTGTGGATTTTTTTGGACCAGAAGACACCAGATGGGCTAGAGAAGCACCTGAGGGGTGCACCGAGGGGGGCACAACCAACCAGGGCGCGATTGGGCCCCCAGGTGGGTTGTGCCCACCTCGGTGGCCTCCCGCACCACCTCTTCGCTCTATAAATACCTCCATCCTCGACAAACCCTAGGGGAGTCGACGAAATTTTGTTCCAGCCACCGCAAGTTCCATAACCACCAGATCCAATCTATAGCCCATTTCCAGCACTCCGTCGTAGGGGAACACGATCACGGTGGGGTTCATCATCTTCATTGATGCCTCTCCTGTTGGGGAACGTAGTATTTCAAAAAAAATCCTACGATCACGCAAGATCTATCTACTAGATGCATAGCAACGAAAGGGGAGAGTGTGTCTACGTACCCTTGTAGACCGGGAGCGGAAGCGTCTAGTGACGAGGTTGATGTAGTCGAACTTTCTTCGCGATCCAACCGATCAAGCACCGAACGTACGGAGCCTCCGCGTTCAGCACACGTTCAGCTTGATGACTTCCCACGAGCTCTTGATCCAGTAGAACTTCGCGGGAGAGTTTCGTCAGCACGACGGCGTGGTGACGGAGATGATGAAACTACCGGCGTAGGGCTTCGCCTAAGCATTGCAACGATATGATCGAGGTGTGTTTCTCTGGACGGGGGCATCGCACATGGTTGGGAGAGATCAACTTGATCAACTTGTGTGTCTAGAGGTGCCCCCTTGCCCCTGTATATATAGGATCAAGGGGAGGAGGCCGGCCGGCCCCTATGGCGCGCCCTATGAGGGCCACTCCTACTAGGAATAGGAGTCTTATTCCTAGTAGGAGTCCACCAAGAGGGAGAGGGGGAAGGAAGGAGAGGGAGAGGGAGAAGGAAGGGGGCGCTGCCCCCTCCTCTCCTTGTCCATTCGGACCAAGAGGGAGGGGCACGCGGCCCAGCCCTGGCCGGCCCTCTCTCTCTCTCCACTAAGGGCCCAAGTGGCCCATTAGTTCCCCCGGGGGCTACCGATACCCCTCTCGCACTCCGGTTTAATCTGACACTTATCCGGAACACTTCCGGTGTCCGAATATAGTCGTCCAATATATCAATCTTTACGTCTCAGACATTCCGAGACTCCTCTTCATGTCCGTAATCTCATCCGGGACTCCGAACTACCTTCGTTACATCAAAACTCATAAACTCATAATATCGATCGTCATCGAACGTTAAGCGTGCGGACCCTACGGGTTCGAGAACTATGTAGACATGACCGAGACTCATCTCCCGTCAATAACCAATACCGGAACCTGTATGCTCATATTGGCTCCTACATATTCTACAAAGATCTTTTATCGGTCAAACCGCATAACAATATATGTTGTTCCTTTTGTCATCGGTATGTTACTTGCCCGAGATTCGATCGTCGGTATCTCAATACCTAGTTCAATATCATTACCGGCAAGTCTATGCCAACACCACGAACACTTCCGGAGACACCTGTAGATCATCTTTATAATCACCCAGTTACGTTGTGATGTTCGATAGCACACAAGGTGTTCCTCCGGTATTCGGGAGTTGCATAATCTCATAGTCATAGGAACATGTATAAGTCATGAAGAAAGCAATAGCAGTAAAACTAAACGATCATAGTGCTAAGCTAACGGATGGGTCTTGTCCATCACATCATTCTCCTAATGATGTGATCTCTTTGATCAAATGACAACTCATGTATATGGCTAGGAAACATAACCATCTTTCATCAATGAGCTAGTCTAGTAGAGGCATACTAGGGACATATTGTTTTGTCTATGTATTCACACATGTACTAAGTTTCCGATTAATACAGTTCTAGCATGAATAAAACGACATTTATCATGATATAAGGAAATACAAATAACATCTTTATTATTGCCTATAGGGCATATTTCCTTCAGTCTCCCACTTGAACTAGAGTCAATAATCTAGATTACAAAGCAATGATTCTAACACCCATGGAGTCTTGGTGCTGATCATGTTTTGCCCGTGGAAGAGGCTTAGTCAACGGGTCTGCGACATTCAGATCCATATGTATCTTGCAAATTCTATGTCTCCCTCCTTGACTTGATTGTGGATGCAATTGAAGTGTCGTTCAATGTGCTTTGTTATCTTGTGAAACCTGGATTCCTTCGCCAAGGCAATTGCTCCAGTGTTGTCACAAAAGATTTTCATTGGACCCAATGCATTAGGTATCACACCTAGATCGGATATGAACTCCTTCATCCAGACTCCTTCATTTGCTGCTTCCGAAGCAGCTATATATTCCGCTTCACACGTAGATCCTGCCACGACGCTCTGCTTGGAACTGCACCAAGTGACAGCTCCATTGTTTAATAAAAATACATATCCGGTTTGTGACTTAGAGTCATCCGGATCAGTGTCAAAGCTTGAATCAACGTAACCGTTTACGACGAGCTCTTTGTCACCTCCATATACGAGAAACATATCCTTTGTCCTTTTCAGGTATTTCAGGATGTTCTTGACCGATGTCCAGTGATCCACTCCTGGATTACTTTGGTACCTCCCTGCTAAACTTATAGCAAGGCACACATCAGGTCTGGTACACAACATTACATACATGATATATCCTATGGTTGAGGCATAGGGAATGGCTTTCATTTTCTCTCTGTCTTCTGCAGTGGTTGGGCATTGAGTCTTACTCAACTCCACACCTTGTAACACAGGCAAGAACCCTTTCTTTGACTGATCCATTTTGAACTTCTTCAAAACTTTATCAAGGTATGTGCTTTGTGAAAGTCCAATTAAGTGTCTTGATCTATCTCTATAGATCTTGATGCCTAATATGTAAGCAGCTTCACCGAGGTCTTTCATTGAAAAATTCTTATTCAAGTATCCTTTTATGCTATCCAGAAATTCTATATAATTTACAATCAACAATATGTCATCCACATATAATATCAGAAATGCTATAGAGCTCCCACTCACTTTCTTGTAAATACAGGCTTCTCCAAAAGTTTGTATAAAACCATATGCTTTGATCACCTCATCAAAGTGTATATTCCAACTCCCAGATGCTTGCACCAGTCCATAGATGGATCGGTAGATCTTGCACACTTTGTTAGCACCTTTAGGATCGACAAAACCTTCTGGTTGCATCATATACAACTCTTCTTTGAGATATCCATTCAGGAATGCAGTTTTGACATCCATTTGCCAGATTTCATAATCATAAAATGAGGCAATTGCTAACATGATTCGGACAAACTTAAGCAACGCTACGGGTGAGAAAGTCTCATCGTAGTCAACTCCTTGAACTTGTCGAAAAACCTTTCGCAACAAGTCGAGCTTTGTAAACAGTAATATTACTGTCAGTGTCGGTCTTCCTCTTGAAGATCCATTTATTTTCGATGGCTTGCCGATCATCGGGCAAGTCAACCAAAGTCCACACTTTGTTCTCATACATGGATCCCATCTCAGATTTCATGGCCTCAAGCCATTTTGCGGAATCTGGGCTCATCATCGCTTCCTCGTAGTTCGTAGGTTCATCATGGTCTAGTAACATGACTTCCAGAACTGGGTTGCCGTACCACTCTGGTGCGGAACGTACTCTGGTTGATCTATGAAGTTCAGCAGAAACTTGATCCGAAGTTTCACGATCATCATCATTAGCTTCCTCATTAATTGGTCTAGGAATCACTAGAACCAGTTTATGTGATGTACTGTTGGGAAACGTAGTATTTTAAAATTTTCCTACGATCACGCAAGATCTATCTACCAGATGCATAGCAACGAGAGGGAAGAGTGTGTCTACGTACCCTCGTAGACCGGAAGCGGAAGCGTCAAGTGACGCAGTTGATGTAGTCGAACTTCTTCGCGATTCAACCGATCAAGCACCAAACGTACGGCACCTCCGTGTTCAGCACACGTTCAGCTTGATGACATCCCACGAGCTCTTGATCCAGTTGAGCTTCACGGGAGAGTTTCGTCAACACGACGGCGTGGTGACGGATATGATGTATTCACCGGCGCAGGGCTTCGCCTAAGCACCGCGACGGTATGACCGAGGTGTGTTTCTATGGAGGGGGGCACCGCACACGGCTGGAACAATTCAACTTGTGTGTCTTTGGGTGCCCCCTGCCCCCGTATATAAAGGAGCAAGGAGGGAGGCCGGCCGGCCCTTGTTTGGTGCGGCTAGGGTGCAATCCTACTAGGAATAGGATTGCAATCCTATTCCTAGTAGGAACCACCAAAGAAGGAAGAGAGGGAATAGGAAAAGAAGAAGAGGTGGCGCCCCCAAACTCCTAGTCCAACTAGGAACCCTAGGTGGGGCGCCGGCCAGCCCTATGGGCTGCCTCTCTCTTTTCCATAAGGCCCACTATGGACCATCCCCCTTCGTAGGGGGTTCCGGTAACCCCCTCCGGCAATCCCGTTAAATCCGAAACTTTTCCGGTATACTTCCGGTGTCCGAATATAGTCGTCCAATATATCAATCTTTATGTCTCGGACATTCCGAGACTCCTCGTCATGTCCGTGATCTCATCCGGGACTCCGAACTACCTTCGGTACATCAATACTCATAAACTCATAATACTGATCGTCATCAAACGTTAAGCGTGCGGACCCTACGGGTTCGAGAACTATGTAGACATGACCGAGACTCATCTCCGGTCAATAACCAATAGCAGAACCTGGATGTTCATATTGTCTCCTACATACTCTACGAAGATCTTTTATCGGTCAGAACCGCATAACAACATACGTTGTTCCTTTTGTCAACGGTATGTTACTTGCCCGAGATTCGATCGTCGGTATCTCTATACCTAGTTCAATCTCGTTACCGGCAAGTCTCTTTACTCGTTCCATAACACATCATCTCGTGACTAACTCATTAGTCTTTTGCTTGCAAGGCTTATTGTGATGTGTGTTACCGAGAGGGCCCAGAGATACCTTTCCGACACTCGGAGTGACAAATCCTAATCTTGATCTATGCCAACACCACGAATACTTTCGGAGACACCTGTAGAGCATCTTTATGATCACCCAGTTACGTTGTGACGTTTGATAGCACACAAGGTGTTCCTACGGTATTCGGGAGTTGCATAATCTCATAGTCATAGGAACATGTATAAGTCATGAAGAAAGCAATAGCAGAAAAACTAAACGATCATAGTGCTATGCTAACGGATGGGTCTTGTCCATCACATCATTCTCCTAATGATGTGATCCCGTTGATCAAATGACAACTCATGTCTACGGTTAGGAAACATAACCATCTTTGATCAATGAGCTAGTCTAGTAGAGGCATACTAGGGACATACTGTTTTGTCTATGTATCCACACATGTACTAAGTTTCCGGTTAATACAATTCTAGCATGAATAAAAGACATTTATCATGACATAAGGAAATGCAAATAACATCTTTATTATTGCCTCTAGGGCATATTTCCTTCAGTCTCCCACTTGAACTAGAGTCAATAATCTAGATTACAAAGTGATGATCCTCACACCCAATGGAGTCCTGGTGCTGATCATGTTTTGCCCGTGGAAGAGGCTTAGTCAACGGGTCTGCAACTTTCAGATCCGTATGTATTTTGCAAATCTCTATGTCTCCCTCCTTGACTAGATCGCGGATGGAATTGAAGCGTCTTTTGATGTGCTTTGTTATCTTGAGAAACCTGGATTCCTTCGCCAAGGCTATTGCTCCAGTGTTGTCACAAAAGATTTTCATTGGACCCGATGCACTAGGTATTACACCTAGATCGGATATGAACTCCTTCATCCAGACTCCTTCATTTGCTGCTTCTGAAGCAGCTATGTATTCCGCTTCACACGTAGATCCCGCCACGACGCTCTGCTTGGAACTACACCAACTGACAGCTCCACCGTTCAATAAAAATACATATCCGGTTTGTGACTTAGAGTCATCCGGATCAGTGTCAAAGCTAGAATCGACGTAACCGTTTACGACGAGCTCTTTGTCACCTCCATACACGAGAAACATATCCTTTGTCCTTTTCAGATACTTTAGGATGTTCTTGACCGCTGTCCAGTGATCCACTCCTGGATTACTTTGGTACCTCCCTGCTAGACTTATAGCAAGGCACACATCAGGTCTGGTACACAGCATTGCATACATAATAGATCCTATGGCTGAGGCATAGGGAATGACTTTCATTTTCTCTCTATCTTCTGCAGTGGTCGGGCATTGAGTCTTACTCAACTTCATACCTTGTAATACATGCAAGAACCCTTTTTTTGACTGATCCATTTTGAACTTCTTCAAAATCTTATCAAGGTATGTGCTTTGTGAAAGTCCAATTAAGTGTCTTGATCTATCTCTATAGATCTTGATGCCTAATATATAAGCAGCTTCACCGAGGTCTTTCATTGAAAAACTTTTATTCAAGTATCCTTTTATGCTATCCAGAAATTCTATATCATTTCCAATCAACAATATGTCATCTACATATAATATTAAATGCTACAGAGCTCCCACTCACTTTCTTGTAAATACAGGCTTCTCCAAAAGTCTGTATAAAACCATATGCTTTGATCACCTCATCAAAGCGTATATTCCAACTCCGAGATGCTTGCACCAGTCCATAGATGGATCGCTGGAGCTTGCGTACTTTGTTAGTACCTTTTGGATCGACAAAACCTTCTGGTTGCATCATATACAACTCTTCTTTGAGATATCCATTCAGGAATGCAGTTTTGACATCCATTTGCCAAATTTCATAATCATAAAATGCGGCAATTGCTAACATGATTCGGACAGACTTAAGCATCGCTACAGGTGAGAAAGTCTCATTGTAGTCAACTCCTTGAACTTGTCTAAAACCTTTCGCAACAAGTCGAGCTTTGTAAACAGTAACATTACCGTCTGCGTCGGTCTTCCTCTTGAAGATCCATTTATTTTCGATGGCCTGCCGATCATCGGGCAAGTCAACCAAAGTCCATACTTTGTTCTCATACATGGATCCCATCTCAGATTTCATGGCTTCAAGCCATTTTGCGGAATCTGGGCTCATCATCGCTTCCTCATAGTTCGTAGGTTCATCATGGTCTAGTAACATGATTTCCAGAACTGGGTTGCCGTACCACTCTGGTGCAGAACGTACTCTGGTTGATCTACGACGTTCAGCAGAAATTTTCTCCGAAGTTTCATGATCATCATCATTAACTTCCTCACTGATTGGTGTAGGAATCACTGGAACAATTTTCTGTGATGTACTACTTTCCAATCCGGGAGAAGGTACAATTACCTCATCAAGTTCTACTTTCCTCCCACTCACTTCTTTCGAGAGAAACTCTTTCTCTAGAAAGGATCCATTCTTAGCAACGAATATCTTGCCTTCGGATATGTGATAGAAGGTGTACCCAACAGTCTCTTTTGGGTATCCTATGAAGACACATTTCTCCGACTTGGGTTCGAGCTTATCAGGTTGAAGCTTTTTCACATAAGCATCGCAGCCCCAAACTTTAAGAAACGACAACTTTGGTTTCTTGCCAAACCATAGTTCATAAGGTGTCGTATCGACGGATTTAGATGGTGCCCTATTTAACGTGAATGCAGCTGTCTCTAAAGCATAACCCCAAAACGATAGTGGTAAATCGGTAAGAGACATCATAGATCGTACCATATCCAATAAAGTACGGTTACGACGTTCAGACACACCATTACGCTGTGGTGTTCCGGGTGGCGTGAGTTGTGAAACTATTCCACATTGTTTCAAATGAAGACCAAACTCGTAACTCAAATATTCTCCTCCACGATCAGATCGTAGAAACTTTATTTTCTTGTTACGATGATTCTCTACTTCACTCTGAAATTCTTTGAACTTTTCAAATGTTTCAGACTTTTGCTTCATTAAGTAGATATACCCATATCTGCTTAAATCATCAGTGAAGGTCAGAAAATAACGATACCCGCCGCGAGCTTCAACACTTATTGGCCCACATACATCAGTATGTATGATTTCCAACAAATCTGTTGCTCGCTCCATAGTTCCGGAGAACGGAGTTTTAGTCATCTTGCCCATGAGGCATGGTTCGCAAGCACCAAGTGATTCATAATCAAGTGATTCCAAAAGTCCATCATTATGGAGTTTCTTCATGCGTTTTACACCAATATGACCTAAACGGCAGTGCCACAAATAAGTTGCACTATCATTATTAACCTTGCATCTTTTGGTTTCAATATTATGAATATGTGTATTACTACAATCGAGATCCAATAAGAATAGACCACTCTTCAAGGGTGCATGACCATAAAAGATATTATTCATAAAAATAGAACAACCATTATTCTCTGTTTTGAATGAACAACCGTCTCGCAACAAACAAGATCCAGATATAATGTTCATGCTTAACGCTGGCACCAAATAACAATTATTTATGTCTAAAACTAATCGCGAAGGTAGATGTAGAGGTAGCGTGCCGACGGCGATCACATCGACTTTGGAACAATTTCCCACGCGCATCGTCACCTCGTCCTTAGCCAATCTTCGTTTAATCCGTAGTCCCTGTTTCGAGTTACAAATATTAGCAACCGAATCGGTATCAAATACCCAGGTACTACTACGAGCATTAGTAAGGTACACATCAATAACATGTATATCACATATACCTTTGTTCACCTTGCCATCCTTCTTATCCGCCAAATACTTGGGGCAGTTCCGCTTCCAGTGTCCAGTCCCCTTGCAGTAGAAGCACTCAGTTTCAGGCTTGGTTCCATACTTGAGTTTTTCTGCGAGAGCAGCAACAATCTTGCTATTCTCCTTGAAAATCCCTTCCTTGCCCTTTTTCTTGAAACTAGTGGTATTGTTAACCATCAACACTTGATGCTCCTTTTTGATTTCTACCTCCGCAGCTGTGAGCATAGCGAAGAGCTCGGGAATTGTCTTTTGCATCCCTTGCATATTATAATTCATCACGAAGCCATTATAGCTTGGTGGCAGTGATTGAAGAATTCTATCAATAACACTATTCTCATCAACTTGGCAACCAAGTTGAGTCATATGATTGTAGTGCCCATACATTATGAGCAAGTGTTCACTGATAGAACTATTCTCCTCCATCTTGCAGCTGTAGAACTTATTGGAAATCTTATATTTCTCAATCCGGGCATTTGCTTGAAATATTAACTTCAACTCCTGGAACATCTCATATGGTCCATGACGTTCAAAACGTCGTTGAAGTCCCGGTTCTAAGCCGTAAAGCATGGCACACTGAACTATCGTGTAGTCATCAGACCGCGACTGCCAGACGTTCAAAGCGTCTACATTAGCGGGAGGGGGTTTATCACCTAGCGGTGCTTCAAGGACATAATTCTTCTGTGCAGCAATGAGGATAATCGTCAGGTTACGGACCCAGTCTGTGTAATTGCTACCATCATCTTTCAACTTAGCTTTCTCTAGGAATGCATTGAAATTCAAAGGAACGGTAGCACGGGCCATTGATCTACAACAACATAGATATGCAAAAACTATCAGGACTAAGTTCATGATAAATTAAACTTCAATTTAATCATATTAATTTAAAGAACTCCCACTTAGATAGACATCCCTCTGGTCATCTAAATGATCCCGTGATCCAAATCAACCAAACCATGTCCGATCATCACGTGAGATGGAGTAGTTTCAATGGTGAACATCTTATGTTGATCATATCTACTATATGATTCACGCTCGACCTTTCGGTCTCCAGTGTTCCGAGGCCATATCTGCATATGCTAGGCTCGTCAAGTTTAACCCGAGTATTCTGCGTGTGCAAAACTGGCTTACACCCGTTGTATTTGAACGTAGAGCTTATCACACCCGATCATCACGTGGTGTCTCGGCACGACGAACTTTCGCAACGGTGCATACTCAGGGAGAACACTTATACCTTGAAATTTAGTAAGGGATCATCTTATAATGCTACCGTCATTCTAAGCAGAATAAGAAGCATAATAAGATAAACATCACATGCAATCAAAATATGTGACATGATATGGCCATCATCATCTTGTGCTTTTGATCTCCATCTCCAAAGCACCGTCATGATCACCTTCGTCACCGGCGCGACACCTTGATCTCCATCGTAGCATCGTTGTCGTCTCGCCAACTATTGCTTCTACGACTATCGCTACCGCTTAGTGATAAAATAAAGCAATTACATGGCGATTGCATTTCATACAATAAAGCGACAACCATATGGCTCCTGCCAGTTGCCGATAACATTACAAAACATGATCATCTCATACAAAACCGTATAACTCATCATGTCTTGACCATATCACATCACATCATGCCCTGCAAAAACAAGTTAGACGTCCTCTACTTCGTTGTTGCAAGTTTTACGTGGCTGCTACGGGCTTAGCAAGAACCGTTCTTACCTACGCATACAAAACCACAACGATGTTTCGTCAAGTATGTGCTGTTTTAACCTTCACAAGGACCGGGCGTAGCCACACTTGATTCAGCTAAAGTGAGAGAGACAGACACCCGCCAGTCACCTTTAAGCAACGAGTGCTCGTAACGGTGAAACCAGTCTCGCGTAAGCGTACGCGTAATGTCGGTCCGGGCCGCTTCATCTCACAATACCGCCGAAGCAAAGTACGACATGCTGGTAAGCAGTATGACTAGTATCGCCCACAACTCATTGTGTTCTACTCGTGCATATCATCTACGCATAGACCTGGCTCATGATGCCACTGTTGGGAAACGTAGTATTTTAAAAATTTCCTACGATCACGCAAGATCTATCTACCAGATGCATAGCAACGAGAGGGAAGAGTGTGTCTACGTACCCTCATAGACCGGAAGCGGAAGCGTCAAGTGACGCGGTTGATGTAGTCGAACTTCTTCGCGATTCAACCGATCAAGCACCGAACGTACGGCACCTCCGCGTTCAGCACACGTTCAGCTTGATGACGTCCCACGAGCTCTTGATCCAGTTGAGCTTCACGGGATAGTTTCGTCAGCACGACGGCGTGGTGAGGGATATGATGTATTCACCGGCGCAGGGCTTCGCCTAAGCACCGCGACGGTATGACCGAGGTGTGTTTCTCTGGAGGGGGGCACCGCACACGGCTGGAACAATTCAACTTGTGTGTCTTTGGGTGCCCCCTGCCCCCGTATATAAAGGAGCAAGGGGGGAGGCCGGCCGGCCCTTGTTTGGTGCGGCTAGGGTGCAATCCTACTAGGAATAGGATTGCAATCCTATTCCTAGTAGGAACCACCAAAGAAGGAAGAGAGGGAATAGGAAAAGAAGAAGAGGTGGCGGCCCCAAACTCCTAGTCCAACTAGGAACCCTAGGTGGGGCGCCGGCCAGCCCTATGGGCTGCCTCTCTCTTTTCCATAAGGCCCACTATGGACCATCCCCCTTCGTAGGGGGTTCCGGTAACCCCCTCCGGCAATCCCGTTAAATCCGAAACTTTTTCGGTATACTTTCGGTGTCCGAATATAGTCGTCCAATATATCAATCTTTATGTCTCGGACATTCCGAGACTCCTCGTCATGTCCGTGATCTCATCCGGGACTCCGAACTACCTTCGGTACATCAATACTCATAAACTCATAATACCGATTGTCATCAAACGTTAAGCGTGCGGACCCTACGGGTTCGAGAACTATGTAGACATGACCGAGACTCATCTTCGGTCAATAACCAATAGCGGAACCTGGATGTTCATATTGGCTCCTACATATTCTACGAAGATCTTTTATCGGTCAGAACCGCATAACAACATACGTTGTTCCTTTTGTCAACGGTATGTTACTTGCCCGAGATTCGATCGTCGGTATCTCTATACCTAGTTCAATCTTGTTACCGGCAAGTCTCTTTACTCGTTCCGTAACACATCATCTCGTGACTAACTCATTAGTCTTTTGCTTGCAAGGCTTATTGTGATGTGTGTTACCGAGAGGGCCCAGAGATACCTTTCCGACACTCGGAGTGACAAATCCTAATCTTGATCTATGCCAACACCACGAATACTTTCGGAGACACCTGTAGAGCATCTTTATGATCACCCAGTTACGTTGTGACGTTTGATAGCACACAAGGTGTTCCTACGGTATTCGGGAGTTGCATAATCTCATAGTCATAGGAACATGTATAAGTCATGAAGAAAGCAATAGCAGAAAAACTAAACGATCATAGTGCTATGCTAACGGATGGGTCTTGGGCATCACATCATTCTCCTAATGATGTGATCCCGTTGATCAAATGACAACTCATGTCTATGGTTAGGAAACATAACCATCTTTGATCAATGAGCTAGTCTAGTAGAGGCATACTAGGGACATACTGTTTTGTCTATGTATCCACACATGTACTAAGTTTCCGGTTAATACAATTCTAGCATGAATAAAAGACATTTATCATGACATAAGGAAATACAAATAACATCTTTATTATTGCCTCTAGGGCATATTTCCTTCATGTACTACTTTCCAATTCGGGAGAAGGTACAATTACCTCATCAAGTTCTACATTCCTCCCACTCACTTCTTTCGAGAGAAACTCCTTCTCTAGAAAGGACCCATTCTTAGCAACGAATATCTTGCCTTCGGATCTGTGATAGAAGGTGCACCCAACAGTCTCCTTTGGGTATCCTATGAAGACCCATTTCTTCGACTTGGGTTCGAGCTTATCAGGTTGAACCTTTTTCACATAAGCATCGCATCCCCAAACTTTAAGAAACGACAACTTTGGTTGCTTGCCAAACCACACTTCATAAGGCGTCATCTCAACGGATTTAGATGGTGCCCTATTTAACGTGAATGCAGTTGTCTCTAAAGCATAACCCCAAAACGATAGTGGTAAATCAGTAAGAGACATCATAGACCGCACCATATCTTATAAAGTACGGTTACGACATTCCGATACACCATTACGTTGTGGTGTTCCGGGTGGCATGAGTTGTGAAACTATTCCACATTGTTTCAAATGAAGACCAAACACGCAACTCAAATATTCACCTCCACGATCAGATCGTAGAAACTTTATTTTCTTATTACGATGATTCTCTACTTCACTCTGAAATTCTTTAAGCTTTTCAAATGTTTTAGACTTGTGCTTCATCAAGTAGATATACCCATATCTGCTCAAATCATCACTGAAGGTCAGAAAATAACGATACCCGCCGCGAGCTTCAACACTCATCGGTCCACATACATCAGTATGTATGATTTCCAACAAATTTGTTGCTCGCTCCATTGTTCCAGAGAACGGAGTTTTAGTCATCTTGCCCAAGAGGCATGGTTCGCAAGCACCAAGTGATTCATAATCAAGTGATTCCAAAAGTCCATCACAATGGAGTTTCTTCATGCGCTTTACACCAATATGACCTAAACGGCAGTGCCACAAATAAGTTGCACTATCATTATTAACCTTGCATCTTTTGGCTTTAATATTATGAATATGTGTATCACTATGATCGAGATCCAACAAGAATAGACCACTATTCAAGGGTGCATGACCATAAAAGATATTACTCATATAAATCACTACAAACAATACACTTCCGTGATGATACGTGTTTGTCACAGTAGGTCACGTTTTCTGTCATGCATATACATCCATGTCAAATTTATGATAGAATGAAGATAGTCATACCTGTGCTGTCGTAGAAGTGTTCCATGACATTACGAAAATTATCATCACGAAAGTGTCCACTTCCACGACGATAAATCGCGTGTCACAGAAGTACTTTCGTCAAGGGTGACCGACACATGGCATCCACCGTAACGGAATGCCGTTAAGCTATCGGGTCCGGTTTTGGATCGGATAACCCATTAACTGCCCTGACCAATGGGGATTTTCCACGTGTAAAATTCTGATTGGCTGACGGAAACACGTGTCAGCTCTGCGTTGGCACATGTGTCACTCATCCAATGGGCGAGATGCGCCTGTGATATGTTGACACGTGGGCAGGCCCAAAAGTGGCCAATAAAGTTTAAATGGGCCGGCCCAACTAAAGGCCCACAAGATTTTGCGGTCCATAATGGGCCAGCCCAGCAAAAGGCCCACGAGATTTTGCAGTCCATAATGGGCCGACCCAGCAGAAGGCCCACGAGATTTTGCGTATCATAATGGGTCGGCCCAGCTCAAGGCCCACGAGATTTTGCGGTCCATAATGGGTCGGCCCAGCAAAAGGCCCACGAGATTTTGCGTATCATAATGGGCCGGCCCAGCTAAAGGGCCACGAGATTTTGCGGGCCATAATGGGCCGGCCCAACTAAAGGCGCACGAGATTTTGCGGACCATAGTGGGCCGGCCCAACATTCTCACTTAAGGCCCGTATGGCTAGTGTCAAATTGGCCCGTCAATGGCCTATCCTAAAATTGTCATCATCGCGGCCCATGGTCACTTCTGGCCCGTTAACAGTCCGCTAAGTATATGGGCCGAATTATGTCCCGGTGTATTTCCGGCCAGTTAAAGGTCCTGCTTCATTTGGGCCCATTTACAGGCCATTGAAACTTTGAGCCCATAAACGACCGTGAAGGATTTGGGTCATATTCGGCCATTTTTGACATTCGGCCTATTAGAGGCCCACTACAGATTTGGGCCACTTTCGGCCTGTTCTGATTTTCGTCCTGTTAACGTCGGACGAAATCCAAGGGCCATATGTGGACCAACGTCACATCGGGCCCATTAACGACCCATAAAAAAATGACGATAATCTAGCCTGACCGAACTTCTGGCCTGTTAAAGGCCTATGTATTAGGTCGGCGCATTTATGGCCCATCCGAATTTCGGCCTGTGAAAGATCCACATCGTAAATGGGCCCAATCTCACTTTCGGTCTTTTAAAGGCCCGTGTTTTTTATGGGTTCGAGATATTTACACCTGTAAATGGCCTATTGTTACTGAGGGCCCAAATTAGGTTTAGGCCTGTTAAAGGCCCACTATGGGCACAAGCCTACCAAAAAAATATGAAATCTTATGCTGATTTAGGCCCAGATATTTTTAGTGGGCTGCATGCAAATTTCGGCCCATAATCGTTTTTAGCCCAATTGGAATGGGCCCGACGAATGTTGGCATGTTGGGCTCCTACGAAGCTTTCGGCCGAACACATTACTAAGATAAACCTACACCATACAAAAATAGCGTCATAATTATTACAGCCTTTGGCAGCATCATAAATGTTGTATCACAACAAAAGGCATGTTGGCATAAAGTTTACAGTCCTTGCAGAGAAAAGCACCATCAGATGTATAGAAGCACATATCATTTGACTTGAGTGCTAATGTTTCAGGCTGTAGAATTTGATGGAGCAGCACGATCTTCACCTTTTTTCCGCCATTGCTCTTGAACAACGAAGCAAATGTCTGATAGTCTGGTTTCAAAACCATTCATATCTTGACGACATTCGTCAAGCTCTATTCTTGTTTCCAAAATGACGTCCATTAGGGATTGAACTTGTGTCTGGAGCACAGATATACCACTCTGTCTAGGAGGAATATTTTTTTCAGTAGGCGATTTGGACGAGGTTACCTTGACAACCAACCCAGAATTACACAGGAAGGTGCTTTTTGCATTGTTAGTGGAGAGATACTGACGCACTGCAGCAAGAGGTGACATTGTGCCTATGGTAGCCTTGTCACCTTCAGGTGGTTGTGGCTGTTCAATCATTTTTTCCATAGCTTCCTGAAAGTTTGAACTTGTAGATTAGTGTGCCAGATAAGTTACTAATGAGACAAAAACAAACAAAGTAGGTTACACGTTTATACATAACTTATTTTGGTGAACTACTGTAATACATTAGCATGTATTGTAGTGCCAACTACATAATAAAATCACTTTCGGAACATATGTCCATGTAGCATGCCTACTGTATTGTCTATTTCCTCACATTCGTTGACATCTAAGGATAAAGAGACATGGTTTAAAGTAGGATGAACATAGTATGACATCATTCATATCATGGGCAAACAAATATAAAACAAATAGGCTATTTTATTATTTTGTGCGCACGTGAACATAACAACTATAATACAGATCAAGACCAAAAGAATATCTAAATCATGTAAGGTGAAATGATGCGTTAAGACAACTGTGTATAAAAGTGAACAGAGTAACTGACATTGGCTGCAAACCAAGTAGTTAAATGAACACATCACAGTACCAATCAGTTCAAAGACAGGAGGAGTAAGGACTTACAACAGCGGCTTGAACTGGTGTGCTCATGCCCTTCATCTTGCTGGTGTGGCAATCCTTGAAGATTTGCACTGCATTCGGTTCAGGTTCTTTTTGGTCCACACAGGCTTTCCTCTGTATTTGGAACAAGTCAATATAGATACAATAATATGGCACAGAAAAAAGAAGGAAGTAGCAGCTATTTACAAGAGCATGGCAGTGTGCAATATAGCTACGAGATCCTGTTGTCTGTTGGAATTTCACTTTAGAACGGTTGGTCTTGTTCTTCAAACAGTTAGCCTAGAAGAAGATACACTTGTAAGGCACATACATAAATACAAGTTCAATATGTGGTCTGATCAAATACATATAGCCTACCTGATACTTTGGATCGGACCAGTGTTTAACGAGGGTTGTCTAGTCTTCATCTGTAATATATTCCACTGGAGATGTTTGGGCGATTTCATTGTTAGCCTTGCCTTCAAAGTGAGATTTTCTAAGGTGGTACCGATACTGTCGCAGAGCAGACTTAAAAACATGAGTGCATGCTTGTTTAGTTGCATCATCTTTTGGATCCAAGTTGAACCTCATATGTTGAAAAAGGAATGTGAGTCTTATTAGGAGGAAGCTAGAAAGTATGGGACAAAGCAAGACAATATTCTTAATTGCGATGAATAACATTACTTACGAATAAATGGTCAAGGAAGGTGTTAAACTGGGTATTTTCTTTCTCATTCCTGTACTGGATCCACGCTGGGAGGATACGTGCATGACACCTAACGGCAACGGCTGCCTATGATACTAACTTGGCTGACTCTGTAGCATCACGTGGCCTTTTTAAACCTACCTCGAAATGGATCTCCATTCTTCCTCCTTTAGATTTTGTTAATCTGTCAAGCATTATCCCTGATGTCTGTTTCCGCTTGCGTTGTGGTGCTAGTTCAACAATGAATATGGAAAGTGTTAGTGTACATCAAACCGTGAGAGTACATATAAAGGAGCATGCAACTGCAACTTGACTCGGTCAAGTACCGTCTTGGTGTTGATGCTCATGAGGTTCATCTGATCTTGCCAAGTCCTGTTGTGTCGGCAGTGCTTCGGAAGTAGTGTTAGGTGTGAAGGCAGCTTGGGAACTGGCCAGTTCCGGAGCAAACGAACAAGTAACTCGTTGAGATGCTAGTACAGTTGAAGCAGATGCTGCAGCTGGTGGAGCAGGTGATACTGTGTTTGTAGATTTAGCCGGTGGACTTGGACCTTCTACTGCACTATAAGTACCAGCAGAATCTGGACGGCAGATCCTTTTCCGTTTCACCCGACGAGTAACACCACTCCCTACTATATTATTTTCCTTGCTCTTTTTTGACTTTGCCGTGTCAAGCCGTACCCACAACACAAAAGATTAAAATCGCTCTTCAGAACTCATTGATGCATGATACAGACAAGCAATACTTTGATGTAAGACAACCGTATGAGGATGGAATATGTAAGAAAAATAGGACGGCATGACATATTCATAGCTACGATGTGTAACCTAAGCAGAAGGTTTTCAAGAAAATAGAAGTAATGCAAGCTAGACACCATATGAAAGATGCAACCAATATTACTCTTCCAAGTTAAAAGTGTCTTGTCATAAGTGGCAATTCAAAAAATTAGAAGCAGTACAACGTAGAAATCAATGCAAGATGCAACCACTATCAAACTGCCATGTTAAAAGTGTCCAATCATGAGTGAATGATGCGGGATACACAACAACAGTACTTTGATGTAAGAACATGGTATGATGGATAGATGAAGTGTATTCTAGACATAGAACGCCATGTCATATGCACATGTATAACGAATGAACTTAGCAGGTGCAATTTAATCAAAATAGAAGAAATACAGGCTAGACAACATATGCAACACGAAACCAATTATCACACTATCAACTTAGAGCAAGCACCTGCGATGGTGGAGTACGGGAGATGAACTCATCATGTAGACTTGGGACTTCAACTTCATTAGCAGTAGCAGTGGCAAATCTAGAGAGTCTCTGTTTGCATCGGTGCAGAGGACCACCAACATCCCCTAACTTACTCTTTTCCTTCCTATTTTCTGATATTGCCTTATGAAGTCAAAACCACAAGAAGATGAATAAAATTAGCTCTGCATAACTGGTTGATGCATGATACAGACGAACACTACTTTGATGTAAGGCAAGCGCAGGATAGGAGGATGGAATATATACAAAAAAAGACAGCGTTTCATATTCACACGTACGATAGGAGGATGGAATATGTATGAAAAACAGTAAGCGGAAGGCATTTCAACAAAATTAGAAGAAATGAAAGCTAGGCACCATATGAACATGCAACCAATATCACTCTATCAGGTAAAAGGTGTCTCGTCGTAAGTGCCATTTCAAGAAATTAGAAGCAGTACAAGCTAGAAGACAATGCAAGATGCAACCTACATCACTGTCCCAAGTTAAATGTGTCTTATGGGTAAGTGATCGTTGCAGGTATAAGTTGTAAGCTACGCAGATGCAAGTCAACATAATCAGAAGCAATACAAACTTGACATCATACAGAAAAATCAACCACATATAACAGTTCCAAGTTAGAACAAGCACCTGTGATGGTGGAGTAGGGGAGATGTTCTCATCATGTAAACGTATGTTCTAGAAACAGGAACACGTGTCATATTCACAGGCATTATGTGTAAAGTAAGCAGATGCAACTCAACAAAGTTAGAAGCATCACAAGCTAGACATCATACGCAACATGCAACCACATATAATAGTGCCAAGTTAGAGCAAGAACATGTGATGGTGGAGTAGGGGAGATGTGCTCATCATGTATATGTATGTTCTAGAAACAGGAACACATGTCATATTCACAGGCATTATGTGTAAAGTAAGCAGATGCAATTCAACAAAGTTAGAAGCAATACAAGCTAGACATCATACGCAACATGCAACCACATATAACAGTGCCAAGTTAGAGCAAGCACCTGTGATGGTGGAGTAGGGGAGATGTGATCATCATCTACACAGCTACGTTAACTGTCTAGCCTTGCGTTGTCTTGCGAATCTTGTTGGGAGGATGGCGGAGTAGAATCTGTAGAGAACCTCCGTTTCAGTTGCTCGGAAGGACCACCATCATCCAATGCCTTGCCAATTCCCTTCAGCTTTATTGATTTTGCATTGTGAGGTCAAACCGACAAAAAAATGGAATATAATTCGCTCTTCAGAACTCATTCATGCATGATACTGACGAACACTACTCTGATTAAAGGCAAAGTCATGATACGAGGATGGAATATGTATGAAAAAATGGACGGCTTGACATATTCACACCTATGATGTGGTAACTAAGCAGAAGACACTTCAACAAATTAGAAGCATTGCAAACTAGACACCATATGAAAGGTGCAATCAATATCACTCTGCCAAGTTAAAACTGTCTCGTCATAGGTGGAGTTCATCAAACTAGAAGCAATACATGCTAGAAATCACATTCAAGATGCAAACCAATATCACACTGCCGACTTAAAGGTGTTCCATCATAAGTGACTGATGTAGGATTCACAAGAAGAGTAGTTTCATGTAAGAACATGGTGTGATAGACAGATATATTATGTACCAAAAACAGAAAAGCGTGTCATATTCACATGTATCATGTGTAAGCTATGCAGATGCAATTTACACTAATTAGGAGCAATAAAAGCTAGACACCATATGCAACATGCAACCAGTTATCACACTGCCAAGTTAGAGCAAGCACCTTGGATGGTGGAGTAGGGGAGCGGAGACTTCGACCTTGTAATGCACTATCAGTACAAGGAGAATCGGTACAGATGCTCCGTTTACGTTGTTGCAGAGGACCACCATCATCACCTTCCTTACTCTTTTCCTTCCTCTTTCTTGATTTTGCCTTGTCAAGTCAAACCCACAAGAAAAAGGAATAAAATTTGCTCTTCAGAACTCATTGATGTATGATACTGACGAACACTACTTTCATGTAAGGCAGCCGCATGATATGAGGATGGAATATGTATGAAAAACAGGACGGCGTGACATATTGACATGTATGATGTATAAAGTGTAAACTAAGCACAAGGTGCTTGAACTTGTTAGAATCAATGCAAGCTAGAAACCATATGAAAGATGAAACCGATATCATTCTGCCAAATTAAAAGGGTGCCCTAACAAATGTGTTTGACCAAATTAGAAGCAATACATGGCAGCATGCTAGAAATAATATGCAACATGCAACGAATAAAGGTGACTCATCGTAAGTGATTGATGCAGGATACAGAAGAGAGGTAGTTTCATGTAAGAACAAGGTTGACACATAGATGTAGTGTGTACCAAAAATAGGAAGGCATGTCATATTCACAGGTATAATGTGTAAACTAAGCAGATGCAATTTACCCTAATTAGAAGCATTACAAGCTAGACACTGTATGCAACATGCAACCACATATCACACTGCGAAGTTAGAGCAAGCACCTATGATGGTGGTGTGGGGGGAATTGCGGTCATCAACTAGAGAGCTACGTTGACTATCTTCATTTAGCCTTGCTGTTTCTTGAGAATCATGTGGGGAGGATGACATTGCACTCTTTAAACGAGTATGGCGTCTCACACTAACCCACCTGGATGACTGTCTCATCATAAGTGATTGACGAGGGATACAAAAGAGCATTAGTTTGTTGTACGAACATGGTTAATAGACATATGTAGTATGTATCAAAAACAGGAAGGCATGTCATTATCAAAGGTATAATGTGTAAAGTAAGCAGATACAACTTAACCAAATTGGAAGCAATACAAGCTAGACACCATATGCAACATGCAACCACATTTGACAGCGCGAAGTTAAAGCAAGCATCTGGGATGGTTGCGTGTGGCAATTGAGATCATCTACTGTAGAGCTACGTTTACTATCTCCAACTGCTGACACTACATCCTTTAGAGCGTTGAGACGCTTAGTGCTTATCTTTGAATTACACTCGAGCGACGTCTGTCTTTTCTTTTCAGCATTCATCAACACTGCGTCAGAGTCTGAAATACCCATGCATAAAAAAAATAGTGTGAGTATGGGTGAAGTGTGTGCACAGTTAGTATAGTGTAAAGGTAGCAGATAGCAGGTCGGTGAGAAATAAATGACGGGAGACATATTATAACTCTACAACATGCATGGCACGCTTTAATTACTACAGGATTCTATGAAAATAACATTCGACTGAAAACAAATAGGTCAGTCCATTTTTTCCTACACCGTCCGATGTACAAAGAACGGGCAGATCGCCTTCATCTACCTCCAACCAGTCAGTGTTGACGATCTTCCTCGAAACGGCAGCGACCACCGGCCCAATCCCCTGCCTGCGCCCTCCCCTCAACCTGACTGCACCACCGTGCTTGGCACCGCCCCCGGCAACCCATTCAAGCCCCGCCGACCACCAGATCAGGCGCAAGCAGCTCCTGCACCCCACACCCCTATGATAGACACCGATGCGCCGCTTCCCCGGCGAACAGGCGGACTCGGTGCTCCGCGCGCCTAAGCGGGTGCTGCTTCTTTTAATTGCGGTTCGACTGACCCTAAATTGAAATCCAGGCGGGCTACTGACCTCTAGCAAAGGTGAAATAGTAAAGGGACGAAACCTTGTGTGTTTAGTATCACGAAGAAGATGCAGTAAGAAGCGCTCAACTAGTTTCTTTCATGGGATGAATATGGTGTGAGCAGAGATGTAAGGTTTGCACGAATAAGGGAAGAGGAGTACCTCTTTCTGCTGGCAGTGTTGTGTCCTCTTTCTGTTTTTCCAACGATCTTCTTGTGGTTCGCTGGAGACGAGAAGTTGTGGAGGACGGTGCAGCCTTGGACGAACCCATGGCCAAGTTGTTAAGTGTGGTGCGGTGGCCGTCTGTTGGCAGCGGGGAAGCAGATCCGAGGCGGCGAACGACGGCGTAGCAGGAACAGCTCCGGTGCGGTGGACGGTTGCGATAGTGGAGCGGCAGCAGTGAGGCGCAGGACGGCGTGGTCGGAGTGGTTCTGGTACGGCGCACGTCGGCGTCGACGTCGTGGAGGCAGCTCGACCTCGGCTTCAGCTGCTAAGTCCTTGAGGGCGTTGCGGTTGCGGTTGCGTTGGACGACTGAAAGTGCAACTAATCCCCGGGTGGTTTTGGTAATTAACAACAACATATATATCATTGAACTAATATTCTCTTGAGAATCATTTCAGAAAAGTTCGATGATATGGGTATGGAAATGTCTGAAGAAGTGGACCCCTCAAAATGCTAAGACAAGCATTGGCAAAAGCTCAAGACTCCTTTTTGGTTTAGTGATCAAAGATCACATTGAGTCCATAGGAAAGCCAATACTATTAAAAGGGGATGAGGTTGTGTTAATGTTCTTGTTGCTCAAGTGCTTGGTGATCTAACTCCCTCAACTATCAGCACTATTCACTACTTAACACACACCCATAAGTAATCTCGGTCACACCGATTTCTCCAACTCAGTCCCACCGAGATGAACCACTTCAGTTGTTTCTCCAAACCCTAGCTTCTCGGTCAAACCGATTCTGAGTTTCGGTCTCACCGAAAAAGGGCTGTCAACCTTCTGTGATCAGTTGACATCAATTCGGAATATCCGAGTTTATACTTTCGGTCTCACCGAAATGGCAAACCCTAACCTTTGACTCACTTCGGTCTCACCGAGATGGTATTTTCGGTCCCACCGAAAATCCCAACGTTCACTATATTTGAACTTTCGGTCTGACCGAGTTTTAACTTCGGTCTCACCGAGATTGGTCAAATGTGTGTGTAACGGTTGGATTTTGTGTGGAGGCTATATATACCCCTCCACCCCCTCCTCATTCGTGAGGAGAGCCATCAGAAAGTACCACCACTTCTATCATACACTTTCTGAGAAGTGAACCACCTACCCTTGTGTTGAGATCAAGCCATTCCATTCCTACCATATGAAACTTGATCTCTAGCCTTCCCAAGTTGCTTTCCACTCAAATCTTTCTTCCACCACAGCCATATCAGTGAGGAGAGTTGAGTGTTGGGGAGTTTATCACTTGAAGCACAAGAGCAAGGAGTTCATCATCATCAACATCGTCTATTACCTTTTGGGGGGTGGTGCCTCCTAGATTGGTTAGGTGTCGCTTGGGAGCCTCCGTCTTGATGATGTGGAGTTGAACCAAGATGTTTGTAAGGGCAAGGAGATCGCCTACTTCGTGAAGATCTACCCCGAGTAAGGCTAGTCCTCCGTGGGCGTAGGCCGTGATGGAATAGACAAGGTTGCTTCTTCGTGGACCCTTCGTGGGTGGAGCCCTCCGTGGACTCGCGCAGCCGTTACCCTCCGTGGGTTGAAGTCTCCATCAACGTGGATGTACGATAGCACCACCTATCGGAACCACGACAAAAATCTCCGTGTCACCAAACTGCGTTTGATCTTCTCCACCTCTCTTTTACATGTGCAATTTACTTTCCGCTGCATAAACTCTAGAATTGCATGTGTAGGGTGTTACTTGAACTGATCTTGTTTGTGAAACTGCCAAAAACATTGCATGACCTAAAGGCAGATTTTTTATTTTGTCAAGTAGTCTAATCACCCCCCCTCTAGACCTACTTCGATCCTACAAGTGGTATCAGAGCTTTGGTCTCCATTGCCTTGGTTTCCATTGCATTGGACTCCATAAGCTTGGTTTCACAACCTAGGAGAGTATGGCGTCTAGTGAGGGTAATTATCGTAGAGGTCCTTACTTTGATGGTACAAATTTTGCTAGTTGGAAGCATAAAATGAAAATGCATATTCTTGGTCATAACCCAGCCGCATGGGGCATTATTTGTGTTGGCATGCAAGGTGACTTCTTTGAAGAAGGAAAAGTTCCGGATCGCGAAGCTACACCCGAAGAACTGAAGATGTTGCAAAACAATGCTCAAGCTTGTGACATTCTCTTCAATGCTTTGTGTCCCGAAGAGTTCAACAAAATCAGCCGTCTTGAGAATGCTAAAGAGATTTGGGATACTTTGGTTGAAATGCACGAGGGTACTGAATCTGTGAAGGAATCAAAGCTAGATATTCTTCAAGGCCAAGGACAAGCTTCAAGAAGAGATTGATGCATTCATTGAAGCACCTCAAGCCATGGTCAAGTGGGTTCCCAAGGACACATCAAGTTCTACTTCGTCAAGCTCAACTACAACACCAAGGATTCCCATCAAGATGATGTGGATCCCAAAGAAGAAGAACTAGTAGGTTCTTGAGGGTGACTCCGCCAACAAACTTCACTCATATTCATTTTGGCAAGAACTTGTGCAATCAACTTCCACATCATGCACTTGTTCATGGAGTCACAAACCCTCTTGTTGGTAAGTCAAGGGACAAGGTAATCATTGCTTTCATGGACATCATCTTTTGTGTACTTCACTCTATGTCCATGGATATTCTTGTTTGTTCCTTGTGGGACTAACCCATGTAGGTATTGAAAGTGCCCTAATCCAAAGGATTGCTCCTAACTCTTGATGGTCTACATCAACATTGAGCATCCACATCTTCAACATCTACATGAAGTCTTCTACGACAACCCAAGGTTAGTTTGACCCTTTAAAAGGGGTTCTCACATCTAGGGGGAGCTTTGCTCTAAAAATTGAGCTAAAAGCATCTCCAAATGATGTGAACACATAAATGCTTTATGTAAAAGTGGTAACACCACTTGTGCTTAAACGATGAGTATGACCTATGATCAAATGTTCTCATTTGACTCCTAAGTCAATATACTCATATATAGATGACCTAGTCATCGACAAATTGTGTGCTAGTAGCTAGAGTTTTGGTTGTGCATGTTTGACACATATTTCAGTTGCTATCTTATTGTGTGAGCATGTTGGATGCATGATTTTATCCATTCAAGGACATCCATTTGTTGTTTTGATTGTTTTGGTTTCTTTTTTCTGGCCAAATGGATGGACAAGAATGCCTAAGCACTTTCCCTAGCTATCTATGCTATCTTGTCTCAAAATTCTATTCATGCTTATATCACAACTTTGAACAAGTCTTTTTCGGACAGTCCGAGTGAGGAGCACTCGGAACCACCGATTCGTCTAAGGCTGACTTCCAAAACCTTCTAAGTCTATTTCGGTCTGACCGGCTTCTCAATCTCGGTCCAACCGAAACACTTAGATTGATCTAGGTTTCATCTCGGTGAAACCGAGTTCAAAATCTCGGTCTGACCGATATGTGTAACTGCACAGCAGAAATACATCTCGGTGACACCGAGTTTTTCAACTCGGTCCCACCGACAGTACGGGGTTATATATACTGAGGGCTGCGCGCGATCTATTCCTTTCAAACCGTTCGCCCTCCAAGACCCCTGCTGCCGCCGCCCTGATCTAAGGATCGTCGCCTTCGTCGCCTGTGTTCCCTTGCCGCAGGTCTCCGCCGCCGTCAACGGTAATCTTCTCCTCCGTTGCCGCCGTAGAGGGACACCACCAAGTTAGGGTGTGTCCCGATCCCTATTCATGCTCCACTTCTGATTCTTGCATGATAGGACTGCCCTGATTCAATCCACGTTTGATATGTTCCCAATACATTGTTCAGATCGTTTAGTTTCGAGGAAAATTCTTAGGTTTAGGTTTCCACGGAATGCATCTCGGTGAAGCCGATTCCTGAAACTCGGACTGACCGATTTGGTCTCTGACCATTGCACTACATAGCTCGGTCTGACCGAGTTGTGAAAATCGGAATGTCCGAATTGAAGTTTCTGTGAAACCCTAAGTTTTCGGTAGGACCGAAACCCATTTCGGTCTGACCGAAAGTGGTGTGTAGGTTCTGTTGAACACTTCGGTTACACCGAAACTTGAAATCGGTTTGACCGAAATACATTCTGTGAAAACTCAAAACTAAGTTTTTAACTCAATTTTTTTTGCAAAACTTCTGCAGTTGTGATAACTCTTCTACTCTGCCTATACCTTATCTATTCACAGGTTTTTTCAGCCATGTCAGATGTCAGTGACAGCCAGAACAGGTCTGAGTCACCGTTTGCTGAGATTCCAGAGGCAGGTACAAGTCCTGAGGCTAGCAGCTCTAGTGATGATGGTGAGAGGAGCACCCCTAGTGGTCTACCTCCTGCTGCTACGAGAACCAGGAAGAAGAGAACTTCTGATTCTGAGGATTCCGACTTTGTTGCTGAGGAAGTTACCTCCAAGCCAAAGAGGCAAGTGGTTGCCAAAGAGCTCCAAGGGCAGCAGCCAAAGAAAGGCACGAGCAAAGTGAAGCAGTCTGCAGTTGCCAAGAAGCTCAACTTGGAAGAGCCCGCTCCAAGTAAGGTGAAGAAGACTTCCAAGAGGAAGAGAGTTGTTTATGCTGAACCTCAAGTTGATGCTGCTGAAGAAGAAGAAGAAGATGCACCCCAACCTCCTCCTCAGAAAGCTAAGTTCATGGGTGATGCTATTCGGGCTCAAGCCTCCTCCAAGCCCAAGAAGCCTGCTCCAGCTAAGGCAGCTCCAGCCAAGCCCAAGAGGACAACCAGAAGCATTCCAGCTTCTGAGAAGAACAAAGGTGAGATGCCACCTTCTGAGTCAGATGAAGAGCATGTGTTGCTCAAGCTCCGTCCCAAGTTGCCGCTCCACAATGATGCTCATCCTCAAGCTGAGGATATGAAGGCAAGAAAGGACAAAGGTCTCAGGCTATGGAGACAGTCTGATCCATATGCCGTAAGAAGAAGGACTGCTGTGGACCCCAGATTCCACACCAGAGAGCAGCAGGATTTCTATGAGACCGTGCTAATGGATAAGAAGCCCATTGTTGCTGACACCAGGTATGTTGACTGGAAGTACATTGACAGCAGAGAGCATCGGGACTTCTTTCCCCATGTGCATGAGAGCTTTACTGCATGTGGAGTTGCTGATTTTGTGGGTCAAGAACTAACAGCCTGGAATGACGAGATGATCATGCAGTTCTATGCCACAGCCCATTTCTACCCCGATGGCAAGATCACCTGGATGACTGAAGGTCAACGGTTTTCTTCAACTGTTGCAGAATGGGCAGAAATTCTGAATGCTCCAGTGCAGAGAGAGGACGACATTGATGTCTATGGGATTCCTAAGAAGAGTCATGATTCTATGAAGAATATGTACAAGGAGATCCCAGCTGCTGATTTGGAAGGATGGAAGCTCGGCTCAGTGTATTATCTCCAGGCAGGTCTAACCACCACCAACACTATTCTGAGGCATACTTTGATGCCTAAGTCAGGTGACCACCGGATGATACGAGGCTATTCTATCAACATGCTGCACATTCTCGATGAGAAGGCACCTTTTAAGGTGATGGACTTGATGGTTGAGACCATTAAGAGGACTGCAGCTGACCAGAAGAGGTCATGTGGGTTTGCACCGCAGATACAGATGCTCATCAACGCCAAGTTCGGCACGGGCAAATTCATGTTGGATAGGAAGCACTTGCCACTGCAGCCAGAGCATGAGGACAACGTAGTTGTGATGGATGAAGAGGATCCCACCTCAGTTGAAGGGCAAGCCAAGATCGAAGCTGCAAAGAAAGCCAAAGCTGACAGAGAGGCAGCAGCAGCAGCAGCTAAGCCAAAGAGCTTTGGAGAGCAAATCCTTGAAGCAACCCAGAGAATTGAACAACGCCTGGCCAGCATTGAGCAATCTCAGGAGAGCCTTGAGAGGATTGTCGAGGACAAGATCCACGCTCTAGACGTGAAGCTGACTGAGATTCAGGTGTCTGTCAACAAGCTTGAGGCAGACATGGAGGAGACTAGGCAGGAGAGAGCAGAGCTTATGCAGGATGATATAGTCCAGGACTCTCATCGCCAGAATGCTCCGGTTCCCAGAGGATCCAGGTCTGCAGCTATCCCAGTTACTTCAGCTCCAACCACAGCTCCAGCTCCAGCATCCACTCCTCCAGCGCAGACATCAGCAGAAGTCTTCGCCGACGCAGCTATCTCTACACCGACATCGACCCAGACGGGAGCAGCCAGCCGAGCCCGCAGTGACGCTTAGCTCTATACCTTTTCGAACTTTTTGGTAACTTGTTGCCAAAGGGGGAGAAATTGCTATAGATCATAGGGCTTCAAGAGAGAGAGTGCTCTTTCGTCTTTTCGTTCTTTTGCCGGTTTTCCCTGTGATACATTGGTTTCTTTTGGTTCCAGATACTTTATGTGTGCTTGCTACTACGTTTGATGCTACTTTATGAGTGCTTAGTCATACTATGCCTTAATGAGTGCTTATTGCTTATCATATGCTATTTCTTAGTGTATGGCTATTTACTCTTGTCTTGGTGATTGAGTGCATGTTATTCATTCTTATCATTTTGTGCGCTCCACCAAGATGTATGTGACATGGAAGAGTAACCCATTATCCTAATCGATTGTGCATTTGCATTCAAACGCAAATTTTAAATAATGCACAAATTTAGGGGGAGCTCTTGTTTATCACATACTTCTCAAAGCGACGATATTATTCTTTGATTATATCTCTTGTCGAAGCTTTGATCTATATGTTGTCATCAATTACCAAAAAGGGGGAGATTGAAAGTGCAACTAATCCCCGGGTGGTTTTGGTAATTAACAACAACATATATATCATTGAACTAATATTCTCTTGAGAATCATTTCAGAAAAGTTCGATGATATGGGTATGGAAATGTCTGAAGAAGTGGACCCCTCAAAATGCTAAGACAAGCATTGGCAAAAGCTCAAGACTCCTTTTTGGTTTAGTGATCAAAGATCACATTGAGTCCATAGGAAAGCCAATACTATTAAAAGGGGATGAGGTTATGTTAATGTTCTTGTTGCTCAAGTGCTTGGTGATCTAACTCCCTCAACTATCAGCACTATTCACTACTTAACACACACCCATAAGTAATCTCGGTCACACCGATTTCTCCAACTCAGTCCCACCGAGATGAACCACTTCAGTTGTTTCTCCAAACCCTAGCTTCTCGGTCAAACCGATTCTGAGTTTCGGTCTCACCGAAAAAGGGCTGCCAACCTTCTGTGATCAGTTGACATCAATTCGGAATATCCGAGTTTATACTTTCGGTCTCACCGAAATGGCAAACCCTAACCTTTGACTCACTTCGGTCTCACCGAG
The DNA here is from genome assembly GCA_902687465.1 of Secale cereale. Classification (NCBI taxonomy): domain Eukaryota; kingdom Viridiplantae; phylum Streptophyta; class Magnoliopsida; order Poales; family Poaceae; genus Secale; species Secale cereale. Next base: position 252,076,939 of record LR738710.1, read on the forward strand.
ATGGTATTTTCGGTCCCACCGAAAATCCCAACGTTCACTATATTTGAACTTTCGGTCTGACCGAGTTTTAACTTCGGTCTCACCGAGATTGGTCAAATGTGTGTGTAACGGTTGGATTTTGTGTGGAGGCTATATATACCCCTCCACCCCCTCCTCATTCGTGAGGAGAGCCATCAGAAAGTACCACCACTTCTACCATACACTTTCTGAGAAGTGAACCACCTACCCTTGTGTTGAGATCAAGCCATTCCATTCCTACCATATGAAACTTGATCTCTAGCCTTCCCAAGTTGCTTTCCACTCAAATCTTTCTTCCACCACAGCCATATCAGTGAGGAGAGTTGAGTGTTGGGGGGTTTATCACTTGAAGCACAAGAGCAAGGAGTTCATCATCATCAACACCGTCTATTACCTTTTGGGGGGTGGTGCCTCCTAGATTGGTTAGGTGTCGCTTGGGAGCCTCCGTCGTGATGTGGAGTTGAACCAAGAAGTTTGTAAGGGCAAGGAGATCGCCTACTTCGTGAAGATCTACCCCGAGTAAGGCTAGTCCTCCGTGGGCGTAGGCCGTGATGGAATAGACAAGGTTGCTTCTTCGTGGACCCTTCGTGGGTGGAGCCCTCCGTGGACTCGCGCAGCCGTTACCCTCCGTGGGTTGAAGTCTCCATCAACGTGGATGTACGATAGCACCACCTATCGGAACCACGACAAAAATCTCCGTGTCACCAAACTGCGTTTGATCTTCTCCACCTCTCTTTTACATGTGCAATTTACTTTCCGCTGCATAAACTCTAGAATTGCATGTGTAGGGTGTTACTTGAACTGATCTTGTTTGTGAAACTGCCAAAAACATTGCATGACCTAAAGGCAGATTTTTTATATTGTCAAGTAGTCTAATCACCCCCCCTCTAGACCTACTTCGATCCTACAACGACGACGTCGGGGTACCGGCTCCGGCGTGATGGAGTTGGGAGGCGGTGGATTGGGTGCTATGGGGTGGAGGATGGAGGAGGCTGGGGTTTCGCGGCTGGTGGAGAGGGCGTTTTGGCGCTCACGGAGTATGAATGGGGAAACGGAGGGAGGCGGGGAACTCAAGGGGAACAATGTTTCGGTTTGGGACGCACTTGTTTGAAATTTGGGGAAAGTTACAAACTTTGCCCCCATCTAAAATTTTGGACATATTGCGGGTTGGGGGTAGGACAGTAATCTCAGGTGTCCCAAATGTGGGCGGGATAGATTTCGGCCGAGCGCGTGGGTGTTTAGGCGCCCACGGCGTATGAATGCTTATCGGAGATGGTTGAGACTGGCGTCTTGGTGAAGTTACAAACCTACCCCGGTTTAGACCTTTGGACATCGGGCCGATAGGCTACACGGGCCAGAGTCAGGACAGTAATTTCCTACCGCCAAACATTAGTCTCGCGCGGTTTCGGGTGACCAGAGGCCTATTTGGCGCTTCGTTCAATATTTGGGAGCATAAGCATTAACGTTTTCGGTTCTCCTGAATTGAACATTCAGGATTTGTCAAACTTCACTAATCTTTACTCTTGAAAATCCTAAAGCTACGATTATTTTGGAATGGAGGTGGTACATTTGAATATACATTGTACACGAGTATATATTAAAAAATATGCAACTTACCTCAGTTCATGCATGGTTCCAGATATAATCTCCCTGGTTGCAAAAAAAAGTTAGACATGCGTATGAATATATATATAGCATGTTCAAACGCACAACAAAGATTGATGCCCCCTTTTACATCTGATTTACAAATGCCATTATCTCGGGTTCAGATAGATGAATGCACTTCCTATGAATTCAAATCTTCGAAACCCCCTTTATGTTGAATTCGACATGTATTCTATTTCGTAGCTAGCAATTTGGAATGTATCCATGCAAGTGACAAATGTATAAAGCGCGTCACACTAACAACATGGAGTGCACTAATTAATGTTTATATATGAATTGCAAAAGCATCCATTGCATGTATTTCAAACCACTCTCACTCTATGGATCGATAATATGAAATAAACGCATGCACATGCTAGAATTCAATAGAGTATGGGTGTCTGATAGACCGATTTTCGTCCATACGCAATTTGAAAAATTCATGATCCCATCCAAAAATAATAATGTCATTTATATTTTAATTTAATGCGTAGAACCGCCTTTTACACGTTGATGCACTATGCATCGGCCCGTTCTCACAAACGCGCTATATATCTCTCTATCTAACGCATATGTGCACACACTTTAGGGCATCTCCAGCCGCACCCCCCAGGAAGGCCTCCCCAGGCGTTTTTTTTGCGCCGACGCCGAAAAACGGCCCAGTCGCGCTCCCAGGAGCCCAATTTTTGCCGGCATGGGCCGAAAACAGCGCCGGTGGACCCAGGACGAACCCGGCGCGCTGGGGGGCGCCCGGGGGCACCGGGGCGAACTGTTTAGACGCGAAAAAGCCGCGGGCCAGCCGCGTCAGGGACACGACGGCTCGTCTTCCCCCAACTGCCTCGGTTCCCGCGGGGAATCAATGGCAAGGCTGCCGCCGGTCAGCCTTGCCATTGATTCCTCACGGGCGGCGCGTCACGGGACGGCGCACCGGCGCCTCCCCTCCCTCGCACGCGTACGCACAGGCGCGGAGCGGCTATAAAACCCGGCAGTCTCTTAGTCGCCTGTGCCCACACCAGACTCGCCCCTCGCCGCCGCCCAGCTCCTCTCTCTCCGTCCCCGTCTTCCTCTCCCGATCGCCACCGGCAGCCCCTCTCTCTCCCTCTCTACCACCGTTGAGCCCGTCGCCATGGCAGAGCGCTTCCCCAGAGACGAGGCGGCGGCGAACGGCTTCGGCCGCAGTTCGCTCCGCGAACAGGAGTCCTGGCTCCTTTTCTAGGCGAACATCCCGGCGCCGCCGGACATGCGCGCCGGGCCGACGGGGTGGCGGCTCAGCGACGGGGGAGTGTCCGTTCCCCCGTTACCCGACGCCGTGGCGAAGCCCAGGTACTTCGCCGAGGAGGTCGAGGTCGCGCGCGCCTCCCTAACCGACGACGAGCGCTCCCTCCTCCAGTACGCCGCCGACAATCATGCAGCTTGGGCGGCGTACTTCCAGCGCCGCCAGCAGCAGTGCCTGGCCTCCACCTACGGCGCGCCGGTGGTCGGCGGCGTGAAGAACAGCGAGGGGCGCCACCTGTGGTGGGGCGTCCCCGGCCGCACGCTGGATGGCGTGCTGGCGTACCTCGACGGTGGCAACAACCCGTCGTTGACCTATCCTGCGACGGGGGCCGCCCCGTCGCAACACCGACGCGCATGGGCGCCAAGGAGGTTCGCCTCCTCCTCGTCTTCCTCCTCTCGCTCATCTTCCCACTCCTCCGGTTCTCCGGCGCTTCTCGGCGTCAAGGCCGAGCCCGCGGCGGAGACGCCAATCGGTCGGCGCACTCGCAGCGTCGGCATCGTCATCAACGAGGGCGGCCCACGCGCCTCCTCCTCGTCGGCTCCTCCACGCTTCGTCAAGCCAAAGATGGAGCCGAGGCTGGCGCCGGTGAAGACGGAGCCGGGGCTGGCGCCGGTGAAGGCGGAGTTCGACGATGACGACGCGGCCCTGGAATGGGCGTGCCAGGACTCCATTGCGATGGAGAAGGCGCGCCGGGAGAAGGAGAAGGAGTGCCAGCGCGCCGCCCTGTGCCGCTTCGAGGAGCGCTGACGCGGTCGCGAAGAAGACAGGGTCGTCGTCTTATGCGACAGCGACGACGCGCCGCCGCCAGTCCGCCATGGCGACGCCAGGCAGGGGTCCAGCAGGGGCGCCCGTGTCAAGGAGGAGAAGGCCAACGATGACGATGGCGGCGACGGCGGCGACGACTTCAGCCCCTTTCTTTTTTAGATTAGGTTAATGTCATGAAAATGCGCGAATTTCACCAAAATTTGCCCATGTTTGGCCGAAATTTAACTAGTTTTTATCATATCTTCGCCAAACGTTCCTTTTTTTATTTTAATACGCGCCTGGGAGTGGCCCTGGGGGCCGACGGCTGGGGACCGACTCGCCCCCAGGGCTATTTTTTGCGCCGGCTCACCCCCAGGCGGCGCTTTTAGACGCCCCCTGGGGGGCCAACGGCTGGAGATGCTCTTATATGCATCAGCATTTCTCTTTCACACATGCTCACAATCTCTCTCGGGGTGTCGGGGAGTCTCACGCACATGCTCTCTCTGTCTCTCTCTGTCTCTCTCTCTCTCTTTCTGACTACTATGCACCACTCTTTTCACTAATCTCAGTTGGAAAACACTATTTCTCTCACATGCATATATACACACGCACGGTCTCTACTAGCCCTCTATACACACATATATGTGCCTACGTGTCTCCCGCATGCACATTATCTTTAGGCCTCTCTCGCACACATTGCCCCCCAGACACACCTCTCTCTTAGTAGTTGGCAGATATGATTCCATCATATCATTTGACAGGATATCCCTCACTGTTAGGCTGGATGGTAATACAAGGCAAAGTTTTACCCTAGTTCGGACCCTTGCAGTTGAGGAAAAAGCCTACTCCTGGTACTGTATATTAGTGATAGGGGTGTGTACAAAGTACACGTGAATATCAGGCATTGTGCGTGTGTGTATACTATCGACGAACTAGCCCCCAAGCTTCTATAACATACTGGGGCCTAGGGTTACAAATCATATATAGTCGGCTTATCACCAGTGGGGATAGAGTCCTCCGCAACTCTGGTAGATATGTTCGTGTTGTACGCCGAGTCCTCCACATGGGTCTTCGTATAACGCGTCTCGATCCAACCTATGTGGCGCAGGATGGAACCGACCCATGAGTCCTCATGTTGACCCACCACAACTAGAAATGATGTGCCCACCACACCACACACACAATCGACCACTAAGAAAATAACCATATACAATAGTACAATGTTATACATGAAAGTTAATTGCATGGTGCATCCAAAAATATTTGTTATGCATTGTGAATGTTTATATATTCTCCTAAAATATTAGTCACGGGAAAGAGAAACGAAGGGCATATCTCTCCTTGTCTCCACCGGACATCCCCTCTTTCTACACCACTTTCATGTACGCACACAAACTATCTCTCGGCCTCTAAAAGTATGCATGCCCACGACACATTCACGCATGACAGCCACTGTATTTCAAGCTAAAGCACTATACAGTCACTGGAGTTCAGAATATGCTCATTATGGTCACCGTATACATTCTCGTGGTGATCATATGGTATCTAGCTCATGATATGTCTCCGTATTTTCTTGATGACACTGACGGACTTTGCATTTGATGCGTGCTCCGTATTTTGTTGACGACACTTACGGTCATTGTATTTGAAGCGAAAGCACGATATGGTCACTGGACTTCAGAATAAGCTCATCACGGTCACCACATACATTTTGTCGTGCTAACCAACATGTGGTTGGATGGTTAGGAGGACAGTGGTTTCTCGAGCCCACCAGGGTTAAAGTCCCGGTGCTCGCATTTATCCTGGGTTAATTTCTGTATTTTCCGACGGTGTGCGATCAGTGGGAGGAGACGTTCCACTCGACTACGAGGCACCTATGGTGACTTCGTAAAATCTCAAGATCATATGCTGGCCCACTCTCTCGAAGGTGCTCATAGGGGTAGGGTCTGTGTGTGTGTGTGCGCTTATAGCGGTGAGTGCTTGCGCGTATATATGAGCCCTTGCGTCTGTACCGTGTTAAAAAATACATGTCATGATTATACGGTCACTGGCTCACCCGTACAAATCCGTTTTTGTTGATGACACAGTCAATTGACCAGTCAAAAGTTCCACGCAGCGCAACTAGTGTTGCACCATCGGGGCGCATAACCGTGGGGCCCACCTGTCAGCCCGTATATGAAAGAAAGAAATGGTAGTTTGAGTCTGTACCGTGTTAATAAAATAAGTACATTTTAGGGTGATCATACGGTCATTGGCTCACCATACAGCTCCATAATTTGTTGATGACACGATCAATTGACCAGTCAAACGGTCCACATTCAGCAGCGCACATTACCATAGGGCCCACCCGTCAGCGCATATATGAAGGACAGAAATGGTAATAAATTAGTGGTTGGTGGGTACTCAAAGTCGTGAGACCTCTCGTTGGCCGTTGCCGGCGGTGGGTGGGGGCGCGTTGATTGGACGGTGGGAAGCTCGACGCGTGGGGGGGGGGCTATAGG
>LR738710.1:252083284-252117679 GCA_902687465.1 Secale cereale
ATAGGATGGCCGTTGTGGCGGCGGACCAACCGTGAGGAGTGGTTTCGGGGCGGGCGGGGCAGCGTGGCGGCGCGGGGCGGCGTGGCGTCGCGGGCCGGCCACGGGCTGCGGGGCCGGTGGTTCAGCCAGTGGTGTCTGGCGGCTCAGGGGGTTGGAGTTTGATGATAAACTGCAGGCCCTTGATTTCGTATCCAACGGCTGGAAAATCTAATGACCAGAGATGAAAAAGTCAATCGACTGACGTGTAGCCTCACCCTGCACGTACACATGCACGCACGCAAGACACACACGCATGCAGGCGTGCAACACTGACACGTACACATAACGAACACACGCACGCATGCAGGCGTGCAACACTGACATGTACACATAACGAACACACGCACGCATGCAGGCGTGCAACACTGACGTGTACACATGCACTCACGAACACACGCACGTACGCACACATGCATGCAACATTGAAATGTACCCTTGCACGCAGCACGCCCGCATGCACACAACACACGACGCAAGACACACTCTCAACCTATACGTGCATGCACCCTTTGTTAAGGACATGGATTGTTACGGGTATTAATCAATCTTATCTGTGATAAGCAGAACATTGATGTTTGTAGCGGTCTTTATGAATCACAACGTCTCGAACGGGCTATCAACATGAAAAGGATGATGTCACACTCAATGAACAATCATCGGTTTATGAAATGCCCACTTCTGACCGCCCTGGCCCACCAAAGGTTCCTCTGCTGTGCGTTGCGTGCGTTGGGTCACTGACATGCAGGCCATGTACCCAAAGAGCCCACACATTAGTGGAAGAACGGCGCACTGTCATACGTCAGAGTCGAGGGTGCCACTCGCTGCACGCCCGGCTGAACACGCCTCCTTTTCCGCATTCAAACGCCTCCATGAAACCCGCCCGTGTGGAAGCCGAGAAACCCACTCTGGACACACGTCCGTTCATGACAGGGCCGACATTAAACACAACATCGACCGAGCTCCTCCCGTCCGCCATCTATTTAATCTTCTATTTAAACGAGGCCAAACACCGGCCAAGAATCGCACACCTCCGCCGCTCCCCTATCTCCTCCTTTACCATTTTGTCCACTCTTACAATGGCTTACGAAGAGTAGTTATGTCACATCCAAGCCGGTTGGGTGGCCCACCGAGCCCGCCGGATACGAGCTATGCAGCTCGCTGATCCACCTCCCTCCCCTCGCTGACGGAGCCAGTTGCCGCCCCAAGCCGGTGCGCGGTTCAGCAACTCGCCGCTCCAGGCCAGCTCGACGAGGAGTGGCGCACGGGCGTCGTTGCTGCCGTCCACGCCGCCGCCTCGTACCGCGTCTCCCGTTTTTGTGGCCGAGACTCCCATGCCGGCGGCCGCGCCATGCAAGCAGCAACAGAAGCCGGGTGCGCGGAGAGCGACGAGTCGGAGGCCAGCGCCTCCGCATCCGCCGCCATCATCGAGGAGAAGTAGAACATGGGAGGCCACCGTCGCTTGGGTCCCCATGAAGGCCACCACGGAGGCGATGCCGGTGTATACAGCTAGTGCCTTGCCGGATCCTTTTGTTGCGAGGACCTTCGTCGACCCTACAAATCGATCGGCGGGCGACCATTTAGGCCAGGTATTATATACCCGTGCTGCCTAGAACTAGCACCGCGTAGTTCATTTGAATGTAATGAAATCAGTCATGTTTGTATGAAAATCAGGTATCTTATATGATTTCCGTCGTTGTTTATATGAAATGGTATCTCGAGAATTTTATCGGACTCCATTTTTGTATACAAGGCCACAAACCCATATTACAGGTACCAAGGCAAAAATTAATGTCTTCTAACTCAATGTTGCAAGCCACCTTGTTTCCTTGTTTTCCATGTAAATTAATGTGTATTCTTCTCTTTCATGCACATCAAGCCAATGCTCACACCCCCGCATGCATGCAAGGGATAATTAGTGTCCTCCTTTGATAGTAGTACTACGAGGCAAACACCATCAATATTGCATTGATTAGTGTTAGTGGCCTTGTATATCTGCAAATTGTAATTTTGATAGTGGCCTTGTATATAAAAATGGAGGGAAAAAGATGAGAGATAAGGTGAGGAGGAGTGGGGCGTGGTGGTGACTGGTGGTCGGACTGGGCGGAGGCATGGGGATGGATGGCGCATTATGTCTAGGTTTGTATCTCTATAGTCCCTCTCACACACACCCACGTAGGAGGTGGGACGTGCACAAAGAGAAGAGGTGCACGCACGGCGCACGTACTCCCGTCTCTTTCCCAACCACACCCGCACGGGTACACGGTGGACCTCATTTCTGTACGAAAAGGCAGCCCACGTGGTAACTTGGCACGTGTACTGGTTGTTCACTAGATGGAGGGTGGATCGTCTACCACGGGTGAACAAACCAATTGCGACTTGATGCGTTATGTTAAAAAAGAGGCAAACCATGTGGGGCCTACCTTAGAGGCAAGGCTCTATACACTGAAGTACTTTTGATGTGTCCCATCAACTCGCAGAACTAGGAGAAGCTTGCTTAGTACGCCGTCTCCCCCGCCCACGGGCGCGGTGGCTCGCAGGATGAGGTGAAGCTTGCTTACTACGCCTTACGCCCACTCCCTCGCCCACGCGCGCGGTGGCTCGTAGGGCGATGAGAAAATTTTACTACTCCCTCCGTTTACTCCTCGTCCCTACTACCTTGGTTAGAGAGATTATTATATTGTTTGGAATATATATGTCCTTTAGTACCCCCTCCATTTACTTATACAAGGCCACTATAAAAACATACATGTCAGTCTACCTTGGTTAGAGAGAAATTTTTACTACTCCCTCCGTTTACTCCTCGTCCCTACTACCTTGGTTAGAGAGTTTTCTCTTGACACTGCTTGCATCGGGTGATCTAACGCACTTCGAAATCCAACATGTGATGGTACTACTACTAGTAGTAGAATTGAGACTTATAAAACGGAAAAACGAATGTTTTTTAGATGAGCCCTATAAACCCTGGTGGGTACGTACTCCGTAAAATCATATTTTCCCAAAACTTCGCTCAACCTTTATTTGCTTGTTTCCCTTCCTGCCTCCTTGCCTCGAACATACTGTCGTGGTTTTGTCACGGCAGATGTCCTAGCAAAAGGACTTAATCGTGAGGCCATCGCTACGGGTTAGCTTAAAGGGGTTAATGCGGACAAGGACACAAGGTTTTTATACTAGTTCGGCCCCTTTGATAAAGGTAAGAGCCTACGTCTAGTTTGGTATAATATTGCTAGGGTTTCGAGGACCAGGGAGCAAATCCGCTTTGCCTGTGTCTCGAGTTGCTGTTCTCTGAACTGTCGCCGGGTCGTCCCTTTATATACACGAGGTAACGCTCGGTCCGGTTTACAGAAACCCGAGGCCAGCTCATAAACGTGTCCGGTTCGGTCTCTATCTTTTCTACCTTACATCACAAGTTACACGCCGTATGGCGGTTTACCAATCATGGGCCCTAACACCTTTTGGGCTCTAAAACTTCCTAATACAAAGCGTCACACTCCATGCTCCGCTGGGCTTCAGTAAAAATAATCCTGATAGGTATAAACCGGCCCCTCCTGGGCTGTTTATACCCTATAGTAATATCCCTGACATTAGGCTCCAGATTGATTTGAACTTGTTCATGTCAATCTCCCATGTCTTGTAAAGATTTTCACCTTTCACAGCTTCAAGTGATTCATAAACCGCCATGACGTCATCTTCCCGGATCATATTAAACCGTCGTGACGTCATCTGCCCACTTAATGCTTGTACCTGTCTTTATCTTTACTCATTAAAGGCCCCGAAGATTGAGGCAACATTATCTTGCCATATCCACTTTTCTGTCTCCTTGATTTCCGCGCCTGCCGTTTCATTTTGCGGCTTATAAATAGGGCAGAGGGGTATCTTAGTGTAAATTAATGTGTATTCTTCTCTTTCATGCACATCAAGCCAATGCTCACACTCCCGCATGCATGCAAGGGATAATTAGTGTCCTCCTTTGCTAGTAGTACTACGAGGCAAACATCATTAATATTGCATTGATTAGTGTTAGTAGCCTTGTATATCTGCAAATTGTAATTTTGATAGTGGCCTTGTATATAAAAATGGAGGGAAAAAGATGAGAGATAAGGTGAGGAGGAGTGGGGCGTGGTGGTGACTGGTGGTCGGACTGGGCGGAGGCATGGGGATGGATGGTGCATTATGTCTAGGTTTGTATCTCTATAGTCCCTCTCACACACACCCACGTAGGTGGGGGACGTGCACAAAGAGAAGAGGTGCACGCACGGCGCACGTACTCCCGTCTCTTTCCCAACCACACCCGCACGGGTACACGATGGACCTCATTTCTGTACGAAAAGGCAGCCCACGTGGTAACTTGGCACGTGTACTGGTTGTTCACTAGATGGAGGGTGGATTGTCTACCACGGGTGAACAAACCAATTGCGACTTGATGCGTTATGTTAAAAAAGAGGCAAACCATGTGGAGCCTACCTTAGAGGCAAGGCTCTATACACTGAAGTACTTTTGATGTGTCCCATCAACTTGCAGAACTAGGAGAAGCTTGCTTAGTACGCCGTCTCCCCCGCCCACGGGCGCGGTGGCTCGCAGGATGAGGTGAAGCTTGCTTACTACGCCTTACGCCCGCTCCCTCGCCCACGCGCGCGGTGGCTCGCAGGGCGAGGAGAAAATTTTACTACTCCCTCCGTTTACTCCTCGTCCCTACTACCCTGGTTAGAGAGATTATTATATTGTTTGGAATATATATGTCCTTTAGTACCCCCTCCATTTACTTATACAAGGCAACTATAAAAACATACATGTCAGTCTACCTTGGTTAGAGAGAAATTTTTACTACTCCCTCCGTTTACTCCTCGTCCCTACTACCTTGGTTAGAGAGTTTTCTCTTGACACTGCTTGCATCGGGTGATCTAACGCACTTCGAAATCCAACATGTGATGGTACTACTACTAGTAGTAGAATTGAGACTTATAAAACGGAAAAACGAATGTTTTTTAGATGAGCCCTATAAACCCTGGTGGGTACGTACTCCGTAAAATCATATTTTCCCAAAACTTTGCTCAACCTTTATTTGCTTGTTTCCCTTCCTGCCTCCTTGCCTCGAACAGACTGTCGTGGTTTTGTAACAGCAGATGTCCTAGCAAAAGGACTTAATCGTGAGGCCATCGCTACGGGTTAGCTTAAAGGGGTTAATGCGGACAAGGACACAAGGTTTTTATACTAGTTCGGCCCCTTTGATAAAGGTAAGAGCCTACGTCTAGTTTGGTATAATATTGTTAGGGTTTCGATGACCAGGGAGCAAATCCGCTTTGCCTGTGTCTCGAGTTGCTGTTCTCTGAACTGTCGCCGGGTCGTCCCTTTATATACACGAGGTAACGCTCGGTCCGGTTTACAGAGTCCCGAGGCCAGCTCATAAACGTGTTCGGTTCGGTCTCTATCTTTTCTACCTTACATCACAAGTTATACGCCGTATGGCGGTTTACCAATCATGGGCCCTAACACCTTTTGGGCTCTAAAACTTTCTAATACAAAGCGTCACACTCCATGCTCCGCTGGGCTTCAGTAAAAATAATCCTGATAGGCATAAACCGGCCCCTCCTGGGCTGTTTATACCCAATAGTAATATCCCTGACATTAGGCTCCAGATTGATTTGAACTTGTTCATGTCAATCTCCCATGTCTTGTAAAGATTTTCACCTTTCACAACTTCAAGTGCTTCAAAAACCGCCGTGACGTCATCTTCCCGGATCATATTAAACCGTCGTGACGTCATCTGCCCACTTAATGCTTGTACCTATCTTTATCTTTACTCATTAAAGGCCCCGAAGATCGAGGCAACAGTATCTTGCCATATCCACTTTTCTGTCTCCTTGATTCCCGCGCCTGCCGTTTCATTTTGCGGCTTATAAATAGGGCAGAGGGGTATCTTAGTGTAAATTAATATGTATTCTTCTCTTTCATGCACATCAAGCCAATGCTCACACTCCCGCATGCATGCAAGGGATAATTAGTGTCCTCCTTTGCTAGTAGTACTACGAGGCAAACACCATTAATATTGCATTGATTAGTGTTAGTGGCCTTGTATATCTGCAAATTGTAATTTTGATAGTGGCCTTGTATATAAAAATGGAGGGAAAAAGATGAGAGATAAGGTGAGGAGGAGTGGGGCGTGGTGGTGACTGGTGGTCGGACTGGGCGGAGGCATGGGGATGGATGGTGCATTATGTCTAGGTTTGTATCTCTATAGTCCCTCTCACACACACCCACGTAGGTGGGGGACGTGCACAAAGAGAAGAGGTGCACGCACGGCGCACGTACTCCCGTCTCTTTCCCAACCACACCCGCACGGGTACACGGTGGACCTCATTTCTGTACGAAAAGGCAGCCCACGTGGTAACTTGGCACGTGTACTGGTTGTTCACTAGATGGAGGGTGGATCGTCTACCACGGGTGAACAAACCAATTGCGACTTGATGCGTTATGTTTAAAAAGAGGCAAACCATGTGGGGCCTACCTTAGAGGCAAGGCTCTATACACTGAAGTACTTTTGATGTGTCCCATCAACTCGCAGAACTAGGAGAAGCTTGCTTAGTACGCCGTCTCCCCCGCCCACGGGCGTGGTGGCTCGCAGGATGAGGTGAAGCTTGCTTACTATGCCTTACGCCCGCTCCCTCGCCCACGCGCGTGGTGGCTCGCAGGGCGAGGAGAAAATTTTACTACTCCCTCCGTTTACTCCTCGTCCCTACTACCTTGGTTAGAGAGATTATTATATTGTTTGGAATATATATGTCCTTTAGTACCCCCTCCATTTACTTATACAAGGCCACTATAAAAACATACATGTCAGTCTACCTTGGTTAGAGAGAAATTTTTACTACTCCCTCCGTTTACTCCTCGTCCCTACTACCTTGGTTAGAGAGTTTTCTCTTGACACTGCTTGCATCGGGTGATCTAACGCACTTCGAAATCCAACATGTGATGGTACTACTACTAGTAGTAGAATTGAGACTTATAAAACGGAAAAACGAATGTTTCTTAGATGAGCCCTATAAACCCTGGTGGGTACGTACTCTGTAAAATCATATTTTCCCAAAACTTCGCTCAACCTTTATTTGCTTGTTTCCCTTCCTGCCTCATTGCCTCGAACAGACTGTCGTGGTTTTGTCACGGCAGATGTCCTAGCAAAAGGACTTAATCGTGAGGCCATCGCTACAGGTTAGCTTAAAGGGGTTAAAGCGGACAAGGACACAAGGTTTTTATACTAGTTCGGCCCCTTTGATAAAGGTAAGAGCCTACTTCTAGTTTGGTATAATATTGCTAGGGTTTCGATGACCAGGGAGCAAATCCGCTTTGCTTGTGTCTCGAGTTGCTGTTCTCTGAACTGTCGTCGGGTCGTCCCTTTATATACATGAGGTAACGCTCGGTCCGGTTTACAGAGTCCCGAGGCCAGCTCATAAACGTGTCAGGTTCGGTCTCTATCTTTTCTACCTTACATCACAAGTTACACGCTGTATGTCGGTTTACCAATCATGGGCCCTAACACCTTTTGGGTTCTAAAACTTTCTAATACAAAGCGTCACACTCCATGCTCCGCTGGGCTTTGGTAAAAATAATCCTGATAGGCATAAACCGGCCCCTCCTGGGCTGTTTATACCCAATAGTAATATACCTGACATTAGGCTCCAGATTGATTTGAACTTGTTCATGTCAATCTCCCATGTCTTGTAAAGATTTTCACCTTTCACAGCTTCAAGTGCTTCATAAACCGCCGTGACGTCATCTTCCCGGATCATATTAAACCATCGTGACGTCATCTGCCCACTTAATGCTTGTACCTATCTTTATCTTTACTCATTAAAGGCCCCGAAGATCGAGGCAACAATATCTTGCCATATCCACTTTTCTGTCTCCTTGATTCCCTCGCCTGCCGTTTCATTTTGCGGCTTATAAATAGGGCAGAGGGGTATCTCCTTTTCCCCCCTTGCTCCTTTGCCTCTTCTTCTTCCTCGCGCCCGTTCGTACTCAAGCTCCGCCGCCGCCGTCAACCCGTGGTTCTTCATCAAGCTTGGCCACTGCATCAACCTGGTCGGACCAGAAAAAACACCGGCACGCCTCCGCACACCTTTGCTTCAGTAAGTTCCTTCTCTGTCCTGTATATAGATCTCGTTAGGGTTTTCTCTTGTAGGTTCATACATATAGCGCTGTTCTTCGTCGTTCTTCGCCATGGCCTGATAGTTAGTGTAGATCTGATCCTCCTGCTTAATAGCTGTAGGAGTATTCTGGTTCCTCATTGCGCTTTTATCTTTCCCAAAAATACTAGTTTAGATTGCATCTGCTAGAGCCTTCGTCGCGTCTGTTGAATATAAAATGAATATTTCTGAATTTCCAGCACGCTGTAGATCCATAGCTTTGCCACTATTTGTATAAAATATGTGTTCCCATAACTGTAGATCTGTAATCTTCGAATTCTCAGCGGTGGTTTAGCTTTTAGAAAAGATTATAAACTGGTAGATACCATTAGGCCCCTGCTTAAACCGCCGTCTTGTAAATACTTTCGAACACTGCCGGTTTAACTTTGCACAAATTATAAACCGGCCATTTATTATGTTTTCAGCCTTCCTGTTAACAATGGCAAAGCAAGCCAAACAGTTCACTTCCTGCAACTGGGTCCAGTCCCGGGTTACTGAAGTAGAATTGCATAACCAGGCCGAGGTTGGCGCTTTAGGCCCAAAGAACATTCTTCACTGGAGAGTTCCTGGACCGGAGTGTCCTCCAGAACCCAAGGATGGAGAAGTCATTGTTTTTCTTGATCATTTAGCCAGAGGGTTCAGTCCGCCCGGGTCAAAGTTTTTCCGTGATGTGCTAGCTGATTTCCAACTCCATCCTCAAGACATTGGGCCCAATTCCGTGTCCAATATATGCAATTTCCTAGTTTTCTATGAAGCTTATCTGCAAGAGGAGCCATAGGTTGAGTTATTTCAGGATTTCTTCCATCTAAACCGTCACACAGAATTTCATGATGGTCCAAACACTGAGCTCGGCGGGATGTCTATTCAGAAAAGAAAGGATGTTAGTTTTCCTCATGCCACTCTCCATAGCCATCCAAAAGAATGGAATCAGACTTGATTCTACTGTCTAGACACTTCCCCAGAAGAGGAGAATCCATTGCCGGGTTATCGCCCCCACCATCTTTCGGAGAACCTCCCCTTTCCGCAGTGGCTAAGTGCCCAGGAACGAGCTCATTACGCTCCTCAGCTCTCAAATCTCAGAGCCTTTACTGCCAATGGCTTGACAGGGGTTGACTTCGTTCGTTGCTGGATTTCTTGGAGTATTCTCCCACTAAGCCGGTGTTCCAGTTTAATGTGCGAGTATACTGGGAACCCCAAAGATCCTGTGCGCCATACAGAAGCGATGCTATCAGAAAATGAGATCAATGAGCCTGTCAAGAGACTGCTGAATGAACCTATCAAAACTTGCAGTCAGACTGGATTGGCTCCCTTCTGCGAGTTCAACAAACCGCCATCGGTAAAGTTTTCCTCTGCCTCATTTTTGCCTTATTTCCCGTCTGTTTTTAATACTCCTTCTGAACGACTTCATGATCTTTGACAGGGTAACGACCCCTTCTAGAAAAGGAAGGCCGAGGATAAACCGGCAAAGGTGCCTCGCCAAAAAACCAAAGCTATTAAGAAGACCGTCAAGAAGAAAACCACTGACGTGTCTAAATCCAATCCGGAGGATGATGAACCGGCCTCCGAGGTACTACCTGACTCTCTTGATTTCTTTGACTTTCTTTATTTCCATTTTATTAACAATGACTGTGCCCAGGGACGTGCTGAAGGCAGCAAAGAGGATGATGTTGAGGTAATTACTCTTTCTTCTGGTTCAGAACCTCTGCCAACACCAAAGATTCGTCGAGCATGCCGGAAAGTACAATTTTCTCATCCTTTCGCTTACTTGGATCCGAACTTTATTTTGAAGAAACAACAACATGAAGCTCGCCGCACCACACGGCATAGTGGTCATGCCATTGAATCCACCGAATTGCCACACACTCCAGCTCGGAGGCGTCGTTCTGAGGTTTTACACACTCCAGACGCTCTTTATCCCAAAGCAGGTCTTATTCGACAACCTCTTAATCCGTCTGATTCGAATTATCAGGAAACTCCTCATTCATCTTCTGGCGAATCAACAACCACGCAGATTCCTCCCCTCAAGACTGTTCCTGGGTAAGTTTTTTCATTTGGCCGATTTAACTTCTGTCTTGACTCTTCTGATTTTCACCATCCTTAACTTTCACAGTAAACCCAGGCCTAGCAAAAAGGCTAAGCTAAATAAGCCGGCAGGTGATAACACAATTCCTGAACTGGCCAAAGACCCTGAATTTGAACCTGCTGAAGATAATGCTGATATTCTGCATGACGATCCTCCTCTCATGGATCACAAAGTCTTTGTCGATCAAGGTAGTGATCCAATGGACCATGACCTTGAACCGGCCAATCCAGTCCAAGCCAGTACTACTCCTGCTAGTCCAGCTAAACACACGGCCGCTTCAACTGAAGATGTTGAAATCACTGGGATCAGCTACACTACTCCTAGTGAACCTGTCACTTTGTGCAAGCATACTGCAAAGGATGAAATTCCTAGCAAGGACAAAGGAAAATGGAGTACTCATTTGTCCAATTATGCTCAGCTCAGTGCCCAAGAACTCCATTCCGGCTATCTAAACCGGCTGTACACTAGCCGTGATCATGAGGCCGGTTTGGTAAATATGATGAAGGAGCGTTATGAGGTAAATTTTCTTGCTTTTAACTTGTACTATATTCTTGCTTTAAGTCTTGTAGCTTGCCTTTACTCCATCGTAGCCCCCATGGGCCGGTTTATTCCTTTAGGATGAACTGGGACTTCAAAATATATATGAAATTTTCACATGTGTAGTCCCCAAGGGCCGGTATACTCCTTTAGGATGAACCGGGACTTCAGCTTATAGCCTATTCTGAACAATGTCACATTAGCCCCCAAGTGCCAAGTGTATAACTTGTTGTGTGCTTGGGACTTTACTGAAAAATCTCTGTTGAACCGCAAATACATATTAGCCCCCAAGTGCCAAGTGTATAACTTGTTATGTGCTTGGGACTTTTGAATATGCTTCCTCCATGTATAACATGCTCTCATCTGACAGACTGATTTAAACTGGGAAAATTCTGAAGTGATCGAGCTTCAGGATACTCTGAAGTTTCAAGAATCCGCCGCTTCCAAAGTCAAAGATGAGTTGACACTTGCTTTAGCGAATATAGAAAAGCTGAAGAAGGACTTTGAAAAGGAACGGTCGGATTGGGATGCTGAAACAACTATCTTGGAAAAAAGAGCAATTGATGCACAAACTGCTCTTAATCCGGTGACAGAGGAGTTGTTCGGTTTTAAGCAACAGATAAACGCCATGACAACTGATATCTTTGGTAGATGTTGTTGACATAATCCTGAATATGATAGTCATGTACCTTTCGGTTTAACTCATACTTTTTGATGCAGGAAAACGTATTGGTCATCTCGGCAATGATATGCGGAAAAAGTTGAAGGCTGCATACACTCTGGTAGAGCAGCTGTATTCTGATGCCCAGAGAATTGTCTGCACCGCTTCTCATAATAAACCGGCTCCCACGACGATCAAGGGCACTTTAGAAAAGTTATCCATTCTACCTGCCCGCCTCATAGAACTGAAGAAATCTTCTGCAAGGTTGGGTGCTCTGATGGCTTTAACCCGAGCGAAAGCTTGGGTGCCTGACTTTGATCTGGCGGAAGCAATGAATGGCTATCCCAGCATGAAGGAGGACAGATCGGCATTCGCAGACAGTGATTTGTGTGCTCTGACTAAGGAAATGCGGTCTCTAGTCAGCAAGCTGTCTCATGAGGCTGATCTGTCTCGTTATCATCCGGGTTACAATGCTGAGAACGTGCGGGTCGACCCTCCGGCTTATGAGATTGAAAATCTCATCCCGCTCGTCCGTAAGCACACTTACACTCCTGATATTGATCCGTCTGAACTCGTGAACGATGAAGTTGTTTTCAGAGCGCTGACCAAGATCGATTGGGCAACCACTGACTTCCAGCAGCTGGAAGAGAACGACGGGGAGTCGGAGCAGGACGATCCACAACCTTCAAGCCGAGCTGATGCAGAATCCTAATCCAGTGCCGGTTTAAATTTTATGTCCCAGCACTTTAGGCAAAAACTGATATTCTTTTGGGCTGCCCAGCGCCTTGTAATAGGGTAGCTGAAAACATGTTTGTTTATGTCCTCATGCATACTGTCCTTTGTATGAGATTGCTTCAACTTGCGATTTCACAGGTATTTCTCGCTTATAATGCCTTTGATGGTTTATTCCACCTGTTTCTGCATAAGACAATGTTTGAAATGTCCTGGCGGTTTATCGCCGGACGGGTCATGATGCCCAAATACATGGTCTAGGTTTATAACCTGAAAAATATAAAACATATATCATACTTGTGATTAAGTTTTGCACCATTAGCCTTAATCAATAATTGGTAGTAAAGACAATGATCCAAGTTGCAAATATTGATGACTCCCTTGATCATTTGCCAGTTCATGATGGAACCGTACCGGGTTATGATAAACTCCGGTTTAACTCTAGACAGTACTGGTGATTTATAATCAAACCGGACCAGGTTCTGTAAATGCTGGTGTATTGTAGTGGCAACTTATAGTAATCCACTCCTGAATCAATGGACTTGGATAAAGACCAATGACCTTGAAGATAAAAACTTAGCAAAAATCAAAAAGAGATGTTTGTAAAAGAAGACCGTGTAGTCGAGGCTTTTTACGAGCTGCCAGGCTCCAAATTCGAGGCTTTTTATGAGATGCCAGGCTACTGACCTTAACCATTTCACAAAGCCTGTTAAGATGGTCCTCAATCCTTAACCAAATCATCAATTTAACGTTACCAAGTTCAGGGTCTGTAAAGATTGACTTGTGTATACGTTCGATGATCGTCAATTCAACGTTACCAAGTTCAAGGTCTGTAAAGATTGACTTGTGTATACGTTCGACGGGTCATACCAGGTTTACTTGGGCGGAGTGACTTACTTAATGCAGGCAGGCTAATCCGGGGTTTTAGGTGTATACACCAGGCTTCCAAGCCATGGCTTAATAGCCTACTACAAGGGTTGTCAACTCGTTGATGCTATGCATCAGGAGCCCCCAGGTAGCATTTGAGCTATGCTCGTCGGGGCCTATGTTTGAGTTGTGCTAGGCATCAAACTCTCTTTTGCCCCTCATCATCATGTGGGCTTTGATAGCCAGATTGCCGAAGCAACCAGGGCTATGCTCTTATGATGGTCTTGGTGTGACCGCCGATTTAAGAGGCCATAGGAACTCCCTTGCACACAGAAGCCCCCATGTGACAAACTCTTATGAAAAAAGGCAGATACCTCGCTTTATCGGGGATGCCGGTTTATTATATTGATCGTAATATATACATTGCAAATTTATGTACATAAAGCGGAGCCTATGGCTCAGGTGTAGTAAGGTCGAAGAAGAACGATGTTCCACGGCCGTCGGGTCTCCTCCTCCGCAGTACGTGAGTCCTTATGTTCTCGAACATCGACAAGGTAGTATGATCCGTTATGTAGATTCTTGCTGACCACAAAGGGTCCTTCCCAGGGCGGGGATAGCTTGTGCATATCCGTCTGGTCTTGGATGAGCCGGAGCACTAGATCTCCTTCTTGAAATGTTCTGGTCTTAACCCGGCGACTGTGGTACTGGCGCAGATCTTGCTGATAAATCGCCGATCGGGCTGCTGCCATGTCACGTTCCTCGTCCAGCCGGTCCAACGCGTCTTTCCATGCCTTTTCGTTATCAGTTTCGACGTAAGCCACCACCCGCGGCGAGTCATGACGGATATCACTAGGGAGGACCGCCTCAGCTCCACATACCATGAAGAAAGGCGTGTACCCTGTAGATCTGTTAGGTGTGGTGTTGATGCTCCATAACACAGAGGGTAATTCCTCCACCCAACAACCCGGCATCCTCTGCAAAGGGACCATAAGCCGGGGTTTGATGCCTCTCAAGATCTCTTGATTGGCTCTCTCCGCTGGACCATTGGATTGAGGATGAGCTACTAATGATACATCAAGGCGGATGTGCTCTCGTTGACATAATTCCTCCATAGGCCCCTTGGATAGATTGGTACCATTATCAGTTATAATGCTGTGTGGAAAGTCAAACCGGAAAATCACCTTCTTACTGAACTGAACCGTCGTTGCTGCATCACACTTACTGACTGGTTCCGCCTCAACCCATTTGGTAATCTTATCCACTGCCACCAAAAGATGGGTCTTCTTATCTGGGGATCTCTTGAAGGGTCCAACCATGTCAAGCCCCCAAGTCGCAAATGGCCAAGTAATTGGAATTATCCTCAATTCTTGAGCCAGTATATGAGCACGCCGTGAAAATTTCTGGCAAGCATCACATTTTCTGACCAAGTCCTCTGCGTCGGCATGAGCCGTCAACCAGTAGAACCCATGACGAAAAGCTTTAGCCACCAAGGATTTTGAACCGGCGTGATGACCACAATCTCCTTCGTGGATCTCTCTAAGGATATCACGGCCTTCATCTGGTGATACACAACGCTGAAACGCCCCAGAGACGCTGCAATGATGTAGCTCTCCATTGACAATAGTCATTGACTTGGATCGCCGGACTATTTGTCTAGCCAAGATTTCATCCTCTGGTAACTCACCTCGGTTCATGTATGCTAAGTAAGGGAACGTCCAATCCGGAATAACATGAAGCGCCGCCACCAATTGAGCTTCCGGATCAGGGATTGCCAGGTCCTCTTCTGAAAGCAATTTCACCGACGGATTATGCAACACGTCCAGAAAAAAATTGGGTGGAACCGGTTTACATCGAGAACCCAGCTGGCTCAACGCATCAGCCGCTTCATTCTTTCACCGGTCTACATGGTCCACCTGATAACCCTTGAAGTGTCTAGCCACAGCATCCACTTCTCGTCTATACTCTGCCATAAGTGGATCTTTAGAATCCCACTTACCAGACACCTGTTGAGCCACCAGGTCTGAATCGCCGAAACATTTAACCTGACTTAAATTCATTTATTTAGCCATTCGTAGACCATGGAGGAGAGCTTCATACTTAGCTGCATTGTTAGTACAAGGGAACATTAAACGGAGGACATAACATAACTTATCACCTCGTGGGGAAGTTAATACGACTCCAGCCCCCGAGTCCTCCAAGTGCCTGGATCCGTCAAAGTGAATCGTCCAGTATGTATGATCCGGTTTTTCCTTTGGTGCCTGCAATTCTGTCCAGTCGTTGATGAAGTCCACTAGTGCTTGGGATTTGATTGCCGTACGAGGGACATACTTCAACCCGTGGGGACTAAGTTCAATGGCCCATTTTGCAACCCGACCGGTCGCTTCTCTGTTTTGAATATATCGCCCGGAGGGGCTGAACTGACCACGGTGATTGGATGACCTTGAAAGTACTGCTTCAGCTTCCGGTTTGCCATGAAAACTCCATATACTAACTTCTGCCAATGCAGGTATCTCTGCTTCGACTTAATGAGCACTTCACTGATGTAGTAAACCGGCCGTTGAACCGGATATTCCTTTCTTGTCTCCTTGCGCTCTACCATGATGGCAACGCTTACTGCTCGGGCATTAGCAGCCACGTATAGCAACAACGACTCATTATCAACTGGGGCAGCAAGGACCGGCGGCTCTGCCAATTGCTTCTTTAAATCTTCAAACGCATCATCAGCAGCATCGCTCCAGACAAAATGGTTTGTCTTTTTCATCATCTGGTAACGCGGGATGGCCTTCTCCCCCGAACGGCTAATAAACCGGCTGAGCGCCGCAATGCGGCCCACCAAGCGCTGGCCATCGTTGATGCATGCCGGTTTAGCCAAGGATGTAATCGCCTTGATCTTCTCTGGATCAGCTTCAATTCCTCTATATGACACCAGGAACCCCAAGAGTTTGCCTGCCGGAACACCAAAAACACACTTGGCCGGATTAAGCATCATCTTATAAACCCGGAGATTATCAAAGGTTTCTTTCAAGTCCAATATCAACGTCTCCTCTTTCCTGGATTTTACCACAATATCGTCCACATAAGCGCGAACGTTCCGCCCAATCTTCCCATGAAGACAATTCTGCACACATCGTTGATAGGTCGCCTGGGCACTCTTGAGCCCGAAAGGCATAGACACGCAGCAGAAGGCCCCAAAGGGAGTTATGAAGGCTGTTTTTTGCTGGTCCTTAACTGCCATCTTGATCTGATGATAACCGGAATAAGCATACAAAAAACTTAAGCGTTCACAGCCCGCCGTTGCATCAATGATTTGATCAATACGAGGGAGGGCAAAGGGATCAGTTGGGCAAGCTTTGTTCAGATCTGTGTAATCAACACACATTCGCCAAGTGCCATTCTTCTTAAGCACCAACACCGGATTAGCTAA
This sequence comes from Secale cereale, assembly GCA_902687465.1. Classification (NCBI taxonomy): domain Eukaryota; kingdom Viridiplantae; phylum Streptophyta; class Magnoliopsida; order Poales; family Poaceae; genus Secale; species Secale cereale. Next base: position 252,099,805 of record LR738710.1, read on the forward strand.
CCACTCTGGATGAAACACCTCAATTATAAAGCCTGTCACCAAGAGCCTAGCCACCTCTTCACCAATTGCCTTGCGCCTTTTTTCGTTGAAGCAGCGGAGAAACTGTTTAACTGGTTTAAACTTGCGATCAATATTGAGAGTGTGCTCAGCGAGTTCCCTTGGTACACCTGGCATGTCAGAGGTTTCCATGCAAAAATATCCCGATTCTCACGGATGAACTCGATGAGTGTGCTTTCCTATTTTGGATCTAGGTTAGCACTGATGGTGAACTATTTGGATGAATCGCCAGGAACAAAGTCAACCTGCTTGGTCTCATCAGCTGATTTGAACTTCAAGGCCGGATCATACTCTGTGGTTGGCTATTTTAGCGGAGACATATCTGCCGGATCAACATTATCTTTATAAAATTTCAGTTCCTCGGTTGCACAAACCGCCTCCGCATAAGCTGCATCACCTTCCTCGCACTCCAAAGCAATCTTGCGGCTCCCATGGACCGTAATGGTTCCCTTATGACGTGACATCTTTAGCTGCAGATAAACATAACAAGGCCTCGCCATGAACTTAGCCTAAACCGACCGCCCAAACAGGGCACGATACGGGCTTTTGATCTTTACCACTTCAAAGGTCAAGGTTTCAGACCTTGAGTCCTGCTCATCCCCAAAGGTGACTTCCAAGTCTATCTTACCGATCGGATATGCCGATTTACCAGGCACCACTCCGTGAAAAACCGTGTTGGACTGCCAAAGCTTTTCATCTGTCAACCCCATGCGACAGAAAGTCTCGTAATATAAGATGTTGATGCTGCTTCCTCCGTCCATGAGCACCTTAGTGAACTTATAGCCCCCTACTTGAGGTGCCACAACCATAGCCATCTGGCCCAGATTATCAACTCGGGGCGGGTGGTCCTCTCGACTCCACACAATGGGCTATTATGACCAGCGTAGGTAGCGTGGCACCACCGGTTCAACAGAATGTACTGCCCTCTTGTAAACTTTATGATCACGTTTACATAAGCTTGTGGTGAAGACGTGATACTTCCCACTACTCAACTGCTTCGGATTACTCTGATATCCGGACTGCTGCTGCTGTTTATTGCCCTGATTGTTATAACCACCCTGGCCATGCTGCTGGTTATGCTGATTGTGCCCGTTCTGGTTGCTGTGATTACTCTGGTTACCTTGGAACCCTGAATCGGATCCACCACCTTGATAACCCGGCCCGTGAAAACCAGTTCTTGAACCGCCGGACGGTCTATGATCATACTGGGACCGGTTCATGATTTCCTTCATAATAAAGCAGTCCTTCCAGAGGTGCGTAGCTGGTTTTTCCGGCGTGCCGTGCCTTGGGCAAGGTATGTTCATCTAGCGTTCCAGATTGATAGGCGGTCTCCCATTCCGCGGGGGTGGTCTGCCCTTGCGGCGCTGGCCATTCTCCTGAGCACTGGTGTTAGCCACAAAATCTGAATTATTATCCGCTTTACGCTTACCGCTATATCCTTGATTCGCCAGGCTAGGCTGCGGCGCTTTACTGCTCTTCTTTGCTTTTCCTGATTTCTCATCGTCAGACTCTGGATACTTGGTGCTATCTGAATCTGCATACTTCACCAAAGCGCCCATGAGCGTCCCCATGTCATCACAATTACGCTTGAGTCGTCCCAACTTCAGTTTCAGGGGCTCAAACCGGCAATTGCCTTCCAAGGTTATAACTGCTCTGCCTGGGTTGATGCAGTTGGAAGAATGTAGGATCTCCGATACTCGTCGTACACAATGGCTTGTTGACTCGTGCTCTCCTTGAACACAGGCAGCTAAATATACGATAGACATTGGCTGCTTGCATGTGTCTTTGAAGTTATTAATAAACCGGCGGCGCAATTCAGCCCATGATCCGATGGAGTTGGGTGGTAAGCTTTTCAGCCAAGTGCGAGCTGTACCCTCCAACATCATGGTGAAATACTTGGCACAAGCTGCGTCATCCACATCAAGCATCTCCATCGCCATCTCATAGCTTTCAACCCAGGCTTCTGGAGATAAATCTGCAGTATAGTTGGGCACCTTGCGCGGTCCTTTGAAGTCCTTGGGTAGTTTTACGTTGCGTAAAGCGGGGGTGAGGCACGGTACTCCCAAAGAGCTGGACATGACTCCTGGTTCAATTGTGGTAGATGGACGAACCGGCGTTGGCTAACGGTTTTCATACTGTGCTGCTAACTCGGCCTCCCGGCGCTGCCTGCCCTGATCCACCACGTCTTGAGCGTTCACGTCTCCCCCTGCCAGATTATCCCTCCGCGGCGGGTTACGTCTTCGCGCGCTGCTTGACACAGCCGGCTCCTCCAGGTGCCTACTATAACTCCGACTTGGGCGAGGGGTGGAGTGAATCCTCTCACGGCCGTGAGAATAAGCTCGCTGTTGGGTTAGAGCCGTCTCCAAAAACTCCCTGGCCTGCCATGCCTCCACTGCTATGGGGGATGTTCCTTCAATGGGAAGGGCGGCCAGTCGTGAAGCGGCGGCAACTATATTATCCAATGGGTTGGAGTAATGACCGGGAGGGGTAGGTATATGCTGTGACGGGACGACCTGGTGGGTTGGCTCCGCGGCTTGTGGCTGGACTGATGCTCCTGTGCCCGGCGCTCCTCCCCGGTTTACCTCCGGCTAGTTACTGGTTCCTGCTCCTCGCGTGCTAAAGAGGTTCCTTGCTTCGTAAACCGGCGGCAGGCGAGATCGTTGCCTTCTCCTCATTACCTAGTGTGAAGCGGTTTGATCCAACATGAGTCGATAAGCCTGAGCGTCCAGCTCGGCCTGCTTCGCAACCATCCTGGTATTCTCAGCAGCTAGGTCCAATTTGGCTTGATCTATCTGGCCTTTCACCTAAGCGACTTCCACATCGTGTTGTTCCTTATCGGCCTGGGCTACCTCTGCTGTTAACAGTGCTGTCAAAGTATCGACCAAGGTGGACAAAGTTTCGGCCGGCGACGGACCAGGGCCTCCAGCCCTCGCTCCCAACACCGCCGTAGTTGACGACTGCTGCACAGGTTGTGATCCGGCCATGAAGATGGCGACCCGGTTTGGCGGATCGAGGGGGTCCGGAATACTATCACCATCGGAACAGCCCCCAGACCGGCCATCCTGCAACAGGTATAAAGATTCCGTCTCTCCAGGGGACGACTCATCGCCGGAATAGACAATGGTCTCACCGCCAGAGTCTGATCCATCTTCAGCTTGCACTCCATGAACCGCTCCGACAAAGACATGCTTCACGGCAGTCTGAATCCTGGCAGATCTCGCACGCTGAGCCGGCTCGACGCTGTTGGGGAAGATGTCCGGCTCAGAGCCCGGTTCGCCGATCTTGCCTATGAAGATGTGGATGCCACCAAAGGGGACCCGGTACCCGTATTCGATTGAATCGGCCTCGGGGCCCCAGCCTGCATCGTCGATGTAGATCTTGCCGCGACGACTCTTAGTCATCCGGCCCACTGTGTAGCCCTTGAGTCCTTCAAAGCTGCCCTTCAAGAACTCGAAACCATCGTGCGATAGCCCCATGGTGGGCGCCAACTGTCGTGGTTTTGTCACGGCAGATGTCCTAGCAAAAGGACTTAATCGTGAGGCCGTCGCTACGGGTTAGCTTAAAGGGGTTAAAGCGGACAAGGACACAAGGTTTTTATACTAGTTCGGCCCCTTCGATGAAGGTAAGAGCCTACGTCTAGTTTGGTGTAATATTGCTAGGGTTTCGATGACCAGGGAGCGAATCCGCTTTGCCTGTGTCTCGAGTTGTTGTTCTCTGAACCGTCGCCGGGTGATGGCTTCTCGCGCCTCGTTGGTTACCCCAAGTGGAAGGTTGAGATGTAGCGTAGCGGCAAATTTCCCTTGGCAAAGATACCAAGGATCGAATCCCGTGAGACTCCGAGGGTCGACAAGTAGGTGTCAACGGCGCCAGAAACTTAGCGGTTGACGGGACCTGCACACAGATACAGATAACTTTGCTCCCAACGAGTACAGAGAGGTTGTCAATCCCTCCGGCCTTGTTGTTTACAAAGGATCAAACACAAGAGATAATAATGATAGCTATGACTGCAACTAGTAAATAAAAACAGGAAGTAAATAGAAGGTGTGATCAGCGGTGGTAATATGGACCGGGGTCCCATGATGTTCACTAGTGATGTCTCTCTCCCAAAAGACGATAAAACTGCAAAGCGAGGTAAACAAATTACAGTTGGGCAATTGACAGGATTATGTGCGCAAACCAATGCTAACTATGCTGCAAAGAAAGGTAGAGGCTCAAAAGCATGGGCGGTACGCCAAGGCAAGTAGACCGAAATCCATCTGCATCTACTACTAATCATCCACCTTGAGATATCTATCCAGAACATCTCGCTGGTATTAAGTTGCGAATCCCACCCAAAGTGTAAACTCAAAGCAACAAACAACTGCATTAAAAGAACTTTGCGTAAAGTAAACAATCCTTGCACCCGCAAGTACAAGCACCGTTGTTTTCTCCCTTGTGGCAACATCACATCCCCTAGACTCATGTTTCTGTCACTCAAGCTAGTCATCAGGGGACATGAACCCACAATCAAGCATAACGCTCCCTCTTGGAGTTACTACCTACTACTTGGCCAAAGCAATAAACAGCAACGGAGAACATGCAAGAATTACTCAAGAACAAAGATATAAAAGAGGTGAATCAAATATATTACTCACACACAATCTGAACATAGTCTCATAATCCATCAGATCCCAGCAAACTCAGCAAAGCAACATCAGAAAGATTACATATGTGCCTCGATCATGTAGGGCAGCTCACGAGGTCTAAACCATGAAGAGCAAAGAGGGAGGAGAACATCACATAGCTACTGATCATGGACCCATGGTCCAAGGTGGATTACTCACGACTCATCCGGGAAGCGTCCATGGTGGTGGAGAAGCTCCCGGTGGTGGTTCTCCCCTCCGGCAGGGTGCCGGGAAGAGTTCTCCTGATGCTCCCGATCTTGGAAGCGCTGCGGCGGCGGAACAGAGGCGAGATCGCGACAAAGGGTTCTGTCATCGAGGGTTTCGGAATGAGAGGGATATATAGGCGAAGGGGGGCAGCCAGAGGCGGAGCAGGGGCCCCAGGCGCCCCCCTGGCGCGGCCAGGGGTGGGGCCGCGCCAGGTGGCCGCCTGGGCCTCCCCTGGTTCCCCTCTGGCCCATCTTTGGTTCTTCGCGAAGCTTCCTATACGCTGATTTTTCCTATATTTTTCCTGGAATTTTTGGATCACTTTTAATACGGGGGAAACCTGAAATAGAAAAATAGCAGAAAACAGGAACTGGCACTGTGGTGCACTGAGTTAATAGGTTAGTACAAATATGATCAAAAGTGTATGGAAGTGCATCAATATCATAGCAATATCACACAAAAGAAGCATGGAGCAAGCAGAAATTATAGATACGTTTTGGACGTATCAACATCCCCAAGCTTAATTCCTGCTCGTCCTCGAGTAGGTAAATGATCACAAGCATAATTTCTGTGGTGACATGCTACCAACCATATAAGAACTTTTTAAGTAAAGCAATCAAGGCATGTAATTCAATTCAAGTCATAACAAGCAAGAGTCTATATTAGCATTGTAACAAGCAACATAAGAACATAAAGGTGCAAGAGCTCTCGCTGTCCGTGACTCGAATGTCTCCAAATGGTATGTGCATGCAAGAAAGGGGATAGGGATATACGAGAGAGTAAAACATAGTTTTTGTATTGTTGAGAACTTAATCTACTAAAGTTTCACACTTGGTCTTCTTTGGAATCTTATCTTGACTCATCCCCAGACCACTTGCCAGGTACGAGTCAAAATGATCCACTCCCTTTCGATATTTTGAGCACTCATGCAATGGATGAGCATAAGCAATAAAGTTGACACTTAGGATGGCAAAGAGAGAAAAATGATGAAGGGGGAAGACAAAAAAGGTGTGAAAGGCTCACATCAATGAGGATAATCATAGGCTAGAGAAAGCCAAATGATAGATATGATGTGAGGAGTAGGGATTGCCATGCAACGGATGCACATATGAGCTAAGGTAAGCTCTCCAATGGAACTAGTGGGGGTGCATCCAACTTGCTTGCTCAAGAAGACCTAGAGCTCTTTTGAGGAGGCTCGTCATTGGAATATACAAGCCAAGTTCTATAGTGTGAAGGTCCCCACATAGCTATATGCATGAATGATAATCTCTATGGAGTACAAGGTATAAGATGAAGTACGAGTGTGGATCTATCAAAAGGAATAGTAGTGTGCCCCCTTCTCTCTTTTTATTTCTTTTTCTCTTTTGTCTATTTTTTTTTATTTTTTTGTGGCCTCAATGGCTCTTTCTATTTAACTCTCATTTGTCTTCTTTGGGATCTTTTGATTTTGTCCTTTTTGGGATCTTTTCCTCACTTTAGGGGCAACACTCTATAAATTACAAGAAGTATAGAAGATCTTTCACACTTTACAAGAGTACTCAACATAAAGAAGATGAAACTATCATGATGTATGCAAATGTATGCCTCTGCCGGTGTAGCAGGATATGCAATGATACTAGCGCGTCATGTAGCAATGATTAGGGCAAGGCCCAACTAGCATGCGGCTCATCGATCAAGCAAAAAGCATGTATGACATGAAGATCAAGTCATGAGAAGATGGATGTTGCATGGCAATGTATCTCGGAAAGGCTATGGAAATGCCTTGATAGGTAGGTATGGTGGCTGTTTTGAGGAAGGATATAATGAGGCTTATGATGACAGAGCGTATCGTGCCAAGGATTTGGATGCACCGGCGAAGTATGCGCCAACTCTCGAGGTGAGAAAGGGCAATGCACGGTACCGAAGAGGCTAGAAAAATATGGCTAGGTGGAAGCGTCAACTTTTGAATACTCACATTAGTCCGAAGAATTCATGCACTTATTATCGGTAACTCTCAATCTAATTAGGAGGTTCACAAAGAGACAAGTACCCCGAGGAGGAGTGTATGGGGGTTTGGTTATCCTTGCGCATCCTCGACTCATGGTACGTGAGTGTACTTTAATATTCGATCCCTCCAAAGATTAGTGATCCATCTAGTAGCTAAAGTTCTCAACTATTTTGTAGGTTTTCGAAAATAAACACGGATTGCCCAAAATACGACATCTATCACTAATAGGCTAAAGCTCTTGACACCAAAAGTTCAGACATTAGTCATGGCAATACCTCAAAACTATTGCAAGTTACTACTAAAATTAAATAGCAACCTCAATTACCTACTTTAAGTTAAGACACACAACTCAGTGCAATAGGCAAACTCTCTTAACAAGATAAACATGAAAACTCAAGAGAGTTCAGCAACCAACTAAACAAAAGCTCTTTAAAAAGAAAAGCATGAAAACTAAGAGCTAAACATGACAGCAGCTATGGAAAGACAAAGAAGACACACAACAAAGATAAGCATGAAAATCCTATGTTGTGTTCTAGGTTGAAGTGGAGCGTGTTTCTCTCCCACACAAAGAAAGTTGGGTTCTAACTTGTTATGAATAGCAAGCAAAGTTAAAGAAAACTAAAAAAAAGAAACTAAGAGCAAGACGCTCCAAGCATAGCACATAACGCATGAAGTGATAAAATTATAGTGGAACAAAAGACGAACTGATAATTGTTGATGGAGAAGGGGATGCATGGGGGCATCCCCAAGCTTAGACACTTGAGTCTTCTTGAATATTTCTTGGGGATGCACGGGGGCATCCCCAAGCTTGAGCGTTTGACCCTCCTGAATCTTCTTTTATCATCTTCCCTCGCACACTTGAAAACTCCCTTCATACATAACTCATCATAATCTGATTAGCGAGGTTAGTACCCACAATAAAATAATTTTTCCCTACTGGAAATAAAGATAATCTTGAATAGATACTGTTTCTCAAGATGGCCAAAAGGTTTTTGCAAAGAAAAAGCAAGCTCAAGGTTTGCAAAACGAAGAAAAGGCAAACAGGACAGAATCTGTGAAAAACAGATCAGCAGGTAGTAAATAATTTTTTCGGGGCACTTCTGCAACTCAAATAAAAAACTCAAAACATACGCTCGAAAGCCAATTGTATAGAGCATGCTGTCAAAAAAATTCAGATCAAAAAGATGATCTGGTGATTTTATTCGAATTTTTCTGTCCAAGGACAGAATCTGTTTTCTGGACAGCACGTCACAACTTTTGAACTTTCTTGCAATCGGCGGCTAAACTTGGCACAAAGCTGAAAAGAAAAGATACAATGATGATGCTACTGTAGTAACAAACATCAAGACACAACAAAAAAAACCTAATTCGTTGTGGGCTGCCTCCCAAAAGCGCTTTCTTTTATGCCTTTAAGCTAGGCATGATGCAAAAAGGAGGAATCAAAAGTCATCATAATAATCGGAGTTATAAATTGCTTAAAATGGTTCCTCAACAAGTTCATCCTTGTTCCTTCTAGGAAAGGGGTACGTACCTTTTGCCTTCCCGCGTAGGCGGATTTGTCCCTTACCTATATCGATGAAGCCTTTTACGGCTCGAAGGAAGTCCCTTCCAAGCACTATATTTCCTTGGTTTGGCTTCATGATGAAGAAATCAACCATTGCAATCCCTTTAAGGAATGTAACTGGTACGTCTTTTATTCTTCCCTGTATCTTAGAAATATCTCCATTAGCATGTTCATGATAGGATGATAATTTGTCCATGTTAAATTTTAAAGAATCATGAACAATTTTTGGCATAGTAGAAACCATAGATCCAATATCACAATAAGCAAGGAAGTCTTGATTAGAGATGCTAATCCTAACAAAAGGCTCCCAATCATTGTCTATTTCCAAAATATCTCTCTTATTGGGTTTGGGTTTCTCTACCTTCATCAAGTCTAGAGCATCCATTCTCTTCTCAATACTAGCAAGTCTATCTATGACAGTATCAAAACTATGATCATAAACAAAGTAACTAGATAGACCATGTATAATTTCAAGAACTCTAGCTTCATCACACTCTAGGAAATCTCCTTCAGCTATAATATCAAGAGAGTGTTTACACCATTTAAAAAGACCATGGTAAAAATATCTAAGCACAATTTTTATAGGTATCCAAGGCATAATTCTCCTATGTGCATCAGAAATTCTGTCCCATGCCTTCTTCATATTTTCTCCATCCCTTTGATGGAAATCTAGAACTTCTGATTCCCTCAAAGCACCAAGTCCTAACATGCTTGACTAAACAGAAAGGACTACTAACAGAAAAGCAAATAATTTTTTTGTGATTTTTGATAAAGGACACTAAAGCAAAAACTGAAAGGTAAACTAACAAGACTAAAAAGCAAAGATAAAATATAGCGTGCAACTCCCCTATCTTAAAGAGTGGAGTCCCCGGCAACGGCGCCAGAAACTTGCTTGATGGCTTCTCGCCCCTCGTTGGTTACCCCAAGTGGAAGATTGAGATGTAGCGTAGCGGCAAATTTCCCTTGGCAAAGATACCAAGGATCGAATCCCGTGAGACTCCGAGGGTCGACAAGTAGGTGTCAACGGCGCCAGAAACTTAGCGGTTGACGGGACCTGCACACAAATACAGATAACTTTGCTCCCAACGAGTACAGAGAGGTTGTCAATCCCTCTGGCCTTGTTGTTTACAAAGGATCAAACACAAGAGATAATAATGATAGCTATGACTGCAACTAGTAAATAAAAACAGGAAGTAAATAGAAGGTGTGATCAGCGGTGGTAATATGGATCGGGGTCCCATGATGTTCACTAGTGATGTCTCTCTCCCAAAAGACGATAAAATAGCAAAGCGAGGTAAACAAATTACAGCTGGGCAATTGATAGGATTATGTGCGCAAACCAATGCTAACTATGCTGCAAAGAAAGGTAGAGGCTCAAAAGCATGGGCGGTACGCCAAGGCAAGTAGACCGAAATCCATCTGCATCTACTACTAATCATCTACCTTGAGATATCTATCCAGAACATCTCACTGGTATTAAGTTGCGAATCTCACCCAAAGTGTAAACTCAAAGCAACAGACAACTGCATTAAAAGAACTTTGCGTAAAGTAAACAATCCTTGCACCCGCAAGTACAAGCACCGTTGTTTTCTCCCTTGTGTCAATAGCACATCTCCTAGACTTATGTTTCTATCACTCAAGCTAGTCATCAGGGGGCATGAACCCACAATCAAGCATAACGCTCCCTCTTGGAGTTACTACCTACTACTTGGCCAAAGCAATAAACAGCAACGGAGAACATGCAAGAATTACTCAAGAACAAAGATATAAAAGAGGTGAATCAAATATATTACTCAAACACAATCTGAACATAGTCTCATAATCCATCAGATCCCAGCAAACTCAGCAAAGCAACAGCAGAAAGATTACATATGTGCCTCGATCATGTAGGGCACCTCACGAGGTCTAAACCATGAAGAGCAAAGAGGGGAGGAGAACATCACATAGCTACTGATCATGGACCCATGGTCCAAGGTGGACTACTCACGACTCATCCGGGAAGCGTCCATGGTGGTGGAGAAGCTCCCGGTGGTGGTTCTCCCCTCCGGCAGGGTGCCGGGAAGAGTTCTCCTGATGCTCCCGATCTTGGAAGCGATGCGGCGGCGGAACAGAGGCGAGATCACGAAAAAGGGTTCTATCATCGAGGGTTTCGGGACGAGAGGGATATATAGGCGAAGGGGGGGCAGCCAGAGGCGGAGCAGGGGCCCCAGGCGCCCCCCTGGCGCGGCCAGGGGTGGGGCCGCGCCAGGTGACCGCCTGGGCCTCCCCTGGCTCCCCTCTGGCCCATCTTTGGTTCTTCGCGAAGCTTCCTGTACGCTGATTTTTCCTATATTTTTCCTAGAATTTTTGGAGCACTTTTAATATGGGGGAAACCTGAAATAGAAAAACAGCAGAAAACAGGAACTGGCACTGTGGTGCACTGAGTTAATAGGTTAGTCCAAATATGATCAAAAGTGTATGGAAGTGCATCAATATCATAGCAATATCACACAAAAGAAGCATGGAGCAAGCAGAAATTGTAGATACGTTTTGGACGTATCACCGGGTCGTCCCTTTATATACACGAGGTGACGCTCGGTCCGGTTTACAGAGTCCCGAGGCTGGCTCATAAACGTGTCCGGATCGATCTCTATCTTTTCTACCTTACATCACAAGTTACACGCCGTATGGCGGTTTACCAATCATGGGCCGTAACACCTTTTGGGCTCTAAAACTTTCTAATACAAAGCGTCACACTCCATGCTCCGCTGGGCTTCAGTAAAAATAATCCCGACAGGCATAAACTGGCCCCTCCTGGGAGGTTTATACCCAATAGTAATATCCCTGACACAGGCTATGCCAAACTCTCCTGCCTGCCGCGCGGGAAAAGACCCGCCCTCGCCTTTTTTTAGTCCGGGTTTGTATCGATGGATCGCGCGAAGCAGCAAAAACCCAAGCTGCGTCGTGTACTCCCCCGTCGATTCTCGCTTTCATGAATTCTGTACTTCATGTCGCCGACATGTGGGACATATAGCAACCGGGTCGACGTGTCAAGCACCAAATAACAGTGCAGAACAGTAGGGGGGACGCACCCCAGACGTACCGCCCCAGTAGTAGTAATGAGCAATGAGACGTCAAATCACAATGCCGCACCTTCCCAGACGGACGAAAACAACCATTATTTCACACTTCGGTTCGCCATCATCTTAAACCACGTAGTATTGCTTCTGCCTCAAGAGGGACACACGCATTGCCTTGGTACATCATGACACGTGGGACCGCATGACATGCCATGCTCCCCCGTCGATCGCTCTATAAAATCACCTCATTTTTACTACTATACTTCCTCCGTATCGGTTTACATGGCGTGTACGTCTTTCTAGGTTGAGAATTTAACTGGCTATATATGTGATGAACAGTATATGTTTAGAAACTACATCCCCTTAATAATCCAATGATATACTTTTTGTGACATAGTAACTCAGATTTAGTTAGTCAAATGGATGACCTAGAACTACGTGCACGCCCTATAAACCGAGACGTCTAAAAAAATGAGATGAAGAGGGTAGTTCAGTACATATATTTTTAGATCAATATAGTCGGGATTCACCAAGGAGCAAAACCAATTGGTAGGCTGCACCGGCCAGTCGTGTTGGCGTAGCGACTCAAGCAGGGTCAGTCCGCACAGGAAATGGCGACACACTTAACATGACCCCTTTGGCCGACATGTGGCTCATCCACCGTCTTGTTCCATGTATAGTTCGGAGCAGTGGTTGGAATTGGAGGCACCCTGGTCGTAGCGCCGCAGTAGTAGAAAATGAGCGATGAGGGGTCAAATCACAAAGCCCCACCTTTCCCGCATTAAGCTGGACGGACGAAGCAACCATCATTTCACTCTAGGACGCAAGAGCATAAAGAAAAGAGAAAACCAATGATGCGTGTGGCAGCTATCTAGGGCACCCTAGGGTAGGGGTCTCCACTACAGATCTTTTTTTCTTTTTTTGAAAGCGCCTCCACTACAAATCGGCTTCTCCCTCGTCCTCTTGAAGAAAACCGATGATGCGTGCGGTGGTAGGGTTTGTAGGAGTACTACTAAGGCGTGCGGGGCCACATCGTAGTAAACGGGAGAGGGATTGAGTTCGAGTCGACGCCTTAAATATGTGTGGGCCTCTTGGTTTTAGGGGAACGAGGCAGCATTTTGGGTCCGGGGACCAGTGGAGATATAGTACGTACAAAAAATTATGGACGTAGGTTCGACCGAAAGGCAATCATGCATGGGACCTGCATTTTTATATACCAGGGCCGCATGAAATTTGCTACTCTACTCAAAACTAGTAAGGTATACATGCATTGAACGCATGAGATTTCGAAACCAAATTATGAATAAATACACACTATAGCATGTAAAGCTTTGAGTCATATATGCATGATGTAGATGTTCGTTTAGTTCTTATAGTTCATCTCATTCAAAATCAATTAGTTTTATAAAAATGTGAAGATTCATGGGGTTGTGCATTGTAAAGCATAAAGTAAAAAACAAATAATGGCAATTCATTGAGAAAAAATATTCAATTATGATATGGAAGATTCTAGAACAAAGGAGAAGTGCTTGTGTTTTGAGGTTTGTGCATTATGCTTAAGTTCAACCATGGAGTCTTCTAAATTGTACATGTGGCAGATCTGGTGGAATATTGATGATATTAAACGACCAGTAGTGCTCGGATTTGCCATCTCTGCACTGTCGGATTAGCTTCATCCAGCGACCATCTTTCAAGTTATTCGCACACTATATAGTTCTTGTGCCGTAGTTGCATGTCTTGGAAAAAAGCTACTTGTGGTTTGTACTAGCTATTTAGGAATAGAAGATGTATACATGGAAGTTATAGGGAAATAGATGACATGGAGTATCTCAATTCCTATGAGTAGGGATTGGAAAAGAGATGTCATTTGGTTGACATCATAGGAACTTTTCTATTGAATCTAGAGATGACATGCATCTCAATTCCTATGAGGAGGGATTAGAAAAAGATGTAATTTGGTTCATATCATAGGAACTTTTCTATTGAATATATGCTAATGTTTATTTTCTTTTGAAATTATGGGAGTATAGGAATCCATTCATATGAACCAAGTGGCTCTAAAGCTATAGAAATGATATCATGTTTACGGCCTCTTTGATTCGTAGGATTTTCGAAACGCAGGAATAGAAAAAACGTGGGATTGGGGTGGCATGTCATCTTGAATCCTATATGATTCTATGAGTGTTTGATCGTGCACAAAAAAAATGTAGGATTCTTTCAAAGAGGTTAGAGTGGATTGAAAATTTCCTATGAAATCTAGTGCAAACGAATCCTATGAAAAAGTTTCTATGGTTTACAATCATATGAATCAAACACCCCACATAGGAAAAAATCCTAAGGAATTGAATCCTTCAAAATTCCTTTGAGAATCCTTTGAATCAAAGAAGCCCTTATTTCCTTTGAAATGTGGATTATATGAATCTATTCCTATGAACCAATTGGCTCTAAAGGAAAAAATCCTATAAAAATCCTATCATATGGAGTTCCTATGACATTCCTCCACACCAAAGGATGGTTGAAATTGCTGCATGTGATACGATGGCCTTTCTTTGTAGACTCCTCCCCCATCTTTATAGGTACCTCTCGAAGATTAATGAATATTCTACATGTGCAATTTGGTACACGAAAACTTGGTAAAAGTTTGCGAGGTTCAAATTTTCAATAAAGCTATATGCACTGCATTTTGGAACAGAGGGAGCATACGACAGTTGCTTACACTCACGTGGAAGATTTGTGTGTAGGAGGAGTGGTTGTTCTGTTAAATGACATGGCAAACTGACACTATCGGATGCGGATCTAACAGTTCTTACGGTGTTCTCAGGAAAAGGCTTGTGGCGAACGTTTGTCGGATAATGATTTACGGGCACATGCAATGGATTGATACGTGCCCCCCTCTCTCTCACGCACACGCACCCTCCCGAGTCCTCTCGCACCCACCGTCTATCTGCAGGTATACGTCACACACATATGTGCTCTTCATACCCTACCCTCAGAACTTCTAAAAAACAAAAGACGTCGCACACATTTTATTTTAGCTCACACGTCACACACTTATACTATTACTCTTGTGGCGAACGTTCTTTGGGCATAGTATATTGTACTCTCACGAAGAGAAGCGGTGCACGCACGCACTAGTTCTCTCACAACCACTCGTGGGTACACGTAGGAGCGCATTTTTTGAAGCTGGTACAACAAAATCACTCCACTATATATATAAGTAGGAGCCTTAGCGCTTGCTTTACTAGGGTTCCTCTCGTTCACTCTCTCATGCTCCCCAGATCTAAGCAATACATAGGTGGCCACACTCTCTCTCAGCTCACAGCTGGTCACAAATCTGGTCGGACAACCACGACCAGGGCTGGGGTGTAGGTGCATCGTTCACGCTGTCGTAGGCGGCGAGGAATGAGACCAACGGCTGCCCGCGCGTCCTGATCGGCGGCCGTGCCGTTCTCTCCAGAGAGCACCGGCTCCGGAAGGCCTCCGACCCCTTCTTCCTCCCTGCCGTATTGTGGCCAAGATGCGGCCTCCCGACGCCGTCTTTGCCACATGCCGACGACCCTCGGGTATACATTCCTTCGAAACCTGCCTCGCTCTACTGCCCCAGCTCCCCACTTGGCTTCATGTGGATCTTTTTCTACTTCCGTCCGCTCTTCCAAAGCCACCTAGACTTTTACTATCATTAGAGGTAAAGCTAGTTCATACAGTCGACTCTAAGAGTTGGTTCAAACAGGGAAGAAAGTGGGAAAGCTGTAGCATGAATCTAGGATTTTGTTCTAAGAGGAAACAGGGAAAAGTAGTAGATACTGGCTACCCAACCGGTCTCTTGGTTGAAAAGAAGCATGGTGGATGGAGAAGGGTGGGGGAAGTGGACCTATCTCTTGGTTGAAAAATGAAAGAAAGTGACGGGTGTTGGGGGACAACACAAATGAGAATGAGCAGGTCTAGATTTCCTGTGCTCACGTAGGAAAATGTCACCGAGGAGATAAAAATGGGACAAATGCAGACATGCTGCCTGAGTGTTTGCTGCTCTCGGCAACCACATCTGCCTCACCACTTTATGCCTCTGTTGTCCCTACGCCCATATCGCTACCGTTAATGTAAAATCACATGAAGCATTAAGCAATGCCACCTAATGTCACTATAAGTAATGGTCTAGTGCCTTCGATAAATTGAAGCAATGCCACCACCATTTTATGAAGTGCTTTCGTCTTGCTTTATTTCCCATGAATTGTGTTTTTGCAGTTACACTTAAATCTCACACCGCTAACATTGCTTCATCCCAGTGGAACTGCACAAATTTGATTGCACATTTACTGACCATGTGCTACTCTCATGACAGTAATACTAATGCTATTGTTCTGCATGTTAATCTAGTGGCAGTGTTGATGTGATGTGATGCTACTTACTTAAGGACACTTTCATACTGTCAATATAGTGCCAATTATAACACAATAGATGCTGCTGTTAATCATACGCCACTGCAAATATCTCACTGTTTAAATAACCATATTTCGTATTTGCGCAAACAGGGATGTCTGTCTCCATATTGTTTCGGGATGTCTGTCTTCATATCGTTTCTATCCACGCAATCAAAAGCACACACCTCAGTTTTAGTAGAACAGCGCAAAATGAGATGGCTATCCCTCGTTGACGTCCTCTAACCACCCGTCTTCCAGGTACTCCTACATTGGTAGTTACTAGGTATAATGACCAACGCAATATAAAAGAAGTTGATTCGTACTTTTTACTTCCTGTTTGCAGTGTAGGGACGAGCGAAAACAACTGCATCCTAGTGCGGAATGCATTTTCTACCAGTTCATACATGGACCGAGGACTCGCTGGCATGGCTGCACGGCGGTTTTTTGGACAGGTGCACGAACAAGAGGCATTGTGGTTTGCTTATTTCTGCAAATAGCGGTGCTTAAATTTAGTGGAATGCACAAGAATTTCAGCTGGTCAGTACACTACATGGTTCAGTTCAACATTCTGGCTGAGAACACAATTATAATTGGTTATTCTAGAATGAGAGAATCTAACCCTGGATGGTGGCAACAAGAAAAAACCAGAGTGAACTCCAGGAAATTTAAGCCTGCTGGAAGGCCCTTTGCTCAGAGAAGCCTTGCTCGTTTTTTCCTGATTTGTAAACCTTCTCACAACTGTGAACTAGTATATGTTTGTTATGTTCTATGAATCATTGAGATGTATAAAATTGCTTAACTTATGCTTTCCAAGTTTTTATGAAGCCGAGTTTAATGTGAGTGTTCCACATGAATGCTGGACTAGCGTGTGAACATTTGGAATTTACATTGTGGCCTCAGTTACCTGCATGAACCACTATAAAAAGATACATAGTTGCTTATATGTCAGACAACAAATTGTTGATTGTTAGCTGTTCGATAGCCTAGTGTTGAAGCGAGCTGAGCCAATGTGCCGTGTTTTGCACAACTCCTTACAAGTGGGGTAGCACCAACAGTGTTTACAAGTACTTATGTATACGTCGGCGCATAGTTCTCAAACGAGTACTCTATTTCATCAAAACTCACACTGCTCGTATGATAAAACTAGTGAGGACGCATCTGTTTTGACAACAATTACGATGATTCACGGGCACACAAAAGTAGCAGCAGTTCCCATAGACGGATTCAAACAGAGTACTAGCCCTAGAGGGCTCGATAACAGGCAAGGTTCGGATAATTAGACAGAATCCAAACTACTATTAAACACTAGTTGGGGCAAGTATTTCATGCCTCGATCTAATTTGGGCTGGACACAAGACAAACCTTGCCATGAACATCATCGAGGACGTCCGGCAGCAGCTCAATCCTGTGAACCTTCATGAAGACAACCTTGTGGCCTTGCCAATCATAAACTTGTTTGTGGAGGCATGCCACGTCATCTTCCTGCGTAAGCTTGACAAGAATAGTATGCCTCACAAACGAAGGAGTAGCTTTGAACTTCTTGTGCTTCAGTACACCCTGGACAACACGCCGGACAACAGTGAGGTTGGAATACAACTCTTCATTGGTATAAGCGCAAATGGCTTCCAGGATCCAACAGCCTAAAAACTCTGTTTTCCCAGTGCGTATATTTAGGTCATCCGCCTCATAGCGAATGACATTTACAACCACACAATCCTTGTCTGCATCAGGGCTCTAATTGAAACAGAAACAAATTTGTAAATTACTTTTCAGTATAAGAAACACAAGTTATTAAACCACTATGTATAGCATGGCATCGAAGCTAATAAATTTTTGCATTATTCATCACCACATACTCAGATGAAAAACCACAATCGAGATCGGCAAAGAAGAAAATCACCTTGGGCACCTCAGCGGGGGGG
>LR738710.1:252117761-252193331 GCA_902687465.1 Secale cereale
GGGAAAACTGCTCCTGCAGTGCCACGGGGGCTGTAACCTCAAACGGGGCGTTGACCATCTCAGTAGTGGCCGTGAGCGTATCTGGGGTCGGCTCGGTGGCTGCCTCCATCTTCTTGGAGCTCTCTGTCTCGTGGGGATCAGCCTCCCGTGTCTGCTCCAATATCGGCAGATCTTTGTCTGGTTCTCCTTGGTCCATCATGAAACTGACGAATACAAGGAGACCACTGAAAGGAAAACACAATCGCAATGACAATGAAACAAAAAAGAGAGTGAGGAGCGGTTACTACTTTGCAAAAGTTTTTTTTTCTCTGAATGAAAATATACCAACATCACGGATCCGCTTACCTTCCCTTCGTTGGGGGAGAAGAACTATGGCAGATGCGAGTGTTGCCTTTCTTGAATATGGTGAGGGAGAAGGGGATTCAACGAAGAGTGAAAATGATGGTTGCTTCGTCCGTCAAACTTAGACTGCGGGGAGGTGGGGTTTTTTGATACGACGGCTCGTTATTGTCGCGCTACGACCGGGGTGACTCTCTGCCTGGATACTGCCTTCTAATTTGGTGGATGGCATTTGGGCCCGCGCGCTGCATGGCCCGCATGTCGGTGAACAAAAGTATAACGACATTCAGTAGAGGGAGACGTTTTGATGACCTAGGAAGAGCCAGAAGCGGTATTGTATCCACTGTACTAGTAGTAATTATTTCTCTGGGTAGCTGTAGAGTGTCTCCACTGTACTAGTAGTAATTGTTTCTCTCGGCCCAAGACAAAACAGCCCATCCACCCTAGTAAATAGTAACAACGGGGATGTGCGGGGGCTGTGGCCCGTCTAGCCAGGGTTTTATTTATGTTTACCACATCATGAGCCCAGTTCTGTTTTTTTCTTGCTAAAAATGGCTAGCCCAGTTCTATTTTTTTAAGAAATACCCAAATGAGGCCTACTTGCTTTATCAGCCCTGCTGGGCTACAAATCTTTCAAGACGAGGAGAGTTTCATTCGGTTTGCCCAGAAATGAGTTGTACATTTTTAAACCACATCAAACCGGGAATTAGTTTCATTTTTTTTCATTACAAGATTTTAAATTCCATTGAATTTTATGCGTGGACAATTATTTGGATTTTATATTTATATAAATTATTTTTCAAAATAGTTTGAATGCGAATCGATATTCGGGATTAAAAATAGTTGACCACACCGAAATATGCAAAAAATCGTATACTTTTTAACCGTGGCCACAATATGGGGAGTAATGCTAACAAAAAGACGATGGGCTCCAAAAAAATTCTTAAGAATTAGCAAATGGGTTGTACATTACTAGAAATAATGCACACGAGAGCAGTGACTGTTGGATGTCCATCCAACGGCTGTCGTGCTTATTTAATCTCTGCTTTTCCTAACAAGCGCCGGCGGGACTGCCTGCTCCCTGCTCCCGCGGCCGGCTATGCTGCCGCGTAGGCCTCACCGCCCCACCGTACTCCCATCGCTGGCCTAGCCATCCCTCTACTCACCCACACCTGCTGTTTTCTCCACGGACGGCAGACGAACTAGTAAACCCTCGTACTCCTCCGCGTGGGAAACAACTGTGGAGTCTTCCCTGCCTCCGTGTCGTTCCCTTCCTAGGCCTCGCTGTTGTCCACCGCCCTGGTGCTCTCGGCACGGCATGGTCAACGTGGTCAATGAACGACATCCATCAGAAATGGACTGTACGTGGAGAGGCTGACAGCTGGGTCCACGCCCGCACTCAAGGAAATGCCTCCTTATTACGCGCAAAATAATGATTCCTCCACCTGACAACTAGGACCCATGGGAAGGGCCTCTGTATTTTGCGAAAAAACATTCCCCCCGCTGACAGGTCGGACCTACCAGCTATATCTTCGCACGCAAGGAAGTGCCTCCTTATGACGCACAAAAAATGAATACCCCCTGCAAGCTGGGACCCACCATAGTGGGTGGCTGACTTGTGGGCCTACTAAGTTGACGGGGATAGAGGGCTTTGTCAAGTTAGTGAATATGAAAGATTCTAGCTCCAGTGACCATACAATGTCCATCCAACGGCCATAGTGCTTCTTCAACCTCTGGTCTTCTACCTCCAGCCGCCCAAAGCAGCGCCGGTCGTGCCGCCTGCTCCTACCTCATGTGGCCGGCTGTGCTGCCGCGGAGGCCTCACCGCACCCATACTACTCCCACCGCTGGCCAGGCCATCCCTCCACTCACCCACACCCCCTGTTATTTTGCGGTGACGACAGCCTCACACCGCAGCCGAACCAATGAACCCTCATACTCCTCTCCGCGTGGGCATCCACTGCCGCGTCTTCCCCGGCTCCGCGTCGTCCCTTTCCTAGGCCTCGTCGTCATCCACCACCTTGATGCTCTCGGCGTGGCATGGTCAATGTGGTCAATGACCGACTTCCATCGGATGAGTATTGTCCGTGGAGAGGCTGACAGCTGGGTCCCCGACCACAACCCAGTTTTTTGTGATTTGGCAAGTAAGTCGCTTTGTCAGGCCTCTTGGGATGCAAATCTTTCAAGACGAGGGGAGCTTCATTCGGCTGGCCGAAAAAATGGCCTATCAGTAATGAGAAATGGGCTGTACATTTTTAAAACACATCAAACCGACAATTAGTTTCAAAATTATTTTTTTTCATTTCGAGATTTTAAATTGCATTGATTTTTATGCGCGGAATTTTTGTTGGTTTTTATATTGATATACATTTATTTTTAAAATCAGTTTGAATGTGACTCAAAATTTCGAGATTAAAAACAGTTCGAACCGCACCAAAATATGCAAAATTTCGTATAATTTTTTAATTACGACCACAATATGGACTGTAATGCTAACAAAAAGAATATGGGCTCCAAAAAACCTTAAGAATTAGCAAATGGGCTGTAAATTATTAGAAATAATGGCAGATGGGCTGTATGATATTTTCCATTGATTTGAGGCTTTTCGAAAAAAGGGTTGACGCACAAGCAGTGACTGTTGGATGTCCATCCTATGGCCGTCGTCCTTCTTCAATCTCTGCTCTTCTTGCTCCAGCCGCTCAAACAAGCACCGGCGGGATTGCCTGCTCTCTCCTCCCCACGGCCGGCTGTGCTTCCGTGCAGGCCTCACCGCCCCACCATACTCCCATCGCTGGCCTAGCCATCCCTCTACTCACCCACACCTGCTGTTTTCTCTGGGGACGGCAGACGAACCAATAAACCCTCGTACTCCTCCACGTGGGAAACAACTGCCGAGTCTTCCCTGGCTCCGTGTCGTTCCCTTCCTAGGCCTCGCCGTCGTCCACCGCCCTGGTGCTCTCGACGCGGCCTAGTCAACGTGGTCAATGAACAACATCCATCGGAAGTGGACTGTATGTGGAGAGGCTGACAGCTGGGTCCACTCCCGCACGCAAGGAAATTCCTCCTTATTACACGCAAAATAATGATTCCTCCACCTGACAGCTAGGACCCACGGGAAGGGCTTCTGTATTTCGCGAAAAAAGTCCCCCCGCTGACAGGTCGGACCCGGCAGCTATATCTTCGCACGTTAGGAAGTGCCTCCTTATGACGCACACAAAAATGAATACCCCATGCTAGCTGGGACAGACCATAGTGGGTGGCTGACTTGTGGGCCTACTAAGTTGATGGGGACAGAGGGCTTTGTCAAGTTAGTCAATATGAACGATTCTAGCTCCAATGACCGTACGATGTCCATCCAACGGCCATAGTGCTTCTTCAACCTCTGGTCTTCTACCTCCAGCCGCCCAAAGCAGCGCCGGTCGTGCCGCCTGCTCCTACCTCACGTGGCCGGCTGTGCTGCCGCAGAGGCCTCACCGCCCCCATACTACTCCCACCGCTGGCCAGGCCATCCCTCCACTCACCCACACCCCCTGTTATTTTGCGGTGACGACAGCCTCACACCGCAGCCGAGTCGGTGAACCCTCGTACTCCTCTCCGCGTGGGCATCCACTGCCGCGTCTTCCCCGGCTCCGCATCGTCCCTTTCCTAGGCCTCACCGTTGTCCACCGCCTTGGTGCTCTCGGCGTGGCGTGGTCAATGTGGTGAACGACCGACTTCCAACGGATGAGTATTGTATGTGGAGAGGCTGACAGCTGGGTCCACGGCCACAACCCAATTTTTTTGTGGTTTGGCAAGTAAGTCACTTTGTCAGGCCTGTTGGGTTGCAAATCTTTCAAGACGAGGAGAGCTTCATTCGGCTGGCCGAGAAAATGGCCTATCAGTAATGAGAAATGGGTTGTACATTTTTAAAACACATCAAACCGGCAATTAGTTTTAAAATTCTTTTTTTTCATTTTGAGATTTTAAATTGCATTGATTTTTATGCGTGGAAAATTTGTTGGATTTTATATTGATATACATTTATTTTTAAAATTAGTTTGAATGTGACTCAAAATTTAGGGATTAAAAACAGTTCGGACCGCACCAAAATATGCTAAATTTCGTATAATTTTTTAACCCTGGTTAAAATATGGACTGTAATGCTAACAAAAAGAATATGGTCTCAAAAAAACCCTTAAGAATTAGCAAATGTGCTGTAAATTATTAGAAATAATGGAAGATGGGCTGTATGATGTTTTCCATAGATTTGAGGCTTTCCGAAAAAAGGGTTGACGCACAAGCAGTGACTGTTGGATGTCCATCCAACGACCGTCGTCCTTCTTCAATCTCTACTCTTCCTGCTCCAGCCGCTCAAACAAGCGCCAGCGGGACTGCCTGCTCTCTCCTCCTCGCGGCCGGCTGTGCTACAGCGCAGGCCTCACCGCCCCACTGTACTCCCATCGCTGGCCTAGCCATCCCTCTACTCACCCACACCTGCTGTTTTCTCCGGGGACGGTAGACGAACCAATAAACCCTCGTACTCCTCCGCGTGGGAAACAACTATCGAGACTTCCCTGGCTCCATGTCGTTCCCTTCCTAGGCCTCGCCGTCGTCCACCGCCCTGGTGCTCTCGGCGCGGCCTGGTCAACGTGGTGAATGAACGACATCCATCAGAAGTGGACTGTACGTGGAGAGGCTAATAGTTGGGTCCACGCCCGCACGCAAGGAAATGCCTCCTTATTACGCACAAAATAATGATTCCTCCACCTGACAGCTAGGACCCACGGGAAGGGCTTCTGTATTTCGCGAAAAAAAGCCCCCCTGCTGACAGGTCGGACCCGCCAGCTATATCTTCGCACGCAAGGAAGTGCCTCCTTATGACGCACACAAAAATGAATACCCCCTGCTAGCTGGGACCCACCATAGTGGGTGGCTGACTTGTGGGCCTACTAAGTTGACGGGGACAGAGGGCTTTGTCAAGTTAGTCAATATGAACGATTCTAGCTCCAGTGACCATACGATGTCCATCCAACGGCCATAGTGCTTCTTCAACCTCTGGTCTTCTTGCTCCAGCCGCCCAGAGCAGCGTCGGTCGTGCCGCCATCTCCTGCCTCCCGTGGCCGCTGTGCTGCCGCGGAGGCCTCACCGCCCCCATACTACTCCCATCGTAGGCCAGGCCATCCCTCCACTCACCCGCACCCCTCTTATTCTGCGGCGACGGCAGCCTCACACCGCAGCCGAACCAGTGAACCCTCGTACTCCTCTCCGTGTGGGCATCCACTGCCGCGTCTTCCCCGGCTCCGCATCGTCCCCTTCCTAGGCCTCATCGTCGTCCACCGCCTTAGTGCTCACGGCGCGGCATGGTCAATGTGGTCAACTACTGACTTCCATCGGAAGAGGCTGACAGCTGGGTCCACGGCCGCAGGTGGGTCCACGGCCATAGCCTAGTTTTTTTGGGATTTAGCAAGTAAGTCGCTTTGTGAGGCCTGTTGGGCTGCAAATCTTTCAAGACGAGGAGAGCTTCATTTGGCTGGCCGAGAAAATGGCCTATCAGTAATGAGAAATGGGTTGTACATTTTTCAAACACATCAAACCGACAATTAGTTTCAAAATTCTTTTTTTTTTATTTCGAGATTTTAAATTGCATTGATTTTTATGTGTGGACAATTTGTTGGATTTTATATTGATAAACATTTATTTTTAAAATCAGTTTAAATGTGACTCAAAAATTCGGGATTAACAACAGGTCGGACCGCACCAAAATATGCAAAATTTCGTATAATTTTTTAACCGTGGCCACAATATGGGCTGTAATGCTATCAAAAAGAATATGGGCTCCAAAAAAATCTTAAGAATTAGCAAATGGGCTGTAAATTATTATTAATAATGGCAGATGGGTTGTATGATGTTTTCCACATATTTGAGGCTTTCCTAAAAAAAGGTTGACGCACAAGCAGTGACTGTTGGATGTCCATCCAACGGCCGTCGTGCTTCTTCAATCTCTGCTCTTCCTGCTCGAGCCGCTCAAACAAGCGCCGGCGAGACTGTCTGCTCTCTCCTCCCCGCGGCCAGCTGTGCTGCCGCGCAGGCCTCACCGCCCCACCGTACTCCCATCCCTGGCCTAGCCATCCCTCTACTCACCCACACCTGCTGTTTTCTCCGGGGACGGCAGACGAACCAGTAAACCCTCCTACTCCTCCGCGTGGGAAACAACCGCCGAGTCTTCCCTGTCTCCGTGTCGTTCCCTTCCTAGGCCTCGCCGTCGTCCACCGCCCTGGTGTTCTCGGCACGGCCTGGTCAACGTGGTCAACGACCGACATGCATCTGAAGTGGACTGTACGTGGAGAGGCTGACAGCTGGGTCCACGGCCGCACGCAAGGAAATGCCTCCTTACTACGCGCAAAATAATGAGTCCTCCACCTGACATCTGGGACCCACCGAAAGGGCCTCTGTATTTCGCGAAAAAAAATGTTACCGCCGCTGACAGCTCGGACCCACCAGCTATATCTTCGCACGCAAGGAAGTGCCTCCTTATTATGCACAAAAAAATGAATACCCCCTGTTAGCTGGGACCCAGTATAGTGGCAGGCTGACTTGTGGGCCTAGTAAGTTGACGGGGACGGAGGGCTTTGTCAACTTAGTCATTATGCACGATTCTAGCTCGAGTGACCGTATGTTGTCCATCCAACGGCCGTAGTGCTTCTTCAACCTCTGGTCTTCTTGCTCCAGCCGCCCAAACCAGCTAGCAAACCAGCGTCGGTCGTGCCTCGTGCTCCTACCTCCCGTGGCCGGCTGTGCTGCCACGGATGTAATGCCCCAGATGTAATACTTTCCAATAATGGCTATAAAGCTTCTCAATTTGATCTTTGTCATTATCCTTGGGGGTTCTTGTCATTTATTTTCTTTGCATTGCCATATCATTTAATATTTTTGCATCCTTGCTTTGCTTCATCATCATATCATCATGGCATCATAGTTTATTTTTGTTCATGAGTGAGTGTGAGGCCTTGTGGTGTTGTGTGTGTGGGTTCTAGCTAAGCCTAGCTAAAACCTAACCCCCTCCTTCCCTCTCCTTCTTCTTCTTCTTCTTCTTTCTTTTCTTTTCTGGTTTTTCTTTGCTCCATTGTGCAAGCAACTTAGCCAAGCCCATTAGTGTTCTTTCTTCTCCTATAAATCTTGCACCATGTGAACAACCTCTCCACCAAATATCACCCTATTTGAAAATGAACTGGTTGGGTTTTAAAATACTAAGAGTTTGAACCATATTCAAACTCCTTTTATTTTTCTTTTCCCCTAACTCTTCTTCTTTTATTCTGTGCTTTCCTTTTTCTTTTCCGCCTGAAGAAATAAAGAAAAAGGAAGAAAACCAGCAGCTCAGCAGTGGACTGGGCTTCCTCTCCTTCTCTCCCCCAATACCATCTCCTTTTCCCTCACAACGCAGGCCCATCTCTCCCGCAGGCTGAGCCAACAGGCCGCAGCCATCGTGCCGTGGCTTTTCCCCCCTTGGCTCCACCTGTCTGTCTCACAGAGCCCCGTTGCCGTCTTCCTCCGTCAGCCAAGCAGAGCAACGCGCGCGCTCACCGTCGTGCCGTGATCTCATGGACGTCGAGGTCTCGAGGCCCGAGCCCCCCATTTAAACCCAAAGCTTGTCCAACCCCTCTCTCTAGGTTTCCCCTTCCTCCTTGTCGCCGCCTGGAGAGCCCAGCACCACCAGATCCGCCGTTCCCATCAACACCCGAGCGCATCTGAGAGCAGCCCCTCGTTGCCGACGGGCCCCTCGTCGACGTCAGCCTCGCGAAAGGTGTCCTTCTGCTTCCATGTCGTCGACTCCTTCGACTACGTCGCCTACGCGGACCCGATCGCCTCCACGCAGAGCTCTTCTTCCTCTACTTCATCTCCGGTGGCCGTACCTGTTCGAGAGCCACCGCCGTCGACTCCATCCACGACTGGGCCAGCCGAGCACATCGCCATGCTCGTGGTGAGCTCCTCTCTCTCCCTGTACCTTTTCCCCTTCCTGTGCGCCCTCTAGGCCCTAGTTCACCGAGCGCATCATCGTCGGACCTCGTCGCCAGCGAGAGTTCCGATCCCTCTAGTGCTTCGCTTGCTGTCCGTTTGCTTCGTCTCGTTGTGTAGAAGCTGGCTGTCTAGTCAGTGCTCCGCCTAGGCCTCTGCATCGCCTCCCCGTTGCTTAGTCGCTGTTGTTCTGCCGTTGCTCGTCACCGGTGTTGTAGTGCTCTATAGGTGCTGCTAGCATGCTAGATGGATGCGTAACTCTTCCAGGAGCACGCCACACCACTCCGCCACCTCGTTTTGTCGCCGGAGCAGCTCCGACGAGCAGCTCCGATGAGCCTCTGGTTTCTTCAGTCATCTGCATCTGCATATACTTCTTCAGGCTTAGTGCATGTTACCTGTCGAGAAACATTCAGTAGCGCGGTGGCTTGTCTTCGTCAGTTAATGTAGGGGGTCGTGTGTTCGAATCCTTGTGGGCGCAATGGTTTCGCCCCCTTTTTATTTCTCGCGTGTGGCTGATAGGTAGGCCCCACCTGCCAGCCACTTAGCAGCTTCTCAGCCCTGCGCGCACCCGCTGGCGACAGCTCAACAGCCGGGCCCCCTCTGTCAGTGGCAGTGGCTAGCGCAGCCCTCGGTCAATCTGGACCCTGGTGCTTGTTTTGTTTTTCTTTTCTGTTTTCTTTTTCTTTTCTTTTCTGTTTTTCTTGTTTATTTAATATGTGTGAAAATATGTTTCTGATGAATATGAGTTATATATAAAAAGTGCTTAGAATTTTATGTAGTTTATGAATATGCTGTTTGTTGCCATGTTTAAAAACATTTAAAATGCTGTTTGAATTTAAACTTGTTTTAAATATGCTTAAACTTGCAAAAATCATAACTAAATGTCTACAACTCCAAATTTAACAAACTTTATATGCATTTGGGGTAGAAAAATGTGTAGAATATTTTGGTGATGTTGTTTAGCATGTTTGACAACTTTATCACAGAAGTTTTTCAGATATGTCCCAAATGCATTTAAATTAATATGGGAGTTTCTGGATATTGTTGTTATTTATTTCTAGCCCATTTAAATGTGCTAGCATGTTGCTGTAATGTTGGTAGCACCCTTGCCATGTTAACCAACTCTTTATAAACTTGTTGGATGCTTGTTTGATCAACTACATAAACTTGGTAGTTGTCCTTTAGTTGTTTTCTTTCTTGTGTATGATCTTGTTGGAAGTGATGTTGTTGCACTCTTGTGCCCCCTAGGCCATGCATCATATCTACTCTTGTCCTTGTTCATCGTGTTGATGCATCATGTGGTTGAGCACTGCATGTTGATTGATTTTGTTCCGTTGTTGCATTGTTGTGTTTGGTTAGAGCCCGGTGACGATACGGAGTACGAGGTTTCTACCGAGGTTGAGTGTGAGGAACAAGGTTACGATCCCTCCGTGGAATCAATAGGCAAGATGACCTTACCCAGATATCACTACTATCTTTGCCTATGCTAGATGTCTCGCTCTTTAGCCTATTTGCCTCGATGCCTATGTCTGTTTGTCAGCCTCCTATTGTTGCCATGAACCTCTCTAACCACCCAACCTAGCAAACCGTTGTTTGGCTACGTAAGCATCGCTCAACCCCTCTTATAGCATTGTTAGTTGCAGGAGAAGAGTTGAAGATTCTTGCTTCATGTTGAAGTTATTGTTGGGATATCACAATATATAATCTGTTTAACTAAATCATCTATATATTTGGCAATGGGTGGAAGGCTAAGCCTCTTGCTTGGTGTTTTGTTCCACTCATGCCACCCTAGGAACCGTTTAAACCGGTGTTATGTTCCTTGATTTTGCGTCCCTAACACGGTTGGGGTTTATGTGCCCCCCTTGATAACCCGCTTAGCGCTAAAGCTTTTCCAGCAAGGCCCATCATTGGTTTTACATTTGCCTAATAACTAAAACTTGCATAAGGGCGTTGCAAACCCGAGTTCTTAATTAACAACCCTGGGCCAGTGCTCCACAAGAGTGTTGGTCCAAACTGGGCGTTCTGCGGGGCCACCTCGAGGAAACTCAAGGGCTGGTAAAAACCTGTAGCTTGTCCCATCCGGTTGTGGCTTGAGACGAGATACGTGCGGCTACTATCAGGGTGTCGGCATGCCGGGAGGTCTTGCTGGATTAGTTTTACCTTTGTCGGAATATCTTGAGCACGGGATTCCGAGAATACTCGGGTCTTCCCACCTCGGAGTTGCGACTCCGCAGATCGTGAGCTTGTGATGGGCTAAGTTGGGACACCCCTGCAGGGTTTGATCTTTCGAAAGCCGTGCCCGTGGTTATGTGGCAGATGGGAATTTGTTAATATCCGGTTGTAGAAAATGTGACACTATGATCATAGTACACTACCAGCGTGAGTAACCGTGACGGTCGCTTTCCGAAGGGGTTCGGGAAGTGAACACGGTGGGGTTATGTTTGACGTGCTTAGTTAGGATCACTTCGTGATCACTTTGACGATCGTTGGCACCTTCTCTTCTTGCTTTAAACACGTAAGCTAGTGCTAGTGCTGCTGCAACCTTGTTTTCTGCCTTGTTCCACACCTAAGGCTTTGATAGTATTGCTACCTGGGAACGGGATTGCCGAGTCCTCTGTGGCTCATAGATTCTACACAACACTAGATGCAGGTACCGTTGAGAACTACACAACTGGTGGTTCAGAGTTGTATTGGGAGTTCGATGAAGAACGTGGGCGATACTACGTGTCTTACCCAGAGGATAAGTAGGGCTCTTACTAGGATGATCGGGACCTTGTGTTGATTTATTTATGGTATCTTTCATTTGGATCTTCGTCCGTAGTCGGACTCTGATGTTACTGGATGATGTATTTTAATGTATTACATTGTGTGACGTGGCGAGTGTAAGCCAACTACTCTTTTATTTTTTCATCCCCTCTTTTACATGAGATGTGCAAAGATACCATACTTGAGATCATTCTAGTATGAGATTATGCCTTTAAGTCGTGCCTCGACACGTAGGAGGTATAGTCTCATACTGGGCGTTACAGCGAAGGCCTCACCGCCCCCTACTAGTCCCACCGCTGGCCAGGCCATCCCTCCTCTCACCCACACCCCCTGTTATTCTGTGGCGATGGCAGCCTCACACCGCAGCCGAACCAGTGAACCCTCATACTCCTCTATGCGTGGGCATCCACTGCCGCGTCTTCCCCGGCTCCGCGTCGTCCCCTTCCCAGGCCTCACCGTCATCCACCGCCCGGGTGCTCTCGGCGCGGCGTGATCAACGTGGTCAAGGAACGGCTTCCATCGGATGTGGACTGTACGTGGAGAGGCTGACAGTTGGGTCCATGATGATAGCATGGAAGTGCCTCCTTATTACGCGGAAAATAATTATTCCTCCACCTGACAGTAGGGACCCACCGGACATGCCACCGTATTTTGCAAAAAAAAAACGTTCCCCCTTAGACTGCTGGGATCGAGCGGATGGGCCGCGTATTGCGCGAAAAAGATGTTCCCCCCGCTGCCAGCTCAGACCCACCGAAAGCGCCTTCTTATTACGCACAAAAAATGAATACTCCCCATGCTAGTTGGGACCCACCTTGGTGGGAGGCTGACTTGTGGGCCTACTAAGTTGATGGGGCGGGAGTGCTTTCTCAACTTACTCAATATGAATGATTCTAGCTCCAGTGACCGTACGATGTCCATCCAACGGCCTTAGTGCTTCTTCAACCTCTGGTCTTGTTGCTCTAGCCGCCCAAAGCAGCGCCGGTCGTGCCGCATGCTCCTGCCTCCCGTGGCCGGCTGTGCTACCGCAGAGGCCTCACCACCCCATACTATTCCGACCGCTGGCCAGGCCATCCCTCTACTCACCCACACCCCCTGTTATTCTACGGCGACGACAGCCTCACACCATAGCGAACCAGTGAACCCTCTCACTCCTCTACGCGTGGGCATCCACTGTCGCGGCTTCCTCGGCTTCGCGTCGTCCCCTTCCTAGGCCTCGCCGTCGTCCATCGCCCTGGTGCTCTCAGTGCGGCGTGGTCAACATGGTCAAGTAACGGCTTCCATTGGACGTGGACTGTACGTGGAGAGGCTGACAATTGAGTCCACGGCCGCAGCAAGGAAGTGCCTCCTTATTACGTGCAAAATAATTATTCCTCCACCTGACAACAGGGACCCACCGTATGGGTCACCGTATTTCGCGAAAAAATGTTGTCCTCTGACTGCTGGGACCCACCAGCTACATCTTCGCACGTAAGGAAGTGCGTCCGGGCAAAAAAACAAAACGATTCGCCCCCTTGACTGCCGGGACCCACCAGCTACATCTTTGCACGCAAGGAAGTGCCTGACAGTCGGGACCCACCTGGTCGAAGCGTACATAGCATTGTCATTCTGGTCGCGAACGTGTACGTACATACTGGTCGATGTAGAGGCGCGCACGTGTCGTAGTAGAGGCGCGCACGTAGCATGTACACGTACGTACATCGGCAAGTGTGCAATAAAGAAAATACGGCCACGTACATACATACAGGCAGGGTCTCGAACGCCTACTCGCGCATACGTACGGCCAGGGCTCGTGTACATGGCTGGGTCGGAATGGAGAAACATCGTCGTCGTCGTGTTCATGGGGAGCCAACCGGCTAGGTCGGAACGGAATGCGTCGTCGTGTTCATCGGGAGGTCTTGGACGGAACAGCCGATGGAAACGAGGCCTGGCGTACCGCAGAACGGAGGAAACGACCTTGTGTTCGACCGACCACATTTGAAACGGGATCATGTTCATCGGGAGGGGTATGGCATACCGCAAAACGGAGGAAACGGACCTCCTACGGTCGAAACGGGGGTCTTGTTGATCAGGAGGGGTGTGGAGTACCGCAAAACGGAGGAAACGGACTTGTGTTGGAGCGCTATGGTCGAAACGGGGTTCCTGTTCATCGGGAGGGGTGTGGCGTACCGCAAAACGAAGGAAACAGACTTGTGTTGGAGCGCTACGGTCGAAACGGGGGTCCTGTTCATCGGAAGGGGTGTGGCGTACCGCAAAACGGGACTCCACGGGATACTGTTCATCACCACCGTCGACCCCCTCCAGCCTCCACGGGCTACTGTTCATCCACCGTCGACCTCCTCCAGCCTCCACCCGCGACTGTTCAGCCTCCACCGCGCGCTCCTCCACCGGCTACTATTCAACCAGCCCTCTCCACGCGCTCCTGTTCAACCACCCCTCCACGGGCTACTGTTCATCCAGCCCTCCACCGTCTACTGTTCATGCAGCCCTCCACGGGGTGGTCCTGTTCATGCAGCCCCAACCGGCTCGATCAAACGGGGTCCTGTTCATGCAGAGGCAACACCACGGGGTCCTGTTCAGCCACCCCCATCGGGAACTATTCATCCAAACCCCCCAGCAACGCTCACTATTCATGCAGAGGCAACATCGATCAGCTTCAGTTAGCAGCAGTAGCGAAGGAATCGCTCGATTGGGTTTAGTTAACAGCCATCGATCAATCGCTCGGGTTCAGTAACGCGAGCCTGCAGTGCAATCGCTCGGGTTCAGTTAGAGCCCAACGCCTCGCTCGGGTTCAGTTAGAGCCCAATGCCTCGCACCCACACGCGTGCGTGTACGAGAGAAACACTCATCGCTCGGCCCCGACCACCCACCGTAACAGGGAACACCCCTATATTTTCCTCGCCCTCGCTTCTACCACGGTTTTTTTCCGTTATGAAGGCCCAAAGAATGTCATGCAGCTGCGTCTCTGGCCCGCCCAGGACGAAAAGCCCATTTTCTGTCATGATTTTTTGTCATAGAAGCAGGACCCCGCCACATCTATGATAATAGCGTGTTATGTCACAATTATTGTCATAGAAGTGTCATAAGTATGACAGAAAAAAGTTTTGTTTGGACCAAAATGTCACGGATGTGTCTTTTTTTTGCAGTGAATATAATAACCATTATTCTCAGATTTAAATGAATAACCGTCTCGCAACAAACAAGATCCAGATATAATGTTCATGCTCAATGCTGGCACCAAATAACAATTATTCAGGTCTAAAACTAATCCCGAAGGTAGATGTAGAGGTAGCGTGCCGACGGCGATCACATCGACTCTGGAACATTTCCCATGCGCATCGTCACCTCGTCCTTAGCCAATCTTATTTTAATCCGCAGCCCCTGTTTCAAGTTACAAATATTAGGAACCAAACCGGTATCAAATACCTAGGTGCTACTACGAGCATTAGTAAGGTACACATCAATAACATGTATATCACATATACCTTTGTTCACCTTGCCATCCTTCTTATCCGCCAAATACTTGGGGCAGTTCCGCTTCCAGTGTCCAGTCCCTTTGCAGTAGAAGCACTCAGTTTCATGCTTGGCTCCAGACTTGGGTTTCTTCATGGGAGTAGCAACTGTCTTGCTATTCTTCTTGAAGTTCGCCTTCTTTCCCTTGCCCTTTTTCTTGAAACTAGTGATCTTGTTAACCATCAACACTTGATGCTCCTTTTTGGTTTCTACCTCCGCAGCTTTGAGAAGAGCGAAGAGCTCAGGAATTGTCTTCTGCATCCCTTGCATGTTATAGTTCATCACAAAGCCTTTATAGCTTGGTGGCAGTGATTGAAGAACTCTATCAATAACACTATCTTCATCAACTTTGCATCCAAGTTGAGTCATATGATTGTAGTACCCAGACATTCTGAGCAAGTGTTCACTAATAGAACTATTCTCCTCCATCTTGCAGCTGTAGAACTTATTGGAAATCTCATATTTCTCAATCCGGGCATTTGCTTGAAATATTAACTTCAAGTCCTGGAACATCTCATATGCTCCATGACGTTCAAAACGTCGTTGAAGTCCCGGTTCTAAGCCGTGAAGCATGGCACACTGAACTATCATGTAGTCATCAGACTGCGTCTGCCATACGTTCAAAGCGTCTACATTAGCGGGAGGGGGCTTATCACCTAGCGGTGCTTCAAGGACATAATTCTTCTGTGCAGCAATGAGGATAATCCTCAAGTTACGGACCCAGTCCGTGTAATTGCTACCATCATCTTTCAACTTAGCTTTCTCTAGGAATGCATTAAAATTCAAAGGAACGGTAGCACGGGCCATTGATCTACAATAACATAGATATGTAAAAACTATCAGGACTAAGTTCATGATAAATTAAAGTTCAATTAATCATATTACTAAAGAACTCTCACTTAGATAGACATCCCTCTGGTCATCTAAATGATCACGTGAACCAAATCAACTAAACCATGTCCGATCATCACGTGAGATGGAGTAGTTTTCAATGGTGAACATCTTATGTTGATCATATCTACTATATGATTCACGTTCGACCTTTCGGTCTCCAGTGTTCCGAGGCCATGTCTGTACATGCTAGGTTCGTCAAGTTTAAACCGAGTATTCTGCGTGTGCAAAACTTGCTTGCACCCGTTGTATGTGAACGTAGAGCTTATCACACCCGATCATCACATGGTGTCTCAGCACGACGAACTTTCGTAATGGTGCATACTTAGGGAGAACACTTGTATCTTAAAATTTTGTAATGGATCATCTTATAATGCTACCGTCGTAGTAAGCAAAATAAGAAGCATAACAAGATAAACATCACATGCAATCAAAATATGTGACATGATATGGCCATCATCATCTTGTGCTTTTGATCTCCATCTCCAAGGCACCGTCATGATCACCATCGTCACCTGCGCGACACCTTGATCTCCATCGTAGCATCATTGTCGTCTCGCCAACTATTGCTTCCACGGCTATCGCCACCGCTTAGTGATAAAGTAAAGCAATTACATGGCGATTGTATTTCATACAATAAAGTGACAACCATATGGCTCCTGCCAGTTGCTGATAACTTTACAGAACATGATCATCTCATACAATAACGTATAAATCATCATGTCTTAGCCATATCACATCACAACATGCCCAGCAAAAACAAGTTAGACATCCTCTACTTTGTTGTTGCAAGTTTTACATGGCTGCTATGGGCTTAGCAAGAACCGTTCTTACCTACGCATACAAAAACCACAACGATTTTTCGTCAAGTATGTGCTGTTTTAACCTTCACAAGGACTGGACGTAGCCACACTTGATTCAACTAAAGTGAGAGAGACAGACACCCACCAGTCACCTTTAAGCAACAAGTGCTCATAACGGTGAAACCAGTCTCGCGTAAGCATACGCGTAATGTCGGTCCGGGCCGCTTCATCTCACAATACCGCTGAACCAAAGTATGACATGTTGGTAAGCAGTATGACTATTATCGCCCACAACTCACTTGTGTTCTACTCGTGCATATCATCTACGCATAGACCTGGCTCTGATACCATTGTTGGGGAACGTAATATTTCAAAAAAAAATTACGATCACGCAAGATCTATATACTAGATGCATAGCAAAGAGAGGGGAGAGTGTGTCTACGTACCCTCGTAGACCGGGAGCGGAAGCGTCTAGTGACGCGGTTGATGTAGTCGCACTTACTTCGTGATCCAACCGATCAAGCACCGAACGTACGGAGCCTCCGCGTTCAGCACACTTCAGCTTGATGAGGTCCCACGAGCTCTTGATCCAGTAGAACTTTGCGGGAGAGTTTCGTCAAACTACCGGCGCAGGGCTTCGCCTAATCACTGCAACGATATGACTGAGGTGTGTTTCTGTGGAGGGGGGCACCGCACACGGTTGTGAGAGATCAGCTTGATCAACTTGTGTGTCTAGAGGTGCCCCCTTGCCCCCGTATATAAAGGAGCAAGGGGAAGAGGCCGGCCGGCCCCTATGGCGCGCCCTAGGAGGGCCACTCCTACTAGGAATAGGAATCCTATTCCTAGTAGGAGTCCACCAAGAGGGAGAGGGGGAAGGAAGGAGAGGGAGAGGGAGAAGGAAGGGGGCGCCGCCCCCTCCTCTCCTTGTCCAATTCGGACCAAGGGGGAGGGGCGCGCGGCCCAGCCCTGGCCGGCCCTCTCTCTCTCCACTAAGGGCCCAAGTGGCCCATTAGTTCCCCCGAGGGGTACCGATACTCCTTCGGCACTCCGGTTTAATCCGAAACTTACCCGGAACACTTTCAGTGTCCGAATATAGTCGTCCAATATATCAATCTTTACATCTCGTACATTCCAAGACTCCTCGTCATGTCTGTGATCTCATCCGGGACTCCGAACTACCTTCGTTACATCAAAACTCATAAACTCATAATACCGATCGTCATCAAGCATTAAGCGTGCGGACCCTACGGGTTCGAGAACTATGTAGACATGACCGAGACTCATCTCCGGTCAATAACCAATAGCGGAACCTGGATGCTCATATTGGCTCCTACATATTCTACGAAGATCTTTTATCGGTCAAACCGCATAACAATATACGTTGTTCCTTTTGTCATCGGTATGTTACTTGCCCGAGATTCGATCGTTGGTATCACAATACCTAGTTCAATCTCGTTACCGGCACGTCTCTTTACTCGTTCCGTAATACATCATCTCGTGACTAACTCATTAGTCATTTGCTTGCAAGGCTTATTATGATGTGTATTACCAAGAGGGCCCAGATATACCTCTCCGGCACTCGGAGTGACAAATCCTATTCTTGATCTATGCCAACACCACGAACACTTTCGGAGACACCTGTAGAGCATCTTTATAATCACCCAGTTACGTTGTGATGTTTGATAGCACACAAGGTGTTCCTCCGGTATTCGGGAGTTGCATAATCTCATAGTCATAGGAACATGT
Organism: Secale cereale; assembly: GCA_902687465.1. NCBI lineage: Eukaryota > Viridiplantae > Streptophyta > Magnoliopsida > Poales > Poaceae > Secale > Secale cereale. The sequence goes on from LR738710.1 coordinate 252,135,809, forward strand.
ATAAGTCATGAAGAAAGCAATAGCAATAAAACTAAACGATCATAGTGCTAAGCTAACGGACGGGTCTTGTCCATCACATCATTATCCTAATGATGTGATCTTGTTGATCAAATGACAACTCATGTTTATGGCTAGGAAACATAACCATCTTTGATCAATGAGATAGTCTAGTAGAGGCATACTAGGGACATACTGTTTTGTCTATGTATTCACACATGTACTAAGTTTCCGGTTAATACAATTCTAGCATGAATAAAAGACATTTATCATGATATAAGGAAATACAAATAACATCTTTATTATTGCCTCTAGGGCATATTTCCTTTATCTCCGATGATGCGTGAGTAGTTTACCACAGACCTACGAGTCCGTAGGCAGTAGCTAGACAGCTTCTTCTCCCTTTGTATCTCAATACAATGGTCTCTTGGATATCCATTTGGTGTAATGACTTTTTGCGGTGTGTTTGTTGGGATCTGATGAATTGTGAGTTTATGATCAGATTTGCCTTGATTTAATATCCATTCTTGATTATTGTAGCCTTGTATTTCTTCTCCAATATTTGGGTTTTGTTTGGCCAACTTGATCTATTTATGTTGCAATGGGAAGATGTGCTTTGTAATGAGTTTGATCTTGCGGTGTCCTTTCCCAGTGACAGAAGGGGCAGCAAGGCACACATGTATTGTTGCTATTAAGGATAAAAAGATGGGGTCTATTCCTACATGAATAGATCTTGTCTACATCATGTCATCATTCTTATTGCATTACTCCATTTTTCCATGAACTTAATACACTAGATGCATGTTGGATAGCGGCCGATGTGTGGAGTAATAGTAGTAGATGCTGGCATGAGTCCAGTCTACTAATCTTGGACGTGATGCCTATATACATGATCATTGTCTTGGATACCGTCATAATTATTTGCTTTTCTATTAATTGCCCAACAGTAATTTGTCTACCCACCGCATGCTATTGTCTCGAGAGAAGCCACTAGTGAAATCTACGGTCCCCGGGTCTATTTTCCAATCATATACTTTTAGATCTATATTTCAATTTGACTTTTTCTTTTATTTGTAACTTTTATATTTAGATCGATATTATCAAAAACCAGAAATACCTTGTTGTGTTTTATTTGCTTTTATTTGCATATTTCAATCTACTACAATTTTATCCTATTCTTACGTCAGTTTTTCGCATCGTTACCCGGAAGGGATTGACAACCCCTTTAACGCACAGGGTTGCAAGTATTTGTTCTTTGTGTGCAGTTACCGTTTACATAGTGTTGCTTGGTTCTCCTACTGGTTCGATAACCTTGGCCTCATCACTGAGGGAAATACCTTACCATTGTTGTGCCGCATCCTCCCTTATTCCTTGGGGAAACATCGACGCATCTCAAGCGACATCAAATGAACTTTCTAGCGCCGTTGTTGGGGAGACATCATCAACATCTATCAGGTTCCCAATCACAAATCTCATCTCCTTGAAATTTAAATTATTTTCCATTTGCCTCTCATTTTCATATCCCCCACTTCACAAAAATTTGTCGTGTTTATTTGCTCTCTTTTGTGTTCGCCATTTCCCTTGCCGGGTCTATTCGCATTCTTACTTTCTAGTCATCATGGCTAGTCCTCCCCTCATCATTTGCACCCCGAGAATGAAGTTCTCAATTTTAAGCAAAGAGGAGGAGAAAGCCTAAAAGATTCTTGGTATAGGATTTGCAATACTAATAACATATATATTCATAAGCAGTCCACTATTGTTCTTCTTAGAAATTTTCATGTGGGAATCACTACTTGGTTTAGATTTGTTCTTGACACCATTATCGGAGGAAATTTCTTAAGTTGTCATCCTCTTCATTCTTTGAATGCTATGGAAAGTTTAGTGGCTTCTCCTCCTATTATTATCAATGAAACATTTTTGACTCTTGAGCATGTTATGCAAAGATTAGATGCTATTGAAAAGGGAATGCTCACTAAAGAACACATTGAAAATTTGGATAAAAAGATGCATAATCTTGCTAATAAATTTGGGTCGAAAGCGGGTGATGTTTTTAAATTGTTAGAAGAGAAGGAACATGTAGTCAATGAAAGAATTGAAGAGAGTCCTTCTCGGATTGATAATTTGGAATAAAGTTTTAGTAACTTTAGCACCGCTTTTTCTTCCATCAAAACTATCGAGAAAACACCCGTAAAAAGTCGCAAGAACAAGGGGGCTACTTCTAGTAGTAACAAAGGGGGTCTTAAAATGATTAGTGTTCGTCCCAATTTTATTGAAGTAATAAAAGGTCCCCTCTACAAAAGCAAATTCCTTGATCTTGTCCCTAGAAGTATTATTGTTGAGGAAATATATGCCAAATATTTGAAGAAATGTGTGATTGAGGAGTTGGAAAATAAGGACGGCGATACTTGAGATCTTGGTATTATGCCTAGCTAAGGGCGTAAAATGGCAGCGCTCGTTGGGTGGCAACCCAACTTGTATCATTTTGCCTTTTGATTTTCTTGTTGTTTTCAATTAAATGACCAATAATACCTCTGGTTTGATATGTTTTTTTGGTTTTAAATAAATGTTTGTGCCAAGCAAATCCTTTGGGGTGATTTGGTTGATAGTTGATTTGATCGTGTTAGAAATTCATAAACTTCTGCGTCCAGAGTTAGAATTTCCAACGATTATTGGAGCGTGATAAACTCTTGAATTTTTTTGGCGTTATCAATGTACAAATTTTCCGCGTTATCCTAATTTTTCAGAATTTTCAGAATTACAGAAGTATGGTCAAAATTCGCATCTTTACAGATTGTTCTATTTTTGAAAGATTTTGTTTTGGTTGTGTTATGTGCTTGTTTTGATGATTCTATGGTTTCTTTTAAAGATGTTTTGCCATAGAAAAGTTAGAATATAGTAGATATAATACAATTAAAAAATAAGAATTGGTTTGCTATAGTACTTAGAGTAAAGATTAGTTCTATTATACTAACAGATCTCACGAGGTTTTGTTGAGTTTTGTGTGATTGAAGTTTTCAAGTTTTGGGTGAGATCGCGATGGATGAAGGAATAAGTAGTAGCAAAAGGCTAAGCTTGGGGATGCCCGAGGCACCCCAAGATAATATTCAAGAAGTATCAAACAACTAAGCTTGGGGATGCCCCCGAGTGGCATTCCATCTTTCTTCTAACGAGCACTAGTATTTTACTTGAGACTATATTTTTATTCGTCACATATTATGAGTTTTGCTTGGAGCGTCTTGTATGATATGAGTCTTTGCTTGTTTTTCTTTTTAATTTTTAATAATATCCTTCCTGTACATACCTATTTGAGAGACCCAAATTATTCTATGCTTGCTCCTATGCTTCACTTATTTTTTTAAGCTATGGAATTGCTAGTGCTTCACTTATATCTTTTTGAGCATGGTGTGCTTTGTTATCTTTGAAGAAATTCTCTAACGCTTCACTTAGATTAATTTGAGAGAAAGAAATATGATGCTCATGTTCTTCATTTATATTTGTTTGAGCTTATCAAAAGCAACATATGAAACTAGTCCAAAGTGATAGATATCCAAGGGGGTATAATTAAAAACTTTCATGAAGATCATTGGACAAAATAAACTTGATTCTTTGTGATAGTTTTGAGATATGATGATAGTGATATGTGAGCCATGTTAATGAGAAAAAATGTTTTAGTAAGAATATTGATGTTAAGGTTTGTGATTCCCTATGCAAGCACGAAAGTCAATAGTCATGCAATGAAATTACATCCTACTTGTGTTGCATTATTCGGTGTTAGTTATGTTTAATGTTCTCTTATGATGGTTTTCGTTCCTTGGTTGGTCACTTCTCAACCTCTTGCTAGCCTACACTTTGTACTAAGTAGAAATAGTACTTGTGCATTAATATCCTAAAACCCAAGTTATGCCAAATGAGTCCACCATACCTACCTATATGCAGTATTTCCATGCTGTTCTAAGCAAATTTGTATTTGCCAACACTAATTTCAAAATAAATTTCTCTTTTGTGTGCCCATACCGCTCATGAAGTGGTGAGGGGTGGCTAATATTTTTCATGCTAGATGTGTTGTTCTCAAGATGAGTGGTTATTCACTTGTCATTGCACGAGAGTATGGCGGTAATAGGGATTCCCAGTCCAAAAATGAAAAAGGAAATTTACTTTGTTTTGTCAAATAATAAATTCCTTGGAAAGTGTTGGTATGGAGGGCAACCGTGGATACGGCTAGCCATGGCTTGTGAAAGTTTGATGGAAAAAGGAATAAACTTTATTTTATGTTTGGGAACCGCCTATGATATATCTAGCATGGAAAGTGTTGGGAACTCTAAGTCATTCTCGTTGACAGGAAAAGCATACCACCCAAAATAATTTTATCTCTCAATTTAAGCTTTGAGCTCTGGCACCTCTACAAATCTCTACTTCCCTCTGCGAAGGGCCTATCTTTTACTTTATGCAATTTTTATTTTTATTTGAGTCTCCATCTTCTCTTATAAAGCACCAACAACGGAACACTATTATCACAATTGAGCATTGGACGTAGCTAATATTTGGATGTGTTGCATGCATGGATCAATGATTGAGCATAGTGGGCTAGGGAATAACTTGCTTCAGTATTGATATTTTGAAAGCCATGGTTGTTTGTTGATATGCTTGAGTATTAAAGTCCTCACATCAAAACTAGACTATTGCTTTGAACCATATAAAAGTCCAAATGACCATGCTGTAAATAAAAGAAGATGTGATGAACGTGGTAGGCATCAATCCACATAAAAAATATGTTTATATCATTTACCTACTCGAGGACGAGCAGGAATTAAGCTTGGGGATCCTGATACGTCTCCAACGTATCTATAATTTTTGACTGTTCCATGCTGTTATATTATCATTCTTGGATGTTTTACAATCGTTTTGCAATCATTTATATCATTTTTGGGGACCAACCTATTGACATAGTGACAAGTGCCAATTGTTGTTTTCTGCTTGTTTTTTACATCGCAGAAAATCAATATCAAACGGAGTCCAAATGCAGCGAATTTTTTGTGGATTTATTTGGACCAGAAGACACGAGATGGACCAGAGAAGCACCTAGGGGTGCTCTGAGGGGGGCACAACCCACCAGGGTGTGCCTGGGCCCCCAGGTGCACCCAGGTGGGTTGTGCCCACCTCGGTGGCCTCCCGCACCGCCTCTTCGCTCTATAAATACCTCCATCCTCAGAAAACCCTAGGGGGGTTGATGAAATTTTGCTCCAGCCGCCGCAAGTTCCAGAACCACCAGATCCAATCTATACCCTTTTTCCGGCACTCCGCCGGAGGGGAACACGATCATGGAGGGGTTCATCATCCTCATTAGTGCTTCTCCGATGATGCGTGAGTAGTTTACCACAGACCTACGGGTTCGTAGGAAGTAGCTAGATGGCTTCTTCTCTCTTTGTCTCTCAATACAATGGTCTCTTGGAGATCCATTTGATGTAATGACTTTTTGAGGTGTGTTTGTTGGGATCCGATGAATTGTGAGTTTATGATCAAATTTGCCTTGATTTAATATCCATTCTTGATTATTATAGCCTCGTATTTCTTTTGAGATATTTGGGTTTTGTTTGGCCAACTTGATATATTTATCTTCCAACGGGAAGAGGTGCTTTGTAATGGGTTCGATCTTGCGATGTCCTTTCCCAGTGACAGAAGGGGCAGCAAGGCACGCATGTATCGTTGTTGTTAAGGATAAAAAGATGGGGTCTATTCCTACATGAATAGATCTTGCATTGTCTACATCATGTCATTGTTCTTATTGCATTACTCCGTATTCCCATGAACTTAATACACTAGATGCATGCTGGATATCAGTCGATGTGCGGAGTAATAGTAGTAGATGCAGGCAGGAGTTGGTCTACTAATCTTGAACGTGATGCCTATATACATGATCATTGTCTTAGATATTGTCATAATTATTTGCTTTTCTATCAATTGTCCAACAATAATTTGTCTACCCACCGCATGCTATTTTCTCGAGAGAAGCCACTAGTGAAATCTACGGCCCCGGGTCTATTTTCCAATCATATACTTTCAGATGTATATTGCCATTTGCCTTTTTCTTTTATTTGCAACTTTTATATTTAGATCTATATTATCAAAAACCAAAAATACCTTGTTGTGTTTTATTTGCTTTTATTTGCATCTTTCAATCTACTACAATTTTATCCTATCCTTACGTCAGTTTTTGGCATCGTTACCCGGAAGGGATTGACAACCCCTTTAACGTGTCGGGTTGCAACTATTTGGTCTTTGTGTGCAGGTACCGTTTACATTGTGTTGCTTGGTTCTTCTACTGGTTCGATAACCTTGATCTCATCAATGAGGGAAATACCTTACCGTTGCTGTGTTGCATCCTCCCTTATTCCTTGGGGAAACACTGACGCATCTCAAGCGACATCAGGGCGGCCGTTAACATGCTACCATGTTTTGGGCCAAATTCTGGTTTGTATTAGATCCGGCCTTTACGCAATCACATGACTCGATGTCGACGAAGAGAGTCATGAGACGCTCAAGGAGCTGCTTGGGGGGTTCATCTTTCTCGATACAAAAGCTTTGCAATTGACCTTTGGCAATTTCATATCGAGCAAGCCGTAGAGTTGATGTACCGGTCTTGGTCCTCACAATGCTATCCCATAATTCCTTTGCACTTGTGATGTGTATGTAAGGTCTCATTTTCTTATGATTCATTCCTTTCCTTATGCACCTGACTGCGGTGTCGTTGAGATGCTTGTCATATGTTTCTCTTGGTGTGAGATTCTTTGGAACAACAGGGTTGTAGCCATGGTCCAAGATGTACAACATCTCATCATTGGCGAACCTAAGATGATCGTGCATGCCAACTCTCCACAAAGCAAAATCGGCACTATCATCTATAAGTTCATCTAGTGCCACCCCTAGTTGGTTTTAGAGTATTGACGACAAACGTGGTTGAGGGACTAATGTGTTTGTGAGAATTGCAGGATAACACAGGTAGTAGTCCCTCACTGATTTAGTTTACCTACCAGAGATGGCCCCTAAAAATGTGTGAAGACATTGAAGATAATGGTGGTTCTTGAAGACATTCACTTAAAGATAATGACTCGTGAAGACATTCACTTGAAGACTATGAAGTGCGAAGATATAGTTTCTTTCGTAGTTCCTTTTCTTGTTTCTTGAGTCATAAGAACCACCGTACTACTAAGTGGGGTCCAAGTGAACATAGTCAGATGACCGATGTGATGCTCAACCAAAATCCAATGTATTTGAGCGAAGACAATGAGAGCAAATCTTATCGAGAGTTGGATGAATCAGCTTTGCTTGTAGCCCAAGCTAAATTGCCGCGTGTGTTTGAAATCCGACCGTTGGACACATGTTGGTTCCTTAGTGACCAAGGGTCATTTCGGACATATCGTGTCAGGTTGCCTCCAGGCTATAAATAGCTGACCCCTACACCATAAATTGGTGGCTGCTCCGAGTTAGTGCACGACTTTTGTCGTTTGAGAGCAACCCACCTCCGAAGCCTTTGAGAGAAAATATCCTTGCAAGGACAAAGCCCAAAACAACCAGAGCCAAAGAGTGTTAGGCATCACTAAAGTCTTTCTGTCTGTGTGATATGAAGAATTGTTACACTTGAGGACTGTGTATCCTCCAGCCGGTTAGGTGTCATGTTCTGAGCATCCAAGAGTGATTGTGGATTGCTAGTGAACGAAGTTTGTGAAGGTTTGGAAGTCTACCTTGAAGACTTACCAGAGTGATTGGGCGAGGACTGGGCGTCCTTAGCTCAAGGGGAATAAGGTGAAGACACGGTCTTGTGAGTTCAATCTCAACCTCCCTAACCAGACGTACAGTTGTCACAACAAATGGAACCGGTCTAGCAAATTTCCCTCGTCTCCAAGCTACCGGTTATATCTTCCAACCCATTTACATTTCAGTTTGTCATCGTGAAGTCATTGCTTGCTTACCTGCTGTGTGACTTCACTGTGTGAAGACTGTTCCCTGTTTAGCTTCATTACGTTTTCCACTTTGATCCATGCTACCTAGCTGGCAATAGTCTTCGTACTTTCACTAAGTTGCTTACTTGACTATTGCATGTCTAGTGTAGTTTATCTTCCGTAACATATCTACAGGTTCATTCCATCTGTTTGTTTGAAGACTTTCATAAAAATCACCTATTCACCCCCTCTAGTCGATAACTAGCACTTTCAATTGGTATTAGAGCAAGGTGCTCCCTTGTTCTATGTGATTCGGTTTAACCACGTGGAGTTTTAGCTATGTCGACTGCAGGGATAATCAAAGTCTCCGCTGCGTGCCCCGTCTTTGATGGGACTGATTACCCCTACTAGAAGAATAAGATGTGCATGCATCTTGAAGCTATCGACAATGATCTCTGGTATGTCGTCAAGACTGGCATTCCCAATGCTGGTGAAGGCGTCGCCCCTGCTGATGTCAAGAAATTCCCACAATTGGACTCAATCGCCAAGAACATCATCTGTGGTCATCTGACCAAAGGACATTACAGACGTGTGAGTGCACTGGAATCCTCCAAGCTAGTATGGGAGTGGCTGTCCAAGGTCAACGAAGGCGTCTCAACTCAGAGAGACTCAAGGATTGACGTTCTTTGCAATCTCTTCAATCGCTTCAAGAGAAATGACAATGAAAATGTCTAGCTCACATTTGATCGCCTCACTGATATCACCAATGAGCTTCACGCCCTTGGCGCCACTGAAATCACCAAGCATGAAGTAGTGAAGAAGCTATTGAGGTCTCTTGATAGTTCATTTGACACCTTGGCACTGATGATTCAAGAACGACCTGACTTCAGAAGTCTTGATCCGTTTGACATACTCGAGAGGCTCAACACACATGAGTTCCAGTTATCTGAGAAGAGAGATATCTATGGCCCCAACTATGGTCGATCCAGAGCCTTGAAGGCAAAAGTTGTGTCCTCATCTGAAGAAGACTCTAACTGTAGTTCTAACGATCCTGAAGACATTGGCAGAGAACTAGCAATGCTTGTGAGAAAGTTCTAAAGGTTCACCAAGAAGAAAAGCTTTGGAAAGTCTTTGAGATCCAGCTCAAGAAACGATGAGGCTTCCTCTCATGACTACAAGAAGAGAACATGCCACAAGTGCAAGAAGCATGGCCACTACATATCTGAATGTCCTCAATGGGACAATGAATCCAAGAAAAAAAAGAAGAGCAAGGAATATGATTCCGACAACAAGAAGAAGAAGAAATCTTCAAAGTCTTCTTCCAAGTCTTCATCAAGGTATTATTCTTACCAGAAGAGTTCATCTGGCAAGGCTCGTGCGTTCATTGGCAAGGAAATGGATTCAGAGGAGGAGTCTGCTTCTGGGGAGGCAGAGTGATAACTGCTACCTCTTGAGCTTGCGTTGTATTCCCTCGAAGAGGAAAGGGAGATGCAACACAGTAGCGTAAGTATTTCCCTCAGTTTTTGTGAACCAAGGTATCAATCCAGTAGGAGACCACGCGCCAGTCCCTCGCACCTGCACAAACAAATAAGAACTTCGCAGCCAACGCGATAAGGGGTTGTCAATCCCTTTACGGTCACTTACGATAGTGAGATCTGATAGAGATGATAGTTTATATTTTTGGTATTTTTGGTATAGAAATAGAAAGTAAAGAAAGCAAATAAACAACCACGACAGAAATTGACGGGAAAGTAATATGATAAAGATAGACCCGGGGGCCATAGTTTTCTCTAGTGGCTTCCCTCATGATAGCGATATTCTACGTCGGCTAAACAAATTACTGTCGAGAAATTGATAGAAAATCAAATAATTATGAGACTATCTAGGCATGATCATTGTATATAGGCATCACGTCCAAGACAAGTAGACCGGCTCCTGCCTGCATCTACTACTATTACTCCACACATCAACTGCTATCCAGCATGCATCTAGTGTATTGAGTTCATACGAACAGAGTAACGCCTTAAGCAAGATGACATGATTTAGAGGGATAAACTCAAGCAATATGATGAAAACCCCATCTTTTTATCCTCGATGGCAACAATACAATACGTGCCTTGCTGCCCCTACTGTCACTGGGAAAGGACACCGCAAGATTGAACCCAAAGCCAAGCACTTCTCCCATTGCAAGAACTATAGATCTAGTAGGCCAAACCAAACCGATAATTCGAAGAGACTTGCAAGGATATTATGAGCACACATAAAAAGTTCAGAGAAGAACCAAATATCTTTCATAGATAACCTTGATCATAAACTCACAATTCATCGGATCTCGACAAACACACCGCAAAAAGAGATTACATCGAATAGATCTCCTCGAAGACCGAGGAGAACTTTGTATTGAGATCTGGAGAGAGAGAAGAAGCCATCTAGATACTAGCTATGGACCCGAAGGTCTGTGGTAAACTACTCACAGCTCATGGTGAGGGCGATGATGATGATGATGAAGGCCTCCGTGATGGATCTCCCTCCCGGAACTGGCTCCAAGATGGGATCTCCACGAGAACAACAACTACGGCGATGGAATTAGGGTTTTCTTTCTTCGTACGGAGTTTCTGGGGTCCGTAGGTATATATAGGAGGAAGAGGGACACCAGGGGCCACAGGGACTGCCCTCGAGGCAGGGGGGCGTGCCCCCCACCCTCGAGGGTGGGCCCCCTGTCCTCTGGCTTGGCCGCGAAGTTTATCTTGCGTGATTTCCTCCAAAAATATTTCCTGCGAAGGTTTCATTCCATTTGGACTCCGTTTGATATTCCTTTTCTGCAAAACCCTGAAATAGGCAAAAAACAGCAATCTGGACTGGGCCTTTGGGTTAGTAGGTTAGTCCCAAAAATGATATAAAAGTGAATGATAAAGCCCATTAAACATCTAAGACTTCATAAATAATAGCATGGAAATGTAAAAAATTATAGATACGTTGGAGACGTATCAAGCATTCCCAAGCTTAATTCCTGCTCGTCCTCGAGTAGGTAAATGATAAAGAAAGAATTTTTTATGTGGAATGCTAACCAATATAGTTTTTCAATGTAATTCTCTTAATTGTGGCATGAATGTTCAGATCTGAAAGATTCAAGATAAAAGTCTATATTGACATAAGAAATAACAATACGTCAAGCAATACCAACAAAGCAATCACGTCTTCTCAAAATACTATGGCTAAAGAAAGTTATCCCTACAAAATCATATAGTGTTGGCTATGACCCCTTGCTATCACACAAAATATTCATATCATGCACAACCCCGATTTCAGCCAATCATTTGTTTTCATGCTCTATCTTTTCAAACCTTTCAACTTTCACGCAATACATGAGCGTGAGCCATGGATATAACACTATGGGTGGAATAGAGGTGGTTGTGGAGAAGACAAAAAGCGGGAGATAGTCTCACATCGACTAGGCGTATCAACGGGCTATGGAGATCCCATCAATAAATATCAATGTGAGTGGGTAGGGATTGCCATGCAACGGATGCACTAGAACTAAATATGAATGAAAGCTCAACAAAAGAAACTAGTGGGTGTGCATCCAACTTGCTTGCTCACGAAGACCTAGGGCATTTGAGGAAGCCCATTGTTGGAATATACAAGCCAAGTTCTATAACGAAAATTCCCACTAGTATACGAAAGTGACTAAACATGAGACTCTCTACAATGAAGAACATGGTGCTACTTTGAAGCACAAGTGTGGAAAAGGATAGTAGCAATTGTCCCTTTTTTCTTTTCTTTTCCTTTTTTTTTCTTTTTTGGGCCTTTTTTTTCTTTTTCTTTGGCTTTTCTTCTTCTTTTTTCTTTTTTTTTGCGGAGGGGCTTTATAGATTCAGCCTTTCCTCCCATGGGACAATGCTCTAAAAATGATGATCATCACACTTTCATTACAACACGAGATTACAACTCGATACTACAACAACAAAGTATGACTCTATATGAATGCCTCCGGCGGTGTACCGGTATGTGCAATGAAACAAGAGTGACATGTATAAAAATTATGCATGGTGGCCTTGCCACAAATACGATGTCAACTACATGATCATGCAATGGCAATATTACAATATGATGCGTGTCATATAAACAGAACGGTGGAAAGTTGCATGGCAATATATCTCGGAATGGCTATGGAAATGCCATGATAGGTAGGTATGGTGGCTGTTTTGAGGAACAATATGGTGGCTGTTTTGAGGAACAATATGGTGGCTGTTTTGAGGAAGGATATAAAGTGGGTTTATGGCACCAGCGAAAGTTGCGCGGTACAAGAGAGGCTAGCAATGGTGGAAGGGTGAGAGTGCGTATAATCCATGGACTCAACATTAGTCATAAGAACTCATATACTTATTGCAAAAATCTATGAGTCATCAAAACAAAGCAATCGACGCATGCCCCTAGAGGGGAGGTTGGTAGGAGTTAACCATCGCGCGCCCCCGACCTCCACACAAAGGTTGACACTCTACAAATACCTCATGCTTTAACTTAGTCACATAACGGTTCACCATACGTGCATGCTACGGGAATCACCAACCTTAACACAAATATATCTCAATTTCATAATTACTCCACTAGCATGACTTTAATGTCATTATCCTCATGCCTCAAAACAATTATCAAGCATCCAACATCTCTTTCTACTCAATGCACTTGGTGTGAAAATGTTTACTACATTGACATTGGATGTTTATCATGTGAAGACTAGTTTCTCTAGCCTAAACACTTTACCATGCTGTTTTAATAGACTCTCAAATAGATCTAAGTGAAGCATGAGAGTTCAACAATTTCTACAAAATATTACCACCACCTTGCTCTAAAAGATATAAGTGAAGCACTAGAGCAAAAACTATTCAACTCAAAAGATATAAGTGAAGCATATAGAGTGTTCTAATAATTTCTAGGGCATATTTAAGTCTCTCAAATAGGTGTGTCCAGCAAGGATGATTGTGGCAAACTAACAAGCAAAGACTCAAATTATACAAGACGCTCCAAGCAAAACAAATAACATGTTGCCGATAAAAATATAACTCCAAGTATAGTTACCGATGGATGAAGACGAAAGAGGGGATGCCTTCCCGGGGCATCCCCAAGCTTAGGCTTTTGATTATCTTAAATTTAATTGGGGTGCCATGGGCATCCCAAGATTAGGCCTTTTCAACTCCTTGTTCCATAGTCCATCAAAGCAATACTCAAAACTTGGAAACTTCACAACACAAAACTTAGACAAAAATTCTCGTGAGCTCCGTTAGTAAGAGAAAGCAAACCACCACTCAAAGGTACAGAAAGGAATTCATTCATTGTTTATATTGGTGTTAAACCTACTGTACTCTAAGTTCTCTATGGTTCATATCCTCCAATAACTCATAGATGCATCGGAATAAGCAAACAACACACGAAAAACAGAATTTGTCAAAAACAGAACAGTCTATAGTAATCTGTTGGGTTCACCTACTTCTGGAACTCCAAAAAATTCAAAATAAATTGGTAAATTTTCGAAATTTGTCTACAAATCAGCATAAAAAATAATCAACTAAAAATCACGCTCCAGTAAAATCTGAAGACTACTTTAGCGAGCGCTAACGATTCTGTTTTTCACAGCAAGATCATATAAACTTCACACAAGTCTTACCAAAGGTTCTACTTGGCACAAACACTAAACAAAACATGAAAACACATCTAATCATAGGCTAGATGCAATATTTATTCCCTAACAGCAACAAAAACAAAAAACATAAAATTGGGTTGCCTCCCAACAAGCGCTATCGTTTTACGCCCCTAACTAGGCACGATACAAGATAGATCTAGGTATTGCCATCTTTGGAAGGCAATTCTTTGATTAAGCACTTATGATTCTTGGGAACTTCTTTGTCCCTATAAATAATCAAACTCTTAGGAAAGAAATCAAGAAATTCTAAAGTGTTAAAAGGGTCTCTTGCAAAAGTAAGAAAATTAGGGTGAACACTTATGGATTTGAGATCCGCAAGTCTAGATGTTTCACCCTTGTCTTTAGGGACATACATGAACTTAGATAATTTAGTGGAGGTATTTGGAGTAATTTTTATAGCGGAAAGAGCGGAACCCACATTGGTGATAACATCCCCAAGCTTATTGATTCTAGTGGAATCCTGATCTAGCTTTTCTTTAACCATGGGTTCTTTTTCCTTAAGATTTTTCAGAAAAACTCCTACCTTGGATCCATATTGAATAATTTCATTGTGAATTTTTCTATCCAAGCTCTCTAACAAGTATACCGTAGCAACTTTGTTCTCAATAATTTCTAACCTTTGCATAACATGCTCCAAAGTTAAAGCGGCCCCGTTAACCGTAAGAGGCGGTGAGCCAAATAATTCAGTCATAGCTTTATAAGAATCAACGGTGTGGCTACCCAAGAAATTCCCTCCGGTAATGGTATGTAAGATAAATCTATTCCACGAAGTTCTGCCAACATAAAAATTGCGAAGAAGAACGGAAGTGGAAAGCTTTCTATTAGATCTATCTTGAGCATTGCAAATTCTATACCAAGCATCTTTTAAGTTTTCTCCTTGCCTTTGCTTGAAGTGAAGCACTTCAAACTCGGGAGACGAAGGAGCGGATAAGGGGCTAGCCATAATGACAAGCAAGCAAGCAGCACACGAGCAAACAAGAAGCAAGCGAACGAGAAACACACGACAGAAGAAGGGCGAATAAAACGGCAAAGGTGAAGTGGGGGAGAGGAAAACAAAAGGCAAATAAATGTAATGCGAAGGATAAGGGTTTGTGATAGGTACTTGGTATATGACTTTTGCGTAAGCCTCCCCGGCAACGGCGCCAGAAATTCTTCTTGCTACCTCTTGAGCTTGCGTTGTATTCCCTCGAAGAGGAAAGGGAGATGCAGCACAGTAGCGTAAGTATTTCCCTCAGTTTTTTGAGAACCAAGGTATCAATCCAGTAGGAGACAACGCGCCAGTCCCTCGCACCTGCACAAACAAATAAGAACTTCGTAGCCAACACGATAAGGGGTTGTCAATCCCTTTACGGTCACTTACGATAGTGAGATCTGATAGAGATGATAGTTTATATTTTTGGTATAGAAACGAAAAGTAAAGAAAGCAAATAAACAACGACGGCAGAAATTGACGGGAAAGTAATATGATAAAGATAGACCTGGGGGGCATAGTTTTCTCTAGTGGCTTCTCTCATGATTGCGATATTCTACGGCGGGTAAACAAATTACTGTCGAGCAATTGATAGAAAAGAGAATAATTATGAGACTATCTAGGCATGATCATTGTATATAGGCATCACGTCCGAGACAAGTAGACCGACTCCTGCTTGCATCTACTACTATTACTCCACACATCGACTGCTATCCAGCATGCATCTAGTGTATTGAGTTCATACGGACAGAGTAACGCCTTAAGCAAGATGACATGATGTAGAGGGATAAACTCAAGCAATGAAAACCCCATCTTTTTATCCTCGATGGCACCAATACAATACATGCCTTGCTGCCCCTACTGTCACTGGGAAAGGACACCGCAAGATTGAACCCAAAGCCAAGCACTTCTCCCATTGCAAGAACTATAGATCTAGTAGGCCAAACCAAACCAATAATTCGAAGAGACTTGCAAGGATATTATGAGCACACATAAAAAGTTCAGAGAAGAACCAAATATCTTTCATACATAACCTTGATCATAAACTCACAATTCATCGGATCTTGACAAACACACCGCAAAAAGAGATTACATCGAATAGATCTCCTCGAAGACTGAGGAGAACTTTGTATTGAGATCCGGGGAGAGAGAAGAAGCCATCTAGATACTAGCTATGGACCCGAAGGTCTGTGGTAAACTACTCACAACTCATGGTGAGGGCTATGATGACGATGATGAAGGCCTCCCTGACGTTCCCCCTCTCGGAACAGGCTCCAAGATGGGATCTCACCGGGAACAGCAGCTACGACGGTGGAATTAGGGTTTTCTCTCTTCGTATGGAGTTTCTGGGGTACGTAGGTATATATAGGAGGAAGAGGGGCACCAGGGGCCACAGGGGCTGCCCTCGAGGCAGGGGCGCGCCCTGGGAAGGGGGGCGTGACCCCCACCCTCGAGGGTGCCCCCCTGTCCTCTGGCTTGGCCCCGCAGTTTATCTTGCGTGATTTCCTCCAAAAATATCTCCTGCGAAGGTTTCATTCCGTTTGGACCCGTTTGATATTCCTTTTCTGCAAAATCCTGAAATAGGCAAAAAACAGCAATCTGGACTAGGCCTTTGGGTTAGTAGGTTAGTCGCAAAAATGATATAAAAGTGAATGATAAAGCCCATTAAACATCTAAGACTTCATAAATAATAGCATGGAACAATAAAAAAATTATAGATACGTTGGAGACGTATCAATAACCCACAAGTGTAGGGGATCAGTTGTAGCCTCTTTCGATAAGTAAGAGTGTCGAACCCAACGAGGAGCTAAAGGTAGAACAAATATTCCCTCAAGTTCAATCGACCACCGATACAACTCTACACACGCTTGACGTTCACTTTACCTAGAACACATATGAAACTAGAAGTACTTTGTAGGTGTAACGGGATAGGTTTGCAAGATAATAAAGAACACGTAAATATAAACTAGGGGCTGTTTAGGTAAATAAGCAATAAAGTTAGTATAGCGACTGTGGAAAAGTGGTGGTAGGAGTTGCGAAATTGTCCCTAAGCAATTGACTACGCTACTAGACCGATATCAAGTTTTATGTGGGTGAGGCCACTGCTAGCATGTCATCCCTGACTTGGAATTCTATGCACTTATGATTGGAACTATTAGCAAGCATCCGCAACTACTAACTTTCATTAAGGTAAAACCCAACCATAGCATTAAGATATATTGGTCCCCCGTCAATCCCGTATGCATCAATTTCTACTCTAGGTTGAAGCTTTTGTCACTCTTGCCCTCCAATACGTAATCCTATCAACATACAACTAACCCTATGGTGTGATCCACATGCGCGCTCATATGATGGGCACCAAAGAACATCAACATAACCACAAGCAAATTAAATCAATCATAGCAATTCACCAATCATCGATAGGACAACGAAAATCTACTCAGACATCATAGCATGGCAACACATCATTGGATAATAATATGAATCATAAAGCACCATGTTCAAGTAGAGGGTACAACGGGTTGCGGGAGAGTGGACTGCTGTAGATCGACGGGGGAAGGTGATGAAGATGTTGGTGAAGATGACGGAGGTGTTGCTGTAGATCGCCGTCGCAGGATGATGCCCCGGTGGCACTCCGACGCCACCAGAAGCGAGGGGGAGAGAGCCACCCTCCTTCTCCTTCTTCCTTGGCCTTCTCCCTAGGTGGGAGAAGGGTTCCCCCTTTGGTCCATGGCTTCCATGGCGGCCGAGGGGCGAGAGCCATCCGAGATTGGATTTGTCTCTCTGTCTCTCTCTATTTTCTGCGTTCCCAGATTCTGGCCTTTCATCGTTTCTTATATTCCCGGAGATCCGTAACTTCGATTGGGCTGAATTTTTGACATGATTTTTATCCGGATATTAGTTTTCTTGCGGCGAAAGAAGGGCACCAACCGCCTTACGGGGTGGCCACGAGGGCCCAGGGCGCTCCCCCTGCCTCGTGCATCGTCTCGTGTTGATTCTTCTTCCAAAAAATCACATATATTCCAAAAAAAATCTCCGTATGTTTTTATCCCGTTTGGACTCCGTTTGATATGGATATTCTGCGAAACAAAAAACATGCAACAAATAGGAACTGGCACTGGGCACTGGATCAATATGTTAGTCCCAAAAATAGTATAAAAAGTTGCCAAAAGTATATGAAAGTTGTATAATATTGGCATGGAACAATAAAAAATTATATATACGACGGAGACGTATCAGCATCCCCAAGCTTAATTCCTGCTCGTCCTCGAGTAGGTAAATGATAAAAAGATAATTTTTGATGTGGAATGCTACCTAGCATAATCTTGATCATATAATCTAATCATGGCATGAATATTAAGACACGAGTGATTCAAAGCAATAGTCTATCATTTGACATAAAAGAATTTAATACTCGGGCATCCCAACAAACAATCAAGTCTTTCAAAATATCAATGCTAAAGAACGTTATCCCTACAAAATCATATAGCCTTTTATGCTCCCTTTTCTTAACACAAGGTAACCCTCATGCCCATCCCGGTGTCAGCCAAGCAATTTTTTTCATACTTTAATTTTTCGAACCTTTTCAACTCTTCACGCAAAGATAAACAATCAAAATACAATGCATGCCAATTTGGTTACATAGTTAGGAGACCATACGTGCATGCTTTGGGAATCACAAACCTTAACACCAATATTTTTACTAAACCACAATCATTCACTAGTACATCCCACATATTAGCATCTCTATATCGCAAAACTATTGCAAGGAATCAAACATATCATATTCAGTGATCTACAAGTTTATGCAAGATTTTATGACTAAACATGTGAATGACCAATTCCTGTCAACTCTCTAAATAGATATAAGTGAAGCAAGAGAGTTTTAATTCTTTCTACAAAAATTAAGCCCACGCTCTAACAAATATAAGTGAAGGAAAAGAGTATTCTACAAATGGCGGTTTTCTATGTAAGAGAAACAGGCACTCCAAACTTCAAAAGATATAAGTGAACCACATGAAGCATTCTATAAAGCCATACTCAAAAGATATAAGTGAAGTGCAAAGAGCATTCTATAAATCAACCAAGGATTATCTCATACCTGCATGGTGCATTTATTAAAAGGAAAAAAAGCACACGACGCTCCAAGAGTTTACGCATAACATGTGAACGAAATGAATCCGAAAACATACCGATACTTGTTGAAGAAAGGTGGGATGCCTTCCGGGGCATCCCCAAGCTTAGATGCTTGAGTCTCCTTGAATATTTAATTGGGGTGCCTTGGGCATCCCCAAGCTTGAGCTCTTGCCTCTCCTCCTTCTTCTCACATCGAGATCTGCTCGATCTTCGAATACTTCATCCACACAAAACTTAACAGAACTTTTAGTGGCAGGGTTAGTGCATATGATCAATGAAATCCCATCATGTACTGCTCTAACATTATTGTATAATTATAAACAAACATTACCTACTGTATGCTATCACAATTATATGACCCCAAGTCAAGGAGGCTTCAACAAGAATTCAATCATATGCAAATAATGAAACTATAACAGCAATCTGTGGAAACAGGACGATCCGTAGTAATCTGAGCATTAACCATACTTCTGTAACTCTAAAAATTCTGGAAAAAATAGGAAAACTCAACAATTTGTATAGAAAGACTTTGCAAAAAGTTTTAGATCCTTTCGACGTTCCAGTAAAAAAATGTAAAATCGCGCACTACAACCAAAGTTTCTGTTTTTGCACCGCACAAACCAACAAGCAATTTAATCATCCTAAAGGAAACTCTTGGAACATTATTTTTATAATACAATGGAATTATACAAGGCGATACTTATTTTTGTTGATTTTTTTTGTAATTCAAGATTTGCAAAGTTTCCATGGGCATGAACAAAGTTCAAGGAGCTCCCCCATTTCAACGGTGCTCGTCCTTCTTACTTTCACTTTTCATTTTGAAAAAGTTTTAGGTTCCCCTCTTTAATTTTTTTTGTTTTTGAACTTTATAAAATTACACAACAGAAATAAATGACTCTCTAAAACTTTTGGGTTGTCTCCCTGGCAGCGCTTTCTTTAAAGCCATTAAGCTAGGCATATGGTGCTCAAGTAATGGATCCACCCGGATCCCAAGCTATATAGAAGCCAATTTTAATTAACAATGATTTGGCATTTAGTAGTGAGCACAAAGTGATATGTGTCATGCAAAAACGAAGTCTAACTCTCTTCATATGCATAGGCATATCATACAAGAACAATTCATGCACATCAAGTAAAGGCCAATGGATAGTATAAGCAGTTTCTTGCAATTTTATCGTGTTGGAAACATAGAGAGGCGGAGATGTAGTTCCTCTTTCATAATAATTGCAAGTAGGAGCAGCAAGCACATGCATATTATATTCATCAAAATCATCATGTGTAATGGAAAAAGGCAACCCATCAATATAATCCTTAATAAGTGCAAACTTCTCCAATATAGTGTAGTTTGGAGAATTCAAAAAGATAATAGGACTATCATGTGTGGGTGCAATAGCAACTATCTCATGTTTAACATAAGGGACTATGGCAAGTTCATCTCCATAAGCATAATTCATATTGGCATCTTGGCCACAGGTATAGCAAGCATCATCAAAAAGGGATATTTCAAAAGAATCAACGGGATCATAACAATCATCATAGCATTCATCCTTCGGTAAGCACGAAGGGAAATTAAACAATGTATGTGTAACATCCCAAATTTCCAATTTGGAATGTTTTACAATTATTAACTAAGCATCTATGCATTTTTTTATTTTGAGTGTCATTTGGAAATTTCAGAGGCATTTGAGTTTTATCTGACTTTGGATTCTACTTGGCAATTGAAATTTATTTCAAAAATCCCTGACGAGATACTTGTTCAAAAGTATGAGAGGAGCTAACATGACACTCCAAAAAGTCAGAAGAAAATAATGCCGAAAGTTTTGAATTCAAATTTGAGTTTCATTTGGATTTTAAGAAAAATGTTTTTTTATAAAGTTTTTATTTAGCCTCTGAAAAATAGTTCATCTTGTAGGATTTATTTTTCTGATTTTTTTTGATATATATATGTCCTATATTAAATTATTTTTATTTTCTATCTATATATATTTTTTTCTCTCTGCAAAAAAAAAACACAGCCCAGCAGGCCCATGCCCAGCGCTATCTTCTTCTTCCTCCTCGTACATCTACAGAGGAACACGAACGGAGAACTTCCATGGCGCCTCCACCTCTCTCTCCCCTCAACTCCCTTCCCCCGCACTCACTAACCCCCGGAATCGGTTCCCCTCGCATTCCTCTACCCCTTCCTCTTCCTAGTGCGCCTTGGAGTCGCCTGTAATGGCCATTACGAGGCAGAGAAACAGCCACCATTAACACATCTCGCCCCACCCAACTCTGGACCTCCCCAAGCCCTATAAAAGGCACCCCGCGAGCCCCTCTCACCCCTCGTCCGAAGCCCTCTCCTTCTGGAGCTTTTCCCCCTCCCAAACCTCGCCAATTGCTCGCCGGAGTTCGTGAATTCCGGCGACCTCTCACCGTGTGTACATGAAGCTATCTTCAACCAAAACTTGATCAAGTGGTTCACCACATCGTCCTCTACACCATCCCGTACGCGTCCTTCGCCGAAACACACCGGAGCCGCCTTCTTCCTCGTCTCCGGCGACAAGTCCGGTGAACACCCTGTGCGATTTTTTTTCTCTTTTATCAGTATATTTTCCAATTCAGATTCTTTACCGAATCTTGTTTCTAGTATATCTTTTAGTCTATAGATCCGTTTTAGTTGATTCTTTTTCCTACTATTTTATAAAAATATTCTCTATCCAGAGAACCAAACGAAATATATTTTTGAAAATTTTAAAATTTCAATTCAAGCAGATCTGAATTTAAACTTCGTTAGGCCATAACTTGAGTTTCGTAACTCCGTTTTGGGTGATTCTTTTTGCAAATCGAAGCTTGTGACATGTACCTTCTGTTAAAACCAAAACCATTTATTTTTGTTGCTGTGAAAATTATATTCTGTACAGAAACTTTATTTTGGTCTTTTTGGAGTTTTTCGAAGTCTTTTATTCGTTTTCTTTTTGGATCTTTGCTTGTATGCTTATGTATGTTATTGCTTGCTTACGCTAGATCATCCGGAGTGCGAAGCTTGCTACTACGAATCTTTAGAGTTCAACGAACGTCAGCAAGGCAAGTTCACACTTTGATCATAAGTTTAAATACCCAGTTTTTACTATGCATTAGTTTCACCCTCAAAGATTGCATGAGTAGGATTGGGAACATGTGGATATGCTTTGTAGTTTATGTGGTAGGAACCTATGACCTTTTATCACCCCGGGAATATTCGTTATATAATATGTTGCTTAGCCATGCTCGTAGACGGGGATTGGTATGTGTGATACATGCAAGTTGCGAGAGATAATAATTTTGGGACAACATAAGGTGGCAACTTTAATACACATCTGGGTGGATTGTTTGGGGCATCTGGAGAAACCAGTGCT
This sequence comes from Secale cereale, assembly GCA_902687465.1. NCBI lineage: Eukaryota > Viridiplantae > Streptophyta > Magnoliopsida > Poales > Poaceae > Secale > Secale cereale. The sequence continues at coordinate 252,157,925 of LR738710.1, forward strand.
TGCCCAAGGGGAATCCCGGAGTACCCGTGTGATTACCCTAGGTCCGCCACCCAGGCTCAAAGGGATCATAAGATATTTCATGCCTAGAAACTTCCGTGTGCAGCCACAAGCCATTATGGGCTCTGGCATAGTTGAGTAAGTTGTGTGACCTCTTTCCGTGGTAGACTAGCTGATGTAGGGGAAAGTAGGTGTACCGGTCTACCCAGGGTTTGGAGGAAATACTTCAGAAAGACTATGTCTCGATCTTCCGATCATGGAGGTGGTCGAGTCTTGTGGGGAAAAGTGCGCAAACCTCTGCAGAGTGTACAAACTAATCATGATTAGCCGTGTCCCCGGTTATGGACAACTTGAGTATCTGGAAGTGAATTATTGGTTGATCTCATCACTTTATTTAATGAAATCATTGGGTTACTAATAACTTGGGAATTTTGGGATTGAGTTGGAGGAACCTTCTCAATAATGGCATTTTAATTTTGTAGTAAATAAAAATTTATTCCTTTGTTGTAGGGAAAAATTGGCTTTATGCAAACATTAAACTTAGAGCCTCCACCAGCTAAATTTGCATATAGAGATAGTCTTTTTCTTTATTATTATTTCTATGGTGTGACATTGCCAGCATATTCCATGTGCTGACCTACACGGCTGCAACGTCTCATGTTGCAGAGTTTTCCGACGAGGAGTAAAGGTGCGATAGGTCGTTGTTCTGCACTCAGTTTGCCGTGGAGTTGATGGACTCATTTTACTTTTGATGCTTCCGCAGTTATTTTATCCAGATGGCCTTTGGCCATATTATTGTAATAAATACTCTTTTGAGGACCTCGAATGTAATAAAGTGTGTGATTGAACTCTGTTATAATTCATCGAGTACTGTGTGTGTCAGCATATCGATCCAGGGATGACACTTAAGCACAGAGACTTCGATCCATTTGGGTCGGGTCGCTACAAGATGGTATCAGAGCACACGCTGACTGTAGGACGCGACCATTAGGAAATGGAAAACCATAGGAAGAAAACTCTATTTTACCACTTCCTTATATATCCGTTGGTCTGTACTCTTCTCTATTCATTTCTATCTCTTCTATAGTTCAATTCAATAGTTGTTGAACCCCATCACCAAGTTGCTCAGCCGATGAGACCAAGACCCATGAAGACATCATTGAAGAAGAAGAAGAAACTAGAGTTGACGTTGATTTGAGAAGATTTAGTTCAGACCACCACAACCAAATGTAGTCCAACGAATGATTGCGGTAGTATGAAGAGATCATATCTCTTGTGGATATGACCTTACCTGTAGGTTTTGCTTGTGTGATGTGAATTGTGTGAACTGCTTGATTTGAAGTTTTATTGCTATCATAAGCATATGGGTAGTGATTTCTCTCATTAGGCCCTTATTCTATTCTAATTTCTCATCCACTCTAAACCGTAACGGATGCCCGCAAATGATCTGGAGGAAATTAAGAAGCAGATTAAGGAATTATTGGAGAAATGATATATTCGACCGAGTTCATCACCTTGGGGAGCCCCAGTGCTTCTAGTTGAGAAGAAGGATGGATCCTTGAGAATGGTTGTGGATTACTGTGCGTTATGAATATGATGAATAAGGTATTCATGGAGTTCTTGGATAAGTTTGTTGTGGTGTTCATTGATGATATATTGATTTACTCAAAGAATGAAGAAGAACACAAGGAACATTTGCGCTTGGTTCTTGAGAAGCTCAGGGAACATCAGTTATATGCAAAGTTCAGCAAGTGTGAATTCTGGTTGAAGAAAGTTGGATTTCTCGGACATGTTATATCAGGGGAAGGAATAGCAGTGGATCCTTCGAAAGTTGAAGCCGTCACCGAATGGAAGGCACCCACCTCGGTCGGAGAGATTCGCAGTTTCCTTGGACTTGCAGGATATTACCGAAGATTTATTGAGAATTTCTCCAAGATCACAAAGCCCATGACAGAGTTATTAAAGAAAGACACCAAGTTTAATTGGACCGAGGAATGTTAGGCCAGTTTTCAGGAGTTGAAGAAACGTTTGGTCACAGCCCCAATACTAATTCTTCTGAATATACGCAAGGATTTTCAGGTATATTGCGACGCTTCTCGTCAGGGACTTGGAGTTGTTCTTATGCAAGAAGGAAGAGTTGTTTCATATGCCTCACGTCAGCTTCGACCTCATGAGCGGAATTATGCCACACATGATTTAGAGTTAGCAGCCGTAGTGCATGCGCTCAAGACCTGGAGGCATTTTCTTATTGGAAATCATTGTGATGTTTACACGGATCACAAGAGTTTGAAATACATCTTCACGCAAAAGGAGTTGAACCTCAGGCAGAGAAGATGGTTGGAGATCATAAAAGATTATGACATGAAATTGCACTATCACCCAGGAAAGGCCAATGTTGTGGCAGATGCATTGAGCCACAAGAGTTATGTCAATACCCTCACAGCAGGAGGATTACCTCAAGAGTTAATTGATGATCTCAGAGATCTCCGATTGGAGATAGTACCACGAGGTTTTGTTACCGCAATGGAAATTCAATCCACCTTGTTGGGAAAGATTCGAGAAGCCTAGAAGTTAGACAAAGGTATTGCAGAAATAAAGGAAAGGATGAATCAAGGAAAGGCATAAGGATTTCGTGAGGATGAACATGGAACCTTATGGTTTGAGCAGCGTATTTATGTGCCAAATGATAGAGAGATCAGGAAGTTGATTCTTCAGGAGGCTCATGATTCGCCTTATTCGATACACCCAGGAAACACCAAGATGTATTTGGACTTGAAGGAAAGTTTCTGGTGGACATGTATGAAAAAGGATATTGCCGAGTATGTCGCAGTATGTGATGTATGTCAAAGGGTTAAGGCAGAGCACCAGAAACTAGCAGGATTACTTCAGCCTTTGCCGATACCGGATTGGAAGTGGGACAAGCTTGGCATGGACTTTATTACAGGATTACCCAGGACACGATCAGGCTATGATTCTATTTGGGTAGTAGTTGATCGCTTGACCAAGGTAGCTCACTTCATCCCCGTGAAAACCACATATACAAGTGCTAAATTGGCCAAGATATACATGACCAGGATCGTATGTCTGCATGGAGTTCCGAGGACCATCGTATCAGATAGAGGAACACAATTTACCTCAAAGTTTTGGTATCAGTTACACGAAACTTTGGGTACCAGGCTAGAGTTCAGTACAGCCTTTCATCCGCAGACAGATGGGCAGACCGAGAGAGTCAATCAGATTCTGGAGGACATGTTGAGAGCTTGTGCGCTAGATTATGGATCTAGTTGGGATGATAATTTGCCATACGCAGAATTCTCATAGAACAACAGCTATCAAGCTAGTTTGAAGATGGCCCCGTTCGAAGCTTTGTACGGAAGGAGGTGCAGGACACCATTAATGTGGGATGAAGTTGGAGACCGTAAATTATTCGGACCAGATTTAATTAAAGATTCAGAGGAGAAAGTCAAGCTGATCCGTGACAGACTCAAGGTAGCCCAATCCAGACAAAAGAGTTATGCTGATACTAAACGCAAGGAAGTAACTTATGAAGTCGGAGATAGAGCATATCTTCGTGTGTCTCCACTTCGAGGAGTTAAACGGTTCGGAGTTAAAGGCAAACTAGCACCACGATTTGTGGGGCCATACAGAATTTTGGAACGCATGGGTGAAGTTGCCTACAAGTTGGAATTACCCGAAGCCTTGTCTGGAGTTCATAATGTGTTTCATGTTTCCCTGTTGAAGAAGTGCCATGCGGAGATGGACGATATTCCTTTGAGAGATACAGTGCCACTAGAAGCCATACAGTTGGATAGTGATCTGACCTATGAGGAGAAGCCCGTCAAGATTCTCGAAACAACAAGCAGGGTTACCCGCAGCAAGGTCATCAAGTTTTGCAAGGTTCAGTGGAGTCATCATACTGAGGAAGAAGCCACGTGGGAACGCGAAGAAGATCTTCGACAGAATCACCCACACCTTTTTGCTAGCCAACCCGAATCTCGAGGGCGAGATTCATCTTAAGGGGGGTAGGTTTGTAACATCCCAAATTTCCAATTTGGAATGTTTTACAATTATTAACTAAGCATCTATGCATTTTTTTATTTTGAGTGTCATTTGGAAATTTCAGAGGCATTTGAGTTTTATCTGACTTTGGATTCTACTTGGCAATTGAAATTTATTTCAAAAATCCCTGACGAGATAATTGTTCAAAAGTATGAGAGGAGCTAACATGACACTCCAAAAAGTCAGAAGAAAATAATGCCGAAAGTTTTGAATTCAAATTTGAGTTTCATTTGGATTTTAAGAAAAATGTTTTTTTATAAAGTTTTTATTTAGCCTCTGAAAAATAGTTCATCTTGTAGGATTTATTTTTCTGATTTTTTTGATATATATATGTCCTATATTAAATTATTTTTATTTTCTATCTATATTTTTTTTCTCTCTGCAAAAAAAAAAAACACAGCCCAGCAGGCCCATGCCGAGCGCTATCTTCTTCTTCCTCCTCGTACATCTACAAAGGAACACGAACGGAGAACTTCCATGGCGCCTCCACCTCTCTCTCCCCTCAACTCCCTTCCCCCGCACTCACTAACCCCCGGAATCAGTTCCCCTCGCCTTCCTCTACCCCTTCCCCTTCCTAGTGCGCCTTGGAGTCGCCTGTAATGGCCATTACGAGGCAGAGAAACAGCCACCATTAACACATCTCGCCCCACCCAACTCTGGACCTCCCCAAGCCCTATAAAAGGCACCCCGTGAGCCCCTCTCACCCCTCGTCCGAAGCCCTCTCCTTCTGGAGCTTTTCCCCCTCCCAAACCTCGCCAATTGCTCGCCGGAGTTCGTGAATTCCGGCGACCTCTCACCGTGTGTACATGAAGCTATCTTCAACCAAAACTTAATCAAGTGGTTCACCACATCGTCCTCTACACCGTCCCGTACGCGTCCTTCGCCGAAACACACCAGAGCCGCCTTCTTCCTCGTCTCCGGCGACAAGTCCGGTGAACACCCTGTGCGATTTTTTTTCTCTTTTATCAGTATATTTTCCAATTCAGATTCTTTACCGAATCTTGTTTCTAGTATATCTTTTAGTCTATAGATCCGTTTTAGTTGATTCTTTTTCCTACGGTTTCATAAAAATATTCTCTATCCAGAGAACCAAACGAAATATATTTTTGAAAATTTTAAAATTTCAATTCAAGCAGATCTGAATTTAAACTTCGTTAGGCCATAACTTGAGTTTCGTAACTCCGTTTTGGGTGATTCTTTTTGCAAATCGAAGCTTGTGACATGTACCTTCTGTTAAAACCAAAACCATTTATTTTTGTTGCTGTGAAAATTATATTCTGTACAGAAACTTTATTTTGGTCTTTTTGGAGTTTTTCGAAGTCTTTTATTCGTTTTCTTTTTGGATCTTTGCTTGTATGCTTATGTATGTTATTGCTTGCTTACGCTAGATCATCCGGAGTGCGAAGCTTGCTACTACGAATCTTTAGAGTTCAACGAACGTCAGCAAGGCAAGTTCACACTTTGATCATAAGTTTAAATACCCAGTTTTTACTATGCATTAGTTTCACCCTCAAAGATTGCATGAGTAGGATTGGGAACATGTGGATATGCTTTGTAGTTTATGTGGTAGGAACCTATGACCTTTTATCACCCCGGGAATATTCGTTATATCATATGTTGCTTAGCCATGCTCGTAGACGGGGATTGGTATGTGTGATACATGCAAGTTGCGAGAGATAATAATTTTGGGACAACATAAGGTGGCAACTTTAAAACACATCTGGGTGGATTGTTTGGGGCACCTGGAGAAACCAGTGCTTGCCCAAGGGGAATCCCGGAGTACCCGTGTGATTACCCTAGGTCCGCCACCCAGGCTCAAAGGGATCATAAGATATTTCATGCCTAGAAACTTCCGTGTGCAGCCACAAGCCATTATGGGCTCTGGCATAGTTGAGTAAGTTGTGTGACCTCTTTCCGTGGTAGACTAGCTGATGTAGGGGAAAGTAGGTGTACCGGTCTACCCAGGGTTTGGAGGAAATACTTCAGAAAGACTATGTCTCGATCTTCCGATCATGGAGGTGGTCGAGTCTTGTGGGGAAAAGTGCGCAAACCTCTGCAGAGTGTACAAACTAATCATGATTAGCCGTGTCCCCGGTTATGGACAACTTGAGTATCTGGAAGTGAATTATTGGTTGATCTCATCACTTTATTTAATGAAATCATTGGGTTACTAATAACTTGGGAATTTTGGGATTGAGTTGGAGGAACCTTCTCAATAATGCATTTTAATTTTGTAGTAAATAAAAATTTATTCCTTTGTTGTAGGGAAAAATTGGCTTTATGCAAACATTAAACTTAGAGCCTCCACCAGCTAAATTTGCATATAGAGATAGTCTTTTTCTTTATTATTATTTCTATGGTGTGACATTGCCAGCATATTCCATGTGCTGACCTACACGGCTGCAACGTCTCATGTTGCAGAGTTTTCCGACGAGGAGTAAAGGTGCGATAGGTCGTTGTTCTGCACTCAGTTTGCCGTGGAGTTGATGGACTCATTTTACTTTTGATGCTTCCACAGTTATTTTATCCAGATGGCCTTTGGCCATATTATTGTAATAAATACTCTTTTGAGGACCTCGAATGTAATAAAGTGTGTGATTGAACTTTGTTATAATTCATCGAGTACTGTGTGTGTCAGCATACCGATCCAGGGATGACACTTAAGCACAGAGACTTCGATCCATTTGGGTCGGGTCGCTACAGTATGGCATAAAGAGTTACTCTCATTAGAAGGTGGGCACGGGTGATCAATCCGTTCTTCCTCCTTTTGTTCTTCGCTCTCCTCCTGATCTTTTTCATCCAATGAGCTCACAATGTCATTAATTTCTTCTTCTATAGACTCCTGCAAAATATTAGTCTCTTCCTGGCACCGGAGATTTTCTCAATAAACGCATCAATATTGGAGTTATATTCATAATTCAAATAGCAATATTTCAATATAGCAAGATTTCAGGCCTATAAACATCATCATCAAAAGCATCATACTTTTTAAACAGAGATTCAATTTCATAAGCACCCTTAAAAGCAACGAATTCTTCTATTTTTTTCACATCATAATAATCATATATACCATTAGCATAAGAAGCTAAGGTTCCATTATCATTAAATTTGCATGAAAAGGGAAGGTGTGGAGCCTGCATCCTAGAGCAACAAGTATAATCATATCTCAAGCATAGTTGCCGAGCATACCAATACAACATATAAATTTGATCCCATAACAGTTTCCCTTTTTGTGTCAAGCGATAATCCCTAAAGTATTCACGTTGATCCAACATTACTCCCATTATATAGTTGAATGAGGTTTTCTCAGGATTATCAAAGTAGTACATAATATCTTTCACATAAAGAGCATCGAGGGTTTTAGGAGGTTCCCCATCTCCATGAGTAGCAAGTACACCTAATTCTTTTGGTATTTCGTGTTTCATATCCATAACTAAAGATAGAAAACAACTTAGAATAACAAATAAAATCTACTTAGTGATAAAGCAAACAAGCACACACGAGAATATTCACCCCACGCTATTGCTCCCCGGCAACGGCGCCAGAAAAAGGTCTTGATAACCCACAAGTGTAGGGGATCGGTTGTAGCCTCTTTCGATAAGTAAGAGTGTCGAACCCAATGAGGAGATAAAGGTAGAACAAATATTCCCTCAAGTTCCATCTACCACCGATACAACTCTACGCACGCTTGACGTTCGCTTTACCTAGAACAAGTATGAAACTAGAAGTACTTTGTAGGTGTAACGGGATAGGTTTGCAACATAATAAAGAACACGTAAATATAAACTAGGGGATGTTTAGGTAAAGAAGCAATAAAGTTAGTATAGCGAGTGTGGAAAAGTGGTGGTAGGAGTTGCAAAATTGTCCCTAAGCAATTGATTACGTCACTAGCCCGATAGCAAGTTTTATGTGGGTGAGGCCCCTGCTAGCATGTCATCCCTGACTTGGAATTCTATGCACTTATGATTGGAACTATTAGCAAGCATCCACAACTACTAACGTTCATTAAGGTAAAACCCAACCATAGCATTAAGATATATTGGCCCCCTTCAATCCCGTATGCATCAATTTCTTCGCTAGGTTGAAGCTTCTGTCACTCTTGCCCTCCATTACGTAGTCCTATCAACATACAACTAACTCTATGGTGTGATCCACATGCACGCTCATATGATAGGCACCAAAGGACATCAACATAACCACAAGAAAATTAAATCAATCATAGAAATTCACCAATCACCGATAGGATAACCAAAATCTACTCAGACATCATAGGATGGCAACACATCATTGGATAATAATATGAAGCATAACGCACCATGTTCAAGTAAAGCGTATAACAGGTTGTGGGAGGGTGGACCTCTGTAGATATATGGGGGAAGGTGATGAAGATGTTGGTGAAGATGACGGAGGTGTTGGTGTAGATCGCCGTCACACGATGATGGCCCCGGTGGCAGTCCGGCGCCACCGGAAGCGAGGGGGAGAGAGCCCCCCTCCTTCTCCTTCTTCCTTGGCCTTCTCCCTAGGTGGGAGAAGGGTTTACCCTCTGGTCCATGGCCTCCATGGCGGAGGAGGGGCGAGAGCCCCTCTGAGATTGGATCTGTCTCTCTGTCTCTCTCTGTTTTGGCGTTCCCAGATTCTGGCCTTTCACCGTTTCTTATATACCCGGAGATCCATAACTCCGATTGGGCTGAATTTTTGACACGATTTTTATCCGGATATTAGCTTTCTTGCGGCGTAAGAAGGGCACCAACCGCCTTACGGGGTGGCCATGAAGGCCCAGGGTGCGCCCCCTACCTCGTGGCCCCCTCGGGCATCGTCCCGCGTTGATTCTTCTTCCCAAAAAATACATATATTCCAAAAAAAATCTCCGCCCGTTTTTATCCCGTTTGGACTCCGTTTGATATGGATATTCTGCGAAACAAAAAACATGCAACAAACAGGAACTGGCACTGGGCACTGTTTCAATATGTTAGTCCCAAAAATAGTATAAAAAGTTGCCAAAAGTATATGAAAGTTGTATAATATTGGCATGGAACAATAAAAAATTATATATACGACAGAGACGTATCACAGAGCTGGAGTCTGAAGAGGAGTCTAACTGAGGCGTGGCTAGCCTGGCTCTAGCTTCAGCATTCGTTGCCAAGTCCATCTTCAACACTGAAGACAATGATCACACCGCCGACGCTGAGGCCGATGATGAGGACGACTCGGCTCCAACCTACTGCTTCATGGCATGCGGTGCAAAGGGTACTACACCAGAAGCTACTGAGTGGATAATTGACAGTGGATGCACCAACCACATGACTGGTGATCAACGTCTTCTCATGGATTCAACCCTACGCCCCTCTACTAAGAGCCACATCACTTTCATAGACACTGGTAAAAGCAAAGTATTGGGTCTAGGTAGAGTTGCTATCTCAAAGGATCAATACATGGATAAAGTGATGCCTGTTTAATCCCTTGGATACAACTTAATGTTAGTCTCTATGCTATGTGATCTAAACATGATTGTGATATTTGGAAAATATCGTTGCCTTGTGCTTATGGAATCTGACAAGTCTTTAGTCTTCAAAGGATATCGAAGAGGTGATCTGTATACGGCAGATTTCTCCGCATGACCACAGCTTGCCGTTTGTTTTCTTGCAAAGGCTTCAAAGTGTTGTCTTTGGCATCGAAGACTAGGTCATGCGGGCATGAGGAACTTGCAAATTCTCGCAAAGAAGAAGCATGTAATAGGCATCGAGGGTGTCAAGTTCAAGAAGGATCATCTGTGTGGTGCTTGTGAAGCTGGGAAGATGATTAGGGCCAAGCATCCCTCGAAGACAATCATGACTACATCACGTCCTTATGAACTGCTTCACATGGACTTATTTGGCCCTACTCACTACTCTACTCTTTCCACTACTGCTTGTTTATATGGCTTCGTGATCATTGATGATTATTCTAGATATACCTGGGTGCACATAATTCTCTATAAGACTGTGGTGCAGGATGTCTTCAGACGATTTTCCAATCATGCTGTGAACAACTATGGCATCAAGATCAAGCACATCAGAAGTGACAATGGAACCGAGTTCAAGAACACAGGGCTCGATACTTATCTTGACACATTGGGCATCACACATGCGTTCTCTGCTCTATACACACCTCAACAGAATGGCGCCGTGGAGCGTAAGAACAGGGCCCTCATTGAGATGGCACGTACTATGCTCGATGAGTACAAGACTCCAAGAAAGTTCTGGCCTGAAGCCATTGATACTGCATGTCATATCATCAACAGAGTTTATGTTCACAAGTTCTTCAAGAAAATGTCTTATGAACTTCTGACTGGTAAGAAGCCAAACGTTAGCTATTTCAAGGTCTTTGGTGCTAGGTGCTAGAACAAATATCCACATCACACTTCCAAATTTGCACCGAAAGCACATGAAGGGTTTATGCTTGGTTACGGAAAGGACTCGCACACCCACCAGGTCTTCAACCTCTTTCACTATAAAGTGGTTGAAACAGTAGTTGTGCGGTTTGATGAAACTAACGGCTCACAAAGAGAGCGCCTGCCAAATGTGCTAGATGAAGCTTTACCTAGCGAATCTATCAAGCAAATGGGTATTGGAGAAATCATACCCATCGAGGAACAGGCTGAAGAGGAAATCATCATCTCAGCATCTAATCAACCTGAAGACAATGCTCAGCCTGAAGCCAATTCTGAACAAGAAGATAATCAACGGCAAGGGCAAAGTCTTCGTCCTGTTCATCCCCGGGTAGCAAATGAAGTACAGGTGGAGAAGATTTTTGATAGCCTCAATGCAATAGGTCCACTCAATCGTTCAAGATCAACTCAGCTAGCAAACTTCTGTTGGCACTCTGCATTCGTTTAAATATCTAAACCCAAGAAAGTTGATGAAGCCTTTATGGAACCTGAATGGATTCAAGCAATGCAATAAGAGCTTCAACAATTTGAGCTGAACAATGTATGGGATCTAGTAAACCGTCCTGATCCTCGGAAGCACAATATCATTGGCACCAAATGGATCTATCGCAACAAGCAAGATGAGCATGGTCAAGTCGTCATAAATAAGGCTCGTCTCGTTGCTCAAGGTTATACTCAGGTGGAAAGGATTGACTTCGATGAAACCTTTGCTCCTGTGTCTAGGCTTGAAGCCATTCCAATAATATTAGCCTATGCCAACCACCATAACATTTTTCTGTACCAAATGGATGTAAAGAGTGCCTTCCTAAATGGAGAAGTTGAAGAAGACGTGTACGTTGCATAACCTCCTGGCTTTGAAGACCCAAAACATCCTGACATGGTATACAAGCTTAACAAGGCAATGTATGGCCTCAAACAAGCACCTCGTGCTTGGTATGACACACTCAAGGACTTCCTAAAAAGCAAATCCTTCAAACCTGGTTCACTAGATCCCACACTCTTCATGAAGACATATGATGGTGAACTGTTTGTATGCCAAATCTATGTGGATGACATTATCTTCGGATGCACTAACAATAGATACAATGATGAGTTTGGATACATAATGCAAGAGCAATATCAGATGTCCATGATGGGTGAGATGAAGTTCTTCCTTGGCCTTCAAATTCTTCAGAAGAAGAATGGCATCTTCATATCTCAAGAGAAATACCTCAAAGACTGCTTAGAGAAGTTTGGAATGCAAGATTGCAAAGGGTACACGACACCAATGCCAACCAAAGGTCAACTGGGCTCCAACGACAATGGTAAAGAGTTCAATCAAAAGGTATACCGCTCCATGATTAGTTCTTTACTCTACTTATGTGTATCTAGGCCTGATATTATGCTTAGCGTTTGCATGTGTGCCCGATTCCAAGCGGCACCAAAGGAATCACATCATCTCGCGGTGAAGCGAATTCTTCGATATTTGGCTTACACCCCAACACTAGGATTATGGTATCCCAAGGGCTCTATATTTGATCTAGTTGGATTCTCAGATGCTGATTATGCTGGTGACAATGTTGATCGAAAGTCCACTTCAGGGACATGTCACTTTCTTGGACGAGCTCTTGTCTGTTGGTCTTCAAAGAAGCAGAACTCAGTGTCTCTCTCCACCGCTGAAGCTGAATACATTGCTGCTGGATCTTGTTGTGCTCAGCTCCTCTGGATGAAGAAAACTCTCAAGGACTATGGTATCAACATGCTGAAGGTGCCTCTCTACCGTGATAATAGAAGCACCATCAAGATTGCTCACAATCCAGTTCAACACTCGAAGACAAAGCACATTGAGATTCATCAGCACTTTCTCAGGGATCATGTGATCAAGAAGGACATTGAGATCATTCCTATAAACACTGAAGAGCAATTGGCAGATATCTTCACAAAGCCCTTGGATGAGAAAAGGTTTTGCAAGCCACGGTGTGAGCTAAGTATCATAGAATCCTCAACTGTCCTGTGAATGGACACACATCCTAACGCTTATGCATTTTGATGACTTGCAACACATGAAGTAACATATGTCTTCAACTCATGAAGACATGCACTCTAAGTGTGAATACATTAATGTGGAATTTGACTCTGGAGCGCCACGATAATCGTGCGCCGTGTCCTGGTCTAATACTTCCTATACGGTGGGTAACACCACCACCAAACTTTCTTGAAGATATTCATTTGGCATCACGACTGCATTATCTTCACATTTGGTTTGTCTTCAACATTGACTTAGAGTTTATCTTCGCAATATTGATTTTGTCTTCTCCAAAACATATATATGTGTTTTGTCCTCTACAACATTCACTTATAGCTATGTCTTCAAACCATTTCTAATTTAAGTGAATGTGATCGGACCCTAACCCCTTCTATGCTTCCCTCTAAAATTCTCCCTATCTCTTCATATGCATTCTGTTGACACATGTCGAATGTATTCACTGTGTCTTTGCCAGCTAAAGATACAAAGACACACCTTTAAAACTGTTTTAATTGCCTGATCTCTTTTGCGTGAAAACCGAAGAAGCCGGAATGACCATCCGACAAACCAGGCGCGCGTCGGATCGTGGCTCAACTCTCCATAAGTTTCATGCATGCCACATGTCCTTCAGATGTGAACCGCCAGGGGCACCTACGTAATTGCGCTGCGCAACCCCCTCTCCTTATAAATATTCCACCCGCGCGGTCATAATTTCCTTTCCCACCTCGCAATCTCGCTCAAACCCTAGCGCCACCGCTAGCTCCAGTCGACGCTGGAGATGAAGCGCTTAGCTATTGCGACTTCTTCGACGCCGTCTTCCCGCCGTCCGTGGACCTTGTCTTCTCCGCTGCCACCGTAGGTGTCTTTCGTCGCCAAGTTAGGGCACAGAAGATTGATCTGCCCGGCATCCCCCTGTCTCATCTAGCAGTTCCCCCGAGCGGTAAATAAATATCGCTTTTTACCATCGTTTTGATATGTTGAAACCATGTATCTCCACCAAAAGTGGTTTCTGATCTTCTAAAAGTTGTTTGTTTCTGATTCATCATCTCATATCATGCAAGTATGTTCACTTATGACTCATAACTAGTTAGATTCCTCACTCATACCTATTTTTGGATTCATACAAATCTGGAACCAACTTACTCCAAATAAGTGGGTGCCTTCGCACTGTGAGGTCAATGTCTTCAAACTGTTTTAGCTTCAAAATCTTCTAAGAATGCATATGACCTCTTCCCCTTCCCTCACATCTCTAATGCTGTCACAGGTACATGTTCATGGGAGAATCCCTTAGTTCTCATAGTCTGCATTCATTTGCAGAATTCTTACAGTGTCATATTGAATCTCCTGAAGCTAGTTCTTCTCTGACCAGTCATCGGAAGACAAACTGCTTTGTGAAGCCTTTCCGCCTGAACCCAATGGCCTCTGAGAAACCTTCCAAGAAGGGTGGTAGACATATATGCACTAACACTGCCAAGATCTTGCTCCTGTTCTGTTCACGTTGTACAAGTCTGACCATGAAGAAACCTATGGTGAACGCAAGTCCCGAATCCAATGGATTCGAAGATATTGGGCAGAGTAATGGTTCTTATATCATTTCGTGACTCCAAATTATGCAACCAGGAATGCTATTCGCCCTCCATGGGGCGATATCATCTACAAGAAGCTTCAACCCAAGAACAAGAGTGAAGCCATTGCCCAAGGCTTCTACCCTTGCATGGTCAGATGACCTATCGAGAGAATGCTGACCCATCTAGTCTTCGATGGTGTCGTGATGATGATCTGTTTGAAGAAAACTATAAGTTTGCTAAGAACTCTACGACGAAGAACAAGAAGGAGTCCGGCCTCAACTTCAATCCTGGCCCAGCTCGGCCTCATTCTGATGATATCCGTGAAGCCAATGAGAATCGAATTGGCCCCTTCAATGATATTGATGGATTGCTCTCCAACATAGCTGCTCAAAGGGCTACTGTGGAACATGTTGCTGAAGATGAGGAACCAGAAGATGTTCCTGAGCCTACGAAGCCAAATAAGAAGTCAAAGGCTTCTAAACCTTCAGCTGCCCCAAAAGCTTCAAGTGTGATGCCATTAAAAATTGTACCTCCTGAATCAAGTGTGCAGTTTGAGGACCACTCTCGCATCTTCCATAAGTCTAAACAGCTCATGAAGCCATCCAGTCAAGGGCTTACTCCTGGCAGCATTATGTGCAATGATGAAGATATTATTGATCTGTCCAGTGATGAAGACCTTGCTGATGACACCCTTGAGATGCTGATCTAGAGCAAGCAATAAGACGAAATCTTCAATGATTTTCCCTTGTTTGATGTTGATCATCAATAAGTTCATTGATGAGTGGTTTGAGGATACCTCTCTCTCCCTTGACGATCTCCAACTGCCTATTGATACCAGCGTGACCTTTCAGGGGTACATTGCCCAAGAACTGACTATTGCACAAAAGGTCATTGAGCAGAAGAACAAGATTGATCATGAAAAGGCTCTTTTCAAGAAGCATATGGCTAATCTCAGCGCTCAAGAAGTTCAAAACTTCAAGACAATGATGGCAGATCTCAGAGCTGAATTTGCCAAGCGTCGTGATGTTGCAAAGGGTTCAAGGGAACGTCTCAAGCACTATGCTGAGAAATGTGTCGAGGCTCATAATGAAGCCGTGAAGAGAAAAGCACTGGGCCGTCCAGGCATTGACCACAAGATGGATGCCAAGAGGCTTAAGAAGAAGAAGAAACCTGTTGCTGTTGAAACTAAAATTCCAAGGCAGGAAAGACTAAGCATTGTCTTCCCTGCTAGCATGACTGGCTCGAATCCAAAGGTCCCTTGGGCGACTTTTGAACAAAAGAAGACTCGGTAGGCTGAAGCTGAAGCCAAGAAGGGAAAGCATCTTGATGCTTCTGATGTTGCTCCCTCCAAGAAGAAGCTGAAGACAAAAGCTTCAAAGTCTTCTCATAAGCATCGTGATACCTCCCAAGAACCTCTGGTCGTCGAACCAATTTCTTTTGCTTTGCCTGCCTCCTCCAACCTTGAACGTCGTCTTGTTGTACATGAGCCTGCTCCCATAGAGGCTCATGAGTTTGAAGAGAAGCTGCTGACTTTCCCGCAGTTGAAGACATTGGTCATGATGACAATGTTGTTGTTGATGAGGTCCTTCCTTAGCTCGAGCCCCAACCGGCATCATCACCTGCTCCCACGAGCAGTGAACTTATTAGCATTGGCGGTCCCACGACGCCAATCGCTCAAGATGAATTTTGGGAAGAGCAACACCCAAACACCCCCTTGCATGAAGTGATTCCCCGCACACCACCATCTCATGTCACTACTCCAGTGCTTCAGACGCCAAAAGACACACCTGAAGATGAAATGAAGCAGACCAATACTTCACCAATGGCATCTCCCAAGTTCAGAAGGCTTCGCAAAGGCCCTAGGACTCAGGGCTCCATGTCAAGCATTCCTGAAGAGGATGTGCAACACACAAGCTCAGTAGCACGTCAAGTGTTCCCTAAAGCCATCCCTTCAGCGTCTGCTCAAGAATCTGAAGCCAAAGCGGCTGAAGATATTTCGGCTACATCAGCCGATGAAGAAAAGGAAGAAGAACGTGAAGCTACTCCCCCTGCTGTTGAAACTGTTGTGCAAGACGAAGAGCCCATTGTGCCAGAACCCCTTGTTTAAGAAGCCACTGATGGTGAAGAAAATGTGGCTGCCACTCACACTACCACTGAAGCCAATGACGTTGTCATGGCTGTAGACAATGTGCAGCATGAAGTCATTGCTGCCATTGAAGTGAATGTTCCTCCCCTTGTGCCACACATCATGGCACAAGCCTTCAATCAAGCAGATGAACTTGTTGCCATCCCATGGCCAATATCGACGCCTCCCACTGCTCGAGGACCCCAATATGAATATCATGTGGAGCAAAGGCCTCAAACGCAGAAGCCAAAGCCCGGACTGCCAAGGCTTCCAAGTGCTGTAACTACACAAGACTCCTTCAGTGTGCAAAGCTTTAGGGAGCACAACACATTCTTAGACTCTGACAAGAACCCATACAAGAAACCAAAGATCACCTCTCATAGGTTCTGGAGCTTCCAGCAACGAAGCTACTATTCATGCATTCTGTACAACCAAGACCAGATTTTCCCACACCAACGTCTTGATTGTGATGCCATTGCTGGGCTGCCATGCCTTGAAGAGGCCCTTGATTGCTTCAGAGATGTTGGGCTGCTTCAGTTTGTCACCGCCAAAGAGCATTAGAATGAAGAGCTTCTTCTGCAATTTTATGCTACACTTCATATCAGAGGCTACAACAGGGATCCGAAGACATGGGTCCTTGAGTGGATGACAGGAGATATTCATCATGAAGCCAAAGCTCAGACTCTTCTCGAGCTTACTTCCCTGCCCACTCCTGGTGAGTTGTTTGAACCAGGTTGTCAGCTTCATCAAAATGAAATGGAGAGTATCCTCAAGCCTGAGCCAAACATGAGTCAGATGCTCAGTATAATGAAGCCATTGCCCATGGATGCTGATTATCCTAAGGAATTCCTTGTCAAAGACCTCGAGTACCCGCCTTGCAGAATCTACCATATTCCGAGGCGTACTCTGTGGCCTATCAAGGGCAACACTTCTGAAGCAAAACTCAAGTGCGCCATGAAGACATTGGTCTTTTACATTCTAAATGGCACCAGGTTCAATACTCATGACTTCTTCATTCGTCAACTGGTTGCATTGGGGATCTCTTTGGCCTCAAATTCTATGCCCCTTGGACTATGCGGTTGATAAAGCTTCACTCTAGCATCAACTATCAGGCCTCGGCATGTAATCAAGTTGTATTCTTGCCTCAGGTTGATATGTCCTATGAGTCCATCTACCCTGAGCCAGCCAAGAAGCCACTTCAACTGCTCAATGCTGATCATCAAAGCTTCACTGAGCATGTTGAAAGTATTCATGTGCCCAATGCTGCTGCTCCTGCTTATCCTCTTGTTGGGAACCTGCGCCTACCGCATCGTGCCAACACTGATGCTACCGCCAGCACAATTGCACAAAGGCCTCAAAAGTGTCCCCGTGTCCTCGGCGACAAAGAGCTTCTTGTATCACTTCACCAAAAGTAGGATAAGCATCATGATTCGTTAGAGCGCTAGATGCAAAGTCTTCTCACTGATGTAAATCGCATTCGCAACCTGGCAACCAAGAACTCCTTTGTTGCCCATGAAGCATGTCGACGGTCCTAGAAGAGCCTCACGTTACTTTGCTCTGAAGCTGATCTTCAAGCAGATGGCTTCACCAAGCGCTTCAAGTTTGACTCTAGGCCTCCACAATCTGAGAGTTGATGTCCCACTCCCTCAATTAAAGATTCAAAGTATTCATCTTTGGATGCAACTGTTGTTGCGCGAGTCATCGATGAAGAAGATGACGCCACCTCTCCCGCAATTGCATCACTGCATCACGATTCTGCGTCAGGCCCGTCTACACCTCCCAACTCCAACGTCGACCCGGATGCCCCAACATCTTCACCACCTCGGAATGCATAGACACTCTATGTCTTCAAACCTTTTTGGTCCTTACCGACAAAAGGGGGAGAAGCATATGAGTTGATAGTCTTCAAGCGGGTCCTTATATGGGTCAGGTGCTTATTTTTGCTAAATTTTTATAACTCTTGTTTTGATACTATTTGGCTCTTGAGTTGTAAACTTAAACTTGATGGTCGTCTGCTACATTTGCTAATGTTTCCTCTGCATGATTAAATATCTATCTTATGCACATGAAATCATTCTGCGGACGCCCATTTTCCATTATGCATATCATTATCTTCACAACATCTGTGTATGCATGATGAATTGTCTTCATAAGATTGAGGGAGATCTCCACAAAGCAAAACCGCCATGTGCATTTGCATTCAAAGGCAAATTACTTATATGCACATCTTCAGGGGGAGCCTTCTCAATCTCTTGAAGCCAATGACCGTGCTATGTAACTTTCACATATTTTATCCCCGTTGAAAACTTCAACCAGTTTGTCATCAATCACCAAAAAGGGGGAGATTGTAAGTGCATCTAGTGCCACCCCTAGTTGGTTTTGGAGTATTGATGACAAACGTGGTTGAGGGACTAATGTGTTTGTGAGAATTGTGGGATAACATAGGTAGTAGTCCCTCACTGATTCGGTTTACCTACCAGAGATAACCCCTAAAAATGTGTGAAGACATTGAAGATAATGGTGGTTCTTGAAGTCATTCACTTGAAGATAATGACTCGTGAAGACATTCACCTGAAGACTATGAAGTGCGAAGATATAGTTTCTTTCGTAGTTCCTTTTCTTGTTTCTTGAGTCATAGGAACCACCGTACTACTAAGTGGGGTCCAAGTGAACATAGTCAGATGACCGATGTGATGCTCAACCAAAATCATATGTCTTCGAGCGAAGACAATGAGAGCAAATCTTATCCAGAGTTGGATGAGTCACTTTGCTTGTAGCCCAAGCTAAGTTGCCATGTGTGTTTGAAATCCGACCGTTGGACACGTGCCAGTTCCTTAGTGACCAAGGGTTATTTCAGACATATCATGTCGGGTTGCCTCCAGGCTATAAATAGTCCACCCTACACCATAAATTGGTGGCTGCTCAGAGTTAGTGCACGACTTTTGTCGGTTGAGAGCAACCCACCTCCGAAGTCTTTCAGAGAAAAGATCCTTGCGAGGACAAAGCCCAAACCACCCAGAGCCAAAGAGTGTTAGGCATCACTGAAGTCTTTCTGTCTGTGTGATCTGAAGACTTTTTTTGAGGGGTTAACGACAGTGGGAGAGGCTCCCACAGACTTTTGTATTAACCCATACCATAAAGTTACATAGTTACAAGGGTGGGATTAAGGCCCCCAGGCCATCACTATAGCTATACAGAAGATAACAGCAGGCAGGTGAACACAGCTAAAGCAAGAAATGGAGGAACGAACTAGTTCAGAGCCCTTGGAGGAACATGGAGATGAAAGGGTGCAGCTCCTGTTTACAGTTATGCATGAGCAGCCCCATCAAACCCTTGAAACGTGCCATCCAAGAACCCAAGGAGTGTGGCACTCTTCTCAAGTGCTCATTGTTTCTTTCCAATCAAATACTCCAAGCAGCCAACATAAGAATGTCCATGAAGATGGGGTGGCCCCACCGCTGCTTGCCAACATGAATCAGTCTGAGACGATTCTCATTACTTGGCCAAAAGATCCCCAGTTTGGCCCAGCAAAGCTCACTAAATGGGCAATGAAAGAAGAGATGTTCCACCATCTCTTCAGGGGGCTGGTCACACAACAAGCAGGCATAGTTGTTGTTCTGGATGTTGTAGTGACGGCGTTTGAGCATATTCCTTGTGTTTAGACGGTCGACCATGAGAAGCCAGCATAACACTTTAAACTTGATTGGGCTTTTGGCCTTCCAGAGCCAAGTAATCGCCTCGTCAACCTCGACCTCCCTGAAGCAGTGCGTGTAGTATACGCTAGGGGAGAATCGATTGGCGATCGAGCAGGCCCAAGTGTCTTGCTCCTCAGGCACTATTGCAACATGAGCGCACCGCCCTTGGATGGCCCTGATTTCATCACGGGCTTGAGCCGACAGGGGGAGTTGGAACAACTCACCAAGATCCCTAGCTTGCAGGACTTCATTAACAGTGGCATCTTCATCCGTGCAAAAGGAAAAAGCCCTGGGAAAGATGTGCATGAGGGGGTGTTCTTCTGTATCCAACCATACATCCTTCCAGAAAAGAGCCGTGAGCCCATTCCCAATCCCAACCGACGTGATCCCTCTAAAGATAGCGTTGTGCATCATAATATCTCGCCACCAAAAGGAGCCAGGAGCATTGCACGCATGTGACACTTGACTGGAGTAGTACGCATTCCAGACCAGCGAGACCCATGGCACGTCCTCCTTGTTATAAAATTTAAAGAGCTGTTTGAGCAGTAGGGCCACATTCTGGGTTTTGATATCAATGACTCCAAGTCCACCTTTCTTCTTCGGTCTGCAAACTAGATCCCACGCCGCCAAGGAGTTGTTTTTGACGCCGTCATCTGTGTGCTTTGCCCAAAGGCAACACTTGCGGAGTTTGTCTAGATGTTCAACCACACGAGGCGGTAGCTTGATCGTGCACATGGCATATATGAGCATTGAGGTGATTGATGAGTTAACCAGCGTGAGCTTAGCGCCGGTGGACATTAAGGACAAAGCTGTTGATAATTTCCTCTCCACGCCATGAACCAAAGGCATCAGGTCGAGCACTGACGGTCTAGTGGTCCCCATGGGAAGCCCAAGGTAAGTGAAAGGCATCACCCCCACCGTACATCCAAAGATGCGAGAAAGATCATCAGTTCTCTCTTGGGATAGATTGAACGAGATGAGCGTGGACTTGCCAAAGTTAATTTTGAGCCCGACTGAGTCAGCATAGTCCACAAGGATGGATTTCATAACAGCTGCTTGGGATTGAAAGGCGGGTGACAGAAGGATCGTGTCGTCAGCATACTGAACCACCGGGTAGTCGGTCACAGTAGGTGAGGGGAGAGGCAGATGGATCATCCCTCGACTGAATGCATCATTGATGGTTGTCTGCAAAAGGTTCACATCAAGCACAAAGATCAAGGGCGACAGTGGGTCACCTTGGCGAACGCCGCATTTGCATTTGAGTTTTCTCCCCGGACAGCCATTCAAAAGAACCGAGGAGACACTAGAGCCAAAGACCGAGTTCATCCACCCTAGCCACCTATCATCGAAACCCATGTGTTTCATTATATTCAACATCGTCTCATGCTCAATGGTGTCAAATGCTTTGGCAAAATCCAATTTCAACAGAGCCACCTCACGCGAGGACGCTTGGCACTAGTGGATGTACTCGAAAGACCAGGCCAAACAGTCCTGGATTGTCCTACTCTTGAGAAATCCATATTGATTTTTGTGTACAATCCTTAAGATGAGCTTCTGCAGACGATTGGCGGGTAATTTGGTGACAATTTTGAGGCAGCAATTCAGAAGAGTGATAGGTCTATAGTAACTAGGAGATTCAGGTGAGGCAATCTTCAGAATTAGGGTAATGTACCCTTCATTGATACTAGTTATGTCTAGATTGCCCTCATAAAAGTCCTGACAGAGCTTGTAGAAGTCCTTTTTTTATGATCGACCAACAGGATTTAAGGAAACATCCGTTAAAGCCATCGGGGCCCGGAGCGCGGTCAGTAGGCATGGAACGTACCACCGCATCAATCTCCTCATGCGTGAAGGGAGCCGAGAGCTCTTCCAATCCTTCCACTCTGCGTATAATTCGGCTGAGATCAAATTGCATAGTGGTTGGATTTGATGATCCCAGTCTTTCCTTGAAAGCAGTATAGAGGATCCCTTCTTTACCTGCATGATCCAACACAACTGTATCACCTTGGCGTAGGGACGCAATGGAATTATGTATGTACCTCTCCGTGGCCAGTGCTTGGTGTTTTCATCTGCAAATCTGAAGCACCTAATCGTACATCTCTTTCTCCAATAATCATTCTGGTGACGCAGGAGTACACTCAGATGATTTTTCAGAAGACATCTGAAGTTTGCTTCCAGTTGAAAGAGGCCCCGTTTGTCCTCAATATTATCAAGAAGGAGTAGGACCTCATTGCAGTTTTGGATTAAGATTTTGTGTCTCGAAATCCCTTTGCTCCATTGCTTGAGATCATATCTCTGGTTCTTGAGTTTTTTTCATATGAGGGAAGCTGAGTTGGGGGCAAAGCAAGGCTTGGACCAAGTGTTTTGGACAGTCTCCAGGAAGCCAGGCTATTTGGTCCAAAAATTCTCAAAATGGAAGAGTTTAGATTTTTGGATTTTGGATTCAATGGAAACCACACAAGGGATGTGGTTCGAGACTAGTTTTCCCATCGGCATAACCACAGTGTTAGGGTGAGAGGTGGTCCAATTAGAGGAGGTGAAAAACCAGTCCAACTGTTCCAACAGCGGATCATTCTGCATATTACTCCACTGAAGAATCTTCCTTTTACAGGCAATTCCATAAGCAACTGTGCACGGATGATTTCATTGAATAGAAGCATATCATTGACATTTCCTCCCAGTTTATTTCTGTTGGTGGTTGATCTGATGAAGTTAAAATCCCCTAGGAGTAGCCAATTTTCATCATCATGGATTTGCAGATCAAAAAGCCAAGAGGTGAAATTAGATCGCTCCTGTCCAGTACAAGGGCCATAAACATTAACTAGATTCCAGGTGACAACTGACCGAGTGGAGACAAACGATATCCCAATAGTAAAGGAATTAACACACCAGGGCGAGCCAGTAAAAACATAGCTATTACAAATAGTAATAATGCCACCAGATGCCCCAGAAGATGGGGCAAATACAAACTTATCAAAGCGCTTAGGGCAGAAAGTTTTAACGAAGGATAAATCAAAAGCATCACGCTTAGTTTCCTGAATACAAATAACATCACAACCACTAGAGTCGATTGCATTTCTTAACATGAGAAGTTTGTTATCATAGTTGATACCTCTAATATTCCAGGGTAGAACATTCCACGACTTATTCATCTCCTAGGGTGGAGAAAGCAGGTGAAGCAACCGACTGCTGCGCATGAAGCACTTTGTCCTCAGTGATGTCTTCACGCGGGATCCCACAACGAGCACCCATGCCCTGAATATCATCGACAAAAAGAGGTGGCGGGGGAGTCTATTCCTCAGACAGAGGAGCCGCAGCCATAGAGATGGTCTTGATCGTCGGTGGTGCACGTGGCTTGACCCTGGACTTGGATTGCCTAGCTTCATTGAAATGATTTACCTTGAAGACGTCATACTTGTTAGTACGAGTGCTCCTCCGAATTGCAGTTAAGTCAAGAGGAGCATGCTTCTTCCCAGAATATGAGGCTGCCATGGTGGATGTAGAAGCAAGAACTCTCAAAGCCCTACCCTGGTGACACTACGGAACAAGAGAGTGATCGTGCGAGCGAGCCACCTCCAGCATTTCAGACTGCTCGAACTGAATAATGCAGCCATCAAGGAGGAATTTAGCCACGAAGATTTCGGAGAGGAGGTCAGGTTCTGGCAGCAATTGATCCACCATGGCCATGCCCAGACGTAGTAAAGTCACACTAAAGATCTTGAAAGGGTTCAGGGGGAATAAAGCTCCACCAGAGAAAGGACTGTCCACCAGAGCAGGAGTGTAGATCCTCTTGAACATCTGCCCCATCCACATAAGGAGCTTAGAGTCAGAGACAGCAGTGATTGTTACTGAAGTCCCACCTGCTCCGAAGAACAACATTCGGGCAGCAGGGTTGCCATTAACAAGCACATCAGCTAGGGCCTCCACTGACTCCACCTCAGATTCAAACATCCACACATCCGACAGGTTGTCAGAGACATTGTTCTCAGGATCAACTGCATCCATCAGAGATGGGCCATCATACCGGAAGAAAGTTCTGAAACTAAATCCAGTGTATGGTGGGGGCACAATAGGCCACACCCTCCAACCATTCTCCTGAAATTCTTCTGGGGCAGGCACATTAGCATTACACGCATCATTGTTAAGAGCATCCTGGGCCTCCATCTCGTCAATCCTAGCTTGCTGCATTAAGGTGTAATACGACATCTCATACGGATGAGGAGAGGCATTGAGCAGAGGGGGGGCTTCTTCAGTACCAACGAGCCCAGGAATAGTATTCCTACCATTCAGAACATACACTGGAACTGACCAAGATCAACCAAGCCCAGGCAGCATGCCAACTCTGGTAACCAGCAGAATATGGGGGACTTCAGCAATGTCTTTGATGTGGCATTTCACAAGAACACGCGCTTTATTCTGTCCAGGGTGTGGCCAAACCAAAAGCTTACCAAAGTGCGAGACAACTTTGTGAATGTAATGTTCAGTTTGGTAATCCATTGGAAAGGCCAAAAACATAATACACACTTCATACTCAAAGGCGAGCATACACATATTAATTCCTTCATCATGCGGTGCAAGAGAAAAGTGAGAATCATCAGTCAATGTATGAGGCCCTTCCCTAATCACAGCGTCTCTGCTTTCCATGTCAGAGAAAACCACACAACCGATCCCAAGGGGGTACACAAAATCATCTACCAGTTCATACTCAAGATCCTCAATGATAATGTGACAGACCTCAGCAAGCCATAACTCCTTCTGATGATCAGGGACAGGAGGGTCCACATTGACTATGGCGTACCTATTGTGATTGAGAGGTGGATCATCGACGACCATGACCTGCCATTGAACCCGGTGGTTTGGCCCTCTCTCGAAGGTCGATCCTGCTAGCGCAAAGGCGAATGGACGAACTGGGAAGTTCGCCATGGCGGTGGTCGAAAGCTTCGGAGTAGCGGAGGAGGTTTCAGATCGTGGCGGAAGGGGCTGGATTGGGGTGGAAGCCAGTGGTGGCGAGCTCGAGGTGGAAGGAGCAGAGTCGGATTGGGGGTTTTGGCAGGCGGAAAAGACTGCATGCTGACCAGGGAGCCCAAACGGCAAGTAATCAGATATCTCCACATCCCGGAGTTGCAGGATTTTCTGTTGCTCCTTGTGTGCGGTTGGCGAAGAGATATGCTGGCTAGCACTAGGAAACCCAGTCATTATGGGATATTTTGCCACCGGCCGCATAAAAGATCCCTCCAACAATGAGCTTGGTTTTGGTTTAGGGACCCAAATAAATTGACCAGTAAAAGAAGCACATAGGACAGGCTTAGAGGCATTATGGCCCAAGCGATGGCAGGACTTGCACCTGCGTAAACCAGGGCACCCCGAGGCCCAGTGGCCCGTTTTGGAGCAAGCATGGCATAAAATTTTTTGGAAAGCCTGATCCACCATGCATGGCCCAAGAGACTGCTTGTTGAATTGTTGCGAACATGTACAATTACCACTAGTATCAGCACATTTTTGGCAGAAAATTCCAATGCAATCCTGAGGAAGGTGGCCAAAACAATCACAAGAGGAACAATGCTTGAGACGCTTAAAAATGTACTCTTTGGATGGAAGGTCCGAGACCTCAGCTAATAACTTGACGTCATCATTTGAATACCCCGCTTGCCAACCATCAAGAATTTAGTGCAGTTTATCATCTGGTATGACGTCCCAAAGACCCTGCCGATAACGAGTACCCTGAAAATAAGGCAATTTGGCCACTGATCGAGGAAAAACCGGCAAATCTAGAGAGCCAACTTGAAATGACCGTGATTGACCCTGAAAATCCGGGAGAGATAAACTGCCAAAATGGATCACCGGCAACGGGGAAAGATCACCAGAATAACTTGCCGTCGGTGATGAGAAAATACCCAACTGAGCTTTCATCGATGAAGGATCAATAGGAGCCTTGGCCTTAGATGATAACCATTTAGATTTGATGGCTGGACCCGGCGAAGATGCAAGATTCATTAACTCAACATCCGCATGCCAGAGATTACTGCTCGTGGGAGTTGTATGATTCCGATGAAGATGAAAATGACAAACGAAATCTGGCCAAATGCAGTCCTGTAAACCATAGAGGAAATGACCCACACGATTAGAGGCCACCGAAAATCGGAATCTCTGATCAGCTAGTCGGTGTGCCTTAAACACAGAGCTGAGACCACCAATGCAAGATTGAAGGGCAAGACCCATAGAATCATCCGAGAGAGGGAAGGAGGCAGAAGAGAAAGAGACCTCCAAAAAGAATTCCTTGGAGTTCGGTCCATCAACATAGTGAACCGTAGATCGGAACCTAGCACGCACATGTGCCTCGACCGCCAGACCAGGGGAGAAATCCCAATGGATGAGGCCGTCCATTGGCGATCTCTGGCCAGAACCCTAGAGAGGACTAGGATCGCCGTCCCACATATAATGTTGTTGTGATATGAAGACTTGTTACACTTGAGGACTGTGTATCCTCCAGCCAGTTAGGCGTCGCGTTCTAAGCATCCAAGAGTGATTGTGGATTGCTAGTGAACAAAGTCTGTGAAGGTTTGGAAGTATACCTTGAAGACTTACCAGAGTGATTGGGCGAGGACTGGGTGTCCTTAGCTCAAGGGAAAAAAGGTGAAGACATGGTCTTCTGAGTTCAATCTCAGCCTCCCTAACCAGACGTACAGTTGTTACAACAACTGGAACTGGTCTAGCAAATTCCCCTCGTCTTCAAGCTACTGGTTCTATCTTCCAACTCATTTACATTTTAGTTTGTCTTCATGAAGTCATTGCTTCCTTAACTGATCTGTGTGAATTCACTGTGTGAAGACTGTTCGCTGTTTAGCTTCATCCTGTCTTTCACTTTGATCCATGCTACCTAGCTGTCAATAGTCTTCGTACTTTCACTATGCTGCTTACCTGACTATTGCATGTCTAGTTTAGTTTATCTTCCGCTGCATATCTATAGGTTCATTCCATCTATTTGTCTTCAAAAGATATCGTGTTTTGAAGACTTTCATAAAAATCGCCTATTCACCCCCTCTAGTCGATAACTAGCTCTTTCATCATCAAGCAAAGGAGGTTTACCCCCAGGGTTATAATTTGGTTTCTCTACAAGAGGTTTTGCATAAAGCCATGGAATACTAGAGTGGTCACTACTAGGAGGTCATTGGCCTAAAGGAGGAATAGGCGCAGCTGGCCTCAAAGCTACACCACCCAAATTGGCAAGCGGTGTGAGCATCGTGGATAATGCGGCTAACCTCATTTGGACCAAGGCCTCAAGATAAGCAGCATGCTCCTCCTTTTGATTATCAAGGGCCCATTCCAAATCCTCGGAAGTGAAGGGGTTGACTTCCGAAGAAGCCGCGCCCTTCACCTTTGGATCTACAACAAGGGGAGTCCCATCGCGGTTCATTCCGCTCTAGGGCGGTTAAGCCACAAGAATAGAGCACGAGACTGTGATACCAATTGAAAGGATCAAGATGGACATAGGGGGGTGAATAGGTACAATTACAAATTTTATTTTTTACTTAGCAATTTTAGGCTATAATGCCGAATATGAAGGTGATCCTAACAATTGCAAAGATAATACAATGAGCTAAGTAAAGTGACCAAGTACTACAAGTATATGAATAAGCAAGCACAATATAACACAAGTAAAGACTAAGAGACAAGTAACCATAAGTAGGGAGCTAGGGTTAGGAATAACCGCAACTCCGAGAGAGAGGATGTATGCCGATGTTCACTTCCTTGGAGGGAAGCTACATCACCGTTTAGAGAGGTGGATGTTACCATGAAGGCACACCAACGCCACGAAGGCTCACCCTGTTCTCTCTTTGAGATATCACCACGATGGCGATTCTCAACCACTAGTGGTAGACCTTGGGGTGGTCACGAAACCCTCACAAACATTCTGGGGGGTAATCACAATGGTTTGATTCCTCACTGAAGAACTCCTATTGTCTAGGAGTCTCCAACCTCCAAGAGTAACAAGATCAAGGGAACCGCTCAAAACTTGCTCAAATCACAAATTCCTTTTGTTGAGAGGAGGGGAGAGGGACGATCTATCTTTTGATTGGAACAATACTCAAGAATCCTGACAAATGCACTCGAGATCTAGGAATTGATGAAAGCAAGAGAGAGTGAGAGAGAAGGGTGTTCTTGGAATCTTGTCACTGTGTTGGACAAACCTCACTCGAGGTGGAAGAAGGATATATATATAGTCATAGTGTGAAAATGGCCATTGGAGGTCACTTACGCTGCGCAGATGCCGAACGTCCGAAGGACACCGGACATCCGGACAGAAAAGGAGGACCGGACGTCCGACCGGAGTCAGTCATGCGTCCACTTGAGAGTGGAGTGGTTTGGCACAATAGCATAAAGAACTGGGAACACAGGGTGCACACGTCCGAAGAACGTCGGTCGTCCGGTGCACGGTCATCCGAAGAGGATCGAATATCCATCATTTTGGATCTATGATGTGGCATCAGATTTCCGGTCACCCACGAACGTCCGAAAGTACCAGAGATCCATGGATTTCTTTCTGTAACGTGGCACCAGATTTGCGGAGAACATCGGTCAGTGGAGGACCGTGGCGTGTCGGTCGTCCGGAAACCTCCGGACGACCGAACAAGGTAGAGGCCAACATCAAAGCCAAGGTAAGAACTCCACCAAGAGATTTTCCTAGATTTTGAGCAAGTCTTTTGCAAGAACTAGTGATCCCCTCTTAATAGTGCGGGATCCCTGTACTCAAGAGAAAACGAAAGGAGCTAGAGCTTTTTGTCTTGTTTCTCCATACTTTGAGCATCTTGAATATCTTAGTCATGACCCATACAACAATCTTTTGGGAACTAAACCTGAGATGCACTTGTCAGAGATGATTACCCTATATGTATGTTCTCAACAATATCAAAATATGATTAAGGGCATGATTGCACTTTCAATCTCCCCCTTCTTGGTACTTAATGACATCATACATATAGCTCTAAAAAAATAGACTTATGAAGCTTAGGAGAGATTTGTTACAGAGCCCCCCCCCCCTTGTTGTATGCATAGTGAAACTGAATATGGGTAGGGGCTCCCCTTACTTCATAAAGAGCACATAAAACACATTACATAGATCAATATGTTAACATATATAGAATATTCGCGATATTTCCACAACACAACATAATGGTTCACCATACGATCAACATACATAGATAACATAATGGTTCGATCACATA
The DNA here is from genome assembly GCA_902687465.1 of Secale cereale. Taxonomy (NCBI): domain Eukaryota; kingdom Viridiplantae; phylum Streptophyta; class Magnoliopsida; order Poales; family Poaceae; genus Secale; species Secale cereale. The sequence goes on from LR738710.1 coordinate 252,187,025, forward strand.
TAAAATAGTGGTTCAAGATACATAAATAACATAACTTGTTAACAAAATGAATAATAAGATAATCTCCTCCTCCTAGGCATCAAGTGCCCAAAAGGGGAAGTCTCTGAGATAACATCCACGCAACCAGAGATCATAACTACCACCGTCATCACCATGGGTGCCACTGCCTCCTGCCTCATCAAAGAAATCAGCCCATTCAGGGCTAGAAGGGAAACCAAAGTCGGACGAAGGAGCCTTAGGAAGACGCTCATCCTCCCTCACATAAGTGGCTCCGGAGTCTCTTAAATGATCCTTCAAAGCATTCTCAGAAGAGATCATGCGAGAAACCACATCGTGGTTTTGTGAGCAGTGGAAGGAGAAGGCCTTCATCATGTCAGAATGGGCCTTCCCGAGAAAACGAGCAATGCGACCAAAAGGAACCGAGTCGGAGAGAGCAGAACGAGACCAAGCAGCAGTCTGTCAAGCAGAGGCAGAGGAGGATTTCTTGGGAGCCCAATCATCTGCCATATGAGGTGGAATGACCCACGACAAATGCACATAAGTCCCAACAATGGGGAAATGAGATATACTCTCAATGAGGGCCTGAATAAAAGGAGCATGAGGAAAAGCTCGCTTGTACTCAAGACTAGTGAGACTAATATCATTCCATAGAAAGTGAGAAACATTAATCTTCCCGTTGGATGCTCATAAAAGTGATACATAAGATCAATACAATACCCGTTGCAGGATCCCTTGTCACCCATCTTGGGATAGATGGTGCGAATGACACAATAAAAATGCTGAAGAAACGAGACCTCCAAATAGATACTTGATTTAGATCCTTGCCCCTTTCCTTGTCATCAAGTTCATCAAGAGGTTTTAGGAGATAGCCACAAGCCTCAATGGCATTGGGCGCATGATTAGGGTCGTCCTTATGGATTTTGGACCCAGTGTCAGAAAAGCCTAGAGCGATGACAAACTGAGCATAGGAGGCGGTGAGATCATTGTCAGAAGTCATCCAAGTGACGGTCTTATTAGGACCAAAGAAACAAGTGGCATAAAATCGATGAATGGCAGCATGTTTGAAATCATGTTTAAAAACAAATGGGGCAGCAAGACCAGAGGACTCAATGAGATCAATGGCACCCGGATATTTTCACCGGGTAAGCACGAATATGCTCAAGGTTGATGTAGTGATGAACAGACAGACCATTAGGAACAATGACGGTGGTGAAAATTTCTGCCTGAACATTTGTACGAAAACGAGAATCCATTGATTCATGCTCAACAGAGAACTGGTCAACATCGCGACGAAACTTAAGATAAGCTATTTTGGAAAGTAAGGTGAAGTTTTTGATCTGATGACCTAGAGATGGAGGGGCCTCAAGAGAGATGCGGCGAGCATCACCGTGAGGCTGATCCGGAGTCGGATGCATGTGTGAGGGCCTCTGTGTACAAGGCTTGGGAACATTTGCGCGAACAATGACATGTTCAGCCCATTCGTGATATGCCATCTCCTCTTCATAGTCAAAGCCCTTCGTAGAAGAAGCAGCTGCACGGGCAGGATGCTTTGCAAGGCGCTTATGAGGACAAACATTTTCTTGGTAGTCATCAGAACCATTACGACGAGAGGCACAGGAAGATGATCCCACGCGAGTCTTGTGCCCGGTGTGCTTTATCTTCATCATTGTGAGACGCACACCACCCCGTAGAAAGACCTTGAGCGGAAGAAACAGAGGAATTGGCTGAAGAAACAGCCGGAGGTCAGTTGGCGGTGGCCCGAAGACGCGAGGATAGAAAGGGGATCAGGTGGGAGCGACGAGCGGGTAGGGCAACTGCCCAGCAATGCGAGTCCCTACATTTTATATGAGCGGCCGAAGAGCCAGACGACCGTAAGGATCCGAACGTCCAGGGATAGGGAGTTAGGGGCCAATGCATGGACGATCGAAAACTATCAGACGTCCGTAAAGATGACATGGTGCTGAGTTGAAGCAACCAAATGGGAGTTAAGATAGAGGCAATTGGCGGTGACACATATGACATTGAGATGATGAGATGTAGCATATAGAGAAAAGAAGATTCATGAATTGAATTTCTTCCCCTAAATATATGCCTACATCTGGACAGACGTGAAGTAAATGTATGCATGGGTACAAGATTTCACATAATGTTATCAAGCTCCAAGATACCAAGTTCACGCCTAAGATGACAAAACCTTGCTTCATCCAATGGTTTCGTGAAAATGTTGGCAAGTTGCACATATGTACCAACATGAGAAAGATCAATGTTACCTTTTTGCACATGGTCTCTAAAGAGGTGATACCTAATATCAATGTGCTTGGTGCGATTGTGATCAACCGGGTTCTCAACAATCTTGATGGCACTTCCATTATCGCATAGAAAAGACACGTGTCGATACGTGATACCATAGTCCTTCAAAGTTGCCTCATCCATAGTAATTGAGTTGCAACAGCTTGCGGTTGCAATGTATTCAGCTTCGGCGGTGAAGAGGGAGACATAATTTTGCTTCCTTGAGGACCAACTTACCAAAGAGCGTCGAGGAAAGTGACATGCACCAGAGGTAGACTTCCGTCACACTTTGTCTCCGGCCTAATCCGCACCCGTGTACCCAATGAGAGCCAACTTGGCATCCTTGGGGTACCATGGACCCAACTTTGGGGTGTGAACATGGTATCTAAGGATATTGTCATGGATTTGTCACGACAGATGCCCTAGGATTAGGACTTAGGTGTGGAGCCATCGCAACTTGGTTACCTTGAAGGGGTTAAACGGGACAAGAGTCACGGAGAGTTTTTTATCCTGGTTTAACCCCTCGATGAGGTAAAAGCTTAATCCAGTTGGGGTTGTATTGCTCAAGTCTTAATAACCAGGGAGCAAATACGCTTGACCTAGCTCTAGAGCGATTGTTTCTTGAGTTAACTCGCCGTCGGGTCACCCCTTTATATATACAGGTCGATGCCCGGCGGCTTACAGAGTCCCGGCCGGCTCATACACAATGTGTCGGGCTCGGTAACAAACTAAGCTTGCCTTACAATACAAGTTAAACATATGGCGGTTCACACCCGTGGGCCTCAAACCGTCCCCGGGTCTTGGGCCTTCATGTAAGCCTGCTCTACAAACCACCATCTTGTCTTAAGCCGCCAGTGGCATGACCCGGCCCCTCCATGGTGGGTCATACCCAATAGTTATATCTCCAACATTAGGCCCCAAGTTGATTTGAACTTGTTCATATCAATCTTCAACACTTGACCTGTCAGAATCTTTCCTAGTCAATTCCTTACCATATCACTGTAACCCGCCATGTCGTCACATATCAAACTTATGTTAACCCGCCATGACATCATCTCGCATTAACTTCACATGAAGCTCAGCACATCTCAGTAGATCCTTTTTTAATGGGCTCCCAAAAATCGAGGTACCTCTATTGCCACTTAATCATTTCTTCGGTCTCCTCGATTCTCGCACATGCCATTTATCCACTGCCTTATAAATAGGGACATGGGTCTTTCCTTTCACGTTTTACCCTGCTTCTGCCTTTTCTACTTCCTCGCAACGATCGATGCCTCTGGAGCTCCGCCGCCCCTGTCAACTGCGTCGACGTCGGCCATTGCATCAACCTGTCTTTGACCAGAAAGAATCAGTGGCGCTCTTTCGCTGTTCATGAGCACCTCCAGGTATATGCTTGGACTCATCTTAGATCCGTTCTAGGATTTTCTCAGTTCTGTCGGATCTTGGGTTCCGGCAAAACCCATGTGGTTCGAACACTGGGGTGCGCACGAAGATCTCTCCTTCCGCCCTAGCTCATCTACTCGTTGATTCCTAAGCCTAGCTCGTCGGAACTGAAGAACAAGGGACACAAAGGTTTATACTGGTTCGGGCCACCATTGTGGTGTAATACCCTAATCCAGTGTGGTGTGGTGGATTGCCTTATAGGCTAGGGAAGAACTAGTACAAGGGAAGAAAGGCCTCCCGAAGAGAGGTGTCCTTGTGCTTGGATGAGCTTGCTGTGTGTATGGTTGGCTCTTGATCAGATGCCCTCTAGGTTGGGTTAGCTCAAGATGAGATGATCCCTATATGGTGGTGGCTAGTCCTATTTATAGGGGCCCAGGTCTTCTTCCCAAATATTGAGCGGGAAGGGATCCCACAACGGCCAAATTTGAAGGGGGACAACTGGTACAAGCTATCCTAACAAAAGGTGGTTTTCACCTGCCAAAGGCTCTGGTGGTGACGCCGTCGTGGGCTCCGCGATGACCACCACTCTGCCGTCCTGCTGGTCTTGGTCTCATTGCACCGATATGGAAACCTTTGCCTGACGCCTCGGGACTCCTCGCCCGCGCCTGCCCCTTTCGCACCAAAGAGGAAATTGGCACCCTGTGCTCGCTGGCGCCCGCCTGGCCATGGTCGTCATGGCTCACGTCATGAGGACCTCACGAGGTGCCCCTTTCCTTAATATCTCTGCTCCTCGGGAGCCAGCCTAGCGAGGCCGCCCCAGGGGAGGTCTTGTGTCTTCCGCCTCGCGTGGCTTGGCCCCTCGCGAGGGTCTTGAGTAGTCACTGATGAGGTTGGGCCGTACCAGGCCGCTCGACGAGCCATGCCCTGGGCCGCAGGCAGGCAAGTCTGGGTACCCCCGTTCCTAGAACGCCGACAGTAGCCCCCGGGCCCAAGGCACGCTCGGTCTTGGCTTTGCGACAAAGCCAAGGGTCAAGTGCGGAGCACCGCGGGCCCCAAAAGCCCGCGGCCTTGATTGACGCATGGCGATTGATGAGACATGGGCGTCTCCACTTCCCCACGTAGCCTCGGCGACTGCGCGACTCGACAAGTCCCTGCATGCACAAAAGGTCATCATTACATGCGATTAAGAAGGCCGCCGGTTGGCCTTCTCCTGGCTATAAATAAGGGGGCTAACAGAGCCCTTGTTTCCCATCTTCTTCCTTCATTCCTCTCGCTTCTTCTTCTTCCTTGCTCCTCGCCTGGCTGAGCCGCCCATGGCTTCGACGAGGAGGTTTTCGTCCGCGGAGAAGGGGAAAACCCGTCAGGAGGGGCCCGGCTTGCCACCAACCAAGAGGGGGTGAGGCCGCCCCCGCAAGTATGCCGCGACTCCTGCCGTGGCTCCTTGTGGGCGCGGGCAGACCTCTACAGCGCCAATAGCCACCCTCGACAACCGTGGTGGCGGTTCCTCGAGCAGCGGGGATCGCCGTGGCCTTAGCAGCCCTGTGAATGATGGGAGGCGTGCCGAGGTCGTCAGGCCTCCCTGGCCGCGCTCTCATTCGACGGAGGTGATGCCGGAATTTGTCATGTGGTCGGAGAGCCCGGCCGGTACCCAGCTTCAGCTCCCGCACTCCCTAGCTGGCGAACTCCTGGCCGCGAGCTCCGGCGGCTTTTGGCTGCAAGCGGACGGCTGCTGCAACAAGGCTTCGTGGGTTGCGGTGGAGATCTCTGTCGCGGGGGCTGTGACCCTGGCCCGCGGCTGGCAGACGTTTGCCCGCGCGCGCAGTTTGGGCAGGCAGTGCACCCTAAACTTCAGGTATGATGGTGACTCGACCCTCTTTGTGAGGGTGTTCGGGGAAGACGACCGCCGTGCTGGATTCTACCCCGAGGACAATGACGAGGCAAGGTGCTCGGCCTTGGCGATGGCCCCGGTTCATCCAGCTACGGTGGCTCCTCCTTTAGCGGAAGCTCCAGCAGCGGTGGCTATGACGAGCCGCCATGCCACCGCGCCTGCTTTGAGGGTGGCGCTGGGTCGTCTCTTCATCACGCCCAGGTGAAGCGTGAGGAGGGCTCCGACTGAGCTCGGGGAGCAGGTCCTCGTGGGCAGTTGCACCTCGGGGGTCGTCGTCGGCCGTTCTCGCTCTTCCTTTCTTACTGAATTATCCAAGCAAACAATATGGGGCCCTAGAAGGTCATGTAATGAACCATGGTTTTTATGATGCTTAGCGCCATGTTTAATGTCCCCAGCCGGTATTGCGGAATATGTGTATTATGCGCCCATAGGGTGAGGAGACTTATCTCGACGTAACCGGAATAGCCCTCATCTCGTGACGTGTGGCCCTTTGGGAGGCTGCAAAAACTCGTTAGGTGGTTACCATCCTTCATTGCCCGAGGTCCCTGGCGTGGGCCAAGCATGGTCGAACGCTCCCTGTCGCCGTACCTGTGGGCCACAGACATAAGGAGAGGGGTGCATCAATTACGAGCCGAGACATGGATGCCTCACAGAGGCTAAGGGGGGCGTGCTAGGGAGAGCGTCGGGCAACTGCCGCTCCCCCTGGGGCGAGGCCAAAAATCAAGGGAAGGACCAGAGAGAGAGAGA
>LR738710.1:252204059-252236768 GCA_902687465.1 Secale cereale
GGGGGGGGGGGGGGGGCTCCCCGGCGTACGGAGGCGGCGCCGATCTGGTGGAAGAACTGCTTGACGTGGCGGTCCGAGGGCGGTGCTTGAGAACCGCCGAGGAGGGCCGCGACGACGTGGGGCGCTGGCGCCCCGAAGCATGCGATGAAGAGGCCACACAACTCCTCCTAGGATGCCACAGATGACTCTAGCAAGCTGAGGATCCAGGCACGCGGAACTCCAATGAGCACCACGGGGAGCCAGTTGGCCATGACCTTGCTACCGCTGCCGGCCGCCGAAACAGCCTCCTCGTAGGCTGTCACATCCCTAGATCTACCCCTGTGGTCTTTGCCTGATCATCATGTCATCATGTTTAAATTTTTGCTAAACTTGAATTGGGGAATGATCAAACCCTAGCACCAAAAGAATTCAACTAGGTTCAACCTAAAAATATTTTCTTTGACCAAAATGCCTTCATCAATGTTTGATAATTTTGGCAAGGCTTTGAGACCAAACCAAAAATAGTGAACATTTTTGTGGAATATTTTGGGCACCGATTTAAATCATACCATATTTGCATTTGGGCATTTAAATTTTATATATTATTTTAAATGCTCAAATAATCATAAACTAAAATGTTTATTGTTGGTTTTATTCTAAACAGTAGCCATGCTTAGTTTCATGATTTTTGGTAATGCTCTGGCATTTTTACTAAAGCCAAAAAAAATAGAAAAACAGTAATTAAAATAGAAAACAGAGAGAGAGGAACTACCTGGGCCGTTACCTGTCCAGCCTGGCGGCCCAGCACTGTTGGCCCAGCCCACTCCTGTAGAGGCCCAGCCCAGCACCGCCTCCTTCAACCTCGTGCCAGAAGGCACGAGGGCGTGTGCCCGCGGCGCGCCAGCACGCGCACGGCCACCGACGGCCACCTCCTACATGCCGCTTCGCCCTGGATGTCTCTGGCGTCTCCACGCACCCCCCGGACCCCTCTCACTCTCTTCCCGTGTCTCTTCCCTCCCCTGGCTCTCTCCCCTCGCACCACCGAACACGCCGCCGCCGCCGCTCGTTGTTCGCCGCGGCCAAAGCCACTGCCCTGCCTCTTCGTTGTGTCCAGAAGAACCGCCTCGACGCCCTCTTCCTCCTCGCTGAGCCACGCTTCGCCGGAAGCTCTGCATCGCCTTCACGTCGTCGTCTTCATCCTCGGATCGCCGGAGCTCCTCGCCGTCGATTAGGGAGCTATAGAGCGTCCCCGACTTCTCCCTCGAGCTCGCTAGCTTCGCTGTGAGCACCTCGTCGTTTCCCCTCTCCTAACTTCTTCGTTTGATTGCCGTAGCCACACTAACCACCGGACCCGAGAGCTTACCGCCGCCGTGGTTCTTCACCGCCACGGCCAGGGCCACCCCAGCTCGCAGCTGAGTGCATCACTGTGTTCGCTGAACTCCCACGAGCACGCAACACCCACTAGCTCCTCCCCTAGTGCACCGTAGCGCCGTTTCGTTCAACACCCGAACGCTGGCGCCGCCGCGAGCTCAACTCCGGCGAGCCCGATCCACCCCAGCTCCTCCCGCTTGCACCATTCGACGCGGACGAGTCTCCTCGTTCCGTAGATGGCCTCGGCCTTCGATTTGGTCGCAGTGGGACGAAACCCGAGCCTCTCCGGCGAGACACCGCCGCGGAATGAGGTCGCCGGCGACTAATCGCCGACAGTGCTGACTTGGCAAGTCATTAGCCACTAATGACGCCCTAACTAACCCCCGAGGGCCACTGACATACGGGCCCCACTGCCTAATTAACCTAGTTTATTTTCTGTTTAGTTTAAACTAACCCAACGGGCCCCACGTGCCAGAGTTGACCAAGCTGACGTGGCTGTTGACTGGGCCCACATGTCATCGACACTGACCAGCCCCAGTCACTGACCAGTGGACCCCACACGTCAGGTTTGACCCTGGCCGACCCTGTTGACTAGGTGACGTCAGAATGACACAGTGCTGATGTCATAAATGCTTTTCTGGAATTTTAAATAAATCAGAAATGATTTATTTATTTCAGAAAATAGCCAAAACTTCTAAAAATCACAAAAAATAATCTATAACTCAGATCAAAATAATTTAGATATGAAAAATGATCAGAAAAATTCAAGGAATCCGATTATGGCATTTTCATGCATGTTTGAACAAGTTAAGCCTGCTGATCAGGTCAAATCAATTAAATGGCATTTAAATAATCACATATGGAGTTTGAATTTGAACCTTTGGTTCAAACCAACTTCATTTAATATGGTTGCTAGTTGTATTAGCTCAATCAACAGCATATTGCCATGTCATGATCATGCATCATATTTGTCGCATTGCATTGATTGTGTTCTCTCTTGTTTGCCGGTGTTTGTCCCCTTTCAGTCGACGTGTTCCGACGATGTGATCGATGACACCGATGAAGACCCAATGTTATCTTCAGAAGTGCCAGGCAAGCAAAACCCCTTTGAGTATTTCGATACAATCCCACTCTCTCGCTCTTGCTCTCTTTTACTGCATTAGGACAACTACGCTTCAACTGTTACCTGCTGCGGTAGTTGAACCCCTTTCCACTGCATGACCTGTCATTGCCACAGTAAATAGTTGAAACCCACTAGTATGAGTAGGAGTTGTTTGAGCCATGTTGTGCCTACTCATTCATGCTTTCTGGTTATGCCTGCTATTGCTTAGAGTTGTGTCAGGTCTGATTCATCGGGGATGAATTGGAAGGGTGATGAACATGTCCTACCTGTGTGAGAGCTAAGTGTGTGAACACGATTTGGTAAAGGTAGCAATGAGAGGCCATGTAGGAGTACATGGTGGGTTGTCTCATTGCAGCCGTCCTCAGGAACTGAGTTCTGTGTTGGTTGATCCATGACCAGTTACTACCATGCATTGGGCCCGAAACCAATGGACCCTCTCGACTTATTAACTGCCCTCGTCCTCTGTCCAGGAGTTGCAACTAGTTTCTGGTGTTTGTAGTTTACTGGAGGTCCTGCGCAGCGCTGACCCTCGGGGTGGGCTGTGACGCGGCAGGTACGTGGCACGGTGTACCGATCGCCCGTTTGGTGATGTGGGAACCCCGTACACATCGTTTGGGGCCGTGAGCGACACCCCGGCCGGATCTCCCCACGGATGGAACCCAAATAGGCGATAAACCTGGACGAGAGACTTGTGTGGTTAGTCAGGTCGTGGCCGACACCCTCGCCAGGCTTCCGCTTGAAGGTTGCCGAGATACATGACGTGTACATGGCGGTATGTGGCGAGAGCGTGTGTGAAGAAGTACACCCCTGCAGGGTTATATATGATCTATTCGAATAGCCGTGTCCGCGGAAATGGACTTCTGGGTTACCTCTACAGTTCATAGACAAGTGAAAGTGGATACTCTAAAATGCGCAAGATAAGCATGAGTGCTATGGATGGCCTTCTCGTAGGGAGACGGGAGCGGATCCATAGTGGTGTATTGATTGGTGAATTTGTGGACTCGTGTGCGCCACCTCAAAAGAGTTACTTGCAGTCGTAGTTTAGGATAGCCACCGAGTCAAAGCTGGCTTGCTGCAGTCAAACTCCACCACCCCTTTGTTGATACTGATGCATATGTAGTTAGTTCTGATGTAAGTCTTGCTGAGTACCTTTGTACTCACGTTTGCTTAATTTATGTTTTTGCAGAGAGACTTTAGTCTCGCTAGTGGTTCCGCGTGGACTTCGATGTTTAGCTTGTTACCTCAGCTACGATCTTGTACCCTTTGGAGGGTCTTGCAGATAGTCAGGCTTCTCAGCCTTTTTCATTTGTAGTTGTCTGTACTCAGACATGCTATGCTTCCGTTGCCTGTATGCTCTGTATGTTGGGTCATGTGACCTCTGTTTGTAATAAATGCTATGATGGCTCTTCTGGGCCTTTATCTATTTGAGTTGTTGAGCTATGTTGTGATGCCATGTTGTACAACACATACTTGCATGTTATGCATACGTGTAATGTGTATTGCTATGTGTGGGATCCGACACCTAGTTGTTTACCTTTGGTAGCCTATCTTACAGGGAAATGTCTCCTAGTGCTTCACTGAGCCTTGGTAGCTTGCTACTGCTCCGGAACACTTAGGTTGGCCGGCATGTGTCCTTCTTCGTTCCTATATCTGTCCCTTAGGGGAAATGTCACGCGTTGTTCCTTTAAGTCCTTGTAGCTTGCTACGACTTGGGTTCATACGTTGATGACCGACACGTTCGTTGCTGGGTCATGTATGCATGTCTCTGTAATTTAGTGCCACTTTTGGTTTATAACTAGTCATGTCGGCCCGGGTTCTCTGTCATATGGATGCTAGCGACACTATCATATTCGTGTGCCAAAATGCGCAAACGGTCCCGGGCCAGGTAAGGTGGCACCCGTGGGGATACCGTGCGTGAGGCCGCAAAGTGATATGATGTGTTACAGGCTAGACCTGTGTGACTTAGGATCGGGGTCCTGACATAGGCCTGGAGGAAGATGATCGAATCTGCCGCCCCTCCGTAACGGGGCCGTAGATCTGGCCTAAACCTGGGTGGCCACTGCACCTGTCACAAGGCGGGGGTGAATGCCCGGAGGCCCGCTACGCCGCCGTGCGCGCCCCTTGAGCCGGTCTAAGGAGAGGCGCCCGCCATGAGAGCCTGGCGTATGGGGAGCGGGGTCGGTGTAGAGGCGAGACTTTGGCGCACCCCTACCTGGCGCGCCAAATGTCGGCTCTTGGGTTCCGGCAAAACCCTTGTGGTTCGAACACTGGGGTGCGCACGAAGATCTCTCCTTCCGCCCTAGCTCATCTACTCGCCGATTCCTAAGCCTAGCTCGTCAGACCCGAAGAACAAGGGACACAAAGGTTTATACTGGTTCGCGCCACCGTTATGGTGTAATACCCTAATCCAGTGTCATGTGGTGGATTGCCTTATAGGCTTGGGAAGAACTAGTACAAGAACGGCCTCCTGAGGAGAGGTGTTCTTGTGCTCGGATGAGCTTGCTGTGTGTATGGTTGGCTCTTGATCAGATGCCCTCTAGGTTGGGTCAGCTCAAGATGAGATGATCCCTGTAAGGTGATGGCTAGTCCTATTTATAGAGGCCTGGGTCTTTTCCCAAATATTATGCGGGAAGGGATCCCACAATGGCCAAATTTGAAGGGGAACAACTAGTACAAGCTATCCTGACAAAAGGTGGTCTTCGCCTGCCAAAGGCTCTAGTGGTGACGCCGCCTTGGGCTCCGCGATGACTGATACGTCTCCAACGTATCTACTTTTCCAAACACTTTTGCCGTTGTTTTGGACTCTAACTTGCATGATTTGAATGGAACTAACCCGGACTGACGCTGTTTTCAGCAGAACTGCCATGGTGTTATTTTTGTGCAGGAATAAAAGTTCTCGGAATGACCTGAAAATCAACAGAGAATATTTTTGGAATATACAAAAAATACTGGCGAAAGAATCAAGACCAGGGGGCCCACACCCTGTCCACGAGGGTGGGGGCCCCGCCCCTGTCTCGTGGGCCCCCTGACGCTCCACCGACCTCAACCCCGACTCCATATATTCACTTTCGAGGAGAAAAATTCAAGGAGAAGGATTCATCACGTTTTACGATACGGAGCCGCCGCCAAGACCTAATCTCTCTGGGGAGGGCTGATCTGGAGTCCGTTCAGGGCTCCGGAGAGTGGAGATCGTCGCCGTCGTCATCATCAACCTTCCTGCATCACCAATTCCATGATGCTCACCGCCGTGTATGAGTAATCCCATCGTAGGCTTGCTGGACGGTTATAGGTTGGCTGAGATTTACCATGTAATCGAGTTAGTTTTGTTAGGGTTTGATCCCTAGTATCCATTATGTTCTAAGATTGATGTTGCCATGACTTTGCCATGCTTAATGCTTGTCACTAGGGCCCGAGTGCCATGATTTCAGATCTGAACCTATTATTTTTTCATGAATATATGTGAGTTCTTGATTCTATCTTGCAAGTCAATAGTCACCTACTATGTGTTATGATCCGGCAACCCCGAAGTGACAATAATCAGGACCACTCCTGGTGATGACCGTAGTTTGAGGAGTTCATGTATTCACTAAGTGTTAATGGTTTGGTCCGGTACTCTATTAAAAGGAGGCCTTAATATCCCTTAGTTTCCCATAGGACCCCGCTGCCACGGGAGGGTAGGACAAAAGATGGCATGCAAGTTCTTTTCCGTAAGCACGTATGAGTATATTCAGAATACATGCCTACATTACATTGATGAACTGGAGCCAGTTCTGTGTCAGCCTATGTTATAACTATTACATAAGGAATCGCATCTGACATAATTATCCATCACTGATACAATGCCTACGAGCTTTTCATGTATTGCTCCTTGCTTAGTTACTTTATTGCTGCTACTGTTAGAATCACTACAAAACTATTACTGTTACTTTTGCCACCGTTATCGTTACTTCCATATTACTTTGCTACTAAATACTTTGTTGTAGATACTAAGTCTTCCAGGTGTGGTTGAATTGATAACTCAATTGCTAATACTTGGGAGTATTCTTTGGCTCCCCTTGTGTCGAATCAATAAATCTGGGTTGAATACTATACCCTCGAAAACTGTTGCAACCCCCTACACTTGTGGGTTATCAAGACTATTTTCTGGCACCATTGCCGGGGTGCATAGCTATATTCTTTGAGTCACTTGGGATTTATATTTGTTGATCACTATGAAGAACTTGAAAACCGCAAAAACCAAGATTTATCCCTCAACTACGAGGGGAGGTAAGGAACTGCCATCTAGCTCTGCACTTGATTCACCCTCTGTTATGAGTAAATTTGCGACACCTACTCCTGCTATTGAATCTGATATGTCGCATGTTCTTGATGATGCCACTTCTGCTATGCATGATACTTATGATGAAACTACTTCTATGCTTGATAATACTGTGCCATTAGGTGAATTTCTTGACGAACAATTTGCTAGGGCTAGAGAGAATGAAATTATTGAAACTGATAATATTGATGAAAGTGATGATGAAGATTCTCCCCTTAGATATGAATTGCCTGTTGTGCCTGAGGGCTATGTTATGGATGAAGAAACTGCTAGAGACTTTCTTGCTTGCAATGATAGGTATGACCTTAAGAAACTGTTAGCTAAGCTGAAAGAAAAGTCTTTGAATGCTAGAATGAAATATGACCCTGCTTTTGCTACTTCACCTATGTGTATTTCTGATAAGGATTATGATTTATCTGTCGATCCTGAGTTAATTACTTTGGTTGAATCTGATCCTTTCTATGGCTATGAATCTGAAACTGTTGTGGGACATCTTACTAAATTGAATGATATAGCCACCCTATTCACTAATGAGGAAAAAATCCGTTACTACTATATCCTTAAGTTATTTTCGTTCTCGTGAAAGGATGATGCTAAAACATGGTTTAATTCTCTCGATCCTGGTTGTGTGCGTAGTCCCCAGGATATGATTTACTACTTCTCTGCTAAACATTTTCCCGCTCATAAGAAACAAGCTGCCTTAAGGGAAATATATAATTTTGTGCAAATTGAAGAAGAGAGTCTCCCACAACCTTGGGGAGGTTTCTCCAATTACTTAATGCTTTGCCTGATCATCCTCTTAAGAAAAATGAAATACTTTATATCTTTTATAATGGACTAACCGATGCCTGCAGTGACCACCTGGATAGTTGTGCTGGTTGTGTTTTCAGGGAAAGAACTGTTGATCAAGCTGAATTTCTATTGAATAATATGTTGAGTAATGAAAAATAATTGGACACTTCCTGAACCAACTCCTAAGCCAGCTCCAAAGAAAAGGGGTATTCTATTTCTCAGTCCCGAAGATATGCAGGAGGCAAAGAAATCTATGAAAGAAAAAGGTATTAAAGCTGAAGATCTTAAAAATTTACCACCTATTAAAGAATACATGGTCTTGATAACCCGACACAGGTAGTAAAGGTAAATTCTCTCTATAGACTTGATGAAGGTGATATTCCTTGTAATAAGTCTGCTAGCCAATGCTTATATGAGTTTGACAATTTTATTGTTAAACAAGAAAATTTCAATGTTTATGTTGGTAGACAATTGCAACGTAATGCTTATATGATTGAACACTTGAGTGATTATATGTCTAGAGTTAAAGGTGAACTTAAACTCATTAGTAAACATGCTTCTATGGTTACCACTCAAGTAGAACAAGTACTTAAAGTACAAAATGATTTGCTCAATGAATTAAATAGTAAGAAAAATGATAATGCTATTAGAGTTGTGACTAGAGGGGGCAGAATGACCCATGAACCTCTATATCCTGAGGTCCACCCTAAGAGAATTGAGCAAGATTCTCAGAGAACTAATGTAGATGCACCTAGTCCTTCTAAGAAGAAGAAATAGAAAAATGATAGGACTTTGCGTGCTTCTAGTGAACTTGTTGTTGACACACCTGAGAATCCCAATGATATCTCTATTTCTGATGCTGAAACACAATCTGGTAATGAACATGAACCTAGTGATAATGTTAATGATTATGTTCATAATGATGCTCAACCTAGCAATAATGATGATGTAGAGATTGAACCTGCTGTTGATCTTGATAACCCACAATCAAAGAATCAACGTTATGATAAGAGAGACTTCGTTGCTAGGAAGCACGGTAAAGAAAGAAAACCATGGGTTCAGAAACCCATGCCTTTTCCTCCTAAACCATCCAAGAAAAAGGATGATGAGGATTTTGAGCGCTTTGCTGAAATTATTAGACCTATCTTTTTGCGTATGCGTTTGACTAATATGCTTAAAACAAATCCTTGTGCTAAGTATATGCAAGATATTATTACAAATAAAAGGAAGATACCGGAAGTTGAAATTTCCACCATGCTTGCCAATTACACTTTTAAAGGTGGAATTCCAATGAAACTAGGAGATCCAGGAGTACCAACTATACCATGCTCCATTAAAAGAAACTATGTTAAAACTGTTTTATGTGATCTTGGAGCTGGTGTTATTGTTATGCCTCTCTCTTTATATAGTAGACTTGATTTGAATAAGTTGACACCTACTGAAATATCTTTGCAAATGGTCGATAAATCAACCACTATACCCGTCGGTATTTGTGAGGATGTGCCCTTTGTGGTTGCAAACGTTACTATTTTAACGGACTTTGTTATCCTTGATATTCCCGTGGACGATAGTATGTCTATTATCCTTGGTAGACCCATTTTGAATACTGCAGGGGCTGTTATTGATTGCAACAAAGGCAATGTCACTTTTCATGTTAATGGTAATGAGCATACGGTATACTTTACGAGGAAACAACCTCAAGTCCATAGTATCAATTCTATTGGCAAAAATTCAACGATTACTATTGGAGGTTTTGAATTTCCTCTTCCTACTGTCAAGAAGAAATATGATATTCTTATTGTTGGGGACATACATATCCCCATTGAGGTAACCTAGTGTTATTCGAAAATTCTCCGGTTTCATGTTATTCAGAAAGAGTTTATTAACAAGACTTGATCAACCTTGTTAATGGATTCCTTTTGATGAGCATGAGATGGAAGAAGTTAGAAAGCACAACTCTTTGCATCGTCCTTTTACTTTCTGTTATTTAGATTAAATAAAGCAAACATAGTATTTTCTGGCTGTTTTATGAGTAATCCTTGCAATAAAATAAATACCCCGAAAATAAAAGTTCTCCAAATGCCCCGCAATTGAAGTATGGTTTTTTCTAGAATATTTAAGAATATTTGGCACTGAGAACACATCAGGGGGTCACACAACCTGGCCACGAGGGTGCAGGGCGCGCCCACCCCCTAGGCATGCCCCTGCCTCGTGGGCCCCACGTGGCCCCCTTCACTTATTCCAGCACCCACACACTTCATCTTCCTCCAGAAAAAATCCTCCCATAGCTCAAACTCGTGTTCTAGCTCATCTTGCTGCCATTTTCTACCTCCTTGGTCAAAGCTCCATTCACAAAACTGTTTGGGGGGATTGGTCTTCGGTATGTGACTCCTCCATTGGTCCAATTGGTTTTTGTTCTATTGCTCTATTTATTGCAAATTTTTGCTGCTTAGGTGACCCTGTTATTGAGCTTGCATGTCAAATTTATGAGGTCATAAGTAGTTCTAATGCATGATATAGCCTCTAGGCCCTTGTGGGAGTAGTTGCTATCAATCTTGGTGAGTTTTGTTCACTTTTATTTTGAGTCACTAAAAATTTCAGAAATTTTCAGAGGAAGAAAATGATGAGGAGATTATTGAGAGGCTCTTTGAGCCAAAGCTCAAAGGATAAGCAGAAGGAGGAGAATAAAAAGCCCAAATACAATCTTCCTCGCAGTGCAAAAGTTGGACCGTGTGAATGGCCTTGTGATGAGTTCTTGAGAGACGCCGGGATTTATAAAGACTTTTATTATTTGGCTGAGAATGCAGGCCTCACCGACTTCCTCCACGACCAGCGCGAACAATATCTCTAACTCACTAATATTTTCGTGCAAAATTTCTATTTCCATGCTAAGAAAACACCACCTTAAGTGGAGTTTCACTTATATGATGAGGTTAGGGATATGTCACTATATGAATTTTGTCAAATTTGTAAGATACCCCCTGCGAGCAGCTTAGAGGAACCACATCGTAAGGATGTGGAGGGGTTCATTGATACAATTGCTGTAGGGGAAACGAGGAACGTTTCAGAGGCAATAATTACTAGTATACATTTTCCTGTTGTATGCTACTTTGCGATATTTGCTAGTAGATGCTTAATTGGTCGCGGGAACAGTGGAAATCTTAGTGCAGCGACCACGATCCGAATGGACCGAAGTCTCTGTGTTCTGTGTCATCCCTGGATCGGTATGCTGACACACACAGTACAAACATGATTTATAACAGAGGTAAATCACATGTATTAAGTAACGTAAATACTATTACCTCAATCGATCATAGCGGAAGCAACAAGGTTGTGGATTCCCATCAACACCAACGGAAAGGTCGAGTGTAGAAATCGTAACCCTAACGTAACACTTACTCGTCGTAAGATAAACCTGCAACATGAGACGTTGCAGCCACAGAGGGTCAGTACATTGAATGTATTGGCAAATTCACACTATAATGATAATGAACAATTCCTACAACTACATGCATATTTGGCTGGTGGAGGCTGTAAGGTTAAAGTTTTTGCGTAAAGCCAATTTTTCCCTACTGTAAAGGAATAGATTTTAATTAACTATCATGGTAGTTGAAACATCGTTGAGAAGATAGACATCCTCTCAACCCCAATTAAAATAATCATTAAACCCAACAATATTAAATTAGAGAGTGATGAGATCAGCAAATAATCCACTTCTAGATACTCAAAGATGTCCATAACCGGGGACACGGCTACTCATGAATAGTTTGTACACTCTGCGGAGGTTTGTGCACTTTTCCCACAAGACTCGATCGCCTCCGTTTGGTTTCTCGCACTGCGTGGTGTTTGAGAAACGGATGACCGAGACACAGTCTTTCCGAAGAGGTCCCCTTAACCAGATAGATAGGCCGTACCACCTACAATCCCCCTACATCTGCTAGCCCATCATGGAAAGGTTTCCCACAACTTACTCAACTATGCCAGAGCCCATATTGGCATGTGGCTGCACATGGAAGTTTCTAGGCATGAAATATTATATGATCCCTTTGAGCCTGGGTGGCATTCCAATAGGACAATCACACGGAAACCCCGGGATTTCCTAGGACAACACTGGCATCACCAGGTGTCCGGGCAATCCACTGGTTCACTCCGAGGGTGCCCCAAACCAATCCACCCAGATGTGTATTCAAGTAGCCACCTTAAGTTGAATCCTTAATTAACAACTCACATCTGTCATGGATTTCACTCAAACCCAAACCACGTCTACGAGCATAGCATGGCCTAACAGCAAACGTAGAAGTAACTTCCAAAGGTTTAAATGTAATGCGGATAATAGGTTCTACCTCAATCTACTTCCCAGTCCCACAAGTTAAAAGATCCTACTGATGCAATGTGTGTGAGGATATAACTAATGCAATGAAAACTGGGTATTGGAAAATATGATCAAAGTGTGAACTTGCCTGCAATGTTGATGAAGATGATTCACACTCAAAACTCTTGATAGATCTACTCGTCACATTCCGGTCAATCTATCGTAAGCAAGCAATAGTAACCACACATAAGCAATCACTCAGAAAGATCAGACAAAGCGAATAAACACTTCGGAAAACTTCGAAAACAACACGAATGACTCTTGAAACATAAAACAATTTCCAACAGTACCAAAATTATGTGAATTTGGCCTTATCAGAAAGTTTAGGTCAAGAGCTTCGATTTGCAAAAAGAATCAACTAAAATGGAGTTACGAAACTCAAGTTATGATCAAACAAAGTTTGAATCTAAAACTAGTTGAATTCAAATTTTAAAACTTTCAAAAACATGTTTGAGTTGTATTACTGGAAAGAGGGCTTCATAACGAAGACGTGGGCGTTGGTTTCGTTGGATTTGGACTAACCGGTAAAAAGTTATGGCCTAATGAAGTTTAGGGGCTAATCTGTAAAATTAAAATTTACAGAGAGGTCCCTGGCCGAAATTAACAGGAAATAAAAGTTAAAGTATGAACGTTCACTGCTGAACCCTAAACAATGAACGCTCTCTAAATAGATCTAATAATAAAAAACTGAAGAAAACCTAATCTAACCAAAAAAATCGGACCGGGGTTTTACCTAGGGTTTTTCTCAAAGGAACCTCCGGTTCGGGCGAACCGGACCGAGGCAGATCGGATTCCGGCCGGCGAGGTTGCGGCGGCGGCGCTGGGCGTTTGCTGCGAGGAGTGGGTAGGCGCGGTGATGGGGCTGCGGCGGCGGCGCGGAGCGGCGAGGCAGCAGCGGCAGAGCAGCGCGGCGGCGGCGGCAGAAGCAGGCAGCATCGGCGGCGAGATACGGCGGCGGCGGCGCTCGAGGAGGGAGAGAGAGGAGAGAAATGGGGCGGCGGCGGCGGGCTTTATAGGGGGCAGGGTCGGGCTTTGCTTGGGGAAGGGGGCGAGGCAAAGGCGGCGGGGGCGCGGTGTCCGCCGTGGACACGGCGGTGGCGGCGCTGGCGTGCGGGCGTCGGAGACCTCGCGGGGTCGGGGACGACGGGTGAGCTGGGCCGCGGCCTGGCTGGAGCTGGACCGGCCCAGTTTCGGAGGAGGGATTTTTTTTAACAGTCCAGAAAAACCAAAAGAACAAAACATAGTAAAATAAACTATAGGCATATAATATATCAAAATTTGCAGAAAAATAAGCCCTACAACATGAACATTTTACTACTGTCAAATAAAATACCCACAAAATCCTAATAAATAAAAAGGTCCTACTGCTGCAATAAAAACCAACAAAAACCATTTTTAAAATACCAAAAAGAATTCAAATTCATTTATCTCCAATTTTCTGCTGTAGGGAATCATGTTACCCTATTTTCCATGTAGTTTATTTTTGAAGAAAAATAATTTGAATAAAACCCAAATAACTCAATATTTGAAATTGAGTTGCAGAAAATTTCAGAAAAACTCCCAACTCATATTTCCTATAATTTGAAGAAGTCATTTTATCTTCTCTCGGGAAAATCATTGAGTTGCTTAAAGTTTCTGAATTGAAAATATTTCGAGGATGAAATTCAAAATCCTTTCAAAACCCTTGATCATTTAGAATAAATGGAAGAAGTCATATTATCTTCACTCTAGGGTTTTGTGTTGAAAAGAATTTGAATTCCCTCGGAGATCCAAAATGCAAAGTGAAAGTTTTGGGAAAGTCATTTTATTCCCTCTCATTTAACTTTCAAAAGTTTCAAATTCACTCAATTTACCACAACACATCAAACAAGCAATCAAATCTATCTATTTATATAACATTCCAAAATTTAGAATTTTGGGATGTTACAAACCTACCATACTTCAAATGAATCTCGTCCTCGAGATTCGAAGAGGCTAGCAAGAAATAGGTTAGGGTTTGGGGGTCTCCTAACAAATCCAAGATTGGTGTGGTCTAGTGTGCTACCACACTTAGGAACATGGATACAGTTCCATCAAAACTCGGGTATTCCATCCTTTGGGTTGATGGCGTCGGTCTTCTCAAATCGTCAGGGTAAATCCTTCTCTGGCTCTTTCGGTAGTGGCAAAATCTTTGTCCTTAATCCTTATATCCTTTCATCTTGGTAAGGCTCCTTCGGGACTGGTTCTTTTTAACTGACAAGTCTGGCACCAATACTAAACAAATATCGATATCTCATGGTGGTCATGAAACAATTTATTGGGTCCCTGCAGAAAACGGGTCTGGGCTTCATCCTCACCGTATATCCTACGGTTGGCAACAACATGCCGTGTACAAGGGAAAAATTTCTATACCTTTCTAAGGTTTAAACAAAGTTTTGACATCGTCGTCTCTCTACTATAGGTAAGTCACTCAGATTTACCATCCAGTATAACAGAGGCGAATAATAAGAGTAAGTCGGTATGGTGATCAATCCATCCCGCACCCAAATCATTACCTTGTATATGGTTTAGTGAATCTCGTATTCTAACACTCGGTCATCCACACAAACATTGCAGAATTTTCTCTTGTCCACGAACTAAGTTTGGAGAAATCCATTGACTCTGCAAGCCAAACAAAACATCTAACGTTTCTTCACAACCCTCGGGTTTAACGTAACCACCTATAAAATCGTCTGTTGACAAGGTCGTCACTTCTACCAGGGGTTTTCCTTCAGCAAGAATGAGTTTGCTTTCTTGTCAGGTCCTGGGGCCTGCGGGTTATGGCCCATCTCACCACTAGTAACACTTGGTCTCATCATCGGGTTGCAACTGGTCATTCTTCCAACATCCAACTTCCTTGGTTTTCTTAAATCCATCCAAGTATCCTTTACCTCTCTTGGGTAAAACTACGGTGTAATTACTCAGACTCATCCTTGGGCAATCCACTCCAAGTCTGACGTAACTAACCACTAGCTAGCGTATTCGGGTAACGGTGTTGGATTCTACCACACTTAAAAGGAATAACACTAGTTTCTTCAAAATCTCATTCCATGCATCATGTCTTCACTCATCACTATAGAGTAACAACTCATAAAATCCAAAATCAATACCAGGCTGCTAACTTCACCGATTCTCAAGTTACTACAGTCTACTACATTTCCATTGCAGGCTTCAACTCAACTACTTAGCACAAGTCCCCTTCTCCTTGGGACAATCTCTAGCAAAGTGTCCTGCTTCACTACAGCAGAAGCATATTACTACTGACAAGTCTCGTGGTTCCCTTATGATTACGTAGCCTCCTTAGGTCATCAGCTTGGGTCCACTTCCGAACTTGTATATTCTTATTCCATCCTTGGAGTCACTATTGCTCCACACTTCAGCATTACACCCTCTTAAAATCCAATTATACTTATTTCCTTCACAACCTTGGGGTAAGCTTCATATCAAACATAAACTCCAACTTATTTGTGTAAAACTCTACTCCTTGGAGCAACACTTTCTTTTCCTATGGGTCCAGTATTCACTCATTAAGGTTTAACTAAACAAAATGCACTGGTTCATCCATAATCCATATTCTCCTCATATCAAATCTTGTATTACTACTTGAACCAGTATTCACTACTCCAGTTACAAAGGTGCTTCACTACAAATGTTGCCATCCACATAGTGGGGTATGGTCAAACATTCCTCCCATCTTTATTCCTTTGTCCTAACTAAGGGTGCTTCAATCCCACTGGAATTGTGCAATGTGATTCTTAAAATCATCAATCTTTTGCTTCATCCTATTGGTTGTGTGCTTCATCTCCACCATCTCTGCATGCATCATACTCAGGCATCCCTGAGTAAAACGAAGTCTTGCTTCAAGTATTTCTCCAATCTGACGTATGGCCTCCATAGCAGCTTCATGAACAGCATCGAAGAACATTGTTCGTGGTACCCGGGAGATGAAAAAGTATTGACCCATAGTCTTTGGGCAAACTCCTTTCACACAGTGGAGGTGTACCTCCACGTACCAAAGTTCAACTCCATTCTCCATGAAGGGATAACCCTTGTAAACTGCATCTCCTTCCAGGTGAATATGCTTCATCATGTCCTTCAGGATCTTTGGATAATCTTGATCGCTAGTCAGGGTCATGATGGTTTCCGGGCCCTTGAGAAAAGACTCGTAAAGGGTGGTCATCTATAGGCATAAGACAGAAGGGGTTCTCAGGACAACATACAGACATCCTTGGGTAAAATGGGGCGTTTGTCTAAGAAAGGTTTGGGTCAACTTCTCTATGGGTTCTAGGTTTTGGTCTGGGTGAGATAGCAAGAGAGGCACTCACAATCATCCAACAACTCACAACTTTTCCTTCTCGGATTCCAAAGATATATCAACTTCTTTTGCTTCACGAACTATTACAGTGTTCTTTTCCGTACTCAACTCAACATTGTAATAAAGGTGTATTCCATATTTAGCTACATGCTTCATTCTAATATCCAGATCTCAACTACTCTAATCATCCTTCCTATGGTCTGAAACTTCTCTTCGTAAAATGCTCTACTTCCTTGTAATGTAAACTAATGTCATAAGACAGATCTAAGGACTTCATGGTGACTATTCTGGTTCACTGGATTCTTCGCTTCCTGGTTGGGAATTTGCTAGCATAATGACCTAAATCCTTGCACCGGTAACATGTGATGTCACTCAGGTCCTTTTCCGCAGAAATTAGGTTGTTTTGGGGACACATGCTCTTTCTCTTACTTGACTTCTTCGTTCCTACCAATTCTTCTATCTTCTGTGGATCAAACTCCACTTCTTCTGTTGGGAAGTCTCCCAGATACTCTTGACTTTCCCTCGTGCATTGCTGTGAAAGGTGTCCTTTCTCTCCACATGAGTAGCAAGCACGGGAGTAATATCTGTCTAGTCTTTCTCCATCTGGGTCGTCAATATCTTCCTCCATCGCGGATTCCCTCAAGGTTTCCTCGAGGACTTCTTTCATTGCTTCTTTCTTCTGCTGGACAGTTCGTTGCACCATGGGGTAAATGTGACACTGAGCAGGGTAATGGGTAGTCCCTTCACACAAGAAACAAGTAATTTGCCTAGTTGGGCATTCTTCAGCTAGGTGATTTTCTTCACGATTAGTGCATTCATCCTTGGGCTCCTCCTGGGTGTGTCCTATTTCTCCACAAATCCTGCAGGTACAATGTTTCTTCTTCGGGTTGTCACCACACTCTCGGATGAGACGTGATCTCAACAGAGTTTTCTTGAATTCCTCCCAACTTCCTGCTCCACTACATCCTTGTATGGCTTGATGCATCTTCCACCATGTTGCAGCACTTTTTGTAAAGTACTGAAGAACGTATTGAACCTCATACTTCCTTGCAACCAAATTCTTCCTGAAGTGGTCCTCCATGTTTTGTATCCATAGCTGTGCCTCCGGTTGGGTCATTGGACCAGAGACTACAAGGCTATCTTCAATCATCCTCTATTGAGTCCAAGGGTTTTGGGATGAGATTCAGAAGAGATAGAGAGGGATACACTCAATACAAACAAAAGTTTTGAAAAGACGGTTTTATGTTGTGGCCGTCGGAAAAAAATCAAACAATTGACGGCTCACAATCGTCGCATCTAACGTAAGTACAAAACAGGGGTTTGGTCTTCTAAAGGTCAACATCTCCTCAAAATTGTCAACTCTTCAAACCTTCGGAGTATCCATTATTGTAGCTTCAACACTTCCAATGCATGGTAAAATCCTCTTTACTCCGAAGTGATCCAAATGGAAAAGGGTATTGTCTAACTATTTAAGGTCAAAAGGTTTGACAAAGCTGAGAAGAGAGGAGAGATAAGAATCTTTTTGAAAAACATAGTTTTAGAGAAATCCTTTCTTATGGTCTGGCCAGTTTCTAGGGTCACGTCCTACAGTCAACATGTGCTTTGATACCATCTTGTAGCGACCACGATCCGAATGGACCGAAGTCTCTATGTTCTGTGTCATCCCTGGATCGGTATGCTGACACACACAGTACAAACATGATTTATAACAGAGGTAAATCACATGTATTAAGTAACGTAAATACTATTACCTCAATCGATCATAGCGGAAGCAACAAGGTTGTGGATTGCCATCAACACCAACGGAAAGGTCGAGTGTAGAAACCGTAACCCTAACGTAACACTTACTCGTCGTAAGATAAACCTGCAACATGAGACGTTGCAGCCACAGAGGGTCAGTACATTGAATGTATTGGCAAATTCACACTATAATGATAATGAACAATTCCTACAACTACATGCATATTTGGCTGGTGGAGGCTGTAAGGTTAAAGTTTTTGCGTAAAGCCAATTTTTCCCTACTGTAAAGGAATAGATTTTAATTAACTATCATGGTAGTTGAAACATCGTTGAGAAGATAGACATCCTCTCAACCCCAATTAAAATAATCATTAAACCCAACAATATTAAATTAGAGAGTGATGAGATCAGCAAATAATCCACTTCTAGATACTCAAAGATGTCCATAACCGGGGACACGGCTACTCATGAATAGTTTGTACACTCTGCGGAGGTTTGTGCACTTTTCCCACAAGACTCGATCGCCTCCGTTTGGTTTCTCGCACTGCATGGTGTTTGAGAAACGGATGACCGAGACACAGTCTTTCCGAAGAGGTCCCCTTAACCAGATAGATAGGCCGTACCACCTACAATCCCCCTACATCTGCTAGCCCATCATGGAAAGGTTTCCCACAACTTACTCAACTATGCCAGAGCCCATATTGGCATGTGGCTGCACATGGAAGTTTCTAGGCATGAAATATTATATGATCCCTTTGAGCCTGGGTGGCATTCCAATAGGACAATCACACGGAAACCCCGAGATTTCCTAGGACAACACTGGCATCACCAGGTGTCCGGGCAATCCACTGGTTCACTCCGAGGGTGCCCCAAACCAATCCACCCAGATGTGTATTCAAGTAGCCACCTTAAGTTGAATCCTTAATTAACAACTCACATCTGTCATGGATTTCACTCATACCCAAACCACGTCTACGAGCATAGCATGGCCTAACAGCAAACGTAGAAGTAACTCCCAAAGGTTTGAATGTAATGCAGGTAATAGGTTCTACCTCAATCTACTTCCCAGTCCCACAAGTTAGAAGATCCTACTGATGCAATGTGTGTGAGGATATAACTAATGCAATGAAAACTGGGTATTGGAAAATATGATCAAAGTGTGAACTTGCCTGCAATGTTGATGAAGATGATTCACACTCAAAACTCTTGATAGATCTACTCGTCACATTCCGGTCAATCGATCATAAGCAAGCAATAGTAACCACACATAAGCAATCACTCAGAAAGATCAGACAGAGCGAATAAACACTTCGGAAAACTTCGAAAACAACACGAATGACTCTTGAAACATAAAACAATTTCCAACAGCACCAAAATTATGTGAATTTGGCTTATCAGAAAGTTTAGGTCAAGAGCTTCAATTTGCAAAAAGAATCAACTAAAACAGAGTTACGAAACTCAAGTTATGATCAAACAAAGTTTGAATCTAAAACTAGTTGAATTCAAATTTTAAAACTTTCAAAAACATGTTTGAGTTGTATTACTAGAAAGAGGGCTTCGTAACGAAGACGTGGGCGTTGGTTTCGTTGGATTTGGACTAACCGGTAAAAAGTTATGGCCTAATGAAGTTTAGGGGCTAATCTATAAAATTAAAATTTACAGAGAGGTCCCTGGCCGAAACTAAACAGGAAATAAAAGTTAAAGTATGAACGTTCACTGTTGAACCCTAAACAACGAACGCTCTCTAAATAGATCTAATAATAAAAAAACTGAAGAAAACCTAATCTAACCAAAAAAACCGGACCGGTGTTTTACCTAGGGTTTTTGTCAAAGGAACCTCCGGTTCGGGCGAACCGGACCGAGGTAGATCGGATTCCGGCCGGCGGTGAGCTCCGGCCGGCGAGGTTGCGGCGGCGGCGCTGGGCGTTTGCTGCGAGGAGCGGGGCGGCGTGGTGATGGGGCTGCGGCGGCGGCACGGAGCGGCGAGGCAGCAGCGGCAGAAGCAGGCAGCAGCGGCGGCGGCGGCGGCGAGATGCGGCGGCGGCGGCGCTCGAGGAGGGAGAGAGAGGAGAGAAACGGGGCGGCGGCGACGGGCTTTATAGGGGGCGGGGTCGGGCTTTGCTTGGGGAAGGGGGCGAGGCAAAGGCGGCGGGGGCGCGGTGTCCGCGGTGGACACGGCGGTGGCGGCGCTGCCGTGCGGGCGTCGGAGACCTCGCGGGGTCGAGGACGACGGGTGAGCTGGGCCGCGGCCTGGCTGGAGCTGGGCCGGCCTAGTTTCGAAGGAGGAATTTTTTTTAACAGACCAGAAAAACCAAAAGAACAAAACAAAGTAAAATAAACTATAGGCATATAATATATCAAAGTTTGCAAAAAAATAAGCCCTACAACATGAACATTTTACTACTGTCAAATAAAATGCCCACAAAATCCTAATAAATAAAAAGGTCCTTCTGCTGCAATAAAAACCAACAAAAACCATTTTTAAAATACCAAAAAGAATTCAAATTCATTTATCTCCAATTTTCTGCTGTAGGGAATCATGTTACCCTATTTTCCATGTAGTTTATTTTTGGAGAAAAATAATTTGAATAAAACCCAAATAACTCAATATTTGAAATTGAGTTGCAGAAAATTTCAGAAAAACTCCCAACTCATATTTCCTATAATTTGAAGAAGTCATTTTATCTTCTCTCGGGAAAATCATTGAGTTGCTTAAAGTTTCTGAATTGAAAATATTTCGAGGATGAAATTCAAAATCCTTTCAAAACCCTTGATCATTTAGAATAAATGGAAGAAGTCATATTATCTTCACTCTAGGGTTTTGTGTTGAAAAGAATTTGAATTCCCTCGGAGATCCAAAATGCAAAGTGAAAGTTTTGGGAAAGTCATTTTATTCCCTCTCATTTAACTTTCAAAAGTTTCAAATTCACTCAAATTCACACAGCACATCAAACAAGCAATCAAATCTATCTATTTATATAACATTCCAAAATTTAGAATTTTGGGATGTTACACTTAGTGCCCCTGATATTGTTATTTTGCGCCATGCTTTGTTCCCAGATACCACTTTTAGTTTAGGCGATGTTATTGCTAAACGATTAAGTCTGAATCGTACCAAGGGCCCCATCTTCAGAGGTATCTTTGCTTCACGTCTTGCTGAACACTTTAGGATACCTATTAGGCATCATGAGAGGGAAGAGAAGTTGTTGGCCCCGGCTTTTCTAAATTATAAGAGTATGATCGCGCATGATTTCATTGTTAAGGATAAGAAGCAGTCAGTTTAGTATAAATTGATATTTGATAAAAAGTACTGTGCGATTATTACCCTGCCTGCACCTTCTTTGTTTGATTTATTTTCACGCACGTACCTCGTTTTTCTGGATGCCGTTTATGCGTACTAGATCCAGGCACAGGTCTCAGAGCCTGAGCCGGCACCATCACTTGACCCTTATCGGCAGTCAGTTTATCAGTGGGATCCGGAGGAGGTTGCCAACCAGTGGCACCCAGAGGACACTCCTCCTCACACCACAGAGAGTAGCTTTGATCCGTGGTAATAAACCAACTTAGGCCAAAAGCCTAAGCTTGGGGGAGTACGCATTTCTCACCGACATTACATTCATGTTCACACATTCATTCCAGTAGTCGATGCTCATACTTTTTCATTGTATTATCCATGCTAGTTTGTTTTCTTTTCCAAGTCTTTTTCTTGTGTGTTAGAAAAATCCTTAAGAAAAACAATTTTTTTAGTTGTAGCTTTTAGCTAGTTTACTTTCCATGCCCGTAGTAGCAATAATTAAAAGAAAACCCAAAAAGATTTCTCATTCTTCTTTTGCTTGTTGGGAGCTTTCCCGTGTAAATAGTTTCTTTCCTTTTCTTTGGGGGTCAAGAGGAGAAGACCATGATGAAAATGCTAAGTGGCTCTCATAGGCATTATTGTTGATTTAACCAAGAGCCATATTACCTTGTCTTCTCCCTTTTATTAAATGCTTGCAGATTCCAGATTAGTCCAATGCATGTGCACTATTATTATTATCCACACCATTCGTTCGTGCGAGTGAAGGGCAATAATGACGATATATGATGAACTGATTGAGATGAGAGAAGCTGGTATGAACTCTACCTACCTTGTTTTGTAAATATGAATAGTTCATCGTTCCTGATTCAACATATTATGAGTGAAACATGCTTGCAATGACAATTATAGATTATAGTTGCTCGTGCCATGCTTAATTAGCTAGGAGTTTATAATGGTCTACCTTGCATGCCAGCATGATATTAAAATGGTTGTGACGTGGTATGATAGGGTGGTATCCTCCTTTGAACGATTCAAGTGGTTTGATTTGGCACATGTTCATGCATGTAGTTGAAACAAAATCAACATAGCCTCCACGATATTTATGTTCATGGTGATTTATATCCTACTCATGCTTGCATTCATTGTTGATTAATTTTAATGCATGTTCATGACTGTTGTCGCTCTCTAGCTAGTCACTTCCCAGTCTCTTTCTAGGCTTTGCTTGTACTAAGCGGGAATACTGCTTGTGCATCCACTTCCATAAACCCCAAAGTTATTCCATGTGAGTCCACCATACCTTCCTATATGCGGTATCTACCCGCCGTTCCAAGTAAATTTGTATGTGCCAAACTCCAAACCTTCAAATGAAATTCCGTTTTGTATGCTCGAACAACTCATGTATCAACTAGGCCTGTCTATATCTTCCATGATAGGTGGGTTATTCTCATGATGAGTGGACTCCGCTCATCATTCATGAGAAAATGGCTGGTAATCGGGATGCCCAGTCCCATGCTCAAATCATAATAATTAAACAAAATTCCCCCAGGGCTGTTGTTGGTATGGACGGTACTCGTTGTTTCGGGTCAGCCGTGGAGTGTGCTTGTTGGTGGTGGGGGAGTATAAGCTTTACCATTCTGTTTGGAAACCGCCTATTATGTGTGTAGCATAGAAGATATCGAGATCTCTTGGTTGTTATGTTGACAATGAAAGTATACCGCTCAAAATATTATTCATCTCTATTTCAAAACTCAAGCTCTGGCACCTCTGCAAATCCCTGCTTCCCTCTGCGAAGGGCCTATCTATTTACTTTTATGTTGATTCATCATCCTCTTATTAAAAACACCAGTTGGAGAGCGCCGCTGTCATTTTCATGCATTGCTATTAATTTACATTGAGTATGACTATGACTGGATCTCTTTTACCATGAATTACAATGTCTAGTCAATCCTTGATCTTCAGAGGTGCTTTGCATTTATGTTTTGCGGTCTCAGAAAGGGCTAGCGAGATACCATCTTGTTATATCATATTATGATTGTTTTGAGAAAGTGCTGTCATCTGAGGTTTATTATTATTACTCGCTAGTTGATTATGCCATTGATATGGGTAAACATAAGACCTAAATGTTATTGTTAATGTGGTTAGTTCATAATCTTTGCTGAAAACTTGAATGTTGGCTTTACATATTTGCAACTACAAGAGCAAACAGAGTTTGTAAAAGTTTTTCTTTATCACGTTCAGTTTGTCAACTGAATTGCTTGAGGACAAGCAAATGTTTAAGCTTGGGGGAGTTGATACGTCTCCAACGTATCTACTTTTCCAAACACTTTTGCCCTTGTTTTGGACTCTAACTTGCATGATTTGAATGGAACTAACCCGGACTGACGCTGTTTTCAACAGAACCGCCATGGTGTTATTTTGTGCAGAAATAAAAGTTCTCGGAATGACCTGAAAATCAACGGAGAATATTTTTGGAATATATAAAAAATACTGGCGAAAGAATCAAGACCAAGGGCCCACACCCTGTCCACGCGCGCCCCCTGTCTCGTGGGCCCCCTGACGCTCCACCGTCCTCAACCCTGACTCCATATATTCACTTTCTGGGAGAAAAAAAATCAGAGAGAAGGATTCATCGCGTTTTACGATATGGAGCCTCCGCCAAGCCCTAATCTCTCTCGGGAGGGCTGATCTGGAGTCCGTTCAGGGCTCCGGAGAGTGGAGATCGTCACCGTCGTCATCATCAACCTTCCTCCATCACCAATTCCATGATGCTCACCGCCGTGCGTGAGTAATCCCATCGTAGGCTTGCTGGATGGTGATGGGTTGGATGATATTTACCATGTAATTCAGGTAGTTTTGTTATGGTTTGATCCCTAGTATCCATTATGTTCTAAGATTGATGTTTCTATGACTTTGCCATGCTTAATGCTTGTCACTAGGGCCCGAGTGCCATGATTTCAGATCTGAACCTATTATGTTTTCATGAATATAAGTGAGTTCTTTATCCTAACTTGCAAGTCAATAGTCACCTACTATGTGTTATGATCCGGCAACCCCGAAGTGACAATAATCGGGACCACTCCCGGTGAAGAACGTAGTTTGAGGAGTTCATGTATTCATTAAGTGTTAATGCTTTTGTCTGGTACTCTATTAAAAGGAGGCCTTAATATCCCTTAGTTTCCAATAGGACCCCGCTGCCACGGGAGGGTAGGACAAAAGACGTCATGCAAGTTCTTTTCCATAAGCACGTATGACTATATTCAGAATACATGCCTACATTACATTGATGAACTGGAGCTAGTTCTGTGTCACCCTATGTTATAACTATTACATGAGGAATCGCATCCGGCATAATTATCCATCACTGATCCAATGCCTACGAGCTTTTCACATATTGCTCCTTGCTTAGTTACTTTATCGCTGCTACTATTACAATCACTACAAAACTATTACTGTTACTTTTTCCACCATTACCGTTACTTCCATATTACTTTGCTACTAAATACTTTGGTGCAGATATTAAGTCTTCCTGGTGTGGTTGAATTGACAACTCAACTGCTAATACTTGAGAGTATTCTTTGGCCCCCCTTGTGTCGAATCAATAAATTTGGGTTGAATACTCTACCATCGAAAACTGTTGTGATCCCCTACACTCGTGGGTTATCAATGACCTCCGCTCTGCTGTCCTGCTGGTCCTGGTATCATTGCACCAATACGGAAACCTTTGCCTGACGCCTTGGGACTCCTCGCCTACGCCTGCCCCTTTAGCACCAAAGAGGAAACTGGTACCCTACGCCCGCTGGCGCCCGTCTGGCCTTGTTCGTCATGGCTCACATCACGAGGACCTCACGAGGTGCCCCTTGCCTTGATATCTCCGCTCCTTGGGAGCCAGCCTAGCGAGGCCACCCCAGGAGAGGTCTCGTGCCTTCCTCCTCGCGAGGCTTGGCCCCTCGCAAGGGTCTTGAGTAGTGTTGGGGAACGTAGTATTTCAAAAAAAATCCTACGATCACGCAAGATCTATCTACTAGATGCATAGCAATGAGAGAGGAGAGTGTGTCTACGTACCCTCGTAGACCAAAAGCGGAAGCGTCTAGTGACGCAGTTGATGTAGTTGAACGTCTTCGCGATCCAACCGATCAAGTACCGAACGTACGACACCTCTGCGTGTAGCACACGTTCAGCTCGATGACGTCCCACGAGCTCTTGATCCAGTTGAGATTCATAGGAGAGTTTTGTCAGCATGACGGTGTGGTGATGGAGATGATGAAGCTACCAGCGCAGGGCTTCGCCTAAGCACTGCAACGGTACGACCAAGGTGTGTTTCTGTGGATGGGGACACCGCACACGGCTGGAACAATGTTTCTTCTGTGTCCTTAGGTTCCTCCAGCCCCCGTATATAAAGGAGAAAGGGGGAGGGCCGGCCGGCTCTTGTAAGAGAGCCAAGGAGTAGGATTCCTACTCCTAGTAGGAATAGGAACCCCCCTTTCCTATTCCTACTAGGAGTAGGAAAGGAAGGGGAGAGGAGAAGGAAAGGAGAGGGGGCGCCTCCCCCCTTCTCCTAGTCCAACTAGGAACCCTAGGGGGTGCGGCCAGCCCTATGGGATGCCCCTCTCTTTCCCTCGTTGGCCCACTACGGCCCATACTCCCTCGGGGAGGGGGGGGGGATGTTCTGGTAACCCCCTCCGGTACTCCGGTTTTATTCGGTAACACTCGGAACACTTCCGGTGTCCGAATATAGTAGTCCAATATATAAATCTTTATGTCTTGGACATTCCGAGACTCCTCATAATGTCTGTGATCTCATCCGGGACTCCGAACTACCTTCGGTACATCAAAACTCATAATACCGATCGTCATCGAACGTTAAGCGTGCGGACCCTACGAGTTCGAGAACTATGTAAACATGACCGAGACTCATGTCCGGTCAATAACCAATAGCGGAACCTGGATGCTCATATTGGCTCCTACATATTCTACGGAGATCTTTATCGGTCAAACCGCATAACAACATATGTTGTTCCTTTTGTCATCGGTATGTTACTTGCCCGAGATTCGATCGTCGGTATCTCAATACCTAGTTCAATCTCGTTACCGGCAAGTCTCTTTACTCGTTCCGTAATACATCATATCGTTTCTAACTCATTAGTCATTTGCTTGCAAGGCTTATTATGATGTGTATTACCGAGAGGGCCCAGAGATACCTCTCCGACACTCGGAGTGACAAATCCTATTCTTGATCTATGCCAACACCACGAATACTTTCGGAGACACCTATAGAGCATCTTTATAATCACCCAGTTACGTTGTGACGTTTGATAGCACACAAGGTGTTCCTTCGTCATTCGGGACTTCCATAATCTCATAGTCATAGGAACATGTATAAGTCATGAAGAAAGCAATATCAGTAAAACTAAACGATCAAGTTGCTAAGCTAACGGATGGGTCTTGTCCATCACATCATTCTCCTAATGATGTGATCATGTTGATCAAATGACAACTCATGTCTATGGCTAGGAAACATAACCATCTTTGATCAATGAGCTAGTTTAGTAGATGTATACTAGGGACACTCTGTTTTGTCTATGTATTCACACATGTACTAAGTTTCCGGTTAATACAATTCTAGCATGAATAAAAGACATTTATCATGATATAAGGAAATACAAATAACATCTTTATTATTGCCTCTAGGGCATATTTCCTTCAGTCTCCCACTTGAACTAGAGTCAATAATCTAGATTACATAGTAATGATTCTAACACCCATGGAGTCTTGGTGCTGATCATGTTTTGCCCGTGGAAGAGGCTTAGTCAACGGTTCTGCGACATTCAGATCCATATGTATTTTGCATATTTCTATGTCTCCCTCCTTGACTTGACCGCGGATGGAATTGAAGCGTCTTTTGATGTGTTTTGTTCTCTTGTGAAACCTGGATTCCTTCGCCAAGGCTACTGCTCCAGTGTTGTCACATAAGATTTTCATTGGACCCGATGCACTAGGTATTACACCTAGATCGGATATGAACTCCTTCATCCAGACTCCTTCATTTGCTGCTTCCGAAGCAGCTATGTACTCCGCTTCACACATAGATCCCGCCACGACGCTCTGCTTGGAACTGCACCAACTGACAGCTCCATCGTTCAATAAAAATAAATATCCAGTTTGCGATTTAGATTCATCCGGATCAGTGTCAAAGCTTGAATCGACGTAACCGTTTACGACGAGCTCTTTGTCACCTCCATAAACGAGAAACATATCCTTTGTCCTTTTGAGGTACTTCAGGATGTTCTTGACCGTTGTCGAGTGATCCACTCCTGGATTACTTTGGTACCTCCCTGCTAAACTTATAGCAAGGCACACATCAGGTCTGGTACACAGCACTGCATACATGATAGATCCTATGGCTGAGGCATAGGGAATGACTTTCATTTTCTCTCTATCTTCTGCAGTGGTCGGGCATTGAGTCTTACTCAACTTCACACCTTGTAACACAGGCAAGAACCCTATCTTTGACTGATCCATTTTGAACTTCTTCAAAACTTTATCAAGGTATATGCTTTGTGAAAGTCCAATCAAGCGTCTTGATCTATCTCTATAGATCTTGATGTGCATAGATGGATCACTGGAGCTTACACACTTTGTTAGCACCTTTAGAATCGACAAAACCTTCTGGTTGCATCATATACAACTCCTCTTTGAGGTATCCATTAAGGAATGCAGTTTTGACATCCATTTGCCAGATTTCATAATTATAAAATGCAGCAATTGCTAACATGATTCAGATAGACTTAAGCATCGCTACGGGTGAGAAAGTCTCATCGTAGTCAACTCCTTGAACTTGTCGAAAACCTTTTGAAACAAGTAGAGCTTTGTAGACAGTAACATTACCGTCGGCGTCGGTCTTCCTCTTGAAGATCCATTTATTTTCAATGGCTTGCCGATCATCGGGCAAGTCAACCAAAGTCCACACTTTGTTCTCATACATGGGTCCCATCTCAGATTTCATGGCCTCAAGCCATTTTGCGGAATCTGGGCTCATCATCGCTTCCTCATAGTTCGTAGGTTCATCATGGTCTAGTAACATGACTTCCAGAACTGGGTTACTATACCACTCTGGCGTGAAAAGTACTCTGGTTGATCTACGAAGTTCAGCAATAACTTGATCCGAAGTTTCATGATCATCATCATTAGCTTCCTCACTAATTGGTGCAGGAATCACTGGAGCTAGTTTCTGTGAGGTACTACTATCCAATTCAGGAGAAGGCACAATTACCTCATCAAGTTCGACTTTCCTCCCACTCACTTCTTTCGAGAGAAACTCCTTCTCTAGAAAGGATCCATTCTTAGCAACGAATATCTTGCCTCCGGATCTGTGATAAAAGGTGTACCCAACAGTCTCCTTTGGGTATCCTATGAAGACACATTTCTCCGACTTGGGTTCGAGCTTATCAGGTTGAAGTTTTTTCACATAAGCATCGCAGCCCCAAACTTTAAGAAACGACAACTTTGGTTTCTTGCCAAACGATAGTTCATAAGGCGTCATCTCAATGGATTTAGATGGTGCCCTATTTAACATGAATGCAGCTGTCTCTAAAGCATAAGCCCAAAATGATAGTGGTAAATCGGTAAGAGACATCATATATCGCAGAATATCTAACAAAGTACGATTACGACGGTCGGTCACACCATTACGCTGTGGTGTTCCAGGTGGCGTGAGTTGTGAAACTATTCCACATTGTTTCAAATGAAGACCGAACTCGTAACTCAAATATTCACCTCCACGATCAGATCGTAGAAACTTTATTTTCTTGTTACAAGGATTCTCTACTTCACTATGAAATTCTTTGAACTTTTCAAATGTTTTAGACTTGTGCTTCATCAAGTAGATATACCCATATCTGCTCAAATCATGAGTGAAGGTCAGAAAATAACGATACCCGCCGCGAGCCTCAACATTCATCAGTCCACATACACCAGTATGTATGATTTCCAATAAATTTGTTGCTCACTCCATTGTTCCGGAGAACGGAGTTTTAGTCATCTTACCCATGAGGCATGGTTCGCAAGCACCAAGTGATTCATAATCAAGTGATTCCAAAAGTCCATCACTATGGAGTTTCTTCATGCGCTTTACACCAATATGACCTAAATGATAGTGCCACAAATAAGTTACACTATCATTATTAACCTTGCATATTTTGGCTTCAATATTATGAATATGTGTATCACTACGATTGAGATCCAACAAGAATGGACCACTCTTCAAGGGTGCATGACCATAAAAGATATTAATCATATGAATGGAACAACCATTATTCTCAGATTTAAATGAATAACCGTCTCGCAATAAACAAGATCCAGATATAATGTTCATGCTTAATGCTGGCACCAAATAACAATTATTCAGGTCTAAAACTAACCCCGAAGGTAGATGTAGAGGTAGCGTGCCAACGGCGATCACATCGACTTTGGAACCATTTCCCACGCGCATCGTCACCTCGTCCTCAGCCAATCTTCGTTTACTCCGTAGCCCCTGTTTCGAGTTACAAATATTAGCAACCGAACCGGTATCAAATACCCAGGTGCTACTACGAGCATTAGTAAGGTACACATCAATAACATGTATATCACATATACCTTTGTTCACCTTGCCATCCTTCTTATCTGCCGAATACTTGGGGCAGTTCCGCTTCCAGTGTCCAGTCCCTTTGAAGTAGAAGCACTCAGTTTCAGGCTTGGCTCCAGACTTGGGTTTCTTCGAGGGAGTAGCAACTGTCTTGCTATTCTTCTTGAAGTTCCCCTTCTTTCCCTTGCCCTTTTTCTTGAAACTAGTGGTCTTGTTAACCATCAACACTTGATGCTCCTTTTTGATTTCTACCTCCGCAGCTTTGAGCATAGCGAAGAGCTCGCGAATTGTCTTCTGCATCCCTTGCATGTTATAGTTCATCATGAAGCCTTTATAGCTTGGTGGCAGTGATTGAAGAACTCTGTCAATAACACTACTGTCATCAACTTTGCATCCAAGTTGAGTCATATGATTATGGTACCCAGACATTCTGAGCAAGTGTTCACCGATAGAACTATTCTCCTCCATCTTGCAGCTGTAGAACTTGTCAGAAATATCATATTTCTCAATCCGGGCATTTTCTTGAAATATTAACTTCAACTCCTGGAACATCTCATATGCTCCGTGACGTTCAAAACATCGCTGAACTCCCGGTTCTAAGCCGTAAAGCATGGCACACTGAACTATCATGTAGTCATCAGACCGTGTCTGCCAGACGTTCAAAGCGTCTACATTAGTGGAAGGGACTTATCACCTAGCGGTGCTTCAAGGACATAATTCTTCTGTGCCGCAATGAGGATAATCCTCAAGTTACGGACACAATCCGTGTAATTGCTACCATCATCTTTCAACTTAGCTTTCTCTAGGAACGCATTAATATTCAAGGGAACGGTAGCACAGGCCATTGATCTACAATAACATAGATATGCAAAAACTATCAGGACTAAGTTCATGATAAATTAAACTTCAATTAATCATATTACTAAAGAACTCCCACTTAGATAGACATCCCTTTGGTCATCTAAATGATCACGTGATCCAAATCTACTAAACCACGTCCGATCATCACGTGAGATGGAGTAGTTTTCAATGGTTAACATCTTATGTTGATCATATCTACTATATGATTCACGCTCAACCTTTTGGTCTCCAGTGTTCCGAGGCCATGTCTGTACATGCTAGGCTCGTCAAGTTTAACTCGAGTATTCTGCGTGTGCAAAACTGGCTTGCACCCGTTGTATGTGAACGTAGAGCTTATCGCACCCGATCATCACGTGGTGTCTCGGCACGACAAACTTTCGCAACGGTGCATACTCAGGGAGAACACTTTGTACCTTGAAATTTTGTAAGGGATAATCTTATAATGCTACCGCCGTTCTAAGCAAAATAAGAAGCATAATAAGATAAACATCTCATGCAATCAAAATATGTGACATGATATGGCCATCATCATCTTGTGCTTTTGATCTCCATCTCCAAAGCATCGTCATGATCACCATCATCACCGGCGCGACACCTTGATCTCCATCGTAGCATCGTTGTCGTCTCGCCAACTATTGCTTCCACGACTATTGCTACCGCTTAGTGATAAAGTAAAGCAATTACACGGTGATTGTATTTCCTACAATAAAGCGACAACCATATGGCTCCTGCCAGTTGCCGATAACTTTACAAAACATGATCATATCATACAATAACGTATAAATCATCACGTCTTGACCATATCACATCACAGCATGCCCTGCAAAAACGAGTTACACGTCCTCTACTTTGTTGTTGCAAGTTTTACGTGGCTGCTACTGGCTTAGCAAGAACCGTTCTTACCTACGCATACAAAAACCACAACGATTTTTCGTCAAGTATGTGCTGTTTTAACCTTCACAAGGACCGAGCGTAGCCACACTTGATTCAACTAAAGTGAGAGAGACAGACACCCGCCGGTGACCTTTAAGCAACGAGTGCTCGTATCGCTGAAACTAGTTCGTGTAAGCGTACGTGTAATGTCGGTCCGGGCCGCTTCATCTCAAAATACCGCCGAACCAAAGTATGACATGCTGGTAAGCAGTATGACTATTATCGCCCACAACTCATTGTGTTCTACTCGTGCATATCATCTACGCATAGACCTGGCTCATGATGCCACTGTTGGGGAACGTAGTATTTCAAAAAAAAAATCCTAAGATCACGCAAGATCTATATACTATATGCATAGCAAGGAGAGGGGAGAGTGTGTCTACGTACCCTCGTAGACCGAAAGCGGAAGCGCCTAGTGAAGCGGTTAATGTAGTCGAACGTCTTCGCGATCCAACCGATCAAGCACCGAACGTACGACACCTCCGCGTTCAGCACACGTTCAGCTCGATGACGTCCCACGAGCTCTTGATCCAGTTTGGCTTCATGGGAGAGTTTCGTCAGCACGATGGCGTGGTGACGGAGATGATGAAGCTACTGGCGCAGGGCTTCGCCTAAGCACTGCAATGGTACGACCGAGGTGTGTTTCTGTGGAGGGGGCACCGCACACGGCTAGAATAATGTTTCTTCTGTGTCCTTAGGTGCCCCTGCCCCCGTATATAAAGGAGCAAGGGGGAGGTCCGGCCGGCCCTTGTAGGCGCGCCAAGGAGTAGGATTCCTACTCCTAGTAGGAATAGGAACCCCCTTTACTATTCCTACTAGGAGTAGGAAAGGAAGGGGGAGGAGAAGGAAAGGAGAGGTGGCGCCTTCCCCCCTTTTCCTAGTCCAACTAGGAACCCTAGGGGGATGCAGCCAGCCCTATGGGCTGTCCCTCTCTTTCCCTCATTGGCCCACTATGGGCCATACTCCCTC
>LR738710.1:252236907-252347865 GCA_902687465.1 Secale cereale
GGGGGGGGGGGGTTCTGGTAACCCCCTACGGTACTCCGATTTTATCCGATAACACCCGGAACACTTCTGGTGTCCGAATATAGTCGTCCAATATACAAATCTTTATGTCTCAGACATTCCAAGACTCCTCGTCATGTCCGTGATCTCATCCAGGACTCCGAACTACCTTCGGTACATCAAAACTCATAAACTTATAATACCGATCGTCATCGAACGTTAAGCGTGCGCACCCTACGGGTTTGAGAAGTATGTAGACATGACCGAGACTCATCTCCGGTCAATAACCAATAGTGGAACCTGGATACTCATTTTGGCTCCTACATATTCTACGAAGATCTTTATCGGTGTCACAGCCTGATTTTTGGCCCTTTCTTTTTCTTTGGATTTTCTGAGATTTTTGCCCGAGTTTTCTTTTTCCGTGGCTATGTGGTCTGGAAACTGAAGAAGATGACCTCTTCTTTCTTTCTAGAGTGGATTGTCATCCTCATATCTATCCCTAGACCTTGCCATTTCCATCTTGGCCCAACCTCAATATTCTTTTTCTAGGGAATATTCCTTTTCTATTAAAGGAATAATTCTTTTTGCCCTAGGTTGTGAAGCAACCTATATCTCTGTCATTCTAAAAATTCCCAAGTAATTCTCATAAATTGCTTGGTTCATATCTTGATCAAATATGGAAAAATATTTCATTGCCATGTTCAAAAATACTCCTCCAAAAATCATTTTCTTGTTCTGCCCTAAATGGCACTTTGTGAAGCAAGCGCTATTTATCTTTTCTCAATTACCCTCAAACTTGGTGGACATCTTTTCATGTCAATATAATTGCTCTATGCAAAATTTCATACTCATTTGCCTAGTAATTATTTTCCAGTGATGTTTCAAAGTTTCTGTCTAGAAAGAAACTTTGTGAAGGAAGTATATTCTAGGGATGTCCAAATGAGATGAAACTTGGTCACATCCTTCATTTGACCAAATCATGCATCTTCACCAAATTTGAGCTCATGGAGATCATCTATGTGAGCTCAGGTCCAAATCTTGGTTTCTAGTAAAATTTGCACTTTGTGAAGCATTCCTATTTTACCTTGCTTCATTTGAGCTGCCAATTTACCAGCACATTCTTACATCTACCTATACTCACTTCACCAAGTATTGGCTCAATCCAGTCATCCTTTTACCCGCAGTAAATTCTCCAAGAATCTGTCCAGAATGGAGTGTTGTGTAGCAAGTGCCACTTTGGTAACTCCAAATGGCATGATCTTTCTACAGCATCTTAATACGGTCAAATAATCCCCCTCCACAAAAATTCAGCTCATGACACTTAAGTATGTGAGTGCAACATCATGGTTCACTAATCTGGCCAGTTTTGCACTTTCTACAACAACCCCAAGCTGAACTCCTCCTGTTAGTCTGGTTTTTGGTGATCCAAATCATCTTGGTGTAAGATCATCGCCAGACAAACTTCTTACCAAGTTACACAGATGGTTTAACCATAGGAAGTCACAAACACTTTCCTGTTGTTTTACGATGGAGCCATCTGCAAATCTCTTCTTTGCCCCTAGAACAATTTCTTTCTGCATTCTTACTAAGGGCATCTAGTTAAACCTACTGGACATGCTTGGCCACGCCAAAGCTCGCCGCTTGCACCAGTGCACGTGGTGACCGCACCTGCGTCATGCACAACACGCGCTCTCGAACGGTCGGGCCACTGTGCTCGTCGCCTCCCTCCTCGTCTCGGCCTCAAACGTTGTCCTGGAGCTAGCATGTGCTCGTCTGCACCTCCCTGCATCACTGCCTCGTCGTGGCTCGCCCGCAGCGCGCCGTCACAATAGTGCCACTGCCATGAACCGCCTCTGACCTCCATTAGCGCCCTGTTTGAGCTCGCTAGTGAGAGTCCACAGACTCCTCCGTGCCTATATAAAGGGCCTTAGACTCCTCACACACCTCACCAGCCCCTCCTCGCCCCTCCTCGACCATCAGAGCCCTAGGGATCATCTTCTTTCCGTCGGTGACCGCCTCGGCCTCGGCCTCGTTCCGGCCAAACCAAGCCTCCTCTCACCATCCCAGCATGTCCATAGTATTCCCCACACTCCCGCGAGTCGCCCCACACCCTTGCCCTCTCGCCGGAGCGGCCGCAACGCCGAGAACACCTACGCCCAAAAGCTCTCTGTACTTCTCTGTACCTCCATGGCGCCACCTCTCCCCTCCTCTCCACTCCTCCCCGGCATTCCCTAGTCCTCTGAACGGAACCAACACCCTTCCCTGAGTCCGCCGGTGGTCTCAGCTCGGCCGGAGCTGGCCGCTCCATCGCCGGCCACCCGCCTCTGTACTCCCAAAGCTCCTCCCGTCGCCACTCCTCCTCACCACCCCAGCGGCCACCGTCCCCTAGGCGGCCTCGCCTTGGCAAGCCGCGCCCGCTGGTGGCCTCGGTCGGGCGGGAGATGGCCGGAGCCGCCCGGGCCCCTTGCCGGCAGAGCTTCCTCTGCTCCTCCTCTGTCCCGTGCGGGGACAGGGTGGGAGGAAGAAGACGAGGCCCGTGCCCCCTCCTCCTGCCAGTGGACCAGCCCGACCCCACGTGTAAGTGGCACAAACCCCGGGCCCATCTGTTTTAAGTGGAGACGTCTTCTTGAAAGGCGTTTTCGGTTTCAGAAAGTGTATTTCTTTTCTTCTTCGGCCCAAAGTGCGCTTTCCTTTCTCAGAAAGCGTATTTTCTGAAAACTGCTTCTGTCTTATCCACTCAGGGACCCGTTGGTGATGAAATTTTTCACAGATTGGTCCATTTACTTCAACCTTTCATAACTTTTCAACCGTAACTCCAAATCAGGTGATTCCAAAGCCCACGTCTTCGTCTCGCCGAGACCTTTCTGTTGGTATCATTTTCACTATGGTTTGACATACTGGAAATGACCGTTTTGCCCTTGCCGTAAACAGCCCCCTTCGAGAGAGAACTGTTTCCGGTGATTCTTTCCGCGATCGTTCCGCACTTCTTCCTCGAGTCTCCGTGACCCCAGGCAAACCACAATACCCTCTTGCATGATAGTCATGCAGTAGCCATCGTTTTCAACTTGAATATTTATCAAATGTTTGCTTGTTTAAAATATGGTTATCGTTGTTTCTGTAATGCTTCGGAGTTATTGTTTATTTTCTTGTTATGTTGTTATGCACCTGGTTATCATGCTATGCTAGTTGCTATTATTCCTTTCATATGTTGATTCTTGCTAGTAGTGCATATTGATGTTGGGGATTGTCTTCGGTGCATGACTGCCGTCTGCCCCGAGTACCGTTGTTATGCATGTTCCTTTGCATCTAGTTAGTTAAATGCTTGCATGTTGATATTGTTGATATGTTCTTGCATGATATTTGCTGTTGATGTTAGTAGTCATGCTTTGTTTCAGAGAAGTATGTACTTATGATGTTCATGCTAGTCAGTATGCCATGCTTATGATTCACTGTTGATATGGTGGTTAGTTATGTGTTCCCTCATTATGTTGATATTCATGCTCATGCACTATAATTGCATAATGTATTTTTATCATGACTTAGCATATTTGCATTCAAGTTTAACCGGATTAAATTGAACTTGAACAACTATTGTCTGAGTCATGGTGCCACCATATCGAACTGACTAGTGCAACGACGTTTACCTTTATGGGAAGGTCCTAACTGGGTCTATTGTCATGCCTTTCGCCGGTGCCTCCAACGAGGGAAGGTTATGGGCATGCGGTACCTTTGGCCCGGTAAGCAGACATAACCTTGTGTGCCCGTTGTTGTTGATTGGATCCGGGTCCCCGTT
Source organism: Secale cereale (assembly GCA_902687465.1). Taxonomy (NCBI): domain Eukaryota; kingdom Viridiplantae; phylum Streptophyta; class Magnoliopsida; order Poales; family Poaceae; genus Secale; species Secale cereale. Next base: position 252,240,698 of record LR738710.1, read on the forward strand.
TGGGACCGTTTATGATTGGCCACGACGGTGGCCGTTGTGTCTTTGGTAGACACGGGGCCACCCAGGACTTAGCCCAAAGGGCAGTTGGTCGGAGTGGCTGGGCGAGTGTCATGACAGTAGATCGGTTTTGTCGGAACACCGTTTGGTCCACCCAAATGGGAGAACGAGGCCATGGGTTCTGTAGTGTAGGTATAGTGCGCTACCTCTGCAGAGTGTATATTAAATCTATCGATACCCGTGCCCGCGGATAAGGGCCCAGTTCGTAGTTGGTCACACTATGAGTCAACAGTAATAATAATAATTTGATTAATAACAACCCCAGTTCGATGATGAGATAAGTTGGCTGTGATCGCTGGAAAGATCACCGTTTGAGACCAAGTGTTGGTCATGGGTGTGATCGTATAATGTCCAAGGTTGGTAAGTGATGCATGTGTTGGTTACGAGGTAACCCGAACGAAATAAATGGTGCATGTAGTGTCATCATGTTGCATGTTAGTTTCATTAGATTTATATGTTCATGCCATGCTCATATTCTCTAGCAGTATCATGTTAATGTTGTTCATGTTATGTTATTCTGATGATCTCATGACAATTTTTGATTAACCTGTAATTGCCATGCTATTTTTTGTCTTGAATGGTTCTGGTTTATTGTGAGCTTGCAAGTACATTCAATTTACTAACCTGGCGTGTCATGCCAGCTTGTAGGTCGTGCCTGGATTGCTTGCTTGTTTTGTGTTGTTCCCGTGTTCGCGAGCTAGGATAAACGTTCCAGCCAGAGTCCCTGCGGATTGGAGTCCATCATCGCCGTTCATTGTTCCGCTGCCAGTAGTTGTTCCGCTGCTTCGAGTTGTTATACTGCTTGTATAGATCAACCATGGTTGGCATAGTGTCATCGTGCCGATGTTATTCATTGTAATATAGGAACCCTTGTATTCATATTCGTGTTGCAATAGAGAGCTGGTTTGTTCTGTACTAAGCAGTGTCGTATTCCAGAAGACTTCATCTCGATCTCTGGGCTGGAATACGGGGCGTTTCGGTTTTCTCTGATCCGGGGTGCCACAATCGGTCAAACCGCATAACAACATATGTTGTTCCTTTTGTCATCGGTATGTTACTTGCCCGAGATTCGACCGTCGGTATCTCAATACCTAGTTCAATCTCGTTACCGGCAAGTCTCTTTACTCGTTCCGTAATACATCATCTCGTGACTAACTCATTAGTCATTTGCTTGCAAGGCTTATTATGATGTGTATTACCGAGAGGGCCCAGAGATACCTCTCTGACACTCGGAGTGACAAATCCTATTCTTGATCTATGCCAACACCACGAATACTTTCGGAGACACCTGTAGAGCATCTTTATAATCACCTAGTTACGTTGTGATGTTTGACAGCACACAAGGTGTTCCTCCGGCATTCGGGAGTTGCATAATCTTATAGTCATAGGAACATGTATAAGTCATGAAGAAAGCAATAGTAGTAAAACTAAACGATCAAGTTGCTAAGCTAACGGATGGGTCTTGTCCATCACATCATTCTCCTAATGATGTGATCCCGTTGATCAAATGACAACGCTAGTCTAGTAGAGGCATACTAGGGACACTCTATTTTGTCTATGTATTCACACATGTACTAAGTTTCTGGTTAATACAATTCTAGCATGAATAAAAGACATTTGTCATGATATAAGGAAATACAAATAACATCTTTATTATTGCCTCTAGGGCATATTTCCATCGAGTTGTCGCTGACGAGGTTGGGCCGTACCTGGCCGCTGGACATGCCACACCCTGTGCCGCAGGTAGGAAAGTCTGGGTACCCCCGTCCCCATAACGCCGACAAGTTCATCAGAGTTCCTCCGCCATTCTTCGTCTAGTCTTCTTATATTGCATGATTAGATTTGAACCCAGTGTCAAAAATGTGTGACCGTAGTTTTAACACTTATTTCTTATAACAAAAACCATTGCCTCAGTTGAATACACCACCTGAGCACATGAATATTTCTGTCCCTGCATGTTTAGGTTTAGAATTTATTCATATTTTCAAACTCGCTGTAGATCCAAAATTATAGCATCAATCTGAAAAGGCAATTTGTCCTTCACTTTGGAAGATTTATTCTCCAATTTGTTGCACCGCAAACCTACGTGCGGCTTGTAAAATTATCGGAACCCGCCATATAGCATTAGTCCCCTTATTGAACCGCCAATATTCACTTTCAATCCTTTTGGCCTGCCACAATATTCCGGTTCATCCATGCCGATTTTTGTAACACCGATCATTGTCCGGCTGAACAACATAATTCTTAAATCGGCAATATTTTTCTTTGTAGTCAAATATGTCGAAAGCCAAGTCTGTCACCTCGTGCAATTGGGTTGTTTCCCAGGTTACAAAGGAAGTGCTGAATGAATATGTTCAAACGGGCGTTTTGGCCCAAAAAGATGTCATCCACTGGAGGCTCCGAGGCACAGAAACCCCTCCACAGCCCAAGGAAGGCGACATCATTGTCTTCACTAATCACACGCTCTGAGGGTTCACTCCACCCGGTTCATTGTCTTCACTGATCACAAGCTATCCCGACAAAAGGTGGTCTTTGCCTGCCAAAGGCTTTGGTGGTGATGCTGTTGCGGGCTCCGCGGTGACCTCCACTCCGTGGTGACCTCCGCTCCGCCGTCCTAGTGGTCTTGGTCTTGTTGCACCGATATGGAAACCTTTGCCTGATGCCTCGGGACTCCTTGCCTGCGCTTGCCCCTTTAGCACCAAAGAGGAAACTGGCATCCTTCACCCGCTGGCGCCCGCCTGGCCTTGGTCGTCATGGCTCACGTCATGGGAACCTCGCGAGGTGCCTCTTGCCTTGATATCTCCGCTCCTCGAGAGCTAGCCTAGTAAGGCCGCCCCAGGGGAGGTCTTGCGTCGTCCGCCTCGCGAGGCTTGGCCCCTCGCGAGGGTCTTGAGTGGTTGCTAATGAGGTTGGGCCGTACCAGGTCGCTGGGCGAGCCATGCTCCGGGCCGCAGGCAGGCAAGTCTGGGTACCCCCATTCCCAGGATGCCGACAGTAGCCCTCGGGCCCAAGGTGTGCTCGGACTTGGCTTCACGGCGAAGCCAAGGGTCAAGTGTGGAGCACCGCAGGCCCCAAAAGCCTGCGGCCTTAACTAACGCGTGGTGATTGACAGGATGTGGGCGTCTCCACTTCCCCATGCTGCCACGGCAACTGCACGACTTGACAAGTCCCTGCATGCACAAAGGACGATCATTACATGTGATTAGAGGCCGGCGGTTGGCTATCTTCCGGCTATAAATAAGGCAACGGGCGGAGCCCCCATTGCCCATCTCGTCCTTCATCCCGCCCGCTTCTTCTTCTTCCTCCTTGCTTCTTGCTTTGCATGGACACCCATGGCGTCGGTGAGGAGGTTCTAGTCCAGGGAGAAGGGGAAGACCCGTCAGGAGGGGCCCTTCTCACCACCGCCTAAGAGGGGACAAGGCCGCCCTCACAAGTGTGCTCCGACCCCTGCTGCAGCCCCTCGCGGGCGCGAGCGGACCTCCTCAGTGCCCGGCGCCGCCCTCGGCATTCGCAGCGGCGGCCCTTCGCGTGGTGTGGATCACCAAGGTCGTTGCAGCCCCGTGGACGAGGGGAGGCTCGCCAGGGTCGCTCAGCTTCCCCGGCCGCGCTTCCACTTGGCGGAGGTGATGCCAGAGTTTGTCGCGTGGTCGGAGAACCCGACTGGCACCCGACTCCAGCTCCCGCACTCCTTTGCCGGTGAACTACCGGCCGTGGGTTCCGGTGGCCTCTGGCTGTAGGCGGACGGCTGCTGCAGCAGAGCCTCATGGGTCGTGGTGGAGGTCTCCGTCACGGGCGTCATAACCCTGGCCCGCGGTTGGCAGACATTTTCCCGTGCGTGTGGCCTAGGCAGGCGGTGCACGCTCCACTTCAAGTATGATGGCGACGCAACCCTCTTCGTGAGGGTATTCGAGGAAGACGACCGCCGTGCCGGGTGCTGCCCCGAGGACAATGATGGCGGTGAGGTGCTCGGCCTTGGCGATGACCGCGACGTGGGTGAGGATGAACTCGCCCTCGGCGCCGACCGCAGTTCATCCAGCTATGATAGCTCCTCCCTCAACGGCAGCTCCAGCAGCAGTGTCTATGACCAGCCACCACGCCGTCGCACCCGCCTTGAGGGCGGCGTTGGGTCGTCTCGCCGCCGCGCCCCAGTGAAGCATGAGGAGGGATCCGACTGAGCCCGGGGAGCCGATCGTCGTGAGCAGCCGCATCATAGGAGCCGTTTTGCCTGTCCTCACCCTTCCTTTCTTCCTGCATTACCAAAAACAAGTATGGGGCCCTGGTAGGGCATGTAATGAACCGTGATTTTTATGCTGCTTTGTACCATGTTTATTGTTTCGGTTAGTGTTGCGAGGTCCGTGCATTATGCGCTCATAGGGGGAGAAGACTTATCTTGACGTATTCGGGATAGCCCCCACCTCGTGAGGCGCGGCCTTTCGGGGAGCTACAGAATTTCGTTAGGAGATTATTATCCCTCGCCGCCTGAGGTCCCAGGCATGGGCTGAACATGGTCGAACGCACACCGTCGCGGTACCCGTGGGGCATAGAATTAAGGAGAGGGGTGCGCTGACCACAAGCTCAAATGTGGACGCCTCGCAGAGGCTAAGGGAGGTGCGCGCGCACGCCACCCTGTCCAGCCCCCTTGGGAGGCGCGCGAGGGAGAGCGTCGGGCAACTACCGCTCTCCCCAACGCAATGCAAAGAATCGAGGGAAGAATCAAAGAGAGAGGTGGTGCAACCCAGCCATTCGAGAAACACCAGAACTTTCAAATTCCATTAAAAGAAGGAAGGGGCAAGCCAACTCCAGAAAGCAAATGAACAGCCGCGTCTGGCACCTAGTCTAGTCTTCTCACCAGGGCGGAGCTAAGTGCTGCCACTAGGACGTGGGAGGGAGCCCCCGAGGCTCGAGGGCGGCACTCCGGAGACTCCGCGGCGTGTACAGCCCCACTCATTATTACGTGAGTGTCACGGGTGGAGACCTTCACAGGCGTGAGCCTTGCTTCACGGGGACTGGGCCTTGGCTTCACAGGCACATGGCCTTGTCTTCACAGGCACGAGGCCTTGCTTCACAGGCACAGGGCCTTGTCCTCACAGGAACGGGGCCTTGCTTCACAGGCACAGGGCCTTGTTTCACGGGTAGAACTTCCGGAGGTGCCGAATGTTCCACGCGTTTTGGATAGGGATGCCGCCCCCCATCTCCAGGCGTACGACGCTAGGCCTGGAGACATGGGCAATCCTGAATGGGCCCTCCCACATGGGTGAAAGCTTGTGTAGCCCTTCCCTGGAGAGGACTCACCTTAGGACGAGGTCGCCCACCTCGAGCGTCCTGGAGCGGATGTTGCGACAATGGTACCGCCGCAATGCCTGCTGATACCTTGCTGCTCGGAGCAAGGCTTCCCGACGGCGTTCCTCTCCCAACACGAGGTCCATCCCCCGCATGGTGTCCTGCTGCATTTTGTCGAACGCTAGGACCCACGCGGAGCGATGCCTGACCTCATGAGGGACAACCGCTTCTGCTCCGTAAACGAGGAAGAACGGGGTCTCGCCTGTTTGCTTGGTGGCGGTGGTGCGGATGGACCACAACATGGACTGGAGCTCGTCATGCGAGCCCCTTCCGCAAGCCTCGAGCCTCTTCTTGAAGGTGCTAGTCTCGAGGCCTCTTAAAACCTCCACGCTGGCATGCTCGGCCTGGCCGTTGCTCCTGGGGTGTGCCACCGAAGTGTAGCAAATCTGTGTTCCAAGGTTACCACAATATGTCTTGAAAAGGTTGCTAGTGAATTGTGAGCCATTGTCGGTGATGATGCGGTTGGGGACCCCGAACCGGCTTACGAGACCCTTGATGAACTTGACTGCGGATCCGGCTGGGATGGTTCGGACGGCTTCCACCTCCGCCCATTTGGTGAACTTGTCGATGGCGACATAGAGGTAGTGGTAGCCCCCGGGCACTCGAGGGAATGAGCCTAGGATGTCCAGCCCCCAGACCGTGAATGGCCGGGAGAGTGGGATAGTTTGGAGGCCCTGAGCTGGCTGGTGGATCTGCTTGGCATGGAATTGGCAAGCCTCGCAGGACTTCACCAGCTCGGCTCCATCGTTGAGCGCCGTGTGCCAGTAGAAACCGTTAAGGAACACCTTGCCAACCAGGGTGCGTGACGATGAGTGATGCCCGCAGTCCCCAACGTGGATGTCAGCTAGCAGCTCGCTCCCTTGCTTCCTGGAGATGCATCGTAAAGAAACATCATTTGGTCGTTTCCTGTAAAGCGCACTGTCTTGAATGCAATACGCCGTAGCCTGTCGGGCTACACGCTCTGCATCCTCTTCCTTCTCTGGCAGCACTCCTCGCACCAGGTACGCCTTGGGCTCCTCGGTCTAGCATCCCTCCTGAGGCTCGAGCACCAGGAGCAGGCGGGCTCCTGAGGTCGGGCCACAGGCGGGGGCTCCCGAGGTCGGTGGTTGGGGGAGTTCCTCCTGAGGCGTCACCGGCCCCTCATGCGGGGGTGATACCGAAGGCTTGAGGAGCCGCTCCTTGAAGATACCAGGCTTCTGGGGCAGGCGCCTGGATGCCCTTTTGGCGATGTCGTCGGCTTCCTTGTTAGTGCCACGGGGCACGTGCTGCAGCTCCAGGCCTAAGAACTGCTTCTCCATTTTGTGTACTTCCGCGAGGTATGCCTCCATATGCTCGTCCTTTGGCTCATATAACTTGTTGGAGAAGTTGACAAGGAGCTGCGAATCACCCCTGATGACAAGGCACTTCACCACCAAGGCCACCGCATCCTTAAGTCCAACAATGAGGCCCTTGTGTTCTGCGATGTTGTTGGAGACCTTATCGCTCGGCTGAAAGCAGAGCTGCACGGCATAGTAAAGCTTGTCCTGAGTGGGCGAGATGAGCACGACTCCAGCCCTCGCGCCCTAGCGCGCGAATGCACCTTCGAAGTACAGGACCCAGCCGTCCAGTGCTTCACTTCCTAGCGAGTGGGATCGGTCCTCACCCGCTTCTAGCTCCAAGGCGTCGGTCCATTCTGCCACGAAGTCAGCGAGCACGGCTCCTTTGATGACTCTGGTTGTGCCGAATTCCATCTGGAACGCCTGCAACTCGATATTCCATTCAATGACTCTTCCTACTGCATTGGGGCTCTGGAGTACCCTCTCCAGCGGGTAGGCCGAAACGACCTTGATGGGATGGCATTGGAAGTAGTGGCACAACTTGCGCGAAGCGACGAGGAGCGCAAGCAGAAGCTTCTACGACATGGGATAACATGCCCGAGCGTCACGAAGCACCGTGCTGACGAAGTACACTGGGTGCTCGACGGGGGTGAAGCCCGAGCTCTCCTGGAGCTATGGCGCCTGATTGGGTAAGGGAGCCTCAGGAGCTTGCTCGCGAGAAGGGACAAATATGGCTTCAGGAATGTCGTCTTGTGGGGCTCGGTCGCGGGCTGGCCATGACGGAGCCTTGGGAGCATCGCCCCGGGGCCTTGGGGTCTTGTCTTGGTGCTCTCCCAGACTACCGCTAACGCGACGCTGGTAGAATGCGGTGTATCAGCCAAGTAATGGACCAGGGGCTCTTGAGGTTTGGGTGCAACCATTACCGGTGGGCTGGTGAGGTATCTCTTGAGGTCTTCGAATGCTGTATCAGCCTCAGGGGTCCACTCAAACAGGCCTTTCCTTTTCATTAGTTTGAAGAAGGGGAGGGCTCACTCCCCCAGCTTGGAGATGAAATGCCCGAGTGACGTCACGCAGCCGGCCAACTTCTGCATCTCTTTGAGGGTCTTCGGCGGACTCATTTTTTCTATGGACTTGACCTTCTCAGGGTTGGCCTCGATCCCTTTGTGCGACACCAGGAAGCCCAACAGCTTACCTGATGGGACGCCGAACACACACTTCTCGGGGTTGAGCCGCAGGTCTACTTTGCGCAGACTCGCGAAGATTTCGTCCAAATCTTTGATGATGGTCTTGGCCTCCTAAGACTTTACCATGATGTCATCAACGTAGGCCTCAGCGTTCCTCCCGAGCTGCTCTCCTAGAGCGATATGCATCAACCGCTGGAAGGTTGCTCCTGCATTCCACAACCCGAACGACATACAAGTGTAGAAGTATACCACGCACGGGGTGAGGAAGGCAGTCTTCTCGAGATCTTGCACCGCCATCTTGATTTGATGATTGCCCGAAAAGGCGTCCAGGAAACACTGTAGGTCGCATTCGGCGGTGGAGTTGACTATTTGGTCGATGCGGGGTAGTGGAAACAAGTCTTGTGGGAAGGCCTTGTTGAGGTTGGTGAAGTTGACACACATGCGCTCTTTACCGCCTTTCTTGGGCACAACGGTGGGGTTCGCTAGCCATTCCGGGTACCGGACCTCGCGGATGACACCCGCTGCTTCTAGTTTGCGAGTTTCTTGCACGATGAAGGACCACTTCTCTGTAGACTGGAGTCGGGCCATCTGCTTCACAGGACGCATGTTGGGGCATACATTCAGGTGGTGCTCAATCACCCCCTCGGGACTCCTACCATGTCTTTGGGTTCCCACGCGAACACCTCCTTGTTAGCGCGCAGGAATCCGACCAGCGCCCTTTCTTGAGCCGGGGGAAGGCTAGCGCCTATGGTGAAGGTGGCTCCTGACGCCCCGTCTTCATCCAGCAGTACCTGCTTCGTCTTGACCCAGTCTTGAGAGAAAAGTTGTTTCTTCTTCGCTGGTGTAGCCTTGGCTCCTAGGGCAGCCTCATCGGCCAGACGTGCCGCCGCAACGGTCCGGAAGGCGAGTTTGAAGGCCGCCAGAGCCTCCTTGTTGTCCCCCGCCACGGTGAGGATGCCGCTGCTCCCCGGTATCTTCATGAGGTTGTAGGCTGGATGGGTCGCGGAACTGAGCCAGGGCAGGATACCCGAGGATGGTGTTGTACGGGAGGTCGAAACGAGCGATGTCGAAGTCGATCAGCCTGGTGCGGTAGTTGTCGCGGGTGCCGAAGGTGACCGGGAGGCGGATCTTCCCTAGAGGGCTGGCAGAACCGCTGCCGACTCCGGAGAAGGGCTTGGTGTGGCATAGCCGCTCAAGCGGCACGTGGAGCAGGCTAAAAGCTTCTACTGAGAGCAAGTTGAGGCCAGCCCCACCGTCGATGAGGGTCTTGGTGACTGCCACGTTGAGATGGTGGGTGTGCAAAGCATCGGGAGAGCGCCCGAGCCCGCAGTGGAAGCGGGATGGTCACCCGTGTCGAAGGTGAGGTCAGTCTTGGGCGCCGCCCATCAGGGAGGTGCCCCCCGGTGTACGGAGGCGGCGCCGATCTAGAGGAAGAACTTCTCGACGTGGCTGTCCGAGGGCGGCGCTTGAGAGCCGCCGAGGAGGGCCGTGACGACGCGGGGCACCGACGCCTCGAAGCGCACGGTGAAGAGGCCGCACAACTCCTCCTAGGATGTCATAGATGACTCTGGCAAGCTGAGAAAGCAGGCATGCGGGACACCGGTGAGCTCCATGGGAAGCCAGTTGGCCATGACCTTGCTGTCGGCGCCGGCCGTCGAAACGGCCTCCTCGTAGGCCCGAAGGAAGACGGCCGGATCTGCCGCCCCGTCATAATGGGGTGGTAGTTCCGGCCTAAACCTGAGTGGCCAATGCACCCGTCGCAAGGCGGGGGTGAAGGCTCATTGGCCCGCTACGCCGTCGCGCGCGCCCACCGAGCCGGTTGAAGAAGAGGCGCCCGCTGCTACTTCTCGAGCTTGCGTTGTATTCCCTCGAAGAGGAAAGGGTGATGCAAAACAGGAGTGTAAGTATTTCCCTTCGTTTTTGAGAACCAAGGTATCAATTCAGTAGGAGACCACGTGCGAGTCCCTCGCACCTGCACAAACAAATAAGAACTTCGCAGCCAACGTGATAAGGGGTTGTCAATCCCTTCACGGTCACTTACGAAACTGAGATCTGATATATATGATAGTATAATATTTTTGGTATTTTTGGTATAAGAACAGAAAGTAAATAAAGCAAAGTAAAATAGATGGAAGATTAATATGTTGAGAATAGACCCGGGGGCCATAGGTTTCACTAGTGGCTTCTCTCATGATAGCAGAATTCTACGGTGGGTGAACAAATTACTGTCGAGCAATTGATAGAAAAGCGCGTAGTTATGAGAATATCTAGGCATGATCATTATATATAGGCATCACGTCCGTGACAAGTAGACCGAAACGATTCTGCATCTACTACTATTACTCCACACATCGACCGCTATCCAGCATGCATCTAGAGTATTAATTTCATAAGAATAGAGTAATGCTTTAAGCAAGATGACATGATGTAGAGGGATAAACTCAAGCAATATGATATAAACCCCATCTTTTTATCCTCGATGGCAACAATACAATACGTGCCTTGCTGCCCCTACTGTCACTGGGAAAGAACACCGCAAGATTGAACCCAAAGCCAAGCACTTCTCCCATTGCAAGAACTATAGATCTAGTAGGCCATGAGAGCCTGGCGGATGGAGAGGGGGGGGGGGGTGGACAGAGAGGCGAAACTTCGGCGGACCCCCTACCTGGCGCCCCAAATGTCGGATCGTGGGTTCCGGTAAACCCTTGAGGTTCGAACACTAGGGTGCGCACGAAGATATCTCCTTTCCGTTCTAGCTCGCTCTCGCACCGATTCTTGGCCTAGCTCGTTGTGATAGCCTGGCTTATTAGGGATGATAGACTACTCATATCAATAAGGAATTCCTTCTTTTTCGGATGCCCATTCAGACGGAACTCCAAAGTTAAGTGTGCTCAGCTTGGAGTAGTGTTAGGATGGGTGACCGACCGAGAAGTTGCTCCCGGGTGCGCACGAGTGAGGACAAAGTGCGCATAAAAGACTAGTATTGATATGTGAGACCAGTCTAGATCCCGCCAGGAGTAACGGCCACCGGCAGGTGTGTCTGGGGCGTTACAAGTTGGTATCAGAGCAGACCCTCACGGTTACACGGATGTTTGCGGACAGGTGCTCGGTCATGTTATTCATGACGTTTGTGACCCGTCGTGGCACACGGCATGACACATGTATCGGACTGGATGCACATACGTTTGTGCCAAGAGGGAACGTTCCTGTGGCCCGACGAGGATGTCGGTTCCTCTGAGTGAGGGTGTATGTGATATCCTGGCTTATTAGGGATGATAGAGTACTCATATCAATAAAGAATTCGTTCTTTTCCGGAAGCCCATTCGGACATAACTCCAAAGTTAAACGTGCTCAGCTTGGAGTAGTGTCAGGATGGGTGACCGACCGGGAAGTTGCTCCCGGGTGCGCACGAGTGAGGACAAAGTGCGCATAAAAGACTAGTATTGATACGTGAGGCCAGTCTAGATCCCGCCAGGAGTAACGGCCACCGGTGGGTGTGTCCGGGGCGTTACACTCGTCGAGCTCGACGAACAAGGGACACAAGGGTTTATATAGGTTCGGGCCACCGTTGTGGTGTAATACCCTAATCCAGTGTGGTGTGGTGGATTGCCTTGCAGTCTGAGGATGAACTAGTACATGGAAAGAACATCCTCCTGAGGAGAGGTGTTCTTGTGCTTGGAGAGCTTGTGGGTGCGTGGGTGGTCTCAATGATTCGATCCCTTTCTATGGTGGTGACTAGTCCTATTTATAGAGGCCCAGGTCCTCTTCCCAAATATTGAGGAGGAAGGGATCCCACAACGGCCAAGTTTGAAGGGGGGCAACAAGTACAAGCTATCCTGACAAAAGGTGGTCATCGCCTGCCAAAGGCTCTAGTGGTGACGCTACCGTGGGCTCCGCGGTGACCTCAGCTTCGCCGTCCTACTGCTCTTGGTATTGTTGCACCGATATGGAAACCTTTGCTTGATGCCTTGGGACTCCTCGCCTGCGCTTGCCCCTTTAGCACCAAAGAGGAAACTGGCATCCTGCGCCCGCTGGCACCCGCCTGGCCTTGGTCGTCATGGCTCATGTCATGGGAACCTCGCGAGGTGCCTCTTGCCTTGATATCTCCACTCCTCGTTAGCTAACCTAGTGAGGCCGCCCCAGGGGAGGTCTTGCATCGTCCGCCTCGCGAGGCTTGGCCCCTCACGAGGGTCTTGAGTGGTTGCTGATGCGGTTGGGCCGTAGCAGGCCGCTGGGCGAGCGACGCTCCGGGCCGCAAGCAGGCAAGTCTGGTTACCCCCGTTCCCAGGACACGGACATTAGCCATCCTAAATAGTGGAATTATACGTGGTTTTACTGCAAAGACACCTCTCCTAAAGGTGAGAATCCTCTGTCAAGTTATCGTGAAACCCGGCTTAGCAACATACATCATTTGCCAGAGCGGATCAACACCAAAGATCGGGCCAAATATATGCACGTCTTTTCAAACATCCGGGCCCTAATGGACAATGGGCCGAATGGAGTTGATTTGGTCCGGTGCTGGGTTGCATGGAGAGTATTGCCTTTAAGCCGCCGACCCGCTTAATGTGTGAATACACCGGTAACATCAAGGATCCCCAACGTCACTCTCAAATAGCACTGACCGATGAAGATGTCAACATTATGACACATACGCTGTTGAATGAGGACCTTGAAACTTGTAGCATAACAGGACTGGCTCCGTTTTACGTCCACAACAAACCTCCGGCTGTAAGTACTTTTGAACAACCTCTGGCTTAATCATTAATTCCATAAGCCGTCGTCTTGTTAACATTTGATTATTTTCAGGCCGACTCCTCCTTCTGGGCCAAAAATCTTGTGGAAAAGCCGGTCAAAAAGACCCGGGCCAAGACTAAGGCTCTCAAGAAAACGACTAAGAAGAAATCAAATACTTAAGATCTATTCAATTTGGATAATACCGAGTCGGAGGTAGAACTTGACTCCCTTGGCTCTCTCTTTATTCATCTTATTGACACGGATTATTATCAGGATGATGCGGAGGCCAGCCACGCATATGTTGAAGAGGTAATTGTCCTTTCCTCCGGCTCAGAATCTTTGCCAGAGCAGAAAGTTTGTCAAGTGTGCCGGAAAGTAAGATTTTCTCACCCCTTAGCTTACTTAGATCCCAACTTTATTTTGAAGAAGCGGCAGCATGAAGCTTGCCGTACAACCCAGAATATTAGCGGCGGGGTCCTCCCTTCCGGCTTACCCAATACGCCGCCTCGTCGCAAGCGTCAAGCTGAGGTTTCACAAATTTCTGGCTTAACCTTTCCAAAAGCAGGTCTTATTCGACAGCCTCTTAACCCGTATTACTCAAATTACCAGGGCACCTCTCATTCTTCCTCTGGTGACTCCACTGGGACTTAGGTTCCCCTATTCAAGACTGCTCCTGGGTGAGGACACTTAAGCCTGTTTGTTTTAATACTTTCCGCTCAATTGGTATACCAATCTCATCATATGTTTTATTTCTAGTGCCATAGCCAAGCCCAGCAAGAAACTTAAAGTGAATAGACCGGCCGAGGATCCCAAACCTGCCAACCCGGAAGAACCAATTATTTCTTAGCCTTTGCACCAATCTTCCGAAGTACCAATGGATGATCTGCCGCCAGAAGAGCACCACGTCACCATGGATTCCATGGAAATTGATCCGGAAAATGCTAAACTGCCCAGTCCCGCTCAGCCGGCTCAAGGAGATGAAAATGTGGTCATTACTGGGACAACTTACACTGCTCCAAGCAATCCTACTGTCTTATCCAAGCACAACGCTAAAGAAGAAATTCCAGTTGTTGACAAGAGCAAGTGGAAGCTGGATCTGGAGCACTATGCCCAATTCAACGCTCAAGAGCTTCATTCTAGTTAGCTAAACCATCTTCATACCAGCCGTGACCTTGAAGCTAGCCTGGTCAATCTTATGAAGGAGCACTTTGAGGTAAGCCATGCAATCCTCTTCATACGAATACCTTTATACCAGCCGCCAAGCCTACTGGATATGATAGAATTGAATATGACGTAGACTTGTAGATAGTCCCTTTGATCTTACGTTCATATAATGGCATAATGTAGTTATAGGATCATAACCTGTAGTCCCCAAGGGCCGGCTTAAGCTATTAAGCTAAGCCGGGACTTCAAATTGTTGTCTTTCATTTTCGCACGTGCAACCCCCAAGGGTCGGCTTAAACTAATAATTTGAGCCGGAACTTCATATATCAATGCTCAATTTTGCACATGTAGCCCCCAAGGCCCTGTTTAAACTGTCAAGCAAAGCCGATACTTATCATCATAATCATGGATAAAATCCAAATGTGTAGCCCCCATGAGTCGTTTGTAGTTGAAACAACTTTAGGCGGGTCATTTAAGAATTTGTCTGCAATAGAGCAAAGGTACATTAGCCCCCAGTGCCAAGTAAAATACTGGTATTGTGCTTGGGACTTCAAAAATGATCATCATAATCACATGTTGCTGCCTAATTTCTTTGTCACACACGCTGAATTGAGCATGAAAGAAACCCAAGTGGCGGATCTATAGTAGAACCTTCAGACTCAGCAATCTGAGATTTCCCAGGCAAAATCCCAAGTCAAAATCACTTTGGAAAATATTGAAAAGCTGAAGAAGGATTTCAGCAGTGAGAGAGCCGGCTGGGACACTGAGAAGGCAGCTCTATTGAAGAGAGTAGAAGATGATGAGGCTGCTCTTAAGCCGGTGACTGATGAGTTATCCGATTTAAAATAACAAATCAATATGATGACAGCTGCTATCTTCGGTAAGCAACATAACACTTATACATGTGTCACCAGCGTGTCATAATCCTGCATCGGCTCATGAATATACTTGGCAACACAGGTTCCAGAAGCTCCAAGTTGGGTGATGATATGCGCCTGAGGCATAAAGCTGTATACCCTCTTGTTGAACAGCTGTACACTAGCGCCCAACGGGTTGTTTCTGCTTCCCCCCTTAAGAAGCAACCACCTTCCCTTATCAAGGAACTATTGGAAAAATTATGTATGCCGCCACAAAGGGTGGAGGAACTCAAGCGACCAGCCCCACCAGCCGGCACCATTACTGCTTTAAGTCGGGCGAAAGCATGGCAATCCGAGCTTGACCCGGCCGAACTAGCCACTAGCTGTCCAAGCTTCAAAGAGGATGGGTCTCCCTTCCTTGCTGATGACTTCACTCAAATAGTAAGGGAGATGCGTCCTTTGGCCAGCAAATTAGCCGAAGAAACTGACCTTTCCAAATATCATCTGGTTTACGATGCTGATAATGCCAAAGCGAAGGCGTCGGTTCATGAAGCCGTAGATCTTATCCCGTCAACACTTAAGCATACCTTCACCCCTGATATTGACCTGTCAACTCTTATAGACGATGAAGATGTTTTCAAGGCTTTGACTAGGATCAATTGGGCCACATCTAACTTCCAGCCAACGGGTGACGAAGAGGCAGAAGAACCAGTGCAAGATAACCCGGAGTCATCATCACGCCAAGGCCAGGATAGCTGATCGTAGAAAATGGCTTATCCTTCACATCATTAGATAATGTGCCAAAAACAATTATTCTTTTAGGCCACATGATGCCTTGTAATAGGCTAGATGGAAACAATGTCCTGCATGCCATCGTGCATGTTTGTTTGCACTTTGAACCACTGATCTGTCATAAAAGATTTGTTGTTTATACTTATAATTCAGCTATGCAGACAATATGCATCACAATTCCTACAAACAAGAAGATAATGTTTGCCCTGGTGGTTTACCCCAAGGTGGGTCATAACATCCCATATACAATTTGCTGATGACTGTAGTCCATAACCAGGGTGGTTTATCAAAACCTCATATCTTCATATAAAAAGCAAAATAAAAATAAAAATCATACCTATGAAATTTGTTCAGGCTGCCAGTTTAACATACCAAATGCAGAAGATAAGGGCAATAACTCCAAAAAGCCCCAAAGCCTAAACTCCAAGTGCTTAATCATATCATACTGGCGACTTATTGTCCAAAGCCAGACCGGGTTATCAAACTCCGGATATGCTCAAATATGAGCCATAATGATAAATGCTACATGGCCTGAATCTTTTTAAACCATATTTCAATGCGGCACAAACCAAAGCATTGTATCAAGTAAAATCAGAAAAACAAGGCTTTCATAGGCTGCTAAGCCTCAACATCAAGTGCTTTCAAAGGGCTGCACAACCGCTGAGTTAATCCTTCATTCAAACATGTAAGCCGGGCCTCAAATGACCAATTACCGTTTTAACTTTGACAAGTTCAGGGTCTGTTTAAGATTGACTGTCAAGAGTACGGCGGGTCATTCCAGGATTACCTGGTTGGAGTGGCAGACATACAAAGGCAGGATAACCCAGATTTTTGGTGAATACACCTGGCGTCCAAGCCGATCAAAAGGGTAATTAAGGTTGTATTCATTGAACAGGAAGCCCCCAAGTGACGTTTACAATACAACATAATTAAGCCGGATCAAAGGGTAATCATAGCTACGCTCTGTGAGCAAGAAGCCCCTATGTATTTTGTAACAAGGCGTGCAAGCCGGACCAAGAGGGTAATCATAGCTATGCTCAGTGAGCAGGAAGCCCCCAAGTGATCTTATGACGTAACAAATAAAGACTCAGATACTCAAAAATGAAATGACAGAGGCCCCGAATTATCAGGGATGCTGGCTTTATTGTATTAGTCATAGTATATATACATTGATTGAAATATGTACATCACAAGAGCTAGTGGCTCAGGTGTAATACGGTCAAAGATGAGCAATATTCCACGGCCGACGGGTCTCTCCCTCCGATGTGTGTGAGTCCTCATGGTCTCTAACATCGATAAGGTAGTATGATCCGTTGTTCAGATTCTCGCTGACCACAAAAGGTCCTTCCCAGCGTAGGGTTAACTTGTGCATGTCTGTCTGGTCCTGGATGAGCCGGAGCACCAAATCACCTTCTTGAAAGGTACGTGTTTTAACCCGGTGGCTGTGATAACGACGCAGATCTTGCTGATAAATTGCTGAACGGGCTGCTACATGGTCACGCTCTTCATCCAAGAGGTCAAGGTCATCCGGACGTGCTTGCTTGTTATCAGCTTCAACATAAGCCACCACACGGGGCGATTCGTGACGTATGTCACTGGGAAGAACCGCCTCTGCTCCATAAATCATGAAGAAAGGCGTGTAACCCATAGATCTGTTGGGTGTAGTGTTAATACTCCAAAGCATCGAAGGTAGCTCCTCAACCCAACAACCCGGCGTCCTCTGTAAAGGGACCAAAAGCCGGGGCTTGATGCCTCTTAAGATCTCTTGATTCGCCCTTTCAGCTTGTCCATTCGATTGGGGGTGAGCCACAGTTGAAACATCGAGACGAATATGCTGTTGTTGATAGAACTCTTTCATAGAACCCTTAGATAGATTAGTACCATTATCAATGATGATACTATGAGGGTATACAAAGTGAAAGATCATCTTTTTAATGAATTGAACCGCCATCGCTGCATCACATTTGCTGACTGGCTTAGCCTCAACCCACTTTGTGAATTTTTCAACTACTACCAAGAGGCGAGTCTTTTTATCCTTGGACCGTTTGAAAGGCCCAACCATATCCAGCCCCCAGACCACAAACGGCCAAGTAATGGGAATCATCCTCAATTCTTGAGCCGGCACGTGAGCTTGTCTAGAAAATTTCTGGCAAGCATCACACTTTCTAACCAGATCTTCTGCATCAGCATGAGTCGTCGACGAATAAAACCCATGACGAAAAGCCTTGGCGACGAGGGACTTAGAGCCGACATGATGACCGTAGTCTCCTTCAAGAATATCTTGTAGTATTTCACAGCCCCCCTTAGGAGAAATGCAACGTTGAAACACCCCTGTGACACTGCGTCGGTGCAACTCGCCATTGATAATAGTAATTGACTTAGATGGCCCGGTTATCTGCCTGCCTAGAGATTCATCCTCGGGTAACTCGCCCCGGGTCATATAAGCCAAGTATGGCACTATCCAATCAGGAATAACATGAAGAGCTGCCACCAATTGTGCCTTCGGGTTAGGGATAGCAAGATCCTCTTCTGTAGGCAATTTAACCAAAGGGTTATTCAAAGTATCGAGGAAAACATTGAGTGGCACCGGCTTACGCTGAGAGCCAAGCCGGCTTAATGCATCAGTCGCCTCATTTTTCCTTCGATCAACATGTTCCACTTGATAACCTTTGGAATGACCAGCAATTGCGTCAACTGCCCAACGATAAGCCGCCATGAGCCGGTCTTTGGGGTCCCAAGTTCCTAAGACTTGCCGAGCCACAAGATTTGAGTCGCCGAAACACCTCACCCGGCTTAGATTCTTCTCCTTAGCCATCTGAAGACCATGGAGCAAGGCCTAATACTCAGCTGCATTGTTAGTACAAGGGAACATCAATCTTAAAACATAACAAAACTTATCACCTCGTGGGGAAGTCAAAACAACTCCATCCCCCGAGCCTTCCAACTACATGGACCCATCAAAATGGATAGTCCAATAAGTGTTATTTGGTTTATCCCCAAGCATTTGTAGCTCTGTCCAGTCATTGATAAAATCCACAAGCACTTGAGACTTGATAGCTGTCTGTGGCACATACTTCAGACCATGGGGTCCAAGCTCAATGGCCCACTTAGCCACTCGACTCGTGGCTTCTCTGTTCTGAATAATGTCTCAGCGGAGCAGAACTAACCACAGTGATGGGATGGCCAAGGAAGTACTACTTCAGCTTGCGACTAGCCATGAACACTCCATAAACCAGCTTCTGTCAATGGGGGTATCTCTGTTTGGATTCAATGAGTACCTCACTGACATAGTAAACCAGCCGCTGAACCGGATATTCCTTGCCTAACTCCTTCCTTTCCACAACCACTGGTACGCTAACAGCTCTGCTATTTGCAGCCACATATAAAAGCAAAGGCTCTTTATCAATAGGAGATGCAAGGACCGGTGGCTCAACCTATTGTTTTTCAGCGTCTCAAATGCTTCATTAGCAGCATCACTCCAGACAAAGTGATCTATTTTCTTTATCATCTGGTACAAAGGGATGGCCTTCTTGCCCAGGCGGCTGATGAACCGGCTTAAGGCTGCAATACGACCCACTAAACGCTGAACATTGTTGATACACTCCGGTTTAGCCAAGGAAGTGATAGCTTTGATTTTCTCTGGGTTAGCCTCGATACCCCGTTCAGAGACCAAAAAGCCCAAAAGCTTACTAGCCGGAACCCCAAAAACACACTTGGCCGAGTTAAGCATCATTTTGTAGACCCGAAGATTGTCAAAGGTCTGTTTCAGATCATCTAGCAAAGTCTCTTTCTTCCTTGATTTTACAACTATGTCATCCACATAAGCATGAACATTACGCCCAATTTGATCATGGAGACAATTCTGAACGCAAAGCTGGTAAGTCGCCTGGGCACCCTTGAGCCCAAAAGGCATAGATACATAGCAGAAGGCTCCAAAAGGAGTGAGGAAAGCTGTCTTCTCCTGGTCTTTAAATACCATCTTGATCTGGTGATAACCTGAATATGGATCCACAAAACTCAAATGCTCACAACCCGCCGTAGCATCAATGATTTGATCAGTACGGGGAAGAGGAAGAGGATCAGCCGGACAGGCTTTATTAAGATCCGTGTAATCCACACACATACGGCAAGTGCCGTTCTTCTTAAGCACCAGCACTGGGTTAGCCAACCACTCAGGGTGAAAGACTTCAACAATGAACCCAACCACAACAGACGGGCCACTTCCTCCCCAATGGCCTTGCACATCTCTTCATTAAAACGACGAAGGAATTTCCTGACCGGTTTAAACTTTGGATCAATATTGAGAGTGTGCTCATAGAGTTCCCTCGGTACACCTGGCATTGTCTGAAGGCTTCCATGCAAAGATGTCCCGATTCTCACGGATGAACTCGATGTGCGCGCTTTCCTATTTTGGATCTAGATTAGCACTGACGGTGAACTATTGGGATGAGTCGCGAGGAACAAAATCAACCTGTTTAGTGTCATCCGCCGACTTAAACTTCGGTAAAGGATCATGCTCTGTAGTTGGCTTTTTCAAAGGGGTCATGTCCGCCGGGTCAATGTTATCTTTTCTAAAATTTCAACTCCTCCGTTGCACAAACAAACTCAGCATAAGCAACATCACCCTCTTCGCACTCCAAGGCTATTTTCCTATCACTATGTACTGTGATGGTGCCCTTATGACCCGGCATATTAAGCTGCAGATAAACATAACAAGGCCAGTCCATGAACTTGGCATAAGCTGGCCGCCCAAACAAAGCATGGTAAGGACTCTTGATCTTGACCACCTCAAAGGTCAATTTTTCTGCCATGTAGTCCTGGTCATCACCAAAGGCCACTTCCAACGTTATCATACCCACTGGATATGCCGACTTACCAGGCACCACCCCATGAAAAATAGTATTGGATGTCGGAAGATCCTTATCAGTTAAATTCATACGACGGAAAGTATTGTAGTAAAGGATATTGATGCTACTCCCTCCATCCATAAGCACCTTGGTAACCTTGTATACTCCCACCTGAGGAGCAACCACCAAAGCCAATTGACCCGGATTATCAACCCGGGGCAGGTGATCCTCACGGATTCATATGATAGGCTGTTAAGACCACTGCAAGTATCGAGGTACCGCCAGCTCAAACGAATTCACTGCTCGCTTGTGAACCTTCCGATCTCATTTGCACAAACTTGTGGTCAACACATGATACTACCGCTATTCAACTGTTTCGGATTTCTCAGGTAACCGGACTGATGTTGTTGATTCCCTTGATTAGATTGCTGGTTAAAGCCGCCTTGGCTGCCTTGTCCTTGAAAACCAGAGCTTGAACCGCCACCTCCAAAACTAGGCACGTGAAAACCGGGCCCTGACCCGCCAGACAGGCCATTGTTATTCTGGGAAAAACTGGATTTTTATACTCTTTCATGATAAAGAAGTATTTCCACAGATGACTTGACAATTTCTCATCTGTACCATGTTTTAGGCAAGGCTTATTCAACATCGCCTCAAGATTGAACCTTGGCCCACCGAACCGGGAATTTGACCCTTTCCCCTTTCGATGCTGACTATTGTTTTGCGTATTGGTGTTGGCCACAAAATCTGAGCCGCCATCCATCTGCTAAAGTTTACCATTGTTACTTTGACCGTTTCGACGCTGACTATTGTTCTGCGTATTGGTGTTGGCCACAAAATCTGAGCCGCCATCCATCTGCTTATGTTTACCATTGTTACTTTGACCCGGTGCGTTGTGCTGCTGGCCCTTGTTATTACCATTATTCTTTCTCTTACCGTCCTTCTCCTCATCAGACTTAGGGTCCTTAGTGCTATCAGAATCAACATACTTGACGAGGGCTGCCATGAGTTCTCCCATATCATCGTAGTGGCACATAAGCCGCCCGAGCTTCTGCTTAAGGGGAAGGAAATGAAAATTATTCTCTAACATTAGGATGGCTGAATCAGCGTTGATACTGTCTGACGAGTGGATAACTGTTGAGATCCGGCATACCTAGTGGGTTGTTGACTCACCCTCATTCTGGACGCATGAATCTAGATCAACGATCGACATAGGCTGCTTGCACGTGTCTTGGATTTTTTTTTTTTGATAAAATGCGACTTCAACTCTACCCACGAACTGATGGATTTAGAGGGCAGTCCTTTCAACCAAGTGTGCGCCAGTCCATCCAACATCATGGTGAATTATTTAGCACATGCAGCTTCACTAACATCTAACATCTCCATGGCCATCTCATAACTCTTGACCCAAGCCTCTGGGGGTTGATCCACCGTGTAGTTAGGCACCTAGCGGGGGCCTTTGAAATCCTTAGGCAAACGCTCATTGCGTACTGCTGGCACTAAACATGGCACACCAAGGGTTTTAGAGGTCACCCCGCCTCCACAGACCCCATTGGGTAAACTGAAGATTGCGGATGAGCCGCCAGTTGAGCCACCAGCTCCGCCTCATGCCACGCCCTGGTCCAACAAAGCCTGAGCATCATTACCAGCGCGCGGCGGGTCATGCCTGCGAGGCGGGTTATGGTGCTGCTCGCTGCTTGAAACCGCTGGTCACTCAATATGCTTGTTGTAATTCCAGCTCGGATGAGGAGTTGAATGAATCCGTTCATGGCTGTACGAATAAGCCGCTTGTTGAGCCACGGCTGTGTGGAGAAGCTCGCCGGCTCTCCGTATCTCCATCGCCGCCGGAGACTCGCTCTCAACAGGGATAGCCGCCAATCATGTTGCTGCAGTGACCATGTTGTCCAGAGGATTCGAGTAATGACCCGGAGGCGTCGAGACGTGCTGAGGCGGAGTCAAATTCAAACAAGGCGGGTCCACGGTTCGTGGCTAAACTGGCACTCCTGCCGCAGGTGTCTCAACCGCCCGGTTCACTACGGGTGGGTCACTCATTCCTGCCCCAGGTATATTAAACAAGTTCCTAGCCTGAAAATCCGTGGGTAGACGGGTCTGATGGCTCCTCCTCTTGATAGTGTTTGAAGCATTCTGATCCAAGGTAAGCCGAAATGACTCTTCCTGAATCCGTTGCGCCTGAGCATCCAAAGCGACTCGTTCTATTTCCATCCTGGCATTTTCAGCGTTGAATCCCTCCTTAGCCTGGGTTATCTCATCTCGTAGCTTCGCAATATCTACTTTGTGTTGTTCTTGATTCTCCGGTGTCACCTCTGCAGCCAATAAGGTTGCTAAAGCCTCTAACAGTTCAGACAATAGGAGAGCCAGCGGGCCTGCAGAACCGCTAGCACCAGCCATCACCGCAGCCATTGAACTGGAGGTCATCGCTGCGGTAGTGGTCGGTGTCGGTGTCAAGACCAACTGATCTCGGGTAGGGGGTCCCGAACTATGCGTCCGAGGATTGATGGTAACAGGAGACTAGGGACATGATGTTTACCCAGGTTCGGGCCCTCTCGATCGAGGTAATACCCTACTTCCTGCTTGATTGATCTTGATGGATATGGGGTTACAAGAGTTGATCTTCCTCAAGATCGTAATGGCTAAACCCTAAAAGTCTAGCCTATGTGATTGGTATGATTCTGCTATTATCCCTATGGACTAAACCCTCCGGTTTATATATGCATCGGAGGGACCTAGGGTTTGTACATGATCACCTTGCTGAGTAAGGAAAGTATTACACCCGGACTCTAAACTTGCTATTTTACACATGGGGAGTCCTATCCGGATACGGGAGGTAGTCTTCATCGATAATCTTCATGGGCCACAAATCTAGCCCATAATGAATGATTCGGCCACCTGAGGACCCCTTAATCCAGGACTCCCTTAGTAGCCCCTGAACCAGTCTTCGATGACGACGAGTTCGGTTGATGCACTGTCTTCGGCATTGCAAGGTGGGTTCCTCCTCCCGAACATATTGAAGCAATATTCCCTACAAAAGATACTGTATTCAGCTCTGCATGGTTAGTACAACCCTTAGCCTCGAAGGCAAGGCATCGAAAAAAAGGATACTGTGTCTTTACTGACAACCTTTCAGTGACGTGTCACGTCTGTCCCTTTAATACATACTGAACCGTTTTCTTGGCCTTGGTTTCGCGTTTCGAGGTATGGCCTCATTGGCACGTCTTGTCAAAGCAGAGATCATGCCCTCTTATTACGGGATCATTATTAATGTGACGTGGGCATCTTAACCGCGCCTTACGCACGACCTCGTTGGGAACCGGCGAGGTTTACAGCTGGAGTGGGGGGCGTTTAGCATTCACCACTTATAAAAGGACTCAAATCTTTACCCTTTATCCCCACGCTCTCCTGAAGCTCTAGTTCTCCAATCTCCCCAGCCCAAGCGCCCACATCTCTTGTGCTCTCGATTCTCAACTCCTCCTCCACCGCCGCCCCTCCCAGCAATGGCTGGTTCCGGCTCTAAAGGCAAGTGGGAGGCATCTACAGTCACAGAGAAGACCGTGAAGAGCCTCCGGAGCATGGGCTATCTCGCCGACAATGTGGCGCATCGAATCCCCGAGAAGGACCAAGTGATCCCGGTCCCTAAGGCGGGTGAGAGGGTTGTTGTCGGTGTCAAAACTGGCGGATCTCGGGTAGGGGGTCCCGAACTATGTGTTTGAGGATCGATGGTAATAGGAGGCTAGGGACACGATGTTTACGCAGGTTCACGCCCTCTCAATCGAGGTAAAACCCTACTTCCTGCTATATTAATATGGACGAATATGAATACAAGAGTTGATCACCTCGAGATCGTAATGCCTAAACCGTAGAGTCTAGCCTATGAGGATTTGAGATTCTCCGTTAGCCTCTACGGACTAAGCCCTCTGATTTATATACACACCGGAGGGGGCTAGGGTTTGTACATACCATCTTGCAGAGGAAGGAAAGATTACACCCGAACCTAAAACCTGCCTTTACACAAATATAGGGGTCCTATCCGGATACAAGAGATGATCTTCAACTATGATCTTCACAGCCCACCAGTCCGGCCCACCAAGTGTTATCTGGCCTCCCGAGGACCCCTCGATCCAGGACTCCCTCAGTAGCCCCTGAACCCGACTTCAATGACAACGAGTCCGGCTTCCGTATTCTCTTCGGCGTTGCAAGGCGGGTTCCTTCTTCCGAATATATGTTCTGCATAAAGGAGTATTGTGTTCGGCTCTGCAAGGTTAGTACAACCCTTAGCCTCGAAGGCAAGGCTCTTCAAAATAAAATGAATTGTGTGTCTCTACTGACAACTTTTGGGTGAAGCATCGCGTCCAACCCACTAACATATCAAACCGTTTTATTTGGTCCTGGTTTCGCATTTCAAGGTAAATCCTCATTGACAGGTCCCATTAGAATAGAGATCGTGCCAGCTTTTAGTGCGATCTTATCAATATGACGTGAGCACCCACGCCGCACATTGTGCATGGCCGCTTTGGGAACCGGCGAGGTTTATGGCTAAAGTGGGGGGGGGGCACTCTGTATTCACAGCATTATAAAAGGATATCTATCCCTTTCATCAGCCCCACGCCTTCCTCAAGCTCGAGCTCTCCAATCTCCCTTGCCCCAGTATTCTCATCTCCTACGCCCACCGCTCCTCAATCCTCAAACACTACTCCCCTTCCCAGCAATGGCTGGATCCGGTGCCAGGGGCAAGTGGGAAGCTTCCACGGTCACTGAAAAGACCGTGGATGATCTATGGAGCGCGGGCTATCTCGCCGCTAACATCGCGCACCGAGTCCCTGCCAAAGGCCAGGTGATTCCCGTCCCTGAAGCGGGTGAGAGGGTAGTATTCACTTCCCATTTTGTTAGGGGGCTAGGGTTTCCACTCCACCCCTTTGTTCGGGGTCTTTTATTCTTCTATGGGCTAGATTTCCATGATCTAGCCCCGAACTCAATCCTTCACATATCCGCTTTCATAGTGGTATGTGAAGCTTTCCTCCGCGTCCCTCCACACTTCGGCCTATGGCTCAAAACCTTCAACATAAATCCGAAGGTGGTGGACGGACATCACGGGAGTGCGGGGGCGCCATGATTAGGAAGCTCCCGAACGCAACTTGGACCAAGGGCTCATTAGTGGAGATGAATAAGGTCTGGCAGTAGGAGTGGTTCTACATCACCGAACCCCGCGACACCAAATGGGTGGTGGAGTCTGCTTTCAGATCTGGACCCCCAGAGAGGTTGACCTCCTGGACCAAAAAGGGCCTGGACTGGGGGTCTACAACTGAAGTGACGACTCTCGTGAGCCGTGTGTCCGGCGTGATCTGCAAGGGGCACCTGCTCTCCTCCGTGGTCCAAGTAATGCTGACCCGGCTTGTTCTCCCTTGCCAAAGCCGGGACTCCTCCCTATGGGAGTTTGATCCAGCAGGAGAGAAGACGCTGAAGCATCTCTTCGGCTTTACGCACAAGGAGATCTAGAAGCATCTCTTCAAGAGCCAGAAGGAGTGGCCGGCGGAAACCGAAGACGCATGCTTTAGCACTGCACTCTCCGTACCAGAGGTAATAGAAAACTTCGTCGAACATATATTTATTCCCTTATTTAATGATAACATGAATTGGAGTTTTTGCATGATATACATGGCTGGACGAAGAAGGCGACCCAGATCAAGTGTCCGATGCCTTTTTCCGAAGACCCAGAATCGCCTCGACTGGCGGTGATGCTGGTCCCGGTGCCATACAAGGCACCGGTCAAGAAGCCCGGGAAGAAGGGCAAGGGGGCCGGAGATAGCCCCGGCCCCGCGGACAAGAAGTCCGAGGAAATCAACATCCTCTCCTGTGACGAGGTGGAGGAAGATAATGAGGAGGAAGAGGAAGAATAAGAGCCCCCTGCGCAGGCAGGGGAACAAAGAGGGGGGCCGCCGCTGACGTAGGCACGGCCGCGCCCCGGAGGAAACTTAACCTCGCAGACATAGCTTCGTGGTGAAGCCCAGGGTGAAACCCCTGCCCGAATTGTAAGTTTGTCCGGATTGACTACTACACCTTTGTTTATTCAGTATTTTTGTTACCTACTTAATATTTCTCCCATGCTGACCTACAGCCCTCCCGGAGAACACCCCGACGTCTCCTTATCGGAGGGGAACTCTCTAGCACCTGGAGAGATGGAGAGTGACCCGTCAGTCTGGGCTCCATCGCGTGTGATCTGCGGGGACACCGAAGTGTCCTCCCAGCCGGTGCCCTCCGCCCAAAGAGACGAGGGCGGGGCAGGACACCGGGCGACCGGGGGTAATACCTCAGCCGCTGTGGACCACGGGGAAACAACCCCCATGGAGACCGAAGACAGGGGGCCCAAACAATCTGGGGCACTCCCGAACATTGACTCGGAGCCTAATGTGGCTCCAGGGTCCGAAGACCAAACCCCCCAAGCGGGGGTGGATATGGCGGCGCCCGGAGTCAATACAGAGGCGCCAGACTCTATTAAGGGAGCACTGCAAGGTGCCTCCATCATAGAGGAACACCGCATCGTGATGGGTGCGGTGGCGAAGAAGATTCAATCCATCAAAAGCGGACTGAATGAAGCCTTCAACAGCCTGCTAACAGGCTTTGAGGTAAGCAATGTAATGCTTTTTATAGAACTTTTATTTTTAAGCACATATATAACTAGTAGCACCTGATGCTTTGTGTGATTCTGAAGAGAATCAGAGGAAGTATCCATAATATAGCATACTTATAGAGCTGAACTATTGTGCAGGCTTTACTAGTTGCGGCAACTGCGCAAGACGCAGAGGTTGCCGAACTAAACCGGAAGCTCGTGCTGGCCAACGCGGACATCGACCGTGTCAATCAGCATTTGGATGAAACGCAAGGTATGCGGAATTTAAAATGTCGAGAAGACTAATTTAATATCGATTGAGTATGTTTTATAAACTCTGATATTGTTTTCTGTATTACACAATTGGCGCCACTGAGCTCGAGGCCCTCAAGGGCGAGGTTGCCAAGGCCTAGAAAGAGGCCGAGGCGAATAAGGTAGCCGCTGACAAAGCGGCTACCAATTTGGAGGCCGAGAAGGCGGAGTGCGAGAAGCACCGGGCCCGGGTGTCCGAAGTCGAGGTTGAACTTAAAGATGCCATCCTCAAATGTGAGGCATTGGAGAAGAAGACTTTGGAACAAGCGTCTGAGCTATCTGCGGTAGCGAAATCTGCCCAGGATGCGCGAGGCGAGTCGCGCAGTGCTCGTCAGGAAATCGAGGAGGCACGACAGATAGCATCTGGTAAGACATTTCTCTTACAGAGCATCTTCGAAGGACAAAAGTATCTTGCGCTAACACGGTTGTGGAGTTCTCTAGGCGTGTTTGCTGATCTTCCGAGGAGCAGCGCAGATGTCGCCCAATACTTCCGAGCCCAGGAGGGGAACAACACGGAGAAGCTGTTCTGGTCGAAATTCTATGCACCAACACATCCGGTGCCCCTCAGTGACCAGATGAAGCAGTTGGTCGAGCTGCACAACATGGTGGGCTCGGCCATGAAGGACTTAATAGTCCAGCTATGTCCGCTGAGCCAATCCCAAGTAGCTACTTCGCATTGGTGAAGCGGCTTGTCGAGGCGAGTCCACGGGTCGACGCATTGACGCGTTCGATCTGCATAGAAGGTGCTCGGATGGCCTTCGCTCGTGTCAAAGTGCACTGGGCAAAGATGAACGCAGGGCATATAGCTACTGCTGGCCCGCCCGTAGGCAAGGAGCACCGCAAGCCGAAGAAGTACTTCGAGGACGTCATCGAGGGTGCCCGCCTTGTAAAAGGCCAGTGTTTGAAGGATCTTATATTCGAGTAATTGTATCCGGATGTGAAGACTATGCTTATGAATCCGATGTATATAACTTTTGCGCTATTTATAATATCAGCGTCTTTTACCTCCTATGTGACTGTTTATCTAAATTTGAAAGTTTCCAGTCGTCGGCTTCAGCCCCCATGTACATAGTACTGGGGTGTTCGGTCATATGCATATACAATCTTTATCCAACGTCTTGGTCCGTATAGGAGGTGTATGCGGAGCGAACCAGGCAATCAAACTATGCGATGTTATTGCTTTCACTTAGTCGTAGGATCTTGACATGTGGGGCTAGGTACTAGCCCCTGGTGCATATAGGATATGACTTTACTTAAGGCATCCAATTGCACCTGGCTGGGAAAAAAATCAACCCTTCGTATAACACGGGGTAGATCTCTATCGACCATAGTACAACACTAAGTCATCGGATTGCGGACTAGGTTCTCGCCTATCATGATGGTCAGTTTTTAGCTTTCTCTACTGAGGTACTTGACCGGATGAGCCAGAAGTACAATCGTAGTAGTTCTCCCTTTAGACCCTAGCCGAACAATTGGGAACGTAGGGGTAAGCACAAGAGCTGGGCAACCCGATTATTGACCTAAGACATGATTCAGAGCTGATGCATATAAGGCAAACATCCAGGACGCCAAACACTCCCTATAGGTGTTCGGTCCTTTCAACATATACATGGCTGAATGCAGCCCCTGGTAATAGACCCTTATTGACAAGGCACATATGGCAATCTGATGTGGGAGGAGAGCATTTATGATGAGTGAATAAAACTCCAAACATAATGCAAATCAAGCTGCTCTATTAATATCCCTTTATGGTACGGGGAGCCGCATACTTACAGACAACGCCGAAAACCTTTTTGGACATTTTACACGCCAAAAAGGTATATAACAGAAAAGAGAAAAAAAGTTTACACAGGGTCTTAATCCAAAGATAAACCGTAGTACGGGTCCTTGCTGCATGTCTGCGCTGTTTCCTCCTCTGTAATGTGTCCTTGAAGGGGTGAGAGTATGATGGCCGCCTGTCAAAGGAAAAGGAAATAAACCTGGAAAAGAAAAAGAAATCCAATGTGGCCATGACAAGACTGGTTCGTTTAAGGAACCTAAAAACATAAGTTGAGAGTCTGAATAGGGTTAAGCCGAACTATGAACTATATGCAGTGTGCCCCCAGCATCGCCCAAGGGAATTTTAAGGCGTAATTATGCACTCTAGGTACATGTGCTATCACCTTATGGGGCAGTCGGTGGGGGTGTAGATGCTAATCTAGCTCTGGTTCATCTGAGCTGCCGCACTGAGGCGTGTTCCGGACACGTTTAGTTATGTCCGCGACTGACAGGTTATCCGGCTTGAATAGGCCATTTTGGACTTCGGCTGCTAGGGCCGCAGTGTCCTCCTCCGTACGGAGAGAGAGCTCCATATTTCCATTGACCGTGATGGTGCCACATGGTCCATGAATTTTAAGCTTTAAATATGCATAATGCAGGACTGCATTAAAGCGGGTGAAGGCCGTTCTTCTGAGTAGTGCATGATAGCCACTTCAGAACGGAGCTATGTTGAAGATTAGCTCTTCGCTTCGAAAGTTATCTAGAGAGCCGAATACGACTTCCAGTGTTATAGAGCCCGTGCTGCGGGCTTCCACGCCCGGTATCACTCCTTTAAAGGTCGTGCTGCTTGGCTTGATTCTTGACGGGTCTGTCCACATCTTGCGGATAGTGTCCTTTTATATCAGATTAAGACTGCTGCCGCCGTCCATAAGGACTCAGGTTAGATGGTATCCATCAATTATTGGGTCGAGCACTAGGGCAGCCGAACCCCCATGACGAATACTAGTCGGATGATTCCTGCGATCGAAAGTGATCGGACAGGCCGACCATGGGTTGAATTTGGGGGCGACAGGCTCAATGGCGTAGACATCTCGGAGTGCGCGCTTGCGCTCCCTCTTTGGGATATGAGTGGCATATATCATGTTCACTGTTTTAACCTCCGGTGGAAATTTCTTCAGTCCCCCTGTATTCGGCTGGTGAGGTTCATCGTCGTCTTCGCTCTCAGGTCCTTTCCCCTTGTGTTCGGCTTTGAGCTTGCCGGCCTACTTGAAGACCCAACAATTATGGTTGGTATGGTTTGCAGGTTTCTCCGGGGTGCTATGTATTTGGCAGGGCCTATCTAATATTTTGTCCAGACTAGATGGTCCATCTTTGTTGCCTTTAAATGGCTTCTTCCATTGATTGGGTCTGGAGCCGCTGAATCCGGCGTTTACCGCTGTATCATCTGGGCTTCCAGCATTGTTTAGACGTTTGTTTTTGTTACGCTGTGGCTTTCCATTGCCGTCCCTAGCTTCAGATGTTCCACGGTCACTGGTACTGCTACGAGCTAACCAGCTATCCTCACCCGCGTAAAAGCGAGTCATGAGTGTAGTTAGGGCTGCCATTGTCCTCGATTTTTCCTGTCCAAGGTGTCTGGCTAGCCATTCATCCTGGATACTGTGCTTGAATGCCGCTAAGGCTTCAGCATCCGGACAGTCGACAATTTGATTCTTCTTAGTGAGAAACCGATTGCAAAGCTTGCGGGCTGACTCCTCGGGTTGTTGGATGATGTGACTTAGATCGTCAGCGTCCGGGGGCCGGACATAATTCCCTTGAAAATTGGCCCGAAAAGCATCCTCAAGTTCTTCCCAACTCCCAATGGAGTTCTCTGGGAGGCTATTTAGCCAGTGCTGAGCTGGTCCTTTCAGCTTGAGGGGTAAATATTTAATGGCGTAGAGATCATCTCCTCGAGCCATGTGGATGTGAAGAATAAATTCTTGTATCTAGACGGCAGGATCCGTCGTTCCATCGCATGCTTCGATATTCACGGGTTTAAACCCTTCTGGAAAGTCATGATCCAGCACCTCATTGGTGAAGCACATAGGGTGTGCAGCTCCTCTATATTTTGCTATATCGTGGCATATGTCCGATGGTTGTGATGTTCGGTATTGACCCCGAACTGGTATGTTACCGACGCGATTGGCTTGATGGTCACTGTCCCGTGTGGGAGCCCGGTCCCTAGGTCCGTAGATATACCTGGTCTTGCTAGCTTTTTTGTTCAGGTCCTCACGCAGATCGTGTTTTTGGAGTTGAGTCGCATCCTTCTTTCCTTCACGGGGTGGTGGTGCGGGCTTGTGTATGCCATTGCTAGCAACTCTGTCCCGTCCGTGAGGTGTTCGGTCCGGCTTGTCGGTGGTGTTATTCTTCGGCGAGACGGGCACTGCGGCCTCGTCATCGAATTCGAGCAGCAGTTTACGCTTGGGATAGCCTTTGGTTTGGCCATTATAGCCATGTTTTTGTTCAGCGTCTAGCACCTCGTTCCATCTATCGTTGAGCATGTCCTGTGCGGCTCGAAGTCGTCTCTGCTGCTTTTTCAGGCTCCTTGCGGTGACAATAAGCCTCCAAAGGAAGCGCTTTTGTTCTGAAGGTTCTTCTGGGATGATGTATTCATCGTCATCCAGGCTAACTTCTTCGAAGACAGGTTCATAAGTACCGTCTTCGGCATCGCTGTCATCGGACAGCGGCTTCAGACTCTGTTCGCCGTCCTCTCGCTCCTTCTGCTCCATCGCTGGGTGTGCGGGGTCTTCAGCTTGTTCCGGAATATCATCATCGTTCGTGACAGCGTTGCTATCTTTTTCTTTACAGGATTTGGTTCGGCGCTTTGGATGCCAACGTTTGGGAGGTTCTTCAACGAGCTTGTCCTCTACGGGATTGTTTTCGCCGTCGCCCTCTACCTCCTTAGGTGTATCTACCATGTACACATCGTATGAAGATGTAGCTGTCCACCACCCAGTGACGGGCCGGATTTGATCTGGATCCGCTTCGGTCTCGAGGTCCATCCCTTCGTATTTTTCGGAGGCATAGTCAAGTAGATCGGTTAGATCTTGAACCGTGGCTATCAAGTGGGTGGTGGGTGGGGAGCAAAATTCTCCATCTGCCTCCAATTCAAACCGGATACAATGCGGCTGTGTGTCCCCATATAAGGAGAGGGATATTAACGACCTTAGCATGTCGCCAAAGGGTGAGTGCTGGAAGATATCCGCAGCACTGTATTCGGCGATTGACGCCCGATCTGGCTTGAAGGGATGCGTGTGATCTGGGATCCGAGGCCGGAGTTAGGTCCATGGTTCCGATGACACAAACCTCGTCTAGAGTTGGGTCTGTGTGTGGCTCCAACGCCGTGGAGTCTGCGGCTTTCATGGCAGGGTTGAACATCCCATCCTCGGGTAACGCGGTCTGTTCAGGATCTAGGGCCAGAGCTATTGCAGGTGCTATTTCCTGATCTGATCACAGAGCTAGGTCATGTTCATCATGAAGGCAGAGAGAGGTTGCTGCTGGCTCGAATCCGACGAAGATCAAGTCTCCGCGGATATCACCAACGTAGTTTAAGCTTCCGAATCTGACTTGATGGCCAGGGGCGTAGCTCTTAATCTGCTCAAGATGGCCTTCAGTGTTGGCACGTAGCGCGAAGCCACCGAACACGAAGAGCGGTCCAGGAGGGAAGATCCCCTCGGTGTTTCCGTCGTTGTTGATGACGCGATCCATCGGTCCTTCGGTCGACGACATAGTGGAACTCTCAATGAAAGCACCAATGTCGGTGTCAAAACTGGCGGATCTCGGGTAGGGGGTCCCGAACTATGTGTTTGAGGATCGATGGTAATAGGAGGTTTGGGACACGATGTTTACCCAGGTTCAAGCCCTCTCGATCGAGGTAAAACCCTACTTCTTGCTATATTAATATGGATGAATATGAATACAATAGTTGATCTACCTCGAGATCGTAATGGCTAAACCCTAGAGTCTAGCCTATGAGGATTTGAGATTCTCCGTTAGCCTCTACGGACTAAACCCTCCGGTTTTTATACACACCAGAGGGGCCTAGGGTTTGTGCATACCATCTTGCAGAGGAAGGAAATATTACACCCAAACCTAAAACCTGCCTTTACATGAATATAGGAGTTCTATCCGGATACGAGAGATGATCTTCAACTATGATCTTCACAGCCCACCAGTCCGGCCCACCAAGAGTTATCTGGCCTCCCGAGGACCCCTCGATCCAGGACTCCCTCACTTGTATTCCTCTCGCACTTCATTCGGGGGTGGGATTTCCTCTCCACCCCTTTGTACAGGGCCTCTTGTTTTTCTACGGGCTAGATTTCAATGATCTATCCCCGAATTCAATTCTTCACATATCCGCTTTCATAGTGGTATGTGAGGCATTCCTGCGAGTCCCCCCACACTTCGGCCTATGGCTTAAAACCTTCAATTTGAAGCCGAAGGTGGTTGACGGGTAGCACGCAGAGTGCGGAGGTGCTATGATAAGCAAACTCCCGAATGCCACTTGGCCAAAGGAGGCGTTCATGGAGACGAACAAAATTTGGCAGCAGGAGTGGTTTTTTATCACTAAGCCCCGGGACACCAAGTGGGCGGCTGCACCCGAATTTAGATCTGGACCCCCGGAGAGGTTGACCTCCTGGACCGACAAGAGTTCGGATTGGGGGTCTAAGGCGGAGGTGCTGGCGCTCAAAAACCGCATCTCCAGTGTCATCTCCAAGGGCACCCAACTCACAAATGTGGTTCAGGTAATGCTCGCCTGTCTCATCCTTCCCTGCCAACGTCGGGACTCCTATCTGTGGGATTTCAATCCGGAAGGGTCCCATCCCTTGAAGCACCTCTTCGGCACTATGCACAAATACATCTGGAAGCACCTCTTCCATGCCTAGAAGGGGTGGCCAGCGGAGACGGAGGACAGGGGCTTCAATTCTGCACTCACCGCATCAGAGGTAATTAAGATTTCTGCCGAATAAATACTCCTTCCCTGCTTTAATTATAACAGGAGTTAGAGTTTCTGCGTTCTATCTAGGCCTGAACGAAAAAGGTAGAGAGGATTAAGTGTCCGACTCCCTTGCCAGAAGACCCAGAGACGCCTCGGGTGACGGAGATGCTGGTCCCGGAGCCGTACAAGGCGCCGGAGAAGGAGGCCAAGAAGAAGGGCAAGGAGGTCAAAAGCGACCCCGCCCTACAGGTCCCGTGGACACAAGGTCCGGGGAAACTAACTCCCACATCTCTCCCAAAGAAGAAGAGGAGTAGGAAGAAGAAGACTCCCCCGTCCTGACAAAGGGGAGGAAAAGAGCGGCCCCTGCCGACACAGGCAAGGCCGTGCCCAGGAAGAAGTTGACTCTTCCTGATAGTTCGGATTCATCGTCCGAAAACATGTACAGGGTTCAGCCCAGGATCAAGCCCCTGACCGAATCGTAAGTATTTAAACTGCTTATATTAATATATTTTCCTTTTCAACATCTAATATTTATTTTACCATTATATAGCCCTCCGCACGACAGCCCCGTGGCTTCACTGTCCTCGGGGAATTCTCTAGCATGCGGAGAAATGGAGAGCGATACACCTCCACGGGGCTCGTCGCCCACCGTAGGGGATACCGAGGTATCCTCTCCACAAACTCCTCCTGTTCCAGCAGGTGCGAGTGGGGCGGACGAAAGGGCGGCCGAGCTCAATCCCTCGGCAATGGTCGACCAAGGGGGAGCGATCCCCATGGTGAACGAAGACGGGGGGCCCAAACAATTCGGGCCCCGCCAAACACTATTCTGGAGTCCAGTGCTGCTCCGGAATCAAGAGACCAGCCCCCCGTAATGGGGAGGGAGCAACTACTCCTGCGGCACCTACCGTCAATCCAAAGGTGCCAAACACTCTGGAGGGAGCACTGCAAAGTGCTTCCATCATAGAGGAACACCGCACTCTGATGAGTGCGGTCATGAAGAAAATTTAGTCCATCAAAGTTGGACTAAACAAGCCTTCAACAGCCTACTAACATGCTTTGAGGTGTGCGATGTAATGTTCTTTAGAGAGAACTTTTTATTTTAGATATATAGATGGTAGCCCCTGATGCTTTGTTTGATTCTGAACATAATCAGACGAAGCATCCATGTTATAGCATATGATAGAGCTGAACAGTATTTTTTGTGCTTGAATAGGCCTCCTTAGTGGCGGCAACTGCCCAAGCCTCAGAAGTTTCCGAGTTAAATCGGAAGCTTAAAATAGCGGATGAAGATCTCGACCGTGTCAACAAGCGTTTTGATGAACCGCAAGGTATGTGGGTTTAGAAAATCGAAATTTGAACACACTATATGTGTGAACATGAGCTAACTTTTGTTATGTGTTCTCGTGAAAAAGCTGATGCAGCTATGGCCGAGGCCCTAAAGGGCGCGCTTGCGATGGCCAAGGAGGAGGCCAAAGCGAGCAAGGCAACCACTGATAAAGCGGCTGCCGACCTGGAGACCGAGAAGGCCCGACGTCAACAACATGAGGCTCGGGTGACCGAAGTCAAGGTTGAGTTGCAAGATGCGATTCGCAAATGCGATGCATTGGAGCAGGCGAATTCGGAACAAGCATCCGAATTCTCTGCGGCAGTTAATGCTGCCAAGGAGGCACAGACCGAGTCGCGCAGTGCCCAGGAAGAGATAAAGCAAGCGTGTCAAATAGCAGCGGGTAAGGTTTATCTCTTGCAGAGCATCTTCGGTGGTCAGAGGTATCTTGGGGTGACATGATTTTCGAGTTCTCCAGGTGTGTTTGCGGATCTCCCCAAGAGCATCGCCGCCGCCACCCAATACTTCCGAGTTCGGGAGGGGAACAACACGGAGAAGCTGTTTTGGTCGCAGTTCCTTGCGCCAAACCATCCAGTGCCCCTCAATGACCAGAAGTAGCAGCTGGTCGAGCTACACAACATGGCGGGTACGGCCATGAAGGACTTGATAGTCTGGCTATGGCTCGCTGATCCAATCCCAAGTAGCTACTTCGGATTGGTGAAGGAGCTCGTCGAAGCGAGTCCGCGGGTCGACGCTATTAAGCGCTCGGCCTGCATAGAGGGTGCTCCGATGGCCTTTGTCCGCGTGAAGGTGCATTGGGCGAAGATGAAGGCCACGAAGATAGCCACTGCTGGCCCTCTAGAAGGCAAGGATCACCGCAAGCCGGAAAAGTACTTTGACGACGTCCTAGAAGGAGCCCGCCTTGTAGAGGGCCAGTGCTCGAAGGATATAATCTTTGAGTGATTGTATTCGGGTTGTAAGGACTAAGCCTATGTGCCGATGTATATAAATTTTGCGCTTCTATATTTATGAGTGACTTTTTCCTCCTGTGCGGCTGTTTATTTAAATATGAAAGTTTCCAGTCGTCGGCTTCAGTCCCCATGTAAATATTACGGGGGTGTTCAGTTAATACGCATGAGCACTCTTTATCCAATGTCTCGGTCTGTATAGGAGGTGTATGCGGAGCGAACCAGGCAACCAAACTATGCGGCTTTATTGCTTTCACTTAGCCATAGGAGCTTGACTAGTGGGGCTAAGTACTAGCCCATGGTGCGTACAAGGCTTTTCGAACTATAGTGCCTATTTTACGTGGTTGGGCGAAGACCAGCCCCTCGTATAACACTGAGTGGATCGCTATCGATCGTAGTCTAACACTAGGTCACCGGATCGCTTGACCAGCTCTCGCCTCATCATGACAGTCAGTTTTCGGCTTTCTCTACTGAGGTACTTAACCGGACGAACCAGAAGTTCAATCGCAGTAGTTCTCCCTTTACTACCTTAGCCGAACAAAGCAGAACGTAAGGTGGCAAGCACAGGAGTCGGGCAACCCAACTATAGACCAAAGACATGATTCGGAGCCATTGCATATAATGCAATATCCGAGACGCCGAACAGTTCCCTATAGGTGTTCAGACTTTTTCGGAGGTGTTCCAGGC
This sequence comes from Secale cereale, assembly GCA_902687465.1. Taxonomy (NCBI): domain Eukaryota; kingdom Viridiplantae; phylum Streptophyta; class Magnoliopsida; order Poales; family Poaceae; genus Secale; species Secale cereale. Next base: position 252,277,635 of record LR738710.1, read on the forward strand.
TGGGTACAACCCCTGGTGTTAAGTCCAGGTATTAAGGCATGTGCGGTGATCTGACTTGGGGGTCGAGAATACATGTGGTAAAAATAGAAAAACTCCAAGCGAATGGGAACCAAACTGCTTCTTTTATATCCCACTTAATACGGCGAGCCGTGAGGTTACATATAATGCCAGTAACAGCCTCGAGCATTTGACATGCCAAAAAGTAAAAGAAAAAAAAGAGAAAAAAAGGTTTACACAGAGTATGAATCTAAAAGAAAGAAATTTCAACAAGTGACCCTGTTGCACGTTTGCGCCTTTTTATTCTTGGTATTGTGTCCTTGAGAAGGAGAATTATGATGGCCGCCTGTGAAAAATAAAAAGGAAAATGAATGATTCTAGAAAAGAATATCATGTATGGCCATAAACAATGTAGGTTCTTCTGAAAAAGAAGATGTATTTTAGAGTCCGAATAAGGTCAAGCCGAACTGTGGACTATTTATATGTTGTGTGCCCCCAACACCGCCCAAGGTATTTTAAGGGCATAAGTGTGTACGCGAGGTACGTATGCTACCACCTTATGGGGCAGTCGACAGGGGCGCAACTGCTAATCGAGCTGAGGTTCTTCTGAGCTCCCGCATTGTAGTAAGGACCAGACACATTTAGCCTTGTCCGTGGTCTTGATGACCGATGAACTATTCGGCCTGAATAAGCCGCTTTGAACCTCGGCCGCCAGGGCCGCAGTGTCTTCCTCCGTGTGGAGGGAGCGCTCCATATTTCCATTGACCGTGATGACGCCGCGTGGTCCAGGCATTTTGAGCTTTAAGTAGGCATAATGCGGGTCTGCATTAAAGCGAGCGAAGGCCGTTCTTCCGAGTAGTGCAAGATAGCCACTTCAGAACGGAGCGATTTCTAAGATTAACTCTTCACTTCGGAAGTTATCGGGGGAGCCGAACACGACTTCCAATGTTAATGAGCCCATGCAGCGGGCTTCTATGCCTGGTATCACTCCTTTAAAGGTAGTGCTGCTGGGCTTAATTCTTGACGGGTCAATCCCCATCTTGTGGACAGCGTCTTAGTATATCAGACTGAGACTACTGTCGCCGTCCATCAGGACTCGAGTGAGATGGTATCCGTCTATTATGGGGTCGAGCACTAAGGCCGCCGAACCTCCGTGACGGATACTGGTTGGATGATCCCTACGATCAAAGGTGGTCGGACAAGCCAACCATGGGTTGAATTTGGGGGCAACTGTCTCGACGACATATATGTCCCAGAGTGCACGCTAGCGCTCCCTCTTGGGGTCATGGGTGATGTAGATCAGGTTCACCATTTTCACCTCTGGGGGAAATTTCTTCTGTCCCGCCATGTTCGGCTGGCGAGGTTCATCCTCATCTTCGCTTTGAGGCCCTTTTCCCTTGTGTTTGGCGTTCAGCTTGCCGGCCTGCTTAAATACCCAATAGTTACGGTTGGTATGAATTGCAGGTTTATCAGGGGTGCCATGGATCTGGCAGGACCTGTCTAGAATTTTGTCCAAGCTGGATGGACTATCTCTGTTGGCTTTAAATGGCTTCTTCCGTTGACTGGGCCTGGAACCACTAAATCCGGCGTTTAACACTGTGTCATCTGTGCTTCCAATGTTGTTTCGATGCTTGTTTTTATTGCGCCATGGCTTGCCATTTCCATCCCTGACTTCAGATGTGCCAGTGTGCTGTTGCTTCTATGAGCGAGCCAGCTGTCCTCGCCTGCGCAAAAGCGGGTCATGAGTGTAGTTAGGGCTGCCATTGTTCTCGGCTTCTCTTGGCCGAGGTGACTGGCCAACCATTCATCTCAGACACTGTGTTTGAATGCCGCTAAGGCTTCGACGTCCGGATAGTCTACAATTTGGTTCTTTTTAGTTAAGAACCGGTTCCAAAGCTTACGGGATGATTCCCCTGGTTGCTGGATTATATGACTTAAATCATCAGCATCCGGGGGCCGGACATAAGTCCCTTGAAAGTTGGCCCAAAAAGCATCCTCAAGTTCTTCCCAGCTTCCAATAGAGTTCTCTGGGAGGCTGTTTAACTAATGCTGAGTTGGTCCTTTCAGCTTGAGAGGTAAGTATTTAATGGTGTGGAGATCATCTCCACGAGCCATGTGTATGTGAAGAATAAAGTCTTCTATCCATACAGCTGGGTTTGTTGTTCCATCGTACGCCTCGATGTTTACGGGTTTAAACCCTTCTGGAAATTCATGATCCATCACCTCATCGGTGAAGCACAGAGGGTGTGAAGCACCCCTGTATTTTGCGATGTCGTGGCGTAGTTCGGACGGTATTTGTGTTCGGTGTTGGCTCTGAACTGGAATATGACCGGTCTATTTCGCTTGAGAGCCACTGCCCCGTGTGTGGGTACGTTCCCTTGGTCCATAGATTGATTTGGTCTGGCCAGCCTTTTTATTTAGGTCCTGACGTAGGTTGTACTTATGGCCCCGAGCCGCTGTATCCTTGCCTTTTCGGTGAGGACGTGCGGGCTTGTGTACGGCGTTGCTGGCCACTTTCTCCCATCCATGGGGTGGTCGGTCCGGTTGATCGGACTGATCATACTTCGGCGGAATTGGTGTTGGGGCCTCGTCGGCGAATTGGGGCAGCATTTTACGCTTAGGATAGCTCTTTGTTTGGCCTTTATAGGCGTACCGTTCTTGCACATCATTCCATCTGTCGTTGAGCATATCCTGTTCGGCTCTAAGCCGCTGCTGCTGCTTCTTCACGCTCCTTGCAGTGGCAATGAGTTGTTGTTGAAAACGCTTCTGTTCGAGCGGTTCCTCTGGGACGATGTATTCTTCTTCTCCCGGGCTGATGTCCTATTCGGAGACAGGTTGATAATTGATGTCGTCTGCGTCGCTGTGATCGGTCAGCGGTTCTTTTGGACTGTGTTCGCCATCCTCCCGTTCGTCCTGCTCTACCTCCGGTTCTACGGGGTCATCGACTTGTTCTGGATCGTCATTGTCTTCAGTGACAGTGTTACTCTCTTTCTCTTTATGGGGTCGAGATTGACGCTTCTGACGCCGGCGTTTGGGAGGTTCATCGATGGACTTGTCCTGCTCCGGATTGATATCGCCGTCGCCCTCCTTTTCATTGGGTGTGTCCACCATGTATACATCGTATGTAGAAGTAGTCGTCCATCGCCCTGCTACGGGCGGGTTTGTACTTAGATCGGCTTCGGCATCGTGGTCCATCCCATTGATGTCTTCGGAAGCGTAATCTAATAGATCGGTTAAGTCCTCGATGATGGCTACCAAGTGGGTGGTGGGTGGGAAGCGAAATTCCCTGTCCTCAGCCCCCAGTTCGAACTGGGCATGATTCGGCTGGGAATTCTCTGCTAGAGAGGGAGTTTTCAGTAAGTCCAGCACTTCGTCTAAGGGAGACTGCCGGATATGTGTTCGGATATCTACTGAGCTGAGTTTGGTTACAGCCGTTCGATCAAGCTCGTAGGATACAGATCCTGAGGGTTCAAAACCTGTGGTCGGAGACGAGTCCGGAGTTCCGGTGGAAGGAATCTTGCTCAAGGCTGGGTCTGTGTTCGTCTCAAGCCCCGCTAGGTCTGCGGTCTCCGTGGCGGGTTTAACATCCCCGTCCTCGGATGAAGCGATCTGCTCCAGATCTAAGGCCAGAGCTACTGCAGGTATTACCCCCTGAGCGGGGTCCGATGACAGATCTAGGTCATGTTCATCGTGGTAGCAGGGAGCAGCTGCCATGGGTGTGAATCCGTCAAAGATCAAATCTTCGCGGACATCAACAACATAGTTTAGGCTTCCAAATCTGATCTGATGACCAGGGGCATATCTGTTAACCTGCTCGAGGTGGCCTTCATCGTTGGCACGAAGCACGAAGCCGTCAAACATGAAAAGCTGATCGGGGAGAAAAACTCCCTCGGTGGTGGCGCCATCGTTGGTGATGAAGTGAGCCATTAATCCTTCAGTTGACGATGCAGTGGAACTCTCAATGAAAGCACCAATGTCGGTGTCAAAACCGGCAGATCTCGGGTAGGGGGTCCTGAACTATGCGTCTGAGGACCGATGGTAACAGGAGACTAGGGACACGCTGTTTACCCAGGTTCGGGCCCACTCGATCGAGGTAATACCCTACTTCCTGCTTAATTGATCTTTATGGATATGGGGTTACAAGAGTTGATCTACCTCGAGATCGTAATGGCTAAACCCTAAAAGTCTAGCCTATGTGATTGCTATGATTCCGATGTTGTCCCTACATACTAAACCCTCCGGTTTATATATGCACTGGAGGGACCTAGGGTTTGTACATGATTGCCTTGCACAGGAAGGAAAGTATTACACCCGGACTCTAAACTTGCTATTTTACACATGGGGAGTCCTATCCGGATACGAGAGGTAGTCTTCATTGATAATCTTCACGGTCCACCAATCTGGCCCATAATGAACGATCCGACAACCTAAGGACCCCTTAATCCAGGACTCCCTCAGTCGGACCAAGCACCAATTGTGTACTGGCCATGCAGATCGCAACTCGGTTCGGCGACTCATAGGAGTCCAGAATACTGTGACCATCGGAACAACCCCCAAGGATGCCCTCTTGTAGTTGATACACCAAATTGGTCTCGCCAGTTGAAGATTCACCATGAGAGTAGATTTCCGTCTCTCCCTCAGATACAGATCCTTCACCGTGACCCGCTCCATGGATGAAACCAACAAAAGCACGCTTGACAGCGGCTTGAAGTCGTGCGCGCTCAGCCGTCTCGATGATGTCGTTGTAGACGTCTGGCTCAGGCCCCGACTCTCCAATCTTGCCGATGAAGACTTGAATTCCACAAAAGGGGACCCGGTACCCATACTTGATTGAGCCAGCCTCGGGGCCCCAGCCTGAATCGTCGATGTAGAGCTCGTCGCAGCGATTCTTGGTCATCTGGCCCACGACATATCCCTTGAGCCCAGCAAAGCTGCCCTTCAAGAACTCAAAACCACCGTGCGCCAGCCCCATGGTGGGCGCAACTGTCATGAATTTGTCACGGCAGATGCCCTAGGATTAGTACTTCGGTGTGGAGCCATCGCAACTTGGTTAGCTTGAAGGGTTAAACGAGACAAGAGACACTGCTAGTTTTTTATCCTTGTTCAGCCCCTCGATGAGGTAAAAGCTTAATCCAGTTGGGGTTGTATTGCTCGAGTCTCAATAACCAGGGAGTGAATACGCTTGACATAGCTCTTGAGAGATTGTTTCTTAAGTTAACCCGTCGCCGGGTCACCCCTTTATATATATAGGTCGATGCCCGACGGCTTACAGAGCCCCGGCCAGCTCATACACAACATGTCCAGCTTGGTAACAAACTAAGGTTGCCTTACAATACAAGTTAAAGATATGGCGGTTCACACCCTTGGGTCTCAAAATGTCCCCAGGTCTTGGGCCTTCATGTAAGCCCACTCTACGAACCACCATCTTTGGCTTCTTTTGTCTTAAGCTGCCAGTCACATGACCCGGCCCCTCCTGGGCGGGTCATACCTAATAGTTATATCTCCAACAAATATGCTTAACCACCTTGTGATGACTTTCCCTAGGGGAAGTTTGAAATCTTGCACATATTCCTACACTAAACGTGATGTCCGGTCTAGATGCACAAAGATAAAGGAACGAGCCAATCATTGAGTGGTAAAGTGATGGGTCAAATGGGATACCATTTGTGTCTTCATGAAGAACGATTTTGGTTGAAATTGGTGTCTTGCATGGACTAGCATCGGTCATTCCAAACTTCTCAAGAAGGTGTTTGAGATATCTGGTTTGAGACAAGAAAATTCCTTCTTGAAATTGTTGAATTTGAAATCTGAGAAAGAACTTCAAGTTTGCATCGAGTGACATTTCAAAGTTCTTGGTCATGGAAGCCGCAAACTTCTTGCATAAATAAATGTTAGGAGAACAAAAAATGATGTCATTTACATAGATTTGGCATAAGATCAAATCACCCTTTTCTCTCTTAGTAAAAAGAGTGGGATCGATCACCCCTCTCACAAAGCCTTCATCCATTAAAAACTTCTTAAGATGATCATACCAACCACGAGGTGCTTGTTTGAGGCCATACAAAGCCTTGTGAAGTTTATACACATAGTCTTTCTGATCGGGATCAACGAACCCTGGTGGTTGTGACACATATACTTTTTCTTGTAGAGGACCGTTAAGAAAATCACTCTTCACATCATTTGATGTAAGGTAAAACCACTGAAAGCAGCATAAGCAAGTAAGATACGAATAGACTCCAGACGGGCAATGGGAGCAAAGGTCTCATCAAAGTCCAAACCTTCAACTTGTGAGTAACCTTATGCCACTAACCTTGCCTTAGGATTATTATGCCATTCTCATCTTGCTTGTTTTTGAAAATCCATTTTGTTCCAATGACATTGTGTTCCTGAGTTGATCTTGTGACTAAAGACCACACTTTGTTGCATTCGAAACTATTCAATTCTTCTTGCATAGCGACGAGGCAATCATTGTCCATAAACGCATCTTGGACCATGAGTGCCTCAACACTAGAGACAAACGAGAAGTGAGCACAAAAGTTTGTAAAATGCTTACAAGTAAGTCTACCTTCCGATATGCCTGTAAGAATTAGATCAACATCAACACGACCGGCCACTCGCGGCATGATGGAGGTTAGGGTTTCACGAGGTTCAACTTCATTTCCATCATCCACATCCTCCACGAATGGATCATTAATGTGCAGTGGAAGATCTTCTTCTTCGTGTTGCATTTGTTGAGGTTCATCATCAAGGATTACACTTTCTTGTTCTTGCTCTTGATGATGATCTTTTTCTTCAATATGATCACGGTGAGGGTCTTGTTATTGTTCTTGTACTTGAACAACGGGATCCATTTGATCATTTGGATCTCGTGGTGGCATGGGTGTTGTAGTGGCTTGATGGAGAGTGAAGCACTCATCATCTTCATCATCATGAGGTTCTTGTTCCAATGGAAGAAGAGCACCAACACCCACAGTCAAAATGTCTTGAGAGGAATCTTCTTCACCTACACCACTTAGATCAACTTGCCCCTCATGGGAGCCATTAAATTCATCAAACACGATGTCACAGGTTTCTACAACACACACATTGTATTTGTTGTAGACTCCATCGGCGTGAGAGTTTGATCCATAACCAACAAATATACCCTCAATTGTTTTGGATTGAAATTTTCCTAATTGTTCTATCTTGTTGACAATGAAGCGCTTGCACCCAAATATATGGAAGTACTTGACATTGGGCTTGTCCCCGGTTAGGAGCTCATATGATGTCTTGTCCAATATCGTGCGAAGGAAGAGCCGATTTGATGCATGGCATGCGGTGTTGATGGCCTCGGCCCAAAAATTATGCGGTGACTTGTACTCATCCAACATGGACCTTTCCATTTCCACAAGAGTATGGTTCTTCCTCTCGGCTACACCATTTTTTTAGGTGTGTAGGGTGCGAAATATTGACGCTCAATCCCCTCATCACTAAGAAAATCTTCCAAGGTGTAGTTCTTGAACTCAGAGCCATTGTCGCTTCTTATTGCCAAAATTTCTTTGTCGAACTTGCGTTGGGCTTGCTTGGCAAATTCAATGAAGGTGATCTTCATCTCGTCCTTGGACTTGAGGAAAAACACCCATGTGTACCTTGAGTAATCATCAATAATGAGAAGTCCATACTTTTTCCCTCAAAGACTATCCCATGAAGGAGGCCCGAAAAGATCCACGTGAAGGAGCTCCAAAGGCCTTGATGTTGATACGATATTCTTGGGAGGGTGCTTTGATTGATGTTGCTTCCCGACTATGCATGCACTACACACATGATCTTTCTCAAAAGAAACATTTGTTAGTCTAAGGATGTGGCCACCCTTAAAGAGATCTTTAAGATTTCTCATGCCAACATGGGCTAGCCGACGATGCCATCGCCACCCCTTGCGACTTTTTCCATTAGACAAGTTGCATGGAATGTGCTCTCTTTCGATAAATCAACCATGTAAAGGTTGCCATCCAACTATCTAACAAAGGCCACTTCAAGAGTATCTCTCTCAAAGACTTTCACATCCATTAGTCTGAAAAATGTATCATAACCAACGTAAGCCAATTGACGAATAGAAGGCGAATGATATTTAAGGGATTGGACAAGCATGTCATTTGCAAGAGACATGTCATTTGTGATAGCCACCTTGACCAACCCAAGTACCCATCCTTTTGATTCTCCACCAAACATAATGTTCATAAATGGTTGAATAGCTTCCATGGAATCGTAGAACAATTTGCTATCTCCGGTCATATGGTTGGTGCATCCACTATCGATCACCAATTTGACTCCACCGGAGACGGCAACCTACACACAATTCACGACTTGGTTAGAGGCATCAATGGGACCTCTCAAGTTTGTCACAAGGGTATTAGGAACCCAAATAGCATAGAAATGAAAGGCATTATGAGGACCAACAAATTGACCATAGACTACTCCATCCTTTGTCTTACGAAGCACATAGGATGGAGGCATGAACTCTTTTGGTTTCTTGAGAGCGGGCATGCCACTCATGGCCTTCCAACTCACAACCTTGTCTCCTTACATTTCCCTTTCTCCTTTATCCCTTCACGTACAAATGTCTCCTTGTGAGGGGTGGTGCACTTTTGAGAAGACGTTTTCTTGTTGCTTGTGCTTCGGTCAACCCCAATCCCTTCCTTGGAAACCACCTCACTATGTCGGCTCAACTCCTCGTTAAGGTTCTTTTGTTCTGAGCACATGTCAATAGACCTCTCTCAAGTTGTGCCTTTAGAGAGCGATTCCCCTCAAGAATAGATGCTAGATCTCCACTAGAGAGTACAAGCATCAACATTCATAACAGGCGAGGAATAAACTTTGGCAAGATTTTCAAGATAAGTAAGTTTGAGTGTCTCAAAACTCTTTGTAAGGTGGGTGAGCTCCTCTTACTTAGTCTCGAGGGACATGGATAGAAGCTCACAATCCTTAGATAGAGTGGCACGAGATTCCATAAGATTACTCTTATCATTCTTTAACTCCTTGCAATAGTTCTCAAACTTTGTCAAGGAGGAAAGTTCCTTACACTAGTGAAAAAATGGCTAGCCACAACTTCATTTAGTGGCGAGTCATTTTCAATCCACGCCACCACAGATTTTTCAAATAGTGGTGGCGTCGGCATATTTGGTACGCCACCTATAATAGGTCACTGCTGGCGTGGCGTCTAAAATTCAAGTCACTAGTATTTGAGATCCAACCGTCCGTCCTGGCAAAAGTTACTGATGGCGTGTGATTTTTTCCCACGCCACCAGTATTGGTACTACTGATGGCATGTGACATTTTACCATGTCACTAATGAACATATAAATTTGTATAAAAAGTAAAAAATAATGGACCAAATGCTGGTGGCATGCATAATATCATGACATCAGTAGTAACTAAACAACCGATGGCGTTGTGGATCATATGGTGAGAGATACTATAAGATACATTATTAGCAGGTCTTCATCAGGCACACAAAGGTCAACTTCATCAATTTAAGTTCTTTATTACATCAATTATGACTTACAAGTGACCATGAGGCAAGAAAATTAATCTCTTACATGCGCATACTGATTTCATATTTCAGTAGCAGGGCTCCATAAGGAACACAAAGCCCAAAATTCCGAATCTGTACTATGCAATCATCGACTCTTATTATGCTCTTCTCTGATTTTGTCTTGGTGTATAAATGTACATGTGCATACCGACAATGTAAGATAAAATTAGAGAATAAATCATTTAGAGGTGAGCCACAGGTTTTGACCATGCCGCTCGCTTCAATTCAACAACTGCTGATGATATGTGTTTGATATTATCATTGATGTTTTACCTTTGTGTTGCTACCACAAGGCTAAAGCTTGCTTCTTGATATGCTAATGTATTTATGTTGAGTGGTGCTAAAATTTAGCACTTCATGCTCAGTAAAATCCGATTATTTATATGTTAGTATCATTTAGCATTAATTGCTTTATCCATAGAAATAAATCCTAGATCTAGAACAACTGTTTTCTATAAGTTAACTATCATTCAACATTGCTTGCCTGTAGTCAAATAGTAAACGTGAAGGATTAAGTCATTTTCTATTCTTGTCTACTCACCCATGAAAATATTGATTGTGTCCATTTAATTTGCATGGGACGATGGATGATTTCTGATTTGCAAGTGCAAATGTTCTGTTGTCATGCAGTTACTTTATCCACTCTAACCTTATTTTTTTGGATTGCAGGGTCATGGTTCATGTTTATTTCAAGATCTATCCTTAATTGCTTTCATTTATATATGCAAATATGACTAGCTGCCAATTGGTGCAAGCTCCGGGTTCCTTCTATGCCTAATATATAGCATGTGTCGTATTGCACCAAGGATAGTAAGTACAGTTACATCTAGCTTTCTCTGTTTAATTCTAATCTTTGTTTAAGTCATACTGTGAAATTAGCAACTATGTATTCCTCTGGATCGTAGGAAAGAGACATGCATAGCTGCATATAGCCGATTACTCCTCCGAATATGAATGTAGTACAACATCATATGGATGTGAATTGGTTGCCTAGTCATGTAGTTGGTTGGTGGCAGTAGTACTACTATATATAGACCGGCAAGTACTAAAGTATTTGAGCTTACGACAGTTCTGAGTGTTTATCTTCATGGTCTTATAAGTACGTTTCTAAATTAATTTCTGATGTGTTCCAATCTAAGCTGTGCAAGAAAAAGGCTAATGCTATAGCTAGGAGTTTCAACTATATATAACCTCTATAGACTAGTACTTCATAGTTGCTACTTCTATGAATTTCCTTAAGAAAAGTGTTCCTGCAACAACCAATGAAAGAATTCAGATTTGTTGTCTATATGGTATAGTTCATTTGTGTGATGAAATGTAGCTAGTCATATGAATGTATCTCCGTTGAATTGTTAACTAAGCATCTCTATTGAAATGTTTTGGCTTGCTTGCTAGATAATATCGCTTGCTTGCTTGCAATAAATTTGTGTCACGACATCCATTGGAAGTAAGTTGTTGCTGCGGCATTGACGATGGGCAACAATGACACAGGGTTGCGCAGGCGGCCACGATGGTGAAATGACACTGAGCTGTGGCGGCGACATCCACACGAGGTTGTAGCAACAATAACAACGAACAACATCTACACACGGTGGTGGATCTAGGCAATGTATATATACTAAATGTATGAACTGGATGCATGTATTTGAATATACTGGTGAACTATATGTATTTGAGTGTATGGAGGAATGTACAAATATTTGGATGCATGGATGAATTGTGTTTTTTTACAATCCATAAATGCTTAGCGATTGCGTTGGTGAGTATGCTCACGTTGCTACTACTAAGTGAATGGTAGTGACGTGGGTAAATCACCCACGCCATTGTTGTTTTGGTTAGTGGTGGCGTGAGTGAACAGTGCCACGCCACCGGTAACAAAAATACCAATGAGTGTGGCCCGCACGCCATCAGTATTTGGTTAACAATGGTGCCATATTAGTGACATCGACCCCTGACGCCAGCAAGGTTGTTCTTAGAACGCCACCACTAGCGTTTTCTGCATAGTGTTAGCATGAACGTCAATGTTTCAACCAATTTTTAAACACAGTTCATCATTTCGTGATTCCTCATATTGGAATTTTCACTCGAGGATTTCACAATTTTCCTTTTTCTCGGTGATGAGGGTTCGAGTTCCTTAATGGTGATGGTGTGCTTACTCACCATCTTCATAATCATGCGAAACATAGTGAGCTTCTTTCCTTTAAGGGATCACATGAACTTAGCTAGTTTAGCAAGCATAGGATCATCCATATCATCATCAACATCATGATTATCCTCCGCATCAAGATATTCTTCACTAGGAGTAGAAGGAGTGAAAAGAGGAGGGTCTGAATGTGGAGTTACGTTAACCTTGTCAGAAGAGTTTGGCTCTTGCAATCTTCCATCATGGCCTTAGCCATTAGACACTTTCGAGCGTTACCCTTGTAGTCTATCATGTAGTTGTAAGTGACAACATCGCCACTCTTGTTGACTGGCCTCAAGGTGTTTTCAGAATCTCGAGCTACTCCGGCGACACCACTAACATCATCCGGATCAGATTCTTCTTGAGCAAACATTGCCTTCCCATCTCTATTTTTGAGTTTTGAGTTCAAATGGTTTGGTAACTTCTTCTTAGGGAAGGTCTTGGGGAACCTTGGTTTATCTTCCCTCTACTCATAAGTACACTTGTTGGATAAGTGGTTGGTTTCATCACAGTTATAAACCTTTCTCACTTTGTTCTTCTCGAATGTTCCTTTGAATTTTCTTGCACTAAACTTCTTGACAAAGAGGGCAATGTCTTCACATGATGGGCTCTCGTCAGAGTCAATCTCATCACCGTCTTCATCATCATCTTCTTCTTCACTTTTCTCTTCTTCACATACGTGTTTGGTCTTCAAATCAAGATTGATCTCAAATACACATTTGGATATTTGTTTTTTTCACGACTTGCTTAATATACTAGTGTTTCAGCAGAGACTGCTAACTTAACTTTTTCCTAGAGTTTTAAGTTACATCCATCCACAACTTGACAATGGACTATGCCTTGGATTGCTAATTTTGTGTGAACAAGTTTCACTACGTCTTAACCAGTACTTGGCTACTAGTAGGCTACCTCCCGGTTTCAATGTATCTCGCTGGACGACCACTTGTTCACAGTGTGGCATCAAGCTGGCAATGGTTAACTGTTACCCACGTACCGGTGGGTAATTACTCTATCAGGGGACGAGTATGTGCCAGCTTTAATTCCCACATGCAAACTAGTGGGTCAAATACCTTACCCAACGCGCGGGATGGGGATGGGATAACATTACCCATGCCAGTTACATGCCTTAACCGTGAAGGCCTTACACATGTGGGCTCAAAAATTAGTAGACACCATGTAATTCCCGCCATTACCCACCAAAATTTCCACCCATCCTAGCTCTTTGGCCAAATAACCCTAAGAAATCCTTAACCTAGCCACACCATATTCTGCACACTACAAAAAGGAAACACTTCTGTGATGATACATGTTTGTCAGAGTAGGTCACGATTTCTGTCATGCTTGTACATCCATGACGATTTTATGACAAAATCAAGATAGTAATGCATGATGTCATAGAAGTGTTCCATGACAATACTGAAATTATCATCACAGAAGTGTCCACTTCGATGACAATAAATGGCGCATCAAGGAAGTGTTTTCGTCAAGGGTAACAGACACATGGAATCCACCGTAACGGATCGTGGTTAAGCTATTGGGTTCGGTTTTGGATCCGATAACCCGCTAACAGCCATGACCAATCGCGATTTTCAACATGTAAAATTCTCATTGGCCGAAGGAACCACGTGTCAGCTCCGGGATGGTACAAATGTCATTCATCTAATGGGCGAGATGCGCCCATGATATGTTGACATGTGGACTGAACCAAAAGTGACCCACAAAGATTAAATGGGTCAGCCCAACTAAAGGCCCACAAGATTTTGCAGACACTAGTGGGCCGACCCATTAACAGGCTACTATGTTTTGGGCCAAATTCCGACCCATATTAGATGCAGCCCATTTCGCAATCACAGGACTCGATGTCGGTGGAGAGAGTCATGAGATGCTCAAGGAGCTATTTGGTGGATTCACCTTTCTCCATACAGAAGTATTGCAATTAACCTTTGGCAATTTCATATTGAGCAAGCCGGAGAGGTGAGGTACCGGTCTTGGTCCTCACAATGCATTCCCATAATTCCTTTTGCACTTGTGATGTGTATGTAAGGTATCATTTGCTTATCATTCATTCCTATCCTTATTCACATGATTGCGGTGTCGTTGAGATGCTTGTCATATGTTTCTCTTGCTGTGAGATTCTTTCGACCGAGAGGTTGTAGCCATGCTCCAATATGTCCAACATCTCATCATTGGCGAACCTAAAATGATCATGCATGCCAACTCTCCACAAAGCAAAATCAGCATCGTCATCAAGCAAAGGAGGTTTACCCCCAGGGTTATACTTTGGTTTCTCTACTTGAGGTTTTGCATGAAGCCATGGAAGACCAGAGTGATCACTACTAGGAGGTTGTTGGCCTAAATTAGGAATAGGCGCAGCGGGCCTCAAAGCCACACCACCCGAATTGGCAAGTGGTGTGAGCATCGTGGATAATGCGGTTAACCTCATTTGGATCAAGGCCTCAAGAGAATCATCATGCTCCTCCTTTTTGCCTAGCAAGGGCCCTTTCCAAATCCTCAGAAGTGAAGGACTTGACTTCTGAAGAAGTCGTGCCCTTCACCTTCGGATCTACAACAAGGGGAGTCCCATCAAGGTCCATCTCGCTCTAGGGAGGTTAAGCCATAAGAATAGAGCACGAGTATCTAATACCAATTGAAAGGATCAAGATGGACCTAGGGGGGGTGAACATGTACAATTATAAATTTTAATTCTTACTTAAAAAATTTAGGCTATAATGCGGAATATGAAGGTGAGCCTAACAATTGCAAAGACGATAAAATGAGCTAAGCAAAGTGACCAAGTACTACAAGTATATAAATAAGCAAGCACAATATAAGACAAGTAAAGACTAAGACACAAGTAACTACAAGTAGGGAGCTAGGGTTAGGAATAACCGCAGCTCCAAGAGACGAGGATGTATGCCGATGTTCACTTCCTTGGAGGGAAGCTACATCACCGTTTAGAGAAGTGGATGTTACCACGAAGGCACACCAACGCCACAAATGCTCACCCTATTCTCACTTTGAGATATCACCACGAAGGCGATTCTCAACCGTAGTGGTAGACCTTGGGTTGGTCTCCCAACCCTCACAAACTTTCCGGGGGGTAATCATAAAGGTTTGATTCCTCACTGAAGAACTCCTACCGCCTACAGTCTCCAACCTCCAGGAGTAACAAGAACAAGGGAACCTCTCAAAACTTGATCAAATCACGAATTCCTTTGAGGGACGATCTATCTTTTGATAGGAACAACACTCAATAATCCTCACAAATACACTCGGGATCTAGGAATGGGTGAAAACAAGAGAGAGTGGGAGAGAAAGGTGTTCTTGGAATCTTTTCACCATGTTGGACAAACCCCACTCGAGGTGGAAGAAGGATATATATAGTGATAGTGTGAAAATGGCCAGTGGAGGTCACTTAATCTACGCAAATGTGAGATGTCCGAAGGAGACCAGATATCCGGACAAAAAAGGAGGGCCGAACATCCGACTAGAGTTGATCGTCCAGCCACTAGAGAGTGGAGTGGTTCAGCACAACAGCATAGAGAACCGACAACACGGAGTGCGGACGTGTGGAGAACGTCAGCCGTCCGGTGCATGGTCGTTCAAAGAGGACCGGAAATCTGTCATTTTGGCTCTATGACGTGGCATCAGATTTCCGGTCACCCACGGACGTCCGGAAGCCGATCGTCCAAAAGGACAAGAAATCCATGGATTTCTTTCTGTAACGTGGCACCGGATTTCCGGAGAACATCCGTCAACTGGAGTACTGTGACACGCCGGTCGTCCAAACAAGGCAGAGGTCAACATCACAACCAAGGTAAGAACTCCACCAAGAAATTTTCCTAGATTTTGAGCAAGTCTTTTGCGAGAACCAATGATCTCCTCTTAATAGTGCGGGATCCCTATAGTCAAGAGAAAACGAAAGGAGCTAGAGCTTTTTTGTCTTGTTTCTCCATACTTTGAGCATCTTGAATATGTTAGTAATGATCCGCACAATAATCTTTTGGGAACTAAACTTGAGATGCACTTGACAAATATGATTATTTCCCTATATGAATGTTGTCAACAATATCAAAATATGATTAAGGGCGTGGTTGCACTTTCAGCCATCTCAAGGCGGAGCTTGGGCAGGGGCACTTTTCCTCTCCGTGTTGGGAACATAGCATGCAATTTCAAAAAAACTACTATGCTCATGCAAGATCTATATAGGAGAAGCATAACAACGAGACGGGGATAGTGTGTCCATGTACCCTCGTAGACCGAGAGCGGAAGCATTAGATTAACACCGTTGATGTAGTCGAACGTCTTCGTGATTCAACTGATCAAGCACCGAACGTACGACACCTCCGAGTTCTGCACATGTTCAGCTTGATGACATCCCTCGAACTCTTGATCCAGCAGAGTGTCGGGGAAGAGTTCCGGTAGCACGACGGCGTGGTGACGGTGATGGTGAAGTTGATCACGTAGGGCTTCGCCTAAGCACTACGACCATATGATCTGAGGAGTAATCTATGGAGGGGGGCACCGCACACGGCTAAGAACAATTGATGTGCTTTGGGGTGCCCACTGCCTATGTATATAAAGGAGGAAAGGGAGGAGGCCGGCCCTAGGGGTGCCATGGGGGCGGGAGTCCTACTAGGACTCCAATAATAGTTGGATTCTCCCCATTTTTTCCCTTTTGTGGAGATGGAAAGAAGGAAGGGAGAGGGAAGAGGAGAAGGAAAGGGGGGCACGCCCCCTCCCTAGTTCAATTCGGACTCCCTATGGGAGGGGGGCGCGGCCACCCCTTGTGGGCTGCCTTCCCTCTCCCCTATGGCCCATGTAGACCCAATACTCCCCTCGAGGGGGGGGGGGTCCGGTAACCTCCCGGTACTCCGAAAAATACCAGAAATGATCCGGAACTATTCCGGTGTCCGAATATCATCATCCAATCTTTATCTCTCAACTATTTTGAGATTCCTCGTCATGTCCGTGATCTCATCCGGGACTCCGAACAATCTTCAATCGCAAAAAATGCATAACTCATAATACAAATCATCATCGAACGTTAAGCGTGCGGACCCTACGGGTTCGAGCACTATGTAGACATGACCGAGACATATCTCCGGTCAATAACCAATAGCAGAACCTGGATGCTCATATTCGCTCCCACATATTCTACGAAGCTCTTTATCGGTCAAACCGTAATGACAACATACGTTATTCCCTTTTTCATTGGTATGTTACTTGCCTGAGATTCGATCGTCAGTACCTTCATACCTAGTTCAATCTCTTTATCGGCAAGTCTCTATACTCGTTCCGTAATGCATCATTCCGCAACTAACTCATTATTCACATTGCTTGCAAGGCTTCTTATGATGTGCATTACCGAGAGGGCCCAGAGATACCTCTGCGATTCTCGGAGTGACAAATACTAATCTTGATTTATGCCAGCCCAACAAACAACTTCGGAGATACCTGTAGCGCGTCTTTATAATCACCCAGTTACGTTGTGATGTTTGATAGCACACAAGGCATTTCTCCGGTATCCGGAAGTTGCATAATCTCATAGTCGGAGGAATATGTATTTGACATGAAGAAAGAAATAGCAGTAAAATTGAACGATCAATATGCTAAGCCAAAGGATGGGCCATATCCATCACATCTTCCTCACAATGATGTGATCCCGTTAATCAAATGACAACACATGTCTATGGTTTAGGAAACTCAACCATCTTTGATTGACAAGCTAGTCTAGTAGAGGCTTACTAGGGACACCGTGTTTTGTGTATGTATCCACAAATGTATCAAGTTTCCGCTTAATACAATTCTAGCATGAATATAAGACATTTATCATGATATAAGGAAATATAAATAACAACTTTATTATTGCCTCTAGGGCATATTTCCTTTAGTATCCCACTTACACTAGGGTCAATAATCTAGATTACATAGTAATGATTCTAACACCAATGGAGTCTTGGTGCTGATAATGTTTTGCTCGTGGAAGAGGCTTAGTCAACGGGTCTGCTACATTCTGATCCGTATGTATTTTGCAAATCTCTATGTCAACCTCCTTGACTTGATCACAGATAGAGTTGAAGCGTCTCTTGATGTACTTAGTTCTCTTGTGAAACCTGGATTCCTTCGCCAAGGCAATCACTCGAGTGTTGTCACAAAAGATTTTCATTGGACCCGATGCATGAGGTATTACACCTAGATTGAATATGAACTCCTTCATCCAGAATCCTTCATTTCTACTTCCGAAGCTACTATGTACTCTGCTTCACATGTAGATCCCGCCACGAAGCTCTGCTTCGAACTGCACCAACTGACATCACCACTGTTTAATAAAATCATGTATCCGGTTTGTGACTTAGAGTCATCCGTATAAATTTCAAATCTAGCATCAATGTAACCATTTACAACGAGCTCTTTTTCACCTCCATAGACGAGAAACATATCCTTGGTCCTTTTCAGGTACTTCAGGATGTTCTTGACCGTTGTCCAATGATCCACTCCTAGATTACTTTGGTACCTCCCTGCTAGACTTATAACAAGGCACACATATGTCTGGAGCACATCATTGCATACATGATATAACTTATGGCTGATGCATCTTTATCTTACGCAGTGGTCGGGCATTGAGTCTGACTCAACTTCATACCTTGTAACACAGGCAACAACCCTTTCTTTGACTGATCCATTTTGAACTTCTTCAAAACTGTATCAAGGTATGTGTTGTGAAAGTCCAATTAAGCGTCTTGATCTATCTCTATAGATCTCGATGCCCAATATATAAGCAGCTTTACCGGGGTGTTTCATTGAAAAATTCTTATTCAAGTATCGTTTTATGCTATCCAGAAATTCTACATCATTTCCAATCAATAATATGTCATCTACATATAATATCAGAAATGCTACAGAGCTCCCTCTCAATTTCTTGTAAGTATAGGTTTATCCAAAGGTCTGTATAAAACCATATGCTTTGATCACCTCATCAAAGTGTATATTCCAACTCCGAGATGCTTGCACCAGTCCATAGATGGATCGCTGGAGCTTGCATACTTTTTTAGCACCTTTAGGATCAACAAAACCTTCTAGTTGCAGTATATACAACTCTTCTTTGAGAAATCCATTAAGGAATGCAGTTTTGACATCCATTTGCCAGATTTGATAATCATAAAATGCGACAATTGCTAACTTGATTCGGACAGACTTAAGCATCACTGCAGGTGAGAAGGTCTCATCGTAGTCAACTCATTGAACTTGTCGAAAACCTTTCGTAACAAGTCAGCCAAAGTCCATACTTTGTTTTCCTACATGGAACCCATCTTAGATTTCATGGCCTCAAGCCATTTTGGGCAATCTGGGCTCATCATCGCTTCCTCATAGTTCATAGGTTCATCATGGTCTAGTAACATGACTTCTAGAACATGATTAACGTACCACTCTGGTGCAGAATGTACTATGGTTGACCTACGAGGTTCGGTAGTAACTTGATCTGAAGTTTCATGATCATCATCATTAGCTTCCTCACTAATTGGTGTAGGCATCACGGGAACAATTTTCTGTGATGAGCCATTTTCGAATTCGAGAGAAGGTATAGTTACCTCATCAAGTTCTACTTTCCTCCCACTCACTTCTTTCAAGAGAAACTCCTCTAGAAATGACCCATTCTTAGTAACATAAGTCTTCCCTTCAGATCTGTAATAGAAGGTGTACCCAACAGTTTCTTTTGGGTATCCTATTTAGACGAACTTCTCTGATTTGGGTTCGAGCTTATCAGGTTGAAGTTTTTTCACACAAGCATCACAACCCCAAACTTTAAGAAATGATAGCTTAGGTTTCTTTTCAAACCATATTTCATACAGTGTCGTCTCAACGGATTTAGATGGTGTACTATTTATCGTGAATGCAGTTGTCTCTAATGCATAACCCCAAAATTATAGTGGTAAATCGGTATGAGACATCATAGATCACACCATATCTAATAAAGTATGGTAACGACATTCGGACACACCATTACATTGTGGTGTTCCAGGTGGCGTGTGTTCCGAAACTATTCCACATTATTTTAAATGAAGACTAAACTCGTAACTCAAATATTCGCCTCTGCGATCAGATCCCAGAAACTTTATTTTCCTGTTATGACGATTCTCTACTTCACTATGAAATTCTTTGAAATTTTCAAATGTTTTAGATTTGTCTTTAATCAAGTAGATATACCCATATCTGCTCAAATCATCTGTGAAGGTCAGGAAATAACGATACCCACCGCGAGCCTCAACACTCATCGGACCGCATACATCAGTATGTATTATTTCTAATAAGTTAGTTGCTCACTCCATTTTTCCGGAGAACGGAGTTGTAGTCATCTTGCCCATGAGGCACGGTTCATAAGTATCAAATTATTCATAATCTAGTGATTCCAAAAGCCCATGTGCATGAAGTTTCTTCATGCACTTTACACCAATATGACCTAAACGGCAGTGCCACAAATATGTTGCACTATCATTATAAACTTTGCATCTTTTGGCTTAAATATTATGAATATGTGTAACACCACGATCGAGATTCAACAAAAATAGACCACTCTCAAGGGTGCATGACCATAAAAGATATTACTCATATAAATAGAACAACCACTATTCTCTGATTTAAATGAATAACCGTCTCGCAACAAACAAGATCCAAATATAATGTTCATGCTCAACGCTGGCACCAAATAACAATTATTTAGGTCTAAACCTAACCCCGAAGGTAGATGTAGAGGTAGCGTGTCGACGACGATCACATCGACTTTGGAACCATTTCCCACACGCATCGTCACCTCGTCCTTAGCCAATCTTCGTTAAATCTGTAGCCCCTGTTTCAAGTTACAAATATGAGAAACCGAACGAGTATCAAATACCCAGGCGCTACTACGAGCATTAGTAAGGTACACATTAATAACATGTATATCAAATATACCTTTGTTCACTTTGCCATCCTTCTTATCCGCCAAATACTTGGGGCAGTTCCGCTTCCAGTTACAATTCCCTTTGCAGTAGAAGCACTCAGTTTCAGGCTTGGCTCCAGACTTGGGTTTCTTCCCGGGAGTAGCAACTTGCTTTCTATTCTTCTTGAAGTACCCCTTCTTTCCCTTGCCTTTTTTCTTGAAACTGGTGGTCTTGTTAACCATCAACACTTGATGCTCGTTTTTCATTTCTACTTTTGCAGCTATGAGCATTGCAAAGAGCTCGAGAATTGTCTTCTCCATCCCTTGCATATTATACTTCATCACGAAGACTTTATAGCTTGCCGGCAGTGATTGAAGAACTCTTTCAATAACACTGTCGTCCGGAAGATTAACTCCCAGCTAAGTCAAGTGGTTATGGTACCCAGACATTCTGAGTATGTGTTCACTGACAGAACTGTTCTCCTCCATCTTGCAGCTATAGAACATGTTGGAGACTTCATATCTCTCAACTCGGGCATTTGCTTGAAATATTAACTTCTACTTCTAGAACATCTCATATACTCCATGACGTTACAAACGTCATTGAAGTCCCGATTCTAAGCCGTAAAGCATGACACACTGAACTATAGAGTAGTCATCAGACCGCGCCTGCCAGACGTTCAAAGCGTATACGTTAGCGGGAGGGGGCATGTCACCTAGCGGTGCATCAAGGACATAATTCTTCTGTGCAGCAATGAGGATAATCCTCAAGTTATGGACCCGGTCCATTTAGTTGCTACCATTATCTTTCAACTTAGATTTATCTAGGAATGCATTAAAATTCAAGGAAACGGTAGCACAGGCCATTGATCTACAACACAGATATGCAAAAAAGTACCAGGACTAAGTTCATGATAATTTAAGTTCAATTAATCATATTACTTAAGAACTCCCACTTAGATAGACATCCCTCAAGTCATCTAAATGATCCCGTGATCCAAATCAACCAAACCATGTCCGATCATCACATGAGATGGAGTAGTTTTCAATGGTGACCATTTTAAGTTGATCATATCTGCTATATGATTCACGCTCGACCTTTCGGTCTCCAGTGTTCCGAGGCCATGTCTGTACATGCTAGGCTCGTCAAATTTAACCCGAGTATTCTGCATGTGCAAAACTGTCTTGCACCCATCGTATGTGAACATAGAGCTTATCACACCCGATCATCATGTGGTGTCTCAGCACGACGAGCTATCGCAACGGTGCATACTCAGGGAGAACACTTCTACCTTGAATTTTTAGTGAGGAATCATCTTATAATGATACCGTCGTACTAAGGAAAATAAGATGCATAAAAGATAAACATCACATGCAATCAAAATATGTTACATGAGATGGCCATCATCATCTTGTGCTTTTGATCTCCATCTCCAAAGCATCGTCATGATCTCGATCGTCACCGGCTTGACACCATGATCTTCATCGTAGCATCGTGGTCGTCTCACCAACTATTGCTTATACTACTATCGCTAACTCATAGTGATAAAGTAAAGCAATTACATGTCGTTCATAATTCATACAATAAATAGGCAACCATAAGGCTCCTGCCAGTTGCCGATAATTTAAAAAAACTTTATCATCTCATACAATAACGTATAACTCATCACGTCTTGACCATATCACATCACAACATGCCCTGCAAAAACAAGTTAGACGTCCTCCACTTTGTTGTTGCAAGTTTTACGTGGCTGCTACGGGCTTCTAGCAAGAACCGTTCTTACCAATGGCACAAAAACCACAATGGTGATTTATCAATTTTGCTGTTTTAACCTTCAACAAGGACCGGCCGCAGTCAAATTCAATTCAACTAAAGCAAGAGAGACAGACACCCGCCAGCCACCTTTATGCAAACAAGTTGCACGTAACGGTGGAACCGGTCTCATGAACGTGGTCATGTAATGTTGGTCTGGGCCGCTCCATCTTACAATACCATCGAATCAAAATAAGATGTTGGTGGTAAGTAGTATGAACATCACCGCCCACAACTCTTTGTGTTCTACTCGTGCATATCATCTACACATAGACCTTGCTCATGATGTGTGATAGCCTGGCTTATTAGGGATGATAGACTACTCATATTAATAAGGAATTCCTTCTTTTCCGAGAGCCCACTCGGATAGAACTCCAAAGTTAAGCGTGCTCAGCTTGGAGTAGTTTCAGGATGGGTGACCGACCGGGAAGTTGCTCCCGGGGCGCATGAGTGAGGACAAAGTGCGTAGAAAAGACTAGTATTGATCTATGGGGCCAGTGTAGATCCCGCCAGGAGTAACGACCACAGGTGGGTGTGTCCGCGGAGTTACCAGTTGGTATTAGAGCCGACCCTCGCAGTTACACAGATGTTTGCGGACAGGTGCTCGGTCATGTTGTTCATGACGTTTGTGAGCCATCGTGGCACACAACATGGCACATGTATCGGACTGGATGCACAGACGTTTGTGCCAAGAGGGAACGTTCCTGTGGCCCGACGAGGACGTCGGTTCCTCTGAGTGCGGGTGTATGTGATAGCCTGGCTTATTAGGGATGATAGACTACTCATATCTCTACTCCTAATGGAGCAGTTGGTAGTCTTTGTTCCAGGTTTTTTTTCGTCCCACCTCATCTGGTTTTTTTTCGTCCCACCTCGTCTGGTTTTTTTTCAACCGGTTTTTTTCGCTACAATTAACCCACCCCAACCCCACCCCACTCACCGCACGCAGTCAGGTTCCGTTTCCCCCCTTACGTCCCCGATTCATGCATGACAATCAATTCTTTCCAAACGCAATCATGCATGACAATCAATTCTTTCCAAACGCAATCAGTTAACTTAAGGTAACCAGACACAATCAATTCATTCATAACGCAATAAAAATTTCCTAATTTTTCCAAAGTTTCCTAACTAGACACGTTATAAATGGGCAGGAACCGATAACACGTTACCAATTAATAAAGTTTAGTTTTATGACCATCAATTCCAAATCCTAATTTTCCTAATGCATTGACAATCAATTCTTTCCAAACGCAATAATGCATGACAATCAATTATTTCCAAACGCAATCAATTAACTTAAGGTAACCAGACACAATCAATTCATTCATATCGCAATAAAAACTTTCCTAATTTTCCAAAAGTTTCCTAACCAGACACGTTATAAACGAGCAGGAACCGATAACACGTTACCAATTAATAAAGTTTAGTTTTATGACCATCAATTCCAAATCCTAATTTTCCTAATGCAATGACGTTTGCCTTTTCTAAGAACCAATCAATAAGTATGACGCCTCTGCTAGATATCGCGGCACCTCCGGCCTTCGCTGCCACGAACCCTTCCATCGGCGCACGACCTAAATGTCCACACCACATCCTAATGGCCGCACCATGCCGTCCCCATCATGAGACCTTCGTGCTCGCCAACGACCACCGTGGAGCCTCCTTTCCCTCTGCTTCGGCTGCCCCGAGCGTGTACGCCATGGACCAAGGAGGCAGCTAATCACGGGCATGCAGACGCATGATCTCGATGGTGATTGCCGATCGCGCGAGTTCTCCATGCAGCCCTTGTTATTTTATTTTTCCTAATTTCCCATCGTGATTAGCACCATGCATAAACAGCAGATCGCGGGTACACGGCTGCTGCATACCTAATCGGGCTGATCCTGTCCGTAATGCATGTAGCCCACGTCCTTGTACTCCTTTTCTTCTTCCTAATTTCAATTGTGAGTTTGTCAATCCCGGGCCCTGATTACGAGTCAGATATGTGACGTTGCTTCGCTCCCGTCTCCAGGCACTCGATTCACTCAAGAACATGGACTTCGCCGAGCGCCTCCGGCCACACACAAGCGGCCGCCGGGAATACTGACAGTAGCAGACAAGGAACTTCCTAGGTTGGATCGGAATTAATCAACAAATTAATTTTGGATTGATCTTCTATAGATCAAGGGTAACCTCTTTTCTATTATTGTTTAGTTCTTTTTTTTTGGGAAAAATACTTAGTTTGTCGATCGAAGACAGAATTGTTACTGATATCTGGATCATGAAACAAGATTTAGTGTTTTAAACACTGACACTATTTCGTACATAATTTTGAGATGACATCAACATTAAAGTATGGGCTACATCAGATGACCTCGATGTTGCTTTACCTGCTTCTAAGTATGGGAGATCATTTGCTTATTCTCCAGTGAACACTTTGAATAGGTATGTTTTTCTAGAATAGGTTAAACTTTAAATGTGGAGTTTTTTATGGTTATGCTAGAGATCCATTTGTTATGATAATAAGTGGTGGCTCTTTTTTTCATGTGGATTAAATTTGCAACTACTGAAGTTCTTAGATGTCTCGGTTGCAAGCTATGACATTGTTAACTTAGAATATATCTTTGAAATTTGCCAGTTTACTTATTCATTGTTTTAATTTACCTGTCCCATGTTGATGGTGGTTTAATATAGTGGATTAAAATTGGTAGAACTTGTTATTTTGCCCGTAATAAGTATATGCACTTTGGAGTACTTTTGCCACTAATTCTTTCATTTGGTTGAGGCCACAGGTCAGCACCATTGCCTTGTTCATATGAGTACAAGATCAATGGTTATGTACATATGAAACAATGTGTACTGGAGGGGGGAAATGATCACCAGAAGAAACAAAATATGAAGGGACACGACCCAGCGTAAGAGTTATTCACCTGTGCTAAACGATGATCCTTGTTCATCTATAGAGCTCTTCCTTTCTCTTCTCTAGATCTAAAGATTTCCTACAAGTGTTTTTGCAATATCTCAAGTTCAGGGACCAATCAGTTGTGGTCAAGAGATTTTCTGCACGTGTTTTTTTTGCTAAACGACGATCCATTACAACCAAGCAAAAAACATTAGATGGTTCTGAAAAGGAGTCTGAAGTACTCCTGGTTGTTGTATACTCTTGGATGTATCTACTGCAGGTCAGAAGCCTAATTATGTTGCTATCCTAATCATGTAGCAGTACTATTAAGCATCTATTTGCGACTACACAGTGTATAGTCAAGTTCCATGATAAAAAAGACTCGGTGAAGAAATATATCATGATAGTCAAGTTTCATTGATTTCAGAGGTCCCATATGCCTGTAAAGAAAATAGCAGAGAAGTTTCAATGGTGGAAATAGATAGTGGTTACATGATTGAAGCATAGTTTTCAGAATCTGAAATAATATCACCTGAACACAATATTTTGCAAGTAATTTCACTTTGAAGGAACTATAAAGTTTTGCCTTCTAAGTAATCCATTCATAAACTATTTTCCTCAGAAAGAAGGCCACTCCAGTAGGGTTCAAGAATAGATATTTCAGAATCTATGAAACACCTGAGCTAGACTGGAAACTGTAATCATCAAGATAAAGCTGCCATTTTTTTATGAAGTTGTCTACAGTCTTTTTATCACGGAAAAACCTAATGGACTCACTCCTCCTTTGGTTGGTTTTTATATAAGAGCAAAATGTACTTCAAATAGTTCCACACTGTTGCACAGAGTTATCTGAATTCTTTAGATCAGCTCTGCTTGACCTCTGTAGGAAATATACCATAATATTTTATATATTATATTACGACGTCTTTAAGTTGTTATTAGCTATAATCAAAATCAAAATTAACAAATGGCATCTTGGTCATTGAACAATCAATAACCAATAACAGATGAAATGGCTTGAATATATCAGTTTCCACTATAGATTTTGTTGCTAAGTCTTTTGTTTAGTCTTAGTTGCTTTGTCTTTTGCTTCCAACACACCAGTTCCCACTGTATAGATTTTGTTGAAATGGCTTGAAGATCACAACTATCAAATACCTAGGACAAATTACACAAAAAGTGTCTAGAAAACTAAATACTGTTTGCTATCAGGATGATGGATTTTATTTTTAATAAAAAAACTACAACATATGTGTGTATAAGGAGAGCAATATACCTTTTGGTGATCAAGAACATACTTGGCAGTTTAAGTCGAGCAGTTCACGCTGATAGTTTCTTAATAAAAATGCAACCTGCACAATAAATTATTTTTACTATCTTGCAAATACACTGAAAAGAACAAAGATACACAACACAAATTTTTTAAGGGTGTGTACTGATAAAACAGAGATGCTACATCGACGGAGCCTTACAGGGTTTTACAGGGCTTGTTTAAGGTGGCAAATTGTGATTGGACAAAGGGATGGGAGGGGCCCCACCCACCTAAAAATCAGGGGGGGATGTTTACTTAGTTTGGAAGGGGTGTGTAGAAGCCTGTATTACCCCGTACGTCTAGCATTTTTGCTGATAAAATTGCACATGGCGAACACTGAAAATATCCATAACCTTTGGAGTACTAATTATGCATGTGAAAAGATTCTTACTCGTACATACCTACATACTGCCTCTACTCCTCCTTGCGTGTGATGTAACCGCACGAGAAGGGGCCCTTTAGGGCAACATGAAATTGAGAGTTGTTTGTGTGCAATCAACATAACTGAAGAACCACAAGGAGAACTTAATGTTCAGAACAAGCAAACACTGATGTATAGCGGGATATCTTGCAGTTTTCAAGCAATTAAAAAACATCTATATCAGCAGCAAATGAGTAGAAGGTGGCTGTTCAGGATCATTGGCGTCAATCCTCTGGTGGCCATCACAATCGGAGAAGGTGGTGGCGCGACGGTGAGCAGCAATCCGTATTGCCGTTGTGGCCTTGTAGGTGCCCTCAGCGAGACGGTGTGTACTCCTTGGCGTGGATCGGCTGCGGTAGAAGACTTTGCCCGACGACGAGGGCGCCGCCTCGCCGCGCCACACCACTGTGCCAGATGTAGACCAGCGAGTCCCTCTGCACCAACCAGCCAGATCTGGTTGACCGGGATGCCAGAGTCGGCCGGTGCGCCGGCTTGGTCCCGATGCGGCGGCGCCAGAGTTTGTCGGGCAGAGAAGGAGGACGGCGACACCATGGCGGGGACAGGAGGATGCGGGCTACACGATCGAGGCAAGGAAGGCTATGTGGACAGAAGGGGACGGGCTCCACCAGTGGCGTGGAGGAGAGATGCGGGGAGAGGAGGGAACCGGCCAACGCCGTGGAGGGGAGAAGAATACGGGCTACGCTGTCGAGGAAAGGGAGGCGGCGGCGACATGATTAGTCAATAGTATGAATTATTGGAACACAGTGGTTGTAAGAAAAGAAAGTGAGAGGCGCCGCTGTGCGCCTGTGCGGTCTCTGTAGGTGAAAAAAAGTTTTACTCCTTGCCTCACCTTGGCAAAATAAACTGTCAGAGTAGGATTTTTCCTTCTCGAATACGCACGAGTGTGCGTACTATGGGCCTGTTTGGTTTGCAGCCTAAGCTTGCCATGCCTAACCTTAGTCGTGCCATAATAGTTTAGGTATGTGTTTGGTTTATTTCCACACTTGTGGCTAGCCACACTTTTCTAGCCACTTGGTCCACATGTCATAGGCTTAACTTTTTGTCAAATCTTACCACACTTGTGGTGGCCATTTTGTGAGCCACATTTTTTGTGGCAGCCACACTTTGCCTAAGCTTAGTTGTGGCAAAGTTAGCCATGAACCAAACAAGCCCATATATATATATTAAAGGAGAGGATGGGGAAAGGAACCCCTCCATGTTGGCGAATGTATGTTACAATGTTACATGTGGACCAACTCCACCGGTCAAGCCGGAACAAACTACTCTAACGTAACTCCTCACATCGGCTCACCGAGCTAGCCCTCCAAAGAGAGACTCTACCTTACCTTTTAAGATTCCGGCATGTTTCCATGCGCGCCACTCGGCTTCAATTCTATCCACGAGCACCTGTGAAGATACGGGGCGTCGTTAAAGACGATCGCGTTCCGGTGCTTTCATATCTCCCACACTATGAGTAGTAAGATTGCTCGTGTATCCTTTGCTCTGGAACCAATCATACCTGTGACGGTGCACCAATCCCGCAATCTCGAGTCGCGGCTCAGCGTCCACTGTGGTCTATCTAAGGTTCGACAGATGACAGACCAAATCTCTCTCGCGAATAAGCAACCCAGGAGAAGGTGATTAATGGTCTCCTCGTGCTAAGTGCAGAAGAGGCACGCGTCATGATGGTCCAATCCACGCTAAGCAAGCTTGTGCGAGGTCCAACACCTATTGTGCATCGCGAGCCATAGACGGAACCTGCATTGAAGTGGGGCCTTGGATTTCCATGTAAATTCCACTGCGTGCTCCACCTCGCGTCCCATGAAGGTTTTTCTGGCAAATAAAAACTGTTTTGTTAGTCAGTTTTGTTTATATACTTGTACTCTAATATAGAGGACCCGTAATATAAAATATCATTTGTATTTTTATAAGTTTCACTTTTGTACATCAGAGATAATAGCTAATAGATTTGGGTGATACTTTAAAAAGATCAACTGGCATAAACACTGACATAACGATGAGAGACCGGACTGAAACACCACGAAATGAGGGCCACCATGAAGTGGATTTAAATTATGGATTGCCTTTAAAATTAAAATTTATATTCTTAGTCGGATCACCGCTCTGTTTGTTTACATCGTTAGGGCATCTTCAAAAGCGGACCCTCAAATATCCCACAAGCATCCGGACCGCGATATCCAGACGCAGTTTGTTGTCCAATAAGACCCTGCATCGGTCCGCCGACGGGTTCGGACACAATTTTTTTCCGCAAATTCGAGACAAACAAAGAGGATCTTTGCCGGAGCGCGGACATCCGACTGGCCGACAAAAAGCCACCACGTGCCCTTGTCTCGTGCAGGATGGGGGTAAGACCGATCTTATTCGGGGGAAGAAGAACGTGATCAATAACTGATTAGCATGATGTTTGGCGGAAGACTTCAAGCTAGCTAGCTTGATTTGGCAGAAGGGACACAGCTAGCTAGCCAAACATGATTTACTTAGTACAAAGCTGTAATTATTACTCCCTCTGTAAACAATTCTAAGAGTGTTTAGATCACTAAAGTAGTCATCTAAACACTCTTATATTTCTTTACAAAGGGAGTACTAAATACATGGTTTGTGCGAAATATTGGAACATCTACCGCCAAAAACACTGATGTTAATCTTTGTTTTCTCTCCAAAAGGCAATGCTTTTGCTGAGTGTGTGGCGGAAGCTGCTTGCAATGCATTGCATTGGTTGGCCGAAGGTGCATGTGACACGTTAGCTTTGTGTTGGCGGAAGGTGTTGTTTTGTTTCTTTTCTTAATTGACCATTGTTTAGCATGTTTAAAGTTAGACTGTTACGGACATTTGAGGGCTACGGTTGAATGGCCGGCTCCCACATCATTGTCTGCGCACTGGTTCCTGATCCATGGATGGATGTGGTGTCTGGTTTGCGGGTCAGCATTGAAGATGCCCTTAAATTATCTTTTTAATCAACTTACATTGCACCATGAAATGATTTTAATTATTACCCAATTGTTACTATTTATCTTTTCTATACATGTTTATACTAATTTCAGCCAAATACTTTAAAAGCCCGTGGCAACGCACGGGCATCCTACTAGTCAATAAGTAATTCCTGGATGGGGAGCCTGGCCTGCGCCGCCCCCACCTCCGCTTCCCCCTCACTTGATGAACTTCCAAGCTTGGCTTGCAGCCCAAGGACTCACAGTGATGCATGTGGTGACACCGGAGAACAACTTAGTCGACAATGCTGCTGATGCCTGGAATGATTCAATCACAGTCTCTGACGATAACAGCTCTGAAGAGTCTGCTACACCCATCTTGGGGACTGACGCTCTGGTTCCGGTTGCAGCACCCCCTATGCTTGTGACTGAAGAACATACTACTGACGCGCTGCTCCTCTCGGTTGAACTACAAGCTCAAGGTCTGCCCTTTGGTCTGACGGCCCAAGGAGAGGAGATGTTGCAGTTGCTTCTCAACGACCCCGTTCCTCGCAGGCAGCTTTCTAGCCGTATTACTGATGCCCAGCACCCTTTGTTGGCAACTATCGGGCCCTGGAATGGTGGTTATGGGCTGAGAAGGGACCACCTACAAGTTCAATTTTTGATCACACAAAACTCCTCTGGCATTCAGTTTGATCAGGTTTTTGGACAAATGCCAACTGTCAACTCTTCAGTTCAAATTGAAGATCTCTCTGACTCAGCCCCGGACCCCCTGCTCAGCTAGACGTGTTGAGTATGGAAGAACACTCAAACACCTTGATTGCTGGTTCTGATGTGCCAGATGACACCACTGAAGCCCCTATGCTCTTAGACCCCGAGGATCAGATGTTGGCCCCAGGCTCTGAGGTTCAGTTACTGGCACCGGATGCCATCAGCTCCCACAGCGCAAGATCTTCTTCTCCCCAGGCAGTGGTCTCTTCTAGAGGTAAGAGCAAATGCAAGGGTAAAGCTCCCATGGATGTCTCTCACCTTCGTCGCAGCGCTCGCTCCAACAAGTATGATGGTTTCAACATCTCACAGCCCTTCGACAATAAAATTGCAAAAACCAAGGTCAAAGCTCGACTCGTCCCATCAGCTCTGAAAGCTCTAGCGGCAGCTAGCAAGATCGAGGCAGTTTCCTCCTCCGCCTCTACTGATGCTGATCGTGGGATCGCCCCTCCACCACCTCTCTCCATCAATGCAATGCAGGCCATAGGAGTCCAACTATGTGCGGTTCCGGAGGAAGAAATCACGGCGGACATCCTCAACCAGAACGAGGAGGGGACGTCGAATGTTTCCTCTTAAATTTCCTCGTTTCTGCTTTTCTTATTTTTAAATGCGTCTGAACTCTTGGAATATCTTATGTTGGAATGTTCGTGGGCTGAATGCCACAGACAAGCACTTAGCACTATCTAATGCAGTTGCGACTAGCGATTGCTCTATCATATGTCTGCAAGAAACTAAGATGCAATCTTTTGATGCTGCTGTGATCCGGTCTATCTGTCCACGACGATTTGATAAATTTGCTTATGTGCCCGCGCAAGGGGCCTCGGGGGGATCGTCACGATTTGGAATAGTTCTGTTTTTTCGGGTGATATCATCTTTTCTGAACCTTTTGCTCTGGGAGTTCAGTTCACCTCTAGACAATCGCTACAAAAATGGGTTTTAATTAATATCTATGGCCCATGCCAAGGAGAAGCACGTGAAAATTATACTCAATGGCTATTTGATCTTACTATACCTACGGGTGAAGATTGGCTATTACTGGGGGATTTCAATTACATACGTTCTCCAGACAACCGTAACAAGCCTGGGGGGTAATTCTCAAGACATGTTTACTTTCAATGATTTCATCCGTACCCAAGAACTGATTGAACTACCCATTAAAGGGAGAACATATGCCTCGAGTAACATGCAGTCCAACCCTCTGTTAGAGCAGCTTGACTGGTTTTTTACATCAATGAGTTGGACGCACCGATATCCCAACACTATGATCAAACCGCTGGGTCGCCCTATTTCTGACCATATGCCTTGCAAAGTGGAAATCCAGACAAACATCCCCAAGAATAAGCTATTTCGATTTGAATCTTTCTGGATTGCCCATCCTGGTTTTATGGATGTAGTAGCGTCTGCTTGGTCTAAACCCATTAAATACGGTAAACACATCAATGCAGCCAGTATTCTCTGCCAAAAACTCAAGGCTGTCAGATTTGCTTTAAAAAAGTGGAGCAGGGATATTTCTCGATTAACAGTAGCCATTACAAACACCAACAAAGCTATTCTTGACATGGACACTTTTGAAGAACAAAGATGCCTGACTACTCAGGAAACAAACTTCAGAAATATTCTTAAGAAACATCTTCTGAGATTATTGTCATACCAAAAAGAATACTAGAAGAAACGATGCACAATTCGCTGGATTCGTTTCGGAGATGAAAATTCGAATTTTTTTCAAGCAGTTGCTACGGAGAGATACAGGAAAAACATTATAGCTTCACTTAAAACTTCTGATGATAATGTGGTTGAGGATCACAAAGGGAAAGAAGCCATCTTATTCACTGCTTTCAGCAAAAGGCTGGGCAGATCAAACCCCAACACAATGAAATTTGATCTTCGGAACATCATTACACTGGGCGAGGATCTGGACCACTTGACAGCACCCTTCACCCCAGCAGATATAGATCATGTCATCAAGGAAATGCCCCCCGACAAGGCACCCGGCCCTGACGGTTTTAATGATGCTTTTCTTAAGGCTTGCTGGCCCATCATCAAGGGTGATTTCTACCGTCTATGCGCAGAATTTCATGAGGGTTCTCTAAATATTGGCAGCTTGAATTATGGGCACATCACCCTGATCCCCAAAAATAACTCTCCGGAAATAGTTAATGACTACCGCCCTATTACTCTACTAAACTATTGTCTGAAGATCATAACTAAATTATTAGCCAATAGACTCCAGCGAGTTATTACCAGGCTAGTCAGCAGAAACCAATATGGCTTCATCAAGGGGAGATCCATTCATGACTGCCTTGGATGGGCGTTCGATTTTATCCACCAATGCCAGGCCTCCAAAAAAGACATAGTGCTTCTGAAGCTGGACTTTGCAAAGGCCTTTGATACGATTGATCACGAAGCCATGATTCTGATCATGCAACATATGGGGTTTAACTCCAGATGGATCCAATGGATAAGATGCACTATTGACTCTGGAAAATCATCAATCTTGCTCAACGGTGTTCCCAGGCGACAGTTTATGTGCAAGTGCGGAGTCAGACAAGGGGACCCCCTATCCCCACTGATCTTTGTCTTAGCTGCGGAACTATTACAAGCTGCGATCAACGATGCTATGAGAAAACAACTCCTCAAACACCCCCTAAGTAACTCCATCGGAGATAATTTCCCGGTTATCCAATACGCGGATGATACATTGATCATTATGCCAGCCTGCCTTACCCAAGCACACAAAATGAAGGAGATACTTACTGACTATGCCACGTCAATTGGACTGCACATCAACTTTCATAAATCAACGATGGTACCCATCAATGCAGCCCCTGCCCTTTGTCAAAGCATTGCTTCAGTGTTTGGCTGCTCGATCGCTTCCATGCCCTTCACGTATCTTGGCCTTCCCCTGGGAACCACAAAACCCACGATCCAAGACCTGACGCCAATAGTGTGTAAAGCTGAAAGGAAAGTCTCGGCCTCAATGCTGCTCATGTCCCATGCTGGTAGGATTGCCTTGATCAACTCTATAGTCACATCTTTAATCATATTCCCGATGGGTACGCTCAAGATACACCCCAAGATCCTCGAACAAATAGACAAGATCGGACGGAGATGTCTTTGGAGAAAGCAAACGGAAGATGGGATCAAATGCAACTCCCTAGTTGCATGGGACAGAGTATGCCAACCTAAGAAGGACGGAGGGCTCGGGGTGCTGGATCTTCGTACCCAAAATGATGCCATGCTGTTGAAATCTCTCCACAAGTTCTACAACAGATACGATGTTCCTTGGGTACAACTGATTTGGGAAAAATACTATGACAACAACATCCCGCATGCAATGGACCCCTGCGGCTCCTTTTGGTGGCGTGATATCATGCAACTCAGCCCGATTTTTCGCGGGATCACGACGGTTAAGGTTAGTAGAGGCAACACGGCCCTATTTTGGAAAGACTGCTAGAACCAAGACATACTTGCTGACTCATATCCTCGAGCTTACTCATACACTACCAAAGAAGATGTTTCAATACGGCAGTTTATTCAGATCACAGAACTGAGCATGGCTTTCCAACTTCCATTATCAATCGAAGCACGCGATGAACTGAGGGCAATCCAAAGTGCGACGATGGATGTTGACCTCACCAGCACTGGCCATGACGTTTGGTCCTACGTTTGGGGAAAGCAGGATTTCAAAACTAAAGATTACTACAAATTTTATTTTAGAGAGATCCAAGCACACCAAGCATATAAATGGCTGTGGAAGGCTATTAGTACACCAAAACTCAAAACCTTTGGCTGGTTTCTTCTTTCAGACAGGCTGAATACTCGAAACATGCTCAAGAGAAGACACTACAACATAGGGAACAACTACACGTGTCTATTGTGCAATAATCAGATTGAAGAAACGGTTGAGCACCTCTTCTTCCACTGTGAGTTCTCCAAAACATGCTAGAGAGTGTTGAAAATTTCTTGGCCAACACATGGGGATCGTTTGAAACTGTTGGAAATAGCAAAGATTAACTATAGAGGCAATCTATTCATGGAGGTGTTTCTCACAGCGTCCTGGGGATTTGGAAAGAACGCAACAACAAACTGTTCAGAGGAGCCCCCCCCACCATCGCATCCTGGAAGAAGAGGTTTAAGGAAGACTAAGGAAACCTAGTCTATAGGGCCGGGGATAAGAAAAAACCACTAATCACAGCGCTTGTAAACTCTGTTGTATAGAGATAGGTTGCTTGTAACATACCCACCCCCCCTCCCCACTACCCCCAAGGGTAGACCACTCTTGTATGTCTTGTAACCCTTTGTTGGAGTAATACAAGGAAAAGCAGTAGGGGTTCCCCTACTGTCCAATTTGTCAAAAAAAGGAATTCCTTCTTTTCTGGGAGCCCACTCAGATAGAACTCCAAAGTTAAGCATGCTCAGCTTGGAGTAGTTTCAGGATGGGTGACCGACCGGGAAGTTGCTCCCGGGTGCGCACGAGTGAGGACAAAGTGCGCAGAACAGACTAGTATTGATCTGTGGGGCTAGTCTAGATCCCGCCAAGAGTAACGACCACCAGCGGGTGTGTCCAGGGAGTTACATGATGCCACTATTGGGAACGTAGCATGCAATTTCAAAAAAATTCCTACGCTCACGCAAGATCTATCTTGGAGAAGCATAGCGATGAGACGGGAAGAGTGTGTCCACGTACCCTCATAGACCGAAAGCGGAAGCGTTAGCGCGGTTGATGTAGTTGAACGTCTTCGTGATTCAACCGATCAAGCACCGAACGTATGGCACCTCCGAGTTTTGCACACGTTCAGCTCGATGACGTCCCTCGAACTCTTGATCCAATGGAGTGTCAGGGAAGAGTTCTGGCAGCACAACGGTGTGGTGACGGTGAAGTTGATCACTTACGGCTTCGCCTAAGCACTACGACCATATGATCTGAGAAGTAAACTGTGGAGGGGGCACCACACATGGCTAAGAACAATTCATGTGCTTTGGGGTGCCCCTGCCCACGTATATAAATGAGGAAAGGGAGGACGCCCGCCCTAGGGGTGCTCCATGGGGGGAGTCCTACTCGGACTCCAATCCTAGTTGGATTTCGCCCCCCTTTTCCCTTTTGTGTAGATGGAAAGAAGGAAGGGAGAGGGAAGAGGAGAAGGAAAGGGGTGCGCCCCCTCCCTAGTCCAATTCGGACTCCCTATGGGAGGGGCGCACGCCCCCCCCCTTGTGGGTTGCTTCCCCTCTCCCCTATGGCCCATGTAGGCCCAATACTTCCCCGGGGGGTTCCGGTAACTTCCAGGTACTCCGAAAAATACCCGAAACGATCCGAAACCATTCCGGTGTCCGAATATCATCGTCCAATATATCAATCTTTATCTCTCAACTATTTCGAGATTCGTCGTCATGTCCGTGATCTCATCCGGGACTTTGAACAATCTTCAGTCACAAAAAACACATAACTCATAATACAAATCATCATCGAACGTTAAGCGTGTGGACCCTATGGGTTCGAGAACTATGTAGACATGATCGAGACATATCTCTGGTCAATAACCAATAGCGAAACTTGATGCTCATATTGGCTCCCACATATTCTATGAAGATCTTTCTCGGTCAAACCGTAATGAGAACATACGGTATTCCCTTTGTCATTGGAATGTTACTTGCCTGAGATTCGATCGTCGGTACCTTCATACCTAGTTCAATCTCATTACCGGCAAGTCTATTTATTCGTTCCGTAATGCTTCATTCCGCAACTAACTCATTAGTCACATTGCTTGTAAGGCTTCTTATGATATGCATTAGGCTCAGAGATACCTCTCCGATACTCTGAGTTACAAATCCTAATCTTGATCTATGACAACCCAAGAAACACCTTCGAAGATACCTGTAGAGCATCTTTATAATCACCCAGTTATGTTGTGACGTTTGATAGCACACAAGGCATTCCTCTGTTATCTGGGAGTTGCATAATCTCATAGTCGGAGGAATATGTATTTGACATGAAGAAAGCAATAGCAGTAAAACTGAACGATCAATATGCTAAGCTAACGGATGGGCCATATCCATCACATCTTTCTCCCAATGATGTGAACACGTTAATCAAATGACAACACATGTCTATAGTTTAGAAAACTCAACCATCTTTGATTAACGAGCTAGTCTAGTGGAGGCTTACTAGGGACACCATGTTTTGTCTATGTATCCACACATGTATCAAGTTTCCGGTTAATACAATTCTAGCATGAATAAACGACATTTATCATGATATAAGGAAATATAAATAACAAATTTATTATTGCCTCTAGGGTATATTTTCTTCAGTCTCCCACTTGCACTAGATTCAATAATCTAGATTACAGTGTAATGATTGTAACACCCATGTAGTCTTGGTGCTGATCATGTTTTGCTCGTCGAAGAGGCTTAGTCAACGGGTCTGCTACAATCAGATCCGTATGTATTTTGCAAATCTCTATGTCTCCCTCATTGACTTGATCGCAGATAGAGTTGAAGCCTCTCTTGATGTGCTTAGTTCTCTTGTGAAACCTGGATTCCTTCACCAAGGCAATCGCTTGAGTGTTGTCACAAAAGATTTTCATTGTACCCAATGCACTAGGTATTACACATAGATTGGTTATGAACTCCTTCATCCAGACTCCTTCATTTGCTGATTCCGATGCAGCTATGTACTCTTCTTCACACGTAGATCCCACCACAAAGCTCTGCTTGGAACTGCACAAACTGACAGCACCACTGTTCAATAAAAACACGTATCCAGTTTGTGACTTAGAGTCATCCGGATCAGTGTCAAATCTAGCATCGACGTAACCATTTACGACGAGCTCTTTGGCACCTCCATAAACGAGAAACATATCCTTGGTCCTTTTCAGGTACTTCAGGATGTTCTTGTCCGCTGTCCAATGATCCACTCCTAGATTACTTCTGTACCTCCCTGCTAGACTTATAGCAAGGCACACATCATGTCTGGTGCACATCATTGCATACATGATAGAACCTATGGCTAAGGCATAGGGAATGACTTTCATTTTCTCTTTATCTTCTGCAGTGGTCGGGCATTGAGTCTGACTCAACTTCATACCTTGTAACACAGGCAACAACCCTTTCTTTGACTGATCCATTTTGAACTTCTTCAAAACTGTATCAAGGTATGTGCTTTGTGAAAGTCCAATTAACCTACTTGATGTATCTCTAAAGATCTTGATGCCCAATATAACAGAAGATTCATCGAGGTCTTTCATTGAAAAATTCTTATTCAAGTATCCTTTTATACTATCCAGAAATTCTAAATCATTTCCAATCAACAATATGTCATCTACATATAATATCAGAAATACTACATAGCTCCCACTCACTTTCTTGTAAATATAGGCTTCTCCAAAAGTCTGTATAAAACCATATGCTTTGATCACCTCATCAAAGTGTATATTCCAACTCCGAGATGCTTGGACCAGTCCATAGATGGATCGCTAGAGCTTGCATACTTTGTTAGAACCTTTAGGATCTACAAAAACTTCTGGTTGCAATATATACAACTCTTCTTTGAGAAATCCATTAAGGAATGCAATTTTGACATCCATTTGCCAGATTTGATAATCATAAAATGCAACAATTGCTAACATGATTCGGACAGACTTAAGCATCGCTACGGGTGAGAAGGTCTCATCGTAGTCAACTCATTGAACTTGTCGAAAACCTTTCGCAACAAGTCGAGCTTTGTAGATAGTAACATTACCATCAACGTCAGTCTTCTTCTTGAAGATCCATTTATTTTTTATGGCTTGCCAATCACCTGGCAAGTCAACCAAAGTCCATACTTTGTTTTCATACATGGAACCCATCTTAGATTTCATGGCCTCAAGCCATTTCGCGGAATCTCGGCTCATCATCACTTCCTCATAGTTCATAGGTTCGTCACGGTCTAGTAACATGACTTCCAGAATAGGATTAACATACCACTCTGGTGTGGAACGTACGCTAGTTGACCTACGAGGTTCGGTAGTAACTTGATCTGAAGTTTCATGATCATCATTAGCTTCCTCACTAATTGGTGTAGGCATCACGGGAACGATTTTATGTGATGAGCCATTTTCGAATTTGAGAGAAGGTATAGTTACCTCATCAAGTTATACTTTCCTCCCACTCACTTCTTTAAAGAGAAACTCCTCTAGAAATGATCCATTCTTAGTAACAAAAGTCTCCCCTTCAGATCTGTGATAGAAGGTGTACCCAACTGTTTCTTTTGGGTATCCTATGAAGACGAACTTCTTCGATTTGGGTTCGAGCTTATCAGGCTGAAGCTATTTCAAACAAGCATCACAACCCCAAACTTTAAGAAATGACAGCTTAGGTTTCTTGCCAAACCACATTTCATACAATGTCGTCTCAATGGATTTAGATGGTGTCCTATTTATCATGAATGCAGTTGTCTCTAATGCATAACCCCAAAACTATAGTGGTAAATCGGTATGAGATATCATAGATCGCACCATATCTAATAAAGTATGGTTACGATATTCGGACACACCATTACGTTGTGGTGTTCCAGGTGGCGTGAGTTGCGAAACTATTCCACATTATTTTAAATGAAGACCAAACTCGTAACTCAAATATTCGCCATCGTGGTCAGATCACAGAAACTTTATTTTCTTGTTACAGTGATTCTCTACTTCACTCTGAAATTCTTTGAACTTTTCAAATGTTTCAGATTTGTGTTTCATCTAGTAGATATACCCATATCTACTCAAATCATCTGTGAAGGTCTGAAAATAACGATACCCGCCGCGAGCCTCAACACTCATCGGACCACATACATCAATATGTATTATTTCCAATAAGTCAGTTGCTCGGTCCATTGTTCCGGAGAATGGAGTTTTAGTCATCTTGCCCATGAGGCATGGTTCGCAAGTATCAAATGATTCATAATGAAGTGATTCCAAAAGCCCATGTGCATGGAGTTTCTTCATGCACTTTACACCAATATGACCAAAACGACAGTGCTACAAATATGTTGCACTATCATTATAAACTTTGCATATTTTGGCATAAATATTATGAATATGTGTATCACCACGATCGAGATTCAACAAAAATAGACCACTCATCAAGGGTGCATGACCATAAAAGATATTACTCATATTATTAGAACAACCACTATTCTCTGATTTAAATGAATAACCGTCTCGCAACAAACAAGATCCAGATATAATGTTCATGCTCAACGCTGGCACCAAATAGCAATTATTTAGGTCTAAAACTAATCCCGAAGGTAGATGTAGAGGTAGCGTGTCGACGATGATCACATCGACTTTGGAACCATTTCCCACACGCATCGTCACCTCGTCCTTAGCCAATCTTCGTTAAATATGTAGCCCCTGTTTCGAGTTACAAATATGAGCAACCGAATGAGTATCAAATACCCAAGCGCTGCTACGAGCATTAGTAAGGTACACATCAATAACATGTATATCAAATATACTTTTGTTCACTTTGCCCTCCTTCCTATTCGCCAAATACTTGGGGCAATTCCGCTTCCAGTTACAAGTCCCTTTGCAATATAAGTACTCAGTTTCAGGCTTGGCTCAAGACTTGGGTTTTTTCCCGGGAGTAGCAATTTCTTGCTATTCTTCTTGAAGTTCCCCTTCTTTCCCTTGCCCTTTTTCTGGAAACTGGTGGTCTTGTTAACCATCAACACTTGATGCTCCTTTTTGATTTCTACCTCCGCAACATTGAGCATTGCAAAGAGCTCGAGAATTGTCTTCTCCATCCCTTGCATATTATAGTTCATCACGAAAATTTTACAGCTTGGTGGCAGTGATTGAAGAACTCTGGCAATAACACTATCATCCAGAAGGTTAACTCCCAGCCAAGTCAAGTGATTATGGTACCCAGACATTCTGAGTACGTGTTCACTGACAGAACTGTTCTCCTCCATCTTGCAGCTATAGAACATGTTGGAGACTTCATATCTCTCAAATCGGGCATTTGCTTGAAATATTAACTTCAACTCCTGGAACATCTCATATGCTCCATGACGTTCAAAACGTCTTTGAAGTCTCGATTGTAAGCCGTAAAGCATGGCACATTGAAATATAGAGTAGTCATCAGACCGCGTCTGCTAGACGTTCAAAGCGTATACGTTCGTGGGAGGGGGCTTGTCACCTAGCAGTGCATTAAGGACATAATTCTTCTGTGCAGCAATGCGGATAATCCTCAAGTTACGGACCCAGTCCATGTAGTTGCTACCATCATCTTTCAACTTAGATTTCTCTAGGAATGTATTAAAATTCAAGGAAACAGTATCACGGGCCATTGATCTACAACACAGATATGCAAAAAAACTATCAAGACTAAGTTCATGATAAATTAAGTTCAATTAATCATATTACTTAAGAACTCTTAGATAGACATCCCTCAAGTCATCTAAATGATCACTCTATCCAAATCAACCAAACCATGTCCAATCATCACGTGAAATGGAGTAGTTTTCAATGGTAAACATCTTATGTTGATCATATCTGCTATATGATTCATGCTCGACCTTTCGGTCTCCAGTGTTCCAGGCCATGTATGTACATGCTAGGCTCGTCAAGTTTAACCAGAGTATTCTGCATGTGCAAAACTGTCTTGCACCTGTTGTATATGAACATAGAGCTTATCACACCCGATCATCATGTGGTGTCTCAGCACGACGAACTGTCGCAACGATGCATACTCAGGGAGAACACTTCTACCTTGAACTTTTAGTGAGGGATCATCTTATAATGCTACCGCCGTACTAAGCAAAATAAGATGCATAAAAGATAAACATCACATGCAATGAAAATATGTGACATGATATGTCCATCATCATCTTGTGCTTTTGATCTCCATCTCAAAAGCATCGTCATGATCTCCATCGTCACTGGCTTGACACCATGATCTTCATTGTAGCATCGTGGTCATCTCGCCAAATATTGCTTCTACTACTATCTCTAACTCATAGTGATAAACTAAAGCAATTACATGGCATTCATATTTCATACTCCCTCCGTCCAGAGATACTTGTCGGATGAATGGATGTATCTAGACGTATTTTAGTTCTGGATACATCTATTTTCATCCATTTCTCTGACAAGTATTTCGGGACGGAGGGAGTACAATAAAGGGACAACCATAAGGCTCCTGTCGGTTGCCGATAATTTACAAAACTTAATCATCTCATACAATAACGTATA
This sequence comes from Secale cereale, assembly GCA_902687465.1. Taxonomy (NCBI): domain Eukaryota; kingdom Viridiplantae; phylum Streptophyta; class Magnoliopsida; order Poales; family Poaceae; genus Secale; species Secale cereale. The sequence continues at coordinate 252,319,664 of LR738710.1, forward strand.
ACTCATCACGTCTTGACCATATCACATCACAACATGCCCTCCAAAAACAAGTTAGACGTCCTCCACATTGTTGTTGCAAGTTTTACGTGGCTGCTACGGGCTTCTAGCAAGAACCATTCTTACCAATGGCACAAAAACCACAATGGTGATTTATCAAGTTTGTTGTTTTAACCTTCAACAAGGACCGGCGTAGTCAAATTCAATTCAACTAAAGCAATGGAGACAGACACACACCAGCCACCTTTATGCAAACAAGTTACACGTAACGGTGGAACCGGTCTCATGAACGCGGTCATGTAATGTTGGTCCGGGACACTCCATGTTACAATACCGTCGAATCAAAATAAGACGTTGGTGGTAAGCAGTATGAACATCACCGCCCACAACTCCTTTGTGTTCTACTCGTGCATATCATCTATGCATAGATCTGGCTCATGATGCCACTGTTGGGAATGTAGCATGCAATTTCAAAAAAATCCTACGCTCACGCAAGATCTATCTAGGAGAAGCATAGCGACGAGACGGGAAGAGTGTGTCCACGTACCCTTGTAGAACAAAAGTGTTAGCGCGGTTGATGTAGTCGAACGTCTTCGTGATTCAACCGATCAAGCACCGAACGTACAGCACCTCCAAGTTCTGCACACGTTCAACTCGATGACGTCCCTAGAACTCTTGATCCAGCAGATTGTCAGGGAAGAGTTTCGGTAGCACGACGGGATGGTGACGGTGATGGTGAAGTTGATCACTTAGGGTGTCACCTAAGCACTACGACCATATGATCTGAGGACTAAACTGTGGAGGGGGGGCACCGCACATGGCTAAGAACAATTGATGTGCTTTGGGGTGCCCCCTGCCCACGTATATAAATGAGGAGAGGGAGGATGCCCGCCCTAGGGGAGCACCATGGGGGGAGTCCTACTAGGACTCCAATCCTAGTTAGATTTCTCCCCCCTTTTCCCTTTTGTGTAGATGGAAAGAAGGAAGGGAGAAGGAAGAGGAGAAGGAAAGGGGTGCACACCCCCTCCGTAGTCCAATTCGAACTCCCTATGGGAGGCGCGCGCGGCCACCCCTTGTGGGCTGCCTCCCCTCTCCCCTATGGCCCCATGTAGGCCCAATACTTCCCTTGGGGTTTCGGTAACCTCCCGGTACTCCGAAAAATACCCAAAACGATCCGGAACCATTCCGGTGTCCGAATATCATCCTCCAATATATCAATCTTTATCTCTCAACTATTTCGAGATTCCTCATCATGTCCGTTGTCTCATCCGGGACTCCGAACAATCTTTGGTCACAAAAACACATAACTCATAATACAAATCATCATCGAACATTAAGCATGCGGACCCTACGGGTTCGAGAACTATGTAGACATGACCGAGACATATCTCCAGTCTCTTGCTATTTGGTTGATACATTTGTGTGTTTTCTTGATACTTTTTTTTGATAATGTAAACTTTATTTCTCACATAATGGCAAGATCATTTACAATGTGGTGAGAAATAAAACCTGGCATAGCACCTTCCCAGAGATGTGAGGATCTGCTACCTAGAGATGATTTAGCTATACAATCAGCTACACAATTTGCTTCCCTGGGGCAGTTACTTACTTCACACTTCACATAATCCAGTCCCATCTCTTGGCTCTCTGTAAGGATTGTCGCTTCCTGTCCCAGGAGAGTTTCAGAGTTATAAGCAGACACTGCATTTGAGCTATCGGACTCGATGTGTAGGATGGTACACCCAATCTTGGCTGCCAAGTAGAATCCATTCCGGATAGCAATCATCTCTGCCGTATCTACTGACACCACATGCGGTATGAACTAGGAAGCCACCGCTATAAAGTCACCATGTTCATCCCTTGCAACTGCTCCTGTGCCTGCAGCCATATTTTCGGCACTGAAAGATGCATCTACATTGATTTTAACTACTCCTCTCGCTGGCTTATGCCACATATGATCACGCTTGACCATCGGCTGGTTCGGTGTTAGTGAGCGAATAAAGTTTGTTGCTAGAACTCGTATTGATATGGCAGTTTGGTGTGGCTGTCGGACTATCTCACCCTTAACAATTTGTCGTCGTTGCCACCAGATATACCAGCTTGCCACCGCAGTTAACTCAGCCACAGAAAGAGTGTTTTGTGAATCTTGGCGCTCTATGAGCGTTGCCAAAGTGAAAGTGCCTGACCGGTCCTCTGCGACAGCTTGCTGAACTTCAGCCTCGAGACCCAGCTCCTTCCATATGTTCTTCGCCCTCTTACATGTGAATAAGCAGTGCTGAGCATCCTCTAATAGCATCGTAAGACTCCCCTAATCACCTTCCACACGAAGTGTTTAACTTTGCTCGGAATTCTCAAACTCCACACACGTTTCTAGATAGGATTTGGCTGACTGCCTTGTGCTGCACTTAGATTCTCCCTGCCGCCAAACTGATGTTGGAATTGCACATGATAAGCCGATCTCACATTAAAGATACCAGAACGATCATAGTGCCATGATACAAAATCTTCCATCAGCTGCACTCGGAGAGGAATCTGTAGGATCCGGTGTACGTCAACTTGCCAGAAAACACCTCGGATCAAGCACTCATCCCATTGTCCAGTATAAGGATCGATTAATTCTTCCACCTTGCTTAACATAGTTGCTCCCCTTGGAGTTATAATTTTCCTTGTTTCACTCGTGGGGATCCAAGGATCATTCCATATATTTATCTGTGAACCCGTACCCACATGCCAGATGCATCCTCTCTTAAAGTTTGTATACCTGCTACAATGCTTTGCCAGGTGAAGGAAGAGCCCTTCTTAGGTCCTGCCATGAGAATATCTCCATCAGGGTAGTACTTTGCACGTAGAACTCGTGCACACAAAGATTCAGGAGTTTGGAGTAGGCGCTAACACTGTTTTGCTAATAAAGCAAGATTAAAACTGTGTAAGTCCCTAAACCCCAATCCACCCTCACTCTTCGGGATGCATAACTTCCACCATGCAAACCAATGCATTTTCTTCCTTTCCTCACTGTCACCCCACCAAAACCCTGCAATCTCATCTGTAATTGACTTACAAATATTTTTGGGTAATTTAAAAACTGACATAGCATACGAGGGGATTGCTTGAGCTATAACCTTTAACAATATCTCTTTCCCCTTCATGGAGAGCACCTTCTCTTTCCACCCCTTAATTATCTGACAAACTCTATCAATGAAGTGTTGGAAACTGTCACTTCTATCCACTCCCACAATAGTGGGAAGACCCAGGTATTTGTCTGTTAATGCCTCAGTTAGAATGTTCAGATTTGTACATACCTCTTCTCTAACCAGCACACTTGTATTCGGGCTGAAGAAAATGCTCGATTTAGGAGTACTTACGCATTGCCCACTACTCCCACAGTAGACTTCCAGGATCCTTTTCAGTGTGTTTGCATTTTGAGCATTTGCTTTCATTAGAATCAGCGAATCGTCTGCAAAAAGCAAATGGGATATAGATGGTGCATCTCTGCACACACTTATTCCTTCAATGCCACCCAATTCTTCTTCATGATCTAATAGGCTAGAAAGCCCTTCCGAACATATCAAAAACAGGTATGGAGATAGAGGATCTCCCTGCCTTAAACCTCTTGATGGTATGATCTCATCTGATTCCACCCCATTGAACCTTATTTTATATGTCACTGAGGAGATGCATTGCATTATCATTTCCACCCAGGCCGAGTGAAATCCCATTATTAGCATCATTTGTTCAAGAAAACCCCATTCTACTCTATCATATGCCTTCATCATATCCAATTTTACTGCACAGAGACCATTCAAGCCATGGGTCTTCTTCTTTATTGCATGAAAGCATTCATAAGCTACTAACACATTGTCAGTTATCAGTCTTCTAGGGACAAAAGCACTTTGTGTTGGAGAAATTACCTCTGGAAGTATTCTTTTGAGTCTGTTTGCAATCATTTTGAAATGATTTTGTACACAACGTTGCACAAGCTGATCGGACGATACTGTGTGATTACTTCTGGGATATCAACCTTAGGAATTAGCACTATATTTGTTTGGTTCCAACCGGTCGGTATTTTCTTGTTGTGCACTGCCTTTAGTACTTCATCAGTAAGTTCGTCACCTAGGATGTGACAGAAGCGTTTGAAGAAAATTGCATGCAGTCCATCGGGCCCCGGTGCCTTCATATCCCCAATCTGAAAAAGAGCCTTCCAGACCTCCTCCCGCGTGTATGGCTCCATCAGCATTGTATTCATTTCCGTAGTGACTTTTGGTTTCACCGTATGCAACAAATCTTGGTTAAATTCTGTAACATCAGAAGAAAAGAGACCAGAAAAATAATTTGAAATAAGCGGGTTGAGGTTATCATTTCCCTCCACCCACCCGTTGTTATTATCCTTCAGTTTATTAATCAGATTCCTCCTCTTCCTAGAAGAGGCAAAGTTATGAAAGTACTGACTATTACGATCGCCTCTACGGAGCCATCTAACATTACCTCTTTGGGCCCAGAAAATTTCCTCTTGATCTAGCAAATTTTCTATCAGTACTGATACTTCCTTCTGCCTCGAGCGGACCTCATTTGCTTGATACTTTACGTTATGAGTGTGAGATACTTGTTTGATCATGTGATTGATCATATGCTACTTTAATGCTTGCTTGAATGATATTATCTTTTATATCCCTATATGATCATTCACTTTGCCTTGGTGACGAGTGCATATTTTTACCTTCTATCATTTTGAGCGCTCCACCAAGATGTATGTGACATGGAAGAGTAACCCATGATCCTAATCGATTGTGCATTTGCATTCAAATGCAAATTTTAAAAAATGCACAAATTTAGGGGGAGCTCTTGCTTATCACATACTTCTCAAAGGGACTATGTATTTAAATCTTATTATCATTTGTCCGAGCTTTGATCTATATGTTATCATCAATTACCAAAAAGGGGGAGATTGAAAGGGCAACTATTCGTAGGTGGTTTTGGTAATTACTAACAACATATAGCTCATTGAACTAATGCTATCTCAAGATAAATATTTCAGGAAAGTTCAATGATTGGCATGGCATGGATTAGAAATGTGGACCCCTCAAAATGCTAAGGATAGATATTGGCTCAAGTTCAAGACGCTACATTTTCTGTTTTAGTGATCCAAGATCACATTGAGTCCATAGGAAAGCCAATACTATTAAAAAGGGATGAGGTGTTTCTTAATGGGTTTCTTGCTCAAAATGCTTAGTGATATGATCCAAAACCCTCAACCACTTTCTCAGATCCACATATGTCCCTATCCAGAAGTCAAGCTCGGCCCCACCGAAATCTTCTATCCGGCGCCACCGAGTTCTCTTGACATGGCCACTGCCACAAACCCTAGTCACTTTGGTCTCACCGATAGGGATCTCAGTCTCACCGAGATGGGATTGCAAACTCTCTGTTTCCCTTCATAACGTTTCGGTCTAACCGAGATGAGCGATTGGTCCCACCGAGTTCATAATGCAAACTCTCTGTTTCCCCTTCGTAACGTTTCGGTCCAACCGAAACGAGCGAATCAGTCCCACTGAGTTTGCCTGACCAACTCTCTGGTTAGCTTATTACCAAAATCGGTCCTACCGAGTTTGTGTAATCGGTCTCACCGAGATTACGTTATGCCCTAACCCTAATGAAATCAGTCCTACCGAGTTGATCATATCGGTCCCACCGAAATGCCTAACGATCACATTATGAACTAAATCGGTCCGACCGAGTTTTCTGATTCGGTCTCACCGAGTTTGGTAAATTGTGTGTAACGGTTAGATTTTGTGTGGAGGCTATATATACCCCTCCACCCACTCTCAATTCATGGACAAAGCCATCAGAACATGCCTACACTTCCAACATACATTTTCCGAGAGAGAACCACCTACTCATGTGTTGAGACCAATATATTCCAATCCTATCATATGAATCTTGATATCTAGCCTTCCCCAAGTTGCTCTCCACTCAAATTATCTTTCCACCAAATCCAATCCTATGAAAGAGAGTTGAGTGTTGGGGAGACTATCATTTGAAGCACAAGAGCAAGGAGTTCATCATCAACACACCGTCTATTACCATTTGGAGAGTGGTCTCTCCTAGATTGGTTAGGTGTCACTTGGGAGCCTCCGTCGAGATTGTGGAGTTGAACCAAGGAGTTTGTACGAGCAAGGAGATCGCCTACTTCGTGAAGATCTACCCTAGTGAGGCAAGTCCTTCGTGGGCAATGGCCATGGTGGGATAGACAAGGTTGCTTCTTCGTGGACCCTTTGTGGGTGGAGCCCTCCGTGGACTCGCACAGACGTTACCCTTCACTGGTTGAGTCTCCATCAACGTGGATGTATGATAGCACCACCTATCGGAACCACGAATAAAAAATCTCCGTGTCTATATTGTGTTTGCTTCCTCAAACTCCTCCCTTTTACCTTCATATGCAATTGCTTTACATTCCGCTGCTATACTCTTAGAATTGGATGTGTAGGTTGATTGCTTGACTTGTGCATCATTGCTAAAATATGCCAAGACTTAAAATTGGGAAAAGGCTAGGTTTTATTTGGTCAAGTAGTCTAATCACCCCCTCTCAAGACATACTTTCGATCCTACAATTGTGTAGTAGTTATTAGATGATGGGTTGCTAGAGTGACAGATGCTTAAACCCTAGTTTATGCGCTACTTCATAAGGGGCTGATTTGGATCCACACGGTGAAGGCTATAGTTAGATTTTATCTTAATTTTTCTTTGACAGTTGCAGATGCTTGCGAGGGGGGTTAATCATAAGTGGGAGGCTTGTTCAAATAAGGACAACACCCAAGCACTGGTCCACTAATACATCTCCAATGTATCTATAATTTTTGATTGTTCCATGCTATTATATTAACAACTTTGGATGTTTATATGCATTAATATTCTATTTTATATCAATTTTGGGACTAAGGTATTAACCTAGTGCCTAGTGCCAGTTTCTATTTTTTCCCTTGTTTTTGGCTTTTATAGAAAAGGAATATCAAACGGAGTCCAAACGGAATAAAAATTTACGATTATTTTCTTGGACCAGAAGACACCTACGAGACTTGGAGAGGAGGGCACAAGTCATAGGGGTGCGCCCTAGGGGGGAGGGGCACCCCTGAGCTTGTGGGCCCCTCAGAGGTCTCCCAACCCTAATCTTCACTCTATAAATACTCAAATATTCCCCCTATGTCAGAAGAGTCGCCAAAAATACTCTTCCACCGCCGCAAGTTTCTGTTCCCATGAGATCCCATCTTGGGGCCTTTTCAGGTACTCTATCGGAGGGGGATTCGATCATGGAGGACCTCTACATCAACCTTGCCACCCTTCAGATGATGTGTGAGTAGTTTACCACAGACCTACGGGTCCATAGCTAGTAGTTAGATGTCATCTTCTGTCTCTTTGGTATTCAATACAATGTTCTCCTCGATGTTCTTGCAGATCTATTCGATGTAATCTTCTTTTGTGATGTGTTTGTTGAGATCCGATGAATTGAGGATTTATGATCAGATTATCTATGAATATTATTTGAGTCTTCTCTGAACTCTTTTATGCATTATTAAGATGGCTTTGTATTTCTCTTTGATCTATCGATTTGATTTGGCCAACTAGATTGTTTTTTCTTGCAATGAGAGAGGTGTTTTGTGATGGGTTCAGTCTTGCGGTGTCCTCACCCAGTGACAGAAGGGGTAGCGAGTCACATATTGTATTGTTGCCATAAAGGATAAAAAGATGGGGTTTATATCATATTGCTTGAGTTTATCCATCTACATCATGTCATATTGCTTAAGGCATTACTTTTTTCTTATGAACTTAATACTCTAGATGCATGCTCGATAGCGGTCGATGTGTGGAGTAATAGTAGTAGATGTAGGCAGGAGTCGGTCTACTTGTCATGGACGTGATGCCTATATTCATGACCATTGCGTTAGATGTCGTGATAACTTTGAGCTTTTCTATCAATTTCTCAAGAGTAATTTGTTTACCCACCGTATGCTTTCTTCGAGAGAGAAGCCTCTAGTGAAACCTATGCCCCCCGGGTCTATTTTCCATCTTATTATTTTCAGATCTATAAAACCAAAAACCCCAAAATACCTTGCTGCAATTACTTTATGTTTACTTTATTTTTCCTTTTACTTATATTTTAAATCTATCTCTATTAGATCTCACTTTGCAAGTGACCGTGAAGGGATTGACAACCCCTTTTTTCGCATTGTGTGCAAGGTGCATATATTGGAGACTTGCTAGTGCCTCCTACAGAATTAGTACCTTGGTTCATAAATGATGGAAATACTTATCTCTACTTTGTTGCATCACCCTTTCCTCTTCAAGGGAAAAAACAATGCAAGCTCAAGAAGTGGCGGGAAGAATTTCTAGCGCCGTTGTCACGGAAGTTCTACATCAAGCCTACCAAGTACCTATCATAAACTTGATGGGAAACATAGCATTAAGTTCCAAAAATTTCCTACGCTCATGCAAGATCTATCTAGGAGATGCATAGCAATGAGAAGGGAGAGTATGTCTACATACCCTCATAGACCGAAAGCGGAAGCGTTTAGTAACGCGGTTGATGCAGTCGAACTTCTTCGCAATCCAATTAATCAAGCACCGAACGTATGGCACCTCCACATTCATCACACGTTCAGCTCGATGACGTCCTTGCCTTCTTGATCCAGCAAGACGGGCGAAGTAGTATATGAGTTCCGGCAGCACGACGGTGTGGTGACGGTTGGTGATGAAGAACAATCTCCACAGGGCTTCGCCAAGCACTACAGAAATTAGACCGAGGATAAACTAGACGGTCGGGGTTGCCAGCACACGGCTTCGTGAATCTTGACGTGTTCCATGTGCTAGCCCTGCCCCTCTATTTGTATGTTGAGCCCTGGAGTCGAAACTTGGAGCGAAAGCCTCCTCAAAGTCGGTTTTGCCCGAAAGGCAAGAGTCCTACTCGGACTCCAAGGCTAGACGCTAGGGTTCCCGGTGTCTACCCCCTAGATGCCAGGGTTCCTGGCGTCGACCCTCCTGTCGGGGATATACCCCATGGTATGACCCAGCCGGAGATATGACCCGGCTGGGACTTGGTGTTTCATTGGAAGCCCGACAGATTGTAAGCCGGCAGATTGTTTAAGCCAGATGTTAAGCCGACAGATTGTTTAAGCCAGATTTTAAGCCGGCAGATTGTAAGCCGGCAGATTGTTTAAGCTAGATGTTAAGCCGGCAGATTGTAAGCCGGCAGATTGCTTAAGCCAGATGTTAAGCCGACACATTGTAAGCCGGCAGATTGTTTAAGTTAGACTGTGACAGAGTCGCCTGTGGTTAATAAACCCGAAATGTTAAGAAGCCCATGGAGAGAAGCCAGTGAAGAAAAGTCAGAATAGTTAAGTCTCAAGTCCGAGTTGGACTCTACATGTAACCCGCCCCTTCAACTTATATAAGGAGGGGCAAGGCTCCCCAAAGAGGGACAAGTAAGAAAGAAACAATCTCTAGCGCTAGACATAAGAAGGAGAGCTGGCTTATGCGGCGACTCCATGAGGGTCATAATGAGATCTAGCCACAAATAGCATGTAGGGTTATTACCGGATGATGTTTCGCGGGACCCAAAGCTGTCTAAATCTTTGTCTTTGCGTTGCGTCTCTCGATTCCGCTCAACCCCTCTCAAGCTACAACGTAGATGTGTTGGCCTCACGACTAAGTCCTCACCCTAGGACATCTGCCGTAACAACTCCACGACAGTTGGCGCCCACCGTGGGGCCTGCGCACTATGGTGATGAGTTCTTGGAAGGATCTTCCCAGGGATCGAGAAGCTCGCAATTGATCGGATGAAGAAAAAATTCAAGAAATTAAGGTTGCGTCAGGAGCTTTGCCAAAAAGTTGCCTAGTTAATGAGACCAACCAGATAAAAAATTTCAGAACTCTCGCACGTTGGCAACACTGATTAGTTTTTTCATCCAGAGCCGCCATGATTCGGCTACACAGACAGGTTCTGTGCCCAATGATGGCTGTGTTACAGGGTCACTTTAAAGTACCTACGAGAAGCATTATTTCGCGTTTCGTCAAACATCAAGACTGTTGGATATTGCGAGTTCACGGCCAAGATAGGACCACAAGACGACCATGACTCAGAGAAATAAACATGGATTGGCCAGAACGGCCACGACCCGGTCTCCTGGGCCACCACGGGACACGCCTTGCCTCACGTCCGAGTCACCGTTGCGCCTCGCTTCCTGGAGCTGTTGCCGTCACGCACTTCACTATGCTTTGAGCCGCCATTACATCACACTGTGATGAGATTCGTCGCAGCAACCCGCTGCCTCGATCCGTCGCCTTCTGTTGCGCATTGCCGCGGCCCCGAGCCGTCGCTCCCCGGCTGCACCCGTCGCTGCAGCCGTCAACCAAAATCGCGCTGAAACGACGCTTGCTTAAGCCGCCACCTCTGCTAGCGCGGACTCAAGCCGCATGTGGTCTCCCATTGAGCCGGTACTGTCAGTGAGTCGCCTACCGCCGCCATCATACAATTCATTTGATTGTTTGTGTCATCGGGACCTGTAAGATTCTGAAGAAGACGCGTCCGATCAGCTGCTGCTTTCGCATACATACGCATGGTCGTGCTATGAGTGCCTGCTCTATTCCTGTTTCTACTCAAGACTCAAAAAAAGATCATGGATCGAATCCCACGGAGCACACAATAAGACTGACTGGTGCACGGAGGTTTGACTTTCCTTAATTGGATATGAATAGAGCCACGACCCGGAGAAGGACGGGGATGTGGGAAAGATCCAGATTCTGCCACTTTAACAACAATCACGGCTGCACAGTGCTAGCGGTTCTCCAGTGGCCAAGCCTCACCGTCAGACTGCTTGTCATCTGCCTTTGAGCCGCCGTTCCGCCTCTACAGTGCTTCGGCCGCAGTCGGCTCTCTGACCTGCCACATTGAGCGCTGATCCCTCCACCGCTCTGAATTGGCCGCGGCTCCGCCCACGCCTCCGTGCGCTGACCCGCTGGAGAGCCGCCCCGCGCCATGAGCTGCCAAGATCCGCCGGCTTCAACTCGACCCAGCGGGTGCCGAGCCGGCTTCGCCTTCCGCTACGGGCCACAGAGCCATCACTTGAGAGCCGCCCCGCACGCCACTGACTCCATGAAGATTTCATCAGTATGTACACATGCAGAAGCAGGTTGACCAAAAAGGGTCTTTGCGCAAGGCCGCCGTCGTCTCCAGAGTTTGCTCCAGTTCGACTTCTCTTCGAGCCAGCCCCATCGTGTTTTGACCCGCCCCATGCCGGGCCTCTTCAGCTGAAGCTGCCCCGAGTCACTGCAGCAGCGCTGCCGAGGCCGAAACCTCACCTTCACCAGTGAGCCGGCCCGCCGCAGCAAGTCGCCGAGACGTCGATCCAATCCGCCGATGCACATAGCTCTGGCCGCATGCCGCCTCAAACCGCCTCGGCCTCGTGCTTGAGCCAGCTCCGCCTCTACCGCGTCTCTACCGCCATGGCAGAGCGGCCTCGCCCTCGTTTCAATCCATCATCAAATCACCGCCTCGCCGGGGGCCTCCCCAAGCCACCATTGAGCCGCCGCCGTCGCCTCCGCGGCCGATGCCGCCTCGTCATGTCGTGCTGAGCCGCGTCACCTCATCAGTCCGCCCCCGTGTCAGCTCACTGCTACTGCTCAGCCTCGCACTAACAAGTCACCGGTACCTCTGCCATGAGCCGCCGGTGCGTCCGCACCTCATCGCTTTGTCACCAAGCCGCGGCTGCCTCTACTGTAGTCTCTGTGAGATGCCACACCTCCACTCCCGCGGCCTCGGCAACACGCTGTTGCCGTTTACTTCTGCTGCCTTTGAGCCGCTGCCCGCGAGCAGCCGTCGTCGGCCCGCATCAAGTGATGTCCGAGCCACCCTGGATTTCGGAGCTCACCATTATAGTAAGTTGCCACAGCCCCGCCTTGCTGATCCGCCGCCGGAGAGCTGCCCTGCGTTGTGAGCCGCCTGGCCTCCCTCGCTCGTCCTCGCGCCAAGACGCCCGCATCACATTGTTTTCTGTCTCTGCTGTGGCAAAACCGCCTCGTCTCCGAGTTGCCGCTCCGGACGCCAAGCTGTCGTTGCCTCTGCAATTTGCCGTGACCTGCCGCGGGCGGGCTGTTTTACTGACACGCCACTGCCACGAGCTGTCGTGGCTGGCTGGGCCTCTACCTCGGGCTTCGCTACTGCTGTTGGATTGCCCCTGCTTCAACGACCTCACCTCACATCATGCTGCCACTGCCGAGCTGCCCGGCTTTGGGACGCCTTTGCTCCGAGGAGTTATGGGATTGTGAAGTTTGCTTAGAGAAAGGTTCAGGAGAGAGTACCAATTCCAAGAAGTGGAGGCAAATCATGACAAAAAAACCAAGGTCATCTATAGTTATTAAACAACAGTAGTATGCGCATCCACGCCACTGCTGGGCCTGCATATATCCGAGTTTATCTCTGGTCCGCGCAAAGATTATCTGTCGTCCGGATGAATCAGGATAATTGTTCACTGCAAGAGCAATGGTAATATCATGGATATATAGCTCACACGATCATCATCGTGCGCAAACATCTAACCGTACCATAATACTTGACGAATATATGTGCAAACCACCGCCCTCGCGGTCCAAATTACATCAACTCACCTGTCCGCCCAGTTTACCGTGCCTGCGATTGACTCGCGTGTCTGCACCGGCTTACAGCACCGCGGCCGGCTCATCGGTCTACACCGCCTCTAATGCTACGATCGCCTTTACCGTTCGTCTCTTGTAGCTTGGTCGATATCAACACACAAAGCCGCACCTGTTTGCATGAGTTGTTTATTGAGTATAAAGCCAGTCACTGCTTGGGTAGCCCGGTTTTCATCCAACAACTCTGGGGCAAATTATCATTTATTACCAGCCGCCGTCTGCACTGGATGGCTCAATGGAAAGGCACACAAATCACCGCCAGTACAGTTTGGTTAACTTCAAACAGCCAGTTGGAAGGAACCATTGGCCGAGTTGCGGACACGGCTCATACGAGAACATTTATAAACCGCCGCAGTCACCTCAACCTTCTATGGATTCACATCGCGCTATCAACACCAATGATATACACCTTATGCTATGGTTAAATATTGAGAGTCTCAAGCCAACTCCTCGAGTAGTCTCAAGACTCGGGGGCTACAATGACATGACTCAGCAAATCTTGCCAGTTCCAGCTAGTTCAAGAAACCCAGGATATTGGAGGAAAAATAACCCGACCCCGGAGATTACTGCTATATCGATGAAATTTAAGGGCCGTTAGAAAGTTTCCAGTTCAAAATGAAGGTTCCAGCTCAAGGGAAAACTGCCTTTCAATAAAGCTCTGAAGCTCTCAATATCCGGTTTAAAACTCTGGCTCAAGAAAAATATCCATCTCTCGCAAGTTTGGATTCTCAAGAAGATTACAGGGAGTAAAGAGAGTTGGATACATAGCACAACCCAAACGTAGGTACCCGTCAAGCACAAATCGTAAGTATGTCACTTGGGGGCTTCCTGTTCAAACATAGGCGTATTCGACCAAAGAGAACATAGCATTACTACCCATTTGACCAGGTTATGTTCAAACATAGGCGTATTCGACCAAAGAGGACATAACCTGTGGATCATCCTACCTGTACCCAGTTGCTTCAACTCCATCAGGACATCCTGATTGACCCGGTGAACTCTTGGCGATCAGTCTTATATGGCGTATTCGGCCAAGACCTTAGCTTGCTAAGGTTCAAATGTGTGGCTGTCATGTTAGAGCATGGTTTACAGATAGTCAGGATAGATCCAGGATCCCAAGCCGCCTTCCTTGAAACTTGGTTAAACCTACCTATTTGCTTGATACAACTCTGACCCCGCGTACCTCGATAAGTCATATCTGAACTTATTCAGGTTCAAATGTCGATTGGGTATCTGTGAGAGCCGGCAACAGAAAGCAAGGATACTCCAGTGGCTCCGGCTAGTTTCATTGAAGTTTTCTATTATCGTACACATACATCATCATACATTGCATCATATACGTACATCATCATATATTGCATCATACGTTTTATCATCATTACATCATCATAACATGCATCATATATGCATAGATATACTGATTTATATTGCAGGAACTAGTTTTCAAATCGGGTTATATGATTCAAATCTTTAATAGCCAACATGGCTGGATTTCTATTATGGTTATCAATAACCAATATTATGATTGATGTTTTCAAAGTTGCTTTAGTACAATGACTATTATCTTATCAATGTATATGCTTTATTCTACAATGGAAGGAATAGTCTCGAGTCGCTGCAGGCTTACGACCCAGCACTTGGGGGCTACATTATTCAAGTTGAGATTACATCAAATATGCAAGTCCCATGTCACTGCCAGCATGCACCATGGCACTTGGGGGCTAATGCAAAGACATATTTTGCTCACCTTATTGAAGACCCGACTCATCACATTGTAATGAGCCGGCCCTTGGGGGCTACCAATTGCTCCTGTCAACAATTCAAGGTACACAAATCTTAATCCATTATATTGAAGGGTCCACTCCTCAGTTGGTAAAGCACAAAGCTCTTAACCTTGTGGACGTGGGTTCAAGCCCCATGATGGGGGTTACATCATATGATGTTCTTTTCAAACAAGTATATGTAAAGTCCAGCTCAATATTATCTTACTTAGCCGGCCCTTGGGGGCTACACGTTGGTGTTCAAGTTTACATCATCATATCTACAAAGTCCCTACTCATTATTATATAATGACCCGGCTACACGTTGCTGTTCAAGTCTACATGATCATATTTATAAAGTCCCTACTCATTATTGCATAATGACCCGGCCCTTGGGGGCTACATTGGTTGAAGTTTTTATAAGCATAAGGCAATTACAAGTCCTAGGTTGCTGAAAGCATGACAACTCGGCACTTGGGGGCTACATATGTGGAATACTCAGTTTTGACTAGTGATTGAGATGAACAACATGGATTTCTTCAAAGTGGTAATATTTATTGAAGCAAGTCTTAAGTCATCACTTTGCTCTGCTCAAGACTTGGGGGCTACAGGTAATATGGACATGAGGAAGAGAAATCTTCAAAATTCTCAGTTTTGACCCGTCTTCGGCAACAATTATGGCTCGGCATCATCTGTTTATAACCCGGCAATTTTGGTAATCATAAACCGGCAGGTTCTACATCTTTAAGCCGGCTGCAAATCAGATGAGTATTTCAAGACCAATATTTTTAAGCATTGGGAGCTTGAGTCAAATGAATTATTCTTCACAATTTTTCTCTGTGAGAAACAAACGTCACCAAATTGATTATGAAATTGTCTTATTGACCCGGATTTTCTAGACGAATGAAATAACAAGGAGTTAAGGATGATCAGGATCAGTTTAACATGGATAAATCCAAATTAAACTGGGGGCTAATGTCGGGGATATACCCCACGGTATGACCCAGCCAGAGATATGACCCGGCTGGGACTTGGTGTTTCATTGGAGACCCGGCAGATTGTAAGCCGACAGATTGTAAGCCGACAGATTGTTTAAGGCAGATGTTAAGCCGACAGATTGTAAGCCGGCAGATTGTTTAAGCCAGATGTTAAGCCAGTAGATTGTTTAAGCCAGATGTTAAGACGGCAGATTGTAAGCCGGCAGATTGTTTAAGCCAGATGTTAAGCCGGCAGGTTGTAAGCCGGCAGATTGCTTAAGCCAGATGTTTAAGTCTGACTGTGACAGAGTCGCCTAGGGTTAATAAACCCGAAACGTTAAGAAGTCCATGGAGAGAAGCCCATGAAGAGAAGTCAGAATAGTTAAGTCTTAAGTCCGAGTTGGACTCTTCATGTAACCCGCCCCTTCAACTTATATAAGGAGGGGCAGGGCTCCCCAAAGAGGGAAAAGTAAGAAAGAAACAATCTCTAGGGCTAGACATAAGAAGGATAGCCGGCTTATGCAGTGACTCCATGAGTGTCATAATGAGATCTAGCCACAAACAACATGTAGGGTTATTACATGATGATGTTTCCCGGGGCCTAAAGCTGTCTAAATCTTTGTCTAGCGTTGCGTCTCTCGATTCCGCTCAGCCCCTCTCAAGCTACTACGTAGATGTGTTGGCCTCATGACTAAGTCCTCATCCAAGGACATCTGCCGTTACAATTCCACGACACCTCTGGCCTGCGCAAAACTCCCTTTTGCACTTTCCAAAAGCCTCGTGGGCTTTCCCCGTTGGCCCAAATAAACTGTTCTCGTACCCCAACATTTTGGGAAACATCCGGAACCCCTTATGGTGAATTCTGGAACCCTTCCGGAGATCAAACAGTATTATCCCATATATCAATCTTTACCTCCGGACTATTTAGGAGCTCCTCGTCATGTCCGTGATCTCATCCAGAACTCCGAACAACATTCGGTCACCATCATACATAACTCATATAATACTCTATCGTCAATGAACATTAAGCGTGAGAACCCTACGGGTTTGCGAACTATGTAGACATGACCGAGACACCTCTCTGATCAATAGCCAATAGCAGAACCTAGATGCCCATATTAGCTCCTACATATTCTATTAATATCTTTATGGGTCAAACTGTTATGACAACATACACAATTCCCTTTCTTCATCGGTATGTCACTTGCCCGAGATTCGATCGTCGGTATCTCCATACCTAGTTCAATCTCGTTGCCGGCAAGTCTCTTTACTCATTCCATAATACATCATCCCGTGACTAAAATATTAGTCATTTGCTTGCAAGGCTTATTATGACGTGTATTACCGAGAGGGCCCAGAGATACCTCTCCGGTACTCGGAGTGACAAATCCTAATCTCGATTCACGCCAACCCAACAATACACCTTTAGAGATACATGTAGAGCATCTTTATAATCACCTAGTTATGTTGTGACATTTGATAGCACACAAGGCACTCCTCCGGTACCCGGGAGTTGCATGATCTCATAGTCATAGGAACATGTATTTGACATAGATGAAAGCAGTATCGATAAATTGTATGATCAAATGCTAAGCTAACGGATGGGTCCTGTCCATCACATCATTCTCACAATGATGTGATCCTGTTATCAAATGACAACAAATGTCCATGGTTCGGAAAACTTAACCATCTTTGATTAACTAGCTAGTCTAATAGAGGCTTACCAGGGACATGATATTTGTTCATGTATTCACACATGTATTTAGATTTCTGGTCAATACAATTCTAGCATGAATAATAAACCTTTATCATGATTAAGGAAATATAAAAATAACCATTTTATTATTGCTTCTAGGGAATATTTCCATCAGTCTCCCACTTGCACTTGAGTCAATAATCTAGTTCACATCGCCATGTGATTAACACCCAAAGAGTTTACTAGAGTCAATAATCTAGTTCACATCGTTATGTGATTAACACTGTAAGGTATGGTCATGTTTCTCTTGTGAGAGTGGTTTTAGTCAACGGGTCTGCAAAATTCAGATCTGTGTTATTTGCAAATTTCTATGTCTACAATGCTCTGCATAAGCTACTCTAGCTAATTGCTCCTATGTTCAATACGCGTCCAAGTTGATACTCAGACTCATCTGGATTAGTGTCCAAGATTGCATCGGCGTAACCTTTATGATGAACTCTTTATCACCTCCATAACCGAGAAACATTTCCTTATTCCTCTAAGGATAATTTTGACCACTGTCCAGTGATCCACTCCTGGATCATTCATGTACCCCCCTGCCAGACATGTGGCAAGGCACACATTTGGTCTGGTACACAGCATGGCATGCTTTATAGAACCTATGGCTGAGGCATAGGGAATGACTTTCATTCTCTCTCTATTTTCTGCCATGGTCAGGCTTTTAGTCTTACTCAACTTCATACCTTACAACTCATGCAAGAACACCTCCTTTGACTTATCCATTTTGAACTACTTCAAAATCAAGGTATGTACTTATCGAAAGTCTTATTAAGCATCTTGATCTATCTCTATAGACCTTGATGCCCAATATATAAGCAGCTTCATCGAGGTCTTTCATAGAATTTTTTTATTCAAGTATCCTTTTATGCTATCCAGAAATTCTACATCATTTCCAATCAACAATATGTCATCAACATATAATATTAGAAATGCTACAGAGCTCCCACTCACTTTCTTGTAAATACATGCATCACCGTAAGTCTCTATAAAACCATATGCTTTGATCACCTCATCAAAGCGTATATTCCAACTCCCAGATGCTTGCACCAATCCATAGATGGATCGCTGAAGCTTGCACACTTTGTTAGCACCTTTAGGATCGACAAAACCTTCTGGTTGCATCATATACAACTTTTCTTTCAGAAATCCATTAAGGAATGCAGTTTTGACATCCATTTGCTAGATTTCATAAAATACGGCAATTGCTAACATGATTCGGACAGACTTAAGCATCGCTACAGGTGAGAAAGTCTCATTGCAGTCAATTCCTTGAAATTGTCGACCTTTTGAGACAAGTTGAGCTTTCTAGACAGTGATATTACCATCAACGTCTATCTTCCTCTTGAAGATCCATTTATTCTCAATGGCTTGCCGATCATCGGGCAAGTCCACCAAAGTCCATACTTTGTTCTCATACGTGGATCCTATCTCAGATTTCATGTTCTCAAGCCATTTATCAGAATCAGGGATCATCATAACTTCTTCATAGTTTGAAGGTTCACCATTGTCTAACAACATGACTTCTAGGACAGGGTTACCGTACCACTCTGGTGGGGTACACGTTCTGGTCGACCTTCGAGGTTCGGTAGTAACTTGATCCGAAGTATCATGATCATTATCATTATCTTATTCTCTAGTTAGTGTAGGCATGACGAGAATGGTTTTCTCTGATGATCTACTTTCCAATTCGAGCGAAGGTACAATTACCTCATCAAGTTCTACATTCTTCCCACTCACTTCTTTCAAGACAAACTCCTTCTCTAGAAAGAATCCATTCTTAGCAACACAGATTTTTGTGTTCGGATCTGTGGTAGAAGGTGTACCCAAAAGTTTCTTTTGGGTATCCTATGAAGACACACTTCTCCGATTTGGGTTTGAGCTTATCAGGCTGAAGCCTTTTGACATAAGTGTCCCAATCCCAAATTTTAAGAAACGATAGCTTTGGTTTCTTGCCAAACCATAGTTCATACGGTGTCGTCTCAACGGATTTAGATGGTGCCCTATTTAACGTGAATGCAGTTGTTTCTAATGCATAACCCCAAAACGATACAGGCTAATCGGTAAGAGACATCATAGAACACACCATATCCAATATAGTACGGTTACGATGTTCGGAAACACCATTACGCTATGGTGTTCTAGGGGGTATGAGCTATGAAACTATTCCACATTGTTTCAAGTGAACACCAAACTCGTAACTCAAATATTCGTCTCCACGATCGGATCGTAGAAGATTTATTTTCTTGTTACGATGATTCTCTAATTCACTCTGAAATTCTTTGAACTTTTCAAATGTTTAAGACTTGTGTTTCATTAAGTAGATATACCCATATCTACTCAAATCATCTGTGAAGGTGAGAAAATAGCGATACCCGCCGCGTGCTTCAACACTCATCGGACCGCATACATCGGTATGTATTATTTCCAGTAAGTCATTAGCTCACTCCATTGTTCCGGAGAACAGAGGTTTAATCATCTTGCCCATGAGGCATGATTCACAAGTATCAAATGATTCATAATCAAGTGATTCCAAAAGTCCATCAGCATGGAGTTTCTTCATGCGCTTTACACCAATATGACCTAAATGGCAGTTCCACAAGTATGTTTCAGTATCATTATCAGTTTTGCATCTTTTGGCATCAATCTTATGAATATGTGTATTACTACGATTGAGATTCAATAAACCACTAACATTGGGTGTATGGCCATAAAAGGTTTTATTCATGTAAACAGAATAATTATTATTCTTTGACTTAAATGAATAACTGTATTGCAATAAACACGATCGTATCTTGTTCATGCTCAACGCAAACACCAAATAACATTTATTTAGGTTCAATAATAATGCTAAAAGTATAGGGAGTGTGGACGATGATCATATCAATCTTGGAACCACTTCCAACATACATCGCCACCTCACCCTCAACTAGTCTCTGTTTATTCTGCAACTCCTATTTCGAGTAACTAATCTTAGCAACCGAACAAGTATCAAATACTCACGGGATACTACGAGCACTAGTAAGGTACACATCAATAACATGTATATCAAATATACCATTGTTCACTTTACCGTCCTTCTTATCCACAAAATATTTGGGGTTGTTCCGCTACCAGTGACCATTTCCTTTGCAGTAGAAGCACTCAGTATTAGGCTTGGGTCAAGCTTTAGGCTTCTTCTTGGTAGTGGCAACTTGCTTGCCATTCTTCTTGAAGTTCCCTTTCCTTCACTTGCCATTTTTCTTGAAACTAGTGCTCTTGTTAACCATCAACACTTGATTCTCTTTCCTGATTTCTACCTTCATCAAATTTAGCATCGCGAAGAGCTTGGGAATCATTTTCGTCATCCCTTGCATATTATAGTTCATCATGAAGTTCTATTAGCTTGGTGATAGTGACTAGAGAACTCAGTCAATCACTATATTATCTGGAAGATTAACTCCCACTTGATTCAAGTGATTGTAGTACCCAGACATCCTGAGCACAAGCTCACTAGCTGAGCTATTCTCCTCCGTCTTGTAAGCAAAGTATTTGTAAGAGGTCTAGTACCTCTCGACATAGGCATGAGTCTGAAATACCAATTTCAGCTCTTGGAACATATCATATGCTCCGTGTCGTTCAAAATGTTTTTGAAGTCCTGGTTCTAAGCCGTAAAGCATGGTGCACTAAACTATTAAGTAGTCATCATACTGAGCGTTGCCAAACGTTCATAACGTTTGCATATTCTCCTGCAATAGGTCTATCACCTAGCGGTGCATCAAGGACATAATACTTCTGTGCAGCAATGAAGATAATCCTCAAATCACGGACCTAGTCCACATCATTGCTACTAACATCTTTCAACTTAGATTTCTCTAGGACCATATAAAAAACAAGGGAGCTAAAACGCGAGTATTGATCTACAACATATATATGCAAATACTACCAGGACTAAGTTCATGATAAATTAACTTGAGTTAATCAAATTACTGATGAACTCCCAATTAAATTAACATCCCCCAGGTTATATAAGTGAAACATGATCCAGATCAACTAAACCATGTTCGATCATCACGTGAGATGGAGTAGTCATCAATGGTGAACATCTCTATGTTGATCATATCTACTATATGACTCATGTTCGACCTTTTGGTCTCCAGAGTTCCGAGGCCATGTCTGTACATGCTAGGCTCGTCAAGTTAACCCAAGTATTCCGCATGTGTAATACTGGCCTACATCCATTGTATGTGAACGTAGAGTATATCACACGCGACCATCACGTGGTGTCTCGAAACGACAAACTATCACAATGGTACATGCTCAGGGAGAACACGTTTACCTTGAAATTAAGAGAAGGGTTCATCTTATAATGCTACCGTTGAACTAAGCAAAATAAGATGCATAAAGGATAAACATCACATGCAATCATAATATGTGACATGATATGGCCATCATCATCTTGTGCTTTTGATATCCATCTCCAAAGCATCGGCATGATCTCCATCGTCACCGGCTTGACACCTTGATCTCCATCATAGCGTCATGGTCGTCTCGCAACCTATTGCTTCTACGACTATTGCTAACTCATAGCAATAAAGAACAACAATTACATGGTGCTTGCATTTCATACAATAAAGAGACAACCATAAGGCTCCTGCCGGTTGCCGATAATTTAGAAAACATGATCATCTCATAGAATAACGTATAACTCATCATGTCTTGACCATATCACATCACAACATGCCCTGCAAAAACAAGTTGGACGTCCTCTACTTTGTTGTTGCAAGTTTTACGTGGCTGTTATGGGCTTCTAGCAAGTACCGTTCTTACCTACGACACAAAAACCACAATGGTGATTTATCAAGTTTGCTGTTTTAACCTACAACAAGGACCGGCCGTAGTCAAATTCGATTCAACTAAAGTAGGAGAAACAGACAACCGCCAGCCACCTTTATGCAAACAAGTTGCACGTAATGGTGGAACCGCAGTCATGGACGTGGACATGTAATATTGGTCCGGGCCGCTTCATCTTACAATACCGCTAAATCAAAATAAGACGTTGGTGTAAGAAATATGAACATCAGCGCCCACAACTCCTTTGTGTTCTACTCATGCATATCATCTACACATAGACCTGGCTCATGATGCCACTGATGGGAAACATATCATGCAATTTCAAAAAATTCCTACGCTCATGCAAGATCTATCTAGGAGATGCATAGCAACGAGAAGGGAGAGTATGTTACGTACCCTCGTAGGCCGAAAGCGGAAGCATTCAATAACGCAGTTGATGTAGTCGAACTTCTTCGCAATCCAACCGATCAAGCACCGAACGTACGACACCTCTGCTTTCAGCACATGTTCAGCTTGATGACGTCCTCGCCTTGTTGATCCAGCAAGACGAGGGAAGTAGTAGATGAGTTCCGGTAGCACGATGGCGTGGTGAAGGTTGGTGATGAAGAACAATCTCCGTACGGCTTTGGCAAGCACTACAGAAACTAGACAAAGGATAAACTAGACGGTCGGGGTTGCCGGCACATGGCTCGGTGAATCTTGATGTGTTCCGTGTGCTAGCTCTGTCCCTCTATTTATGTGTTAAGCCCTGGGGTCAAAACTTGGAGCAAAAGCCTCCTCAAAGTCGGTTTTGCCTGAAAGGTAAGAGTCCTACTCGGACTCCAGGGCTAGACGCCAGGGTTCCCGACATCTACCCCCTAGACGCCAGGCTTCCTGGCGTCTAGCCTCCAGTCTCCGCAAAACTCCCTTTTGCACTTTCCAAAAGCCTCGTGGGCTTTCCCCTTTGGCCCAAATAAAGTGTGCTCGTACCCAAACATTTCGGGAAACATCCGGAACCCCTTCCGGAGATCAAACACTATTATCCCATATATCAATCTTTAACTCTGGACTATTCTGGAGCTCCTCGTCATGTCCGTGATCTCATCCGACACTCCAAACAACAGTCGGTCACCATCATACATAACTCATATAATACTATATCGTCAACGAACCTTACGCGTGCTAACCCTACGGGTTCAAGAACTATGTAGACATGACCGACACACCTCTCTGGTCAATAACCAACAGTGGAACCTGGATGCCCATATTGGCTCCTACATATTTTATGAATATCTTTATCGGTCAAATTGTTATGACAACATACACAATTCCCTTTGTCCATCAGTATGTTACTTGCCCGAGATTCGATCGTCGGTATCTCCATACCTATTTCAATCTCGTTACCGGAAAGTTTCTTTACTCGTTCCATAATACATCATCCCATGACTAACATATTATTTTATTGCAAGGCTTATTATGATGTGTATTACCGAGAGGGCCCAGAGATACCTCTCGATACTCGGAGTGACAAATCATAATCTCGATTCATGCCAACCCAACAAGACACCTTCGATGATACCTTTAGAGTATCTTTATAATCACCCAGTTATGTTGTGACGCTTGATAGCACACAAGGCACTCCTCCGGTACCCAGGAGTTGCATGATCCCATAGTCATAGGAACATGTATTTGACATAGATGAAAGCAGTAGAAATAAACTGTATGATCAAATGCTAAGCTAACGGATGGGTCTTGTCCATCACATCATTCTCATAATGATGTGATCCCGTTATCAAATGACAACTCATGTCCATGGTTAGGAAACCATAACCATCTTAACGAGCTAGTCTAATAGAAGCTTACTAGGGAGATGGTATTTGTTAATGTATTCACACATGCACTTAGGTTTCTAGTCAATACAATTCTAGCATGAATAATAAACCATTATCATGATTAAGGAAATATAATAACAAACATTTTATTATTGCCTCTAGGTTATATTTCCATCAAAACTCTCATCTCTTGCACTTACATTACTTGCCATTTGCCTCTTGTTTTCATCTCCCCCACTTCTATAACGTTTTCAGAAAAACACAAAAATATTTGCCTTTTTATCCTCCCTTTTTCCGGTCGTCTTTTTGTTTGCTTGTCTGCTAGATCACTTTGTTTGTCACAATGACTCAAGAGAATACTAAGTTTTGTGACTTTTCCAACACTAATAATAGTGATTTTATTAGTCCTCCGATTGCTCCCGCCAGTAGTTTGGAATCTTATGAAATCAATGTCGCTTTGTTGAATCTTGTTATGAAAGAACAATTTTCTGGTAGTCCTAATGAAGATGATGCATCCCATCTAAATACTTCCGTTGAATTGTGTGATATGAAAAAATAAAAAGATGCGGATAATGATATTATTAAATTGAAGCTATTTTTGTTCTCATTACGAGATCGTGCTAAAACTTGGTTATCATCTTTGCCAAAAACTAGTATTGATTCTTGGATTAAGTGTCAAGATTCTTTTATTTCCAAGTACTTTCCTCCCGCTAAGATCATCTCACTTAGGAACGATATAATGAATTTTAAGCAACTAGATCATGAGCATGTTGTGCAATCTTGGGAAATGATGAAATTGATGATAATAAATTGCCCTACTCATGGTTTAAGTTTGTGGATGATCATACATTTTTTATGTCGAATTGAATTTTGCATCTAGAAATCTATTAGATTATGCCATGGGAGGTACTTTTATGGAAATCACATTATGATAAGCTACTAAACTCCTAGATAATATTATGGCAAATTACTCTCAATGGCATAGCGAAAGATCATCTACTAGTAAAAAAGTGCATGCGATTGAAGAAATTAATACTTTGAGTGGAAAGATGGATGATCTTATGAAATTAATTGCTAGCAAAAGTGCTCCTATTGATCCTAATTACATGTTTGTCTACTTTGATTGAGAATAATAATGAATCTATGGACGTGAATTTTGTTGGTACGGACAATTTTGGTAATAACACATGTAGATGAAATTTCAACCCTAGGCCATTTCCTAGTAATTCCTCTAATAATTATGTAATTCCTACAACAATTCTTATGGAAATTATAATAAGATACCTTCTGATCTTGAGAGTAATATTATAGATTTTATAAACTTCCAAAAGATTTTCAATGCTATGGTAGAAGAAAAATTGCTTAAGATTGACGATTTGGCTAGGAATGTTGATAGAATTTCTCATGAGATTGATTCTTTTAAGATTAGATCTATGCCACCAAAGAATGATACTAGCGAGTCTACAAAAGCTATTCAAATATCTATTAATGAAAGTAAAGAGAGAACGGCTAGGATGCGTGCTAAAAGAGAATGGCTAGAAAATATGTGTTCTTCTAGTTTATACGATAATTATGATGAAGATCTTAAGATGATCCGCTTGATTCCTATTGAAATTTGTTTGCTAATATAAATCTTGGAAGAGAAGTGTCTAGATATGAGTCAACTTTAGCTAAAGGGTGTCCTGATAATTTGGAGAATAAAGATCTTATTGAAAAAATTGATGAAAGTGGGATTGGAGAGGTCAAAACTTTAGCTAGCGATGAACCCACTATTTTGGATTTCAAGGATTTTAATTATGATAATTGTTCTTTGATAGATTGTATTTCCTTGTTGCACCCATGCTTAATTCTCCTCATGCTTATAATCAAAATAAATATTTTACTAAACAAATTGTTGATGCTACGATGAAATCTTTTGAAGAAAAACTTGAGTTGGAAGTTTCAATACCTAGAAAGCTTTATGATGAATGTGAACCTACTATTAAAATCAAGATTAAAGATTATGAGTGCAATGCTTTGTGTGATTTGGGTGCTAGTGTTTCAACAATTCCGAAAACTCCTTGTGATGTGCTAGGTTTCTGTTAACTTGATGATTGATTCTTTAAATTTGCATCTAGCGGATTCCACTATTTAATAACCTACGAGAAGGATTGATGATGTTCTTATTGTTGCAAATAGAATTATGTGCCCGGAGATTTTATTGTGATTGATATAGACGGCAATCCAACATGCCCTAATATTCTTGGTAGACCTTTCCTTAGAGCGATTGGTGCAATTATATGAAAGAAGGAACCATTAGATTTCAATTTTCGTTAAGGAAGGTGTAGCGACCAGACCTCAAACAGTCTGATCTCTGTGCATCAGTGTCATCCCAGGATCAGTAATGCTGACACGCACAGTACTTGAAGGATTTATAACAGAGTAGCAATCACACACTTATTACATCGATAGTTCCAACGATGAACTTATTACAATAAAAATGGCTTAAGGCCATCTAACACGATAACAGCGGAAGGCTTGGAAGATAAGTGAGTCCATCAACTCCAACTGCATAATGAGTATAGAACAATGACCTATAAGGCACCTTACTCATCGTCTGAAAAGTCTGCAACATAAACGTTGCATCCCGAAAATGGGTCAGCACATGGAATATGCCGGCAAAGTAACACAAGAGAGCAATGAAAGTAAAGCTATACTATATGCAATATGGCTGGTGGAAAGCTCTATGGTTACAGTTTTTGCGTAAAGCCAATTTTTCCCTACTTCAAAGGAATAGATTTTAATTAACTATCATGGTAGTTGAAACATCGTTGAGAAGATTGACATCCTCTCAACCCCAATTAAAGTTCATCATTAAACCCAACAATATTAAATTAAGGTAACATGATGAGATTCACATGATATCCAAGTACTAGATACTCAAGACGTCCATAACCGGGGACACGGCTAATCATGATCAGTTTGTACACTCTGCAGAGGTTTGTGCACTTTTCCAACAAGACTCGATCGCCTCCGTTTGGTTTCTCGCACTGCATGGTGTTTGAGAAACGGATGACCGAGACACAGTCTTTCGGAAGTACTCACACCTTACAAAAGGGTGGACCGTACCAACATACATCCCCTACATCTGCTAGTCCACCACTATAAGAGTTCGCACAACTTAGTCAACTATGCTAGAGCCCATAATAGCATTGTGGCTGCACACGGAAGTTTCTAGTATGAATAATCTCATGATCCCTTTGGGCCTGGGTGGCGGTCCGAAGAAAAATAGGCAATCGCTGGAATACCCAGATACCTCAATCCACCCAGATGTGTATTAATGTTGCCACCTTAAGTTGAACCATTAATTAACAAACTCACATCTGTCATGGATACACTCACCCAATCCACGTCTACGAGCATAGCATGACCTAACAGCAAACGTAGAAGTAACTCCCAAAGGTTTGAATGTAATGCAGGTAATAGGTACTACCTCAATCTACTTCCCAATCCCACAAGTTAATTGATCCTACTCATGCAATGTCTGAGGGTTCGACTAATGCATTGAAAACTAGGTAATGAGAAAGTATGATCAAAGTGTTACTTGCCTTGTTGATGATCCGCAAAACCTAGAGATTCAAAGTAGCAAGCGGCGCACTACGGGTACTCTATTGTAAACAAACAAGCACACAATAAGTACTTAACTAATGCACAGGTAAAACTCGAATAAAAGATCTAACCAGAAGGTTCAACTTAAGAACTCCGGTTTGCAAAAGAAACGGCAAAAGAAAAGCAACGAAAGACAAACGGCGAAAGAAAAACAACTACCGAACCAATCTGGACCTAAGTCCATATTTAGCAGAGGCAAACGCTTGAGTGACTAGGTTAAACGGAAAGAGAATTTTGAGATGAAACTCCAGGCGCTTGAATCACCTGATTCCGATAAACGAGCGAAAAGTTAAACTAAAACGAAGATCGGATCAGAGATCGCGATCAGAAACTAAACTAGAAAAAGAAAACTAATACAGCTTAACGAACGAACGTTCGTCAGCTGAGACTAAACGACGAACTCGTTCGTTAGAACGAACAAACGGATGAACGTTTACTAATTAACTAAATCGAAAAAACCAGAAAACCAATCTAATAAAACCGATCTAAAGAAAAACCGACTAGGGTTCTAAAAAAACAATGGTCTTCTAAAAGAAACTGGGCGGCTACCTCGTCGACAACCGGCGGCAAGGCGGCGGGGTGGCTGTGGCGGCGGTGGCTGCGGCGGGGCGGGCGGCAGCAGCGGCGGGCGGCGAGGCGGCGGCTGCGGCGTCGCGGCGGCGGTGGTTGCGGCTGGCGGCGGGCGGCGGCTGCGGCGGGCGGTGGCTGCGACAGGCGGTGGCTTGTG